>JADILM010000004.1:1200000-1800000 GCA_016617785.1 Sporobolomyces roseus | reverse complement strand
CGTTCCCAGAACCTCGCTCTTTCACGCTTCTCGGACTCAATCACGGATTCTCAGCAAGCGAAGGTCGACTCGAACTACTTCGTCAACGATCGTCTTCACCGATTCCTCGGTCGTACTCGTCGATGCTCCATGCCGGCGAGGACGAGTGGAGGAGGACTTGGCTATGGATCAACGCCCGACCGGTGAGCCCTCGAGAGGCAGAGACACACTGGAGATTGCTTCATTCGGTGGTGATCACTCGAACCAAACTACACCAATGGAGCGATTCTACCCCATCGACGTGTGTCTTCTGCTGCGATTCTCCTGACACCATCTCGCACTCGTTCTTCACCTGTGCTTACTCGAAAGAGTACTGGTCACGACTTCTCGAAACCCTCTCGAACACTCTCTCAACCGCTTTCAACACGAGTACCTTCTCTTCCGACGAGATTCTCATGGGACTACCAACCCTGAGATCGCAAGCTGACGCACCAGTTCAGATAACTATCCGAGCTGTCGTCGCCGTCGCAATCCAAACTCTAGCAGATGTTCGATGGTCAAGAATCAAGTCCGATCCTAGCCAATCCTCTCCCTCTCCTTCCGAATTATCGCAACGGACAATCGACGGAATAGTTCGACGACTTTCGTGAGTTGAGTTTCTCAAAATTGACTACGAGGAGTGGGATTAGCGGTGTACTGTGTCGATTCGAGTGCATGAGCCGCAGTCTCGGTAGGGTGTAGGAAGGTATCGTTTGAGCCCTCCTTTGTCGTACTTAGTGTATTAGCTTCTTGTTAAATTTCCGCAATTCATCTCTCCTTTATACAAAAAAAAAAAAATCAGCGAGGAAAGCAAAGGGGACCTAGGAACATCATTGCAGGGATAGAAGGAGTGTATTCAAACCTCTGAGTATGCGTCAAGGATCAGCCGAAGGTGAAGAGGAGGAGATTGTGCTCTTCTTCTCTCAAAGAGTTGAGATCCGCTTTGTTAGGCGACTAGAGATGCTGGTGGTCTCGCTGCTATTCTCAAACAGTATAAAGCCCGCTCACTTCCGGAATGTGCTAACCTCCTTCGCTGTTGTTGACACAGAAATCATGTCTTTCTCGCAACTTCCCGAGGAACTCGTCGACAACATCGCCGATTACCTCGAAAATAGTGCGAGACGCTCCGTATAAATTGTCAAAGAACGTGTACTGATCAATCCTCGCTTCAAACAGATGGATCGGCCACCCTCCCGTCTTTGTGCCTCGTCTCTCGCCAAACTCTACCCTCTGCTCGCAGAGCTCTCTATCAAGAGCCGTTCGACGTCCATACCAGGCTGCGAGACGATCTACGTTGGAGTCAGGCTCTCTGCTTGCTCGCAGTATTGCGGTCGAACGATCAGCGCCTGGGACGACTCGTTCGCAATACTTCGTGTATCGCTTCTTGGCTGGAGGACCTCAAAAAGCTTCTAGACGGCGAGGTATCCCCTAATAGAGCGGTTGAGCAAACTTCAAGATGGTACATCGACATACTCTCCGCTTGTCCGAATCTTCATAGCGTCGATCTTTACTTCTCGAACGCAAACGAATTGCACAACCTCCTTCACGCCGTCGACCTCCTTCCCCCAATCCTCCCTTCGTCGGATCCAAAGGCCTCCTATCGATTCGTCCGCGATTCATCAGTTCGGAACATCACCTTTGGCGAAGGACGGTTTGACTGGAGCTCATCCAATCTTCAGTCTGACATACTAGAAGCGCTGTCTGTGGCACCTCTACGATCTTTGGACAGCCTTGTATTAAATCGAGCAGGCTCGTCTATCCCGTTCGACGCGACCGTGCAAGCCTCGCAAATCCCTTTCCCCGTCAAACTCCTTGACATCACAACCTATCGAGCCCAACTCTCAACGTACTTCCCTTTCTTCCCCTCAACCCGCTCCACGCTCAAGCGACTTTACATTAGCGTCGATTGCCGATATGACGCTGCCGACTTTTCGACACTCGTGTCGCTCATCGGTTCAAATCTGCGGCACCTGACTTTCTCCTCTATCGACCCGCGTCCTCCCATCTTCACCCTATCAAACTACTCCGTAGTAACAACTGGCCATCCCATCCCATCCGAAGCCTTCCGATCTTTCCCACGCCTTACCTCCCTCTCGCTCACTGGCTTTCATGGTCCTTCCCTTCGACTTCTTGACACGCTCACTCAGAACTCACCTCTACTCGTTCGCGTCAGCTTCACGAATTCGCGCTGGGTAGCGGACAACAACCGTCTTTCGGCCAATCCAGACGAGATCTTCCCAACCGCCCAAATACTCGCAGTCCTCCAGCGTTTCAGCCGTCTCAAAGGGTTCTTCCCCGACATTCTCCCCGCTGAAGATCAGGCTAGATATTCAGGATTTGCTCAAGTATTGAATGCACGAGGGATTGCAACGGAATTCGAGTTATGCGAGAAAGAGGACGAACATTAGCGAGGTGGAGGTGGGGAGAAGGGTAGAAGTCAAACATGTATGGAAAAGATCAATGGGTGCGTTTGCTGTCGACGATTGATGCTTCGGCAGGTGGAAGATAAGCGAGGAGAGGGACAGTATTGCTATTCTTTACAATTCCTTTGTTGCTCGCGTTCGCCATTCCAACTCTCTTCCCCCTCTCTGAGTCTTTTCACGACGATAGCAGATCATTGGGGAAGAGAGAGTCGCTCTTGCGGGTCACTTGATCGACCTTCGCATTTTGACCCACTCTCCCATTTCTCCGAAACTGACTGATGAAGGAGATTACTCATCTCGCTGTTCTCCAAGATTCCGACGAGCGAGTTCTGTCCCAATTGAAGCTGACTAGAAATCAGAAAGTAAGGTAAGTAAGCGCTTGGTCAGCGATCGACTCGCGGTAAAATCGTCAAGTCCGACTCATTTCCTCTCTTTCTCTCCTTCTTCTCACTTTTCCTCGCTATCATCGACAACTCTCGCTCCCATCGCACAACATGCTACAAATCGATAACGCTGTACTTCCCAAGGGATCTCTCATCCTCGTCACTGTTCGCTAGTCTCCCTCTTCGCTCTCTCCGTTCGAGTCGCACGAAAACTGAGTTACTCGTCTTCCTTGTCGCTAGGGTGCAAATGGTATACTCTTTCGACTCTAATTAGTAGCGAGGGAATCGTCTGACTTGTTCGAACGCTGTTAGGATTCATTGCAAGTCATATTGTCGAACAACTTCTCGAACTTGGTTACAAAGTACGAGGAACTGCTCGTTCTCTTTCCAAACTCGACAACCTCAAGAAGAGGTGGGACGACAAGTACCCTGGTCTCTTCGAAGCTGCTGAAGTGCCCGATATCATCGAGGAGGGAGCTTACGATGAAGCGATCAAAGGTGAATCTTGCTCTTCTCTGTTCTTGCCTCGCTCAGAAGCTGAACCTTTATACACTCGACAGGGGTCGCTGGAGTAGCTCACGTCGCTATGAACATGTCATTCTCTCTCGACTACGACGCCGTTGTTCGAGATGCAGTCGGCAGTACCCTCGTCGCTCTCAAAGCTTCTCACGCTGCTCCCTCGGTCAAGCGATTCGTTTTGACTTCCTCAGTCACCGCAATCACTACACTTGAAGCTGCTCGACAAGAACATCTCACCGTCAAGGAGAAGGACTTCAACTACAAAGCTATCGAGCTTGCGCAAACCCTCGGCGACGACGATCCGACGAAAGGAGCTTACATCTACGCTGCTGCTAAGACACAGGGTGAACTAGCTGCGTGGAAGTACATCAAGGAGAACAAGGTGAATCAAAGTCTGCTTGAAGTCGTCGAACGAAACTCAACAGATTTTTGCAACTTTAGCCTTCGTTCGACTTTTCCTCCGTACAACCCGGTTACTGCATCGGCGAGATTCTTGATCCTGTATCTCAGTCGGGCTCAACTGCTGGATGGGTTCGTGACCTGTTCCTCGGAAAGAGTGATTCAGCTCTCAAGCTCGTTCCTGATGGTACACTTCGTTTCTATCTTGCCAAATCGACTGCTGATGATACGCTCTCATCCTCACAGTCAACTTCGCTCCTGTCACTGATGTAGCTCGGCTCCATATAGGAGCTCTCCTTCTTCCCTCGGTCAAGAATCGACGGCCTCACGCTGGCAACTGGAACGATATCCTCTCTATCTTTCGCAAGAACTACCCTACGAAGACTTTCTACGAGGATGTCAAGGAATGTCCTCCTTGTTTCCAAATCTACGATATCGAGAGGTCTACAGAAGTTTTGAAGGAAATGGGACAAGACAAATGGAAACCTTTGGAACAGGCTATAGTAGAGAACGTTCACCCTTTCGCTTAGATCGACGAACGAGCACTATCGTTGGTGTATCCACGAATTCAATGCAGTTTCTCAGAATTCGCTCAAACCGTGGCTCCTTGCGAGTCCGCTCGATGTCTGCTTTCAGCTGCACAGCACACGTTTGTTTCCTTTGAGTTTGCTTTGCTCTCGCGAAAACGACCAGAAAATGCAAAAATCGACAGCTCGAGTCGCTCAAGAATGATCTCAATACAAAGCTAACTCAAGCTTTCCCTAAGCCCATTCCGATTCGTCTCATGTTCTTCGCTCTCCACCATTCCCTGACATACCATCCAACACCCGCTACTGTCCCAAGAGCAGCAACCGCTCTCATCAACACCGCAACGACCAGCGCTCTTCTCACCGCTGCGTAATAAGCGTTCAGTGACATCCCTGCCCAGTTCACTCGATATGTCGGGATTGAGGAAGGAGTGCGAGGAGTTTGAGGTGGTCGAGAAGAAGGGTGGGATCGGAGAAGTCGTCGATATCGCCAGCCGAAAAGATAGATCAAGAGATTGATATCTGGGTAAGACTGCGCAAGAGAACGAGTGAAAGGAAGTCAGTCGAGGTTCAGGATTCTCGGAGGAAGCGAAACGAGTAGGGATGGTTCGTAATGTATGGTTGAGAGACTTACGAATCTAGGAAAGATACTGGCTTCACTCGGACTTGCGAAGGGACTGAACCCTTCACTCTTGTCTTCCTTGATCGATCCATCTACCGGTCGGTCGAGCGCAGAAACAGCGTAAGGATAAGTCGACAAGTCGGAAGCGGAGCGAGAGAGGGTCATGTGAGATAACAAGTCGAGAGTCATTCCTGTGAAGCGTTCGTATCGTGAACCAGTGAGAGAGAGCACGGTAGAAGGGAAGTAACAAGGCAGACGAACCGAGTGTCAATCCCCAAAGTCGTAGATCTGGCAATTTGTCTCCTAGTGGTACACCTGGGAGCAGCGAGACGGGGTCGTTCGGTAGGAGAATACATCTGTACGAAGGATCTCAAGAGACATGAGCGAGAACTCGAACACATGAAGCTATGAGAACGACGTACTTGAATGACATTTGACCAACCAACATCTTGAGAGCAGTTCTCGCAACTTGGTTTTTCGGTGCCAGTCGACTAGCGATATCGATATCGACTGTACCATATCGAGCTGTAGGAGAGTGAAGGAGTTCTAGAGGAATCCAGTGGGCAGATGCAACCTCGGTTTCCTGGAGTTCTGGCATTGGAGCGTGAGGTGAAGTGTGAAGGAAGACTGTCGGAGCACTCGGAGTCCTTGATCAATTCCTGTGAGAGTAGGATATCGAGCGATCGAGGCACGAACCGAAAGGAGACAAGATCATCAAGAGACGTTTCCCTAGCGACGAAGTGATTTCCCTGTCATCCAGCTGTCCGATCGAAATCCAATCTCGCTCGGCAAGATCAAGTCCGACCTCTACGAAGAATGTTACCGACGATCAGTCTCGACGTTGACGAAGAGATCAGTAGGAATGCGTTCAAACGTACCCTCCCAAGTTTCTCGCATTGCTGTAAACTCTGCTGATTCATCGTCCGGTTCTGATCTTCCCCCCGGGAACGCGACATGTCCACTCCATTTGCTGTACGATCAGATAGCGAATGATCAGCTTTCGACAATTCTCTTCGCAAAACTGAGAAACGCCTGCTAGACTAAACCGAGGAAAAAGTGCCAACTCACTCGCTAGCTCTGCTCGCCCTCTTGATGTACAGTACCTCAATATTCGTCTCTGGTTGATTGACCCACGGTTGCGCAAAGAACTCTTCCAACTGATTCAACACTCCCTGAACCTCCTGTCCTCCTCCTTCATTCGTAGCTCCTGTCGGATTCTGCTGGGTCGGTAGAGGTCGGGGAGAGGGTGGTGCTGAGGTCGGTGGGGATCTGCTAGGGAATGAGGTTGAGGGAGAGAGGGGTGAATTATGTGGAGATGAAGCAGCAGAGGAATTCGTTGGGGAGTGGTCAGGTCGGAGTCGGATGACTATGGAATGAATCAGTATATCAGTGGGAGTCCTTTACGCGCTACCACCACCTCTCGGCTAATCTACAAGAGAAGAGAGATCTCAATCTCCACCTAGATCTCTCCGGTTCTCCTCATAGCTAGAGAACATTAGGGATGACGTAGAGAGAGCGTGTAGACTCACTGATGGCTACACTAGCCCTTCTAGCTGGTCCACCACCTTGAGCGACCGGTGGAGAGGCTATTAGTCGAGCCGGAGTTGTCGCAACTTGAGCCAACGCTCGATGCAGTCTGGCGACTGTTGCAGATGATGAGGCCATCGAATACTTTGTTGTGTTCGAGATATGAGGTGAAGACCGTGAGAAGTTGATGGAACAAAGTCAGAGGATCAGATTGGACGAGATTGGGTCGATCAGAGCTATTGCTATACTAGACCAAGCACCGGCAACCGCATTGATAAGAACGCGAAACCGTCACAGAGAAGGGTCCGACCGCTTCAGTTGGAAGACTTCGAGGTCTACGCTTCGAAACGACATCGAATCGCTTTCAGGTCTGTTCTTTCATGTCCACATCTGACTACTTCCTCTTCGCACAGGATTCGACGATAGAAAGTCTATCAAGAGACGTCTCCCCTTCTCGTCGTCCTCTCGCTCAGATCCAGTCAAACAGCGTTGCGGATTCCCCCTCTCTTGCCTATACCAAACCCGCTTCTTCCCCTGCGTGCTGTCTCCCTTCGTTACCGCTTCAGGATGCGCTCGTTCGAGTCGTCCTCCTGGGACTCGTCGATGTTGCGGATAATAGCGGGAAGATTGGTCTGCGGGTGGACGATCATGACCCAGTGTGCCATGAGACTTTGCATTTTCTCCAGATGCTCGGGTGGCGGAAGTACAGGCGCTGAATCCGAATCACGTGAGCCTGATACAGGAGATATTGAGTAAACAAGCGTATTTCAACGAGCGAGAGATACTCACCTCCTTCTCCATTGTCGAGTCTCGGGGACACAGCAGATTCAGTATTATCCGTCGCTCCCGACGCGCCAGGGAGCTTTTGAAGATCTGCATCGTTCTGGTTCTGGACACGGACCGTCGCGCCTTCTACTCCATGAAGAGGCCCGAAGTGTTCGAAATATTCTTGCATAGTCGACCCAATCGCCATCGCGTAAGCTCGATCAATCGTTTCATGTCGTCCCGTTCGATAGATGTCGTTGACGAAGATCATGTTCTCGTATCGCTCCTTAGCGTACAATCTGGTACGAACACTTGAGAAATTAGCTTCGCATTAAACTGTTCGTAAATAGCGAGTTTCCGGAACTCGCCCAGTTCGATAAGTGGCATAGTTCCATCCCGCAAATCCGGTCACCCTGAGAGGCGTCATCTGCCGCCTGAGAAGGGTGCGAAGCAATTCACCCGTTCGTAGAGGCCTGTCGGGGAGAATCCATCCAGTTCCAAGTAAAAACCCGAAGACCCAGGTGGCATATTTTGCTCTTGTGCCCTCCAAACTGGATCGCTTCGTGGCGGCGCGGATTGCGTCTACGTCGGAGGCCGTAACTTCGGATCGAAATTTCGAAGGTAGCGAAACTTTTGCAAGACGCTCCAGTCGGATTCGTTCTGCCTCCTTGATCGGATACGGGGTGTACGAGACCCTGACAGTTTGATCCATCTCGTAGACGGCGTGTGTTCGGGAGGCAGTAAAGTAAACTGATGAACCCTTCGAGACTTCGATTCTTTTGTTCTCCGAATTCGCTCCGAGTGTCACCGTCCACATCCTTCACGTCGAATTCCAGATGTATGTCGAGTTCCAGCTGTTCTCTGATCTACTAGGCCATCATATTTCGGACAGAACCGGATCGCAAGCTCTCGAAGAGTCCTGAAGGTGGAAAGGGAGGAAAAGAGCATGAAACGAAAGTGAAAAAAGATGGTTGGGGGAGGCTGACAGAGGGAGTGAAGAAGTCGAGTAGAGCTATGGATGGGTCGTAGAGCTTGGCGAGGCGTGTGAGGGGTGGGAAAGGGCGATGTTAGATGGAGAGTTGAGTGACGAGGTGGAAGGAGTGGGGAGGGTCAGAGTGAGTGAGTAGACTGGCTCGCTATCTTGCAGAGTAGCTCATGCGGATAGTGCCGGTGTCGCAAGGTTGCTGGACGTCAAGGTCGAACGAAGCGAAGAGGGAGAATCTCGAGAGTGAATCCGAGTGTGCGAGCCTCATAAGCGATGCTGGCAATCTCCTGCATACGGGTTCGTGTTGTCTAAGCGTAGATTTATGAAAGCCAGAAGTGAAGAGGGAAGAGAAGTGGGTCGCTCTCCTGCCTTTTCTCGAAGATGAAACTTTTTGAAACGCAAAGTAGTTCCCCTGATTGATCGACGGAAGCGACTTTGAGATGCGCTGTATCGCTGTAGAGTACCTCTCGAGTTCCCTTCCTCAGCGATAGACTGGAGAACAGAAGTTGGTTTATTTCGTTTGATCCTGCGCTTCCCTCGCCACGCCTTCTTTCTACAACACGTCTACCTCTGATCAGTCGCTAGAAGAACAACACTACACGAAGAGGGAGAAGAGTAACGAAGAGGAGGGGCCGAGGGAGGAAAGAAGGGGATAGACAGCTTGAAAAAAGGCTTTTGCTTCGTCTCGATGAGGAGAAAGAGGTGAAGTGTTGGGAGAATACCTTTGGTCGAGACTTGAGGGTACAGGCAAAAGATCAGTATAGAGAAGGAGGACAGGGTTTACCAGTGGGATCGTCGCATTTGAGCGATTCGATCGGGAATTCTTTGCTTTCCGAGGCCAGGGAGAGAAGCGTTGGGCGTTAGTTGTAGTGGGACGAAGAACGAATCCGGGATAACTTGAACGATGGGAGAAGGGAGAGAGGAAGAACGGGAGTAGGGAATTGAACCTTTTTTTTTTTTGTTGTGATGAGAGACGAACGGAGACGGATCCTGAGGGAGAAGTGAAGATATCGTGGTGGAGAGGAGGGTATCGAGATGGAGGGTATGAAGACGGACGAGCGGTTGCTTGCGAAGTTTGCGAATGAAGCGGATGAGGCACGGAGAAAGAGGTCGTCGAGATCAGGCGGTAGGAATCGTGGAAGAATCTTCGAGTCGTGGTCGTTTGGCATCGTCTGGAGGTGAGCAGAAAGTCAGTTACAGCTTCTCCCTAGAGAAATGCAGTAGAGACTCACTGCCATCGATCTCATTCTCCGCCACCTCGTCTAAACCAGCGTCGAGCGAGTCATGTCTTCGCTTCGGGCTATGCGGTGCGGTGGTAGCAACCTCCTCTGAAGCTTGCGTAGCTGCGGGTTGCTCTGCTTCAACCGGGGCATCCGAAGTAGGAGGAACGGCGGAAGAAGATCCATCGAAAGCTTCGTCGTAATCGATCACGACGTCGTTCGGGTCAATCGCTTCGTCGAGAGTAGCAGACTCTTCAATGGCTGTCGACACAAATAAGAATCAGTCGGTGATTGAAAAGACAATCGGAGAAGCGGAAGGCAAGCGTACCAGTAGAAGTTTCGTTTCCAGTTTCGACAGTCTCCGAAGCTTGGATCTCCCGAGTCGGTTCGATCGCTGATTCTCCAAGAGCAGAAGCTTCCGGCTCAGATACTTGGACAGTCGCTGACAAGTCTTCGACAGATGCTGGGTCTTCAGTCTGAGCAGTTTCGACCGGAGCCTCCGTTTCGAAAGTCGATTCTTGAGTGTTGTCCTCGGCATCCGTAGCTGCGTCGACAACATCCTCCGTTCGTGCATCTCCAGCAGTCGTATCTTGTTCCTTCGAGGCGACTCCGTTCTGTTCTGACTCGACAGATTCGGGAACTTGCTGAATCTCCTCAACTTGACCTTCTTCCTTCGATCCCTCTCCGTTCGTCTCTCCACCTCCGTTCTCTTCTCCCGCGATGGTCTCCACTTCCGCAACTGATCCACCTTCGAGTGCAATACTAACAGTAACTTGACCTTCCTCTTCCTCGTTTCGCTCTTCATTCGTGTTCGCGGCATTCGCTTCTTGTTCTCCCTCGTTCGTTCCTTCTCCCTCCTCTCCTTGTTTCACTTCCGACAGAATATAATCCTCGGCAGCTCCCTCCGCATACGCTGCAACATCATCGCCATCCAACTGAGCGAGTGCACTTTCCAAATCAAACTCTTCTCCCTCTTCCTCACCTTCATTCTCCTCGCGAGGTAGTTGCGAATCGGGTCCATCGGCTTCTTGATCTTCTGGTTCGCCGACTGTGACGAACGAATCTTCGGGGTAATCTTCGTCGCCATTGATGGTTCCTTCTTCTTCGTCTTCTCCTTGATCGTAGGTGACTTCGCTGTCGTCCCCTTCTCCTTCAGCTTCAGTACCGGCAGCTAGTGATTTGCAAGAGCGTGCGTCAGTAACAAGTCTCGAACAGGAAGACAAGCGAGAAATCAGGAACTCACAAATACCATTCATTGAGTTTGCGACATGTTGAGCGAGCGCGTTGAATCCACTCGAGAACCTCGATTGAGGGTAAAGTCTCGCGTGTAGTCGGCCAGGTAGTCCACATCCAAGATGAATTCGATCGAAATCGTGTAACGAAACTTGTCGAGAGTAAACGTTGTCCTATCCGAGAACGACTCGAGTCAGTATCAAATCAGATTGAGGCAGAGCAAGGGAGAGAGAGCGTACCTCTGTGAGCGCTACGCCGATCTCATCGAAATCCAAAACCAATTCATCCTCTCTACTCTGCAATTCCGGGAACTGATCGTGTAGTTTCGAAAACAGTTGTACGAGGGTCCCGAAGTAGAATTGTTGATCGTGGGCATCGGTGAGAAGGGTGGGAATTTCGTCTTCGTCTTCTGGTTGAGGATCTGCTCCTCCTTCGCTTGAAACTTCGTGTGCTGGAGTGAGCTTTGGTTGAGAGCGGAAGAGGGAATAGGTAGTGTTGTCGTAGGTGCAGAGGATGGTGGGTGCTTGTTGGGAGGAAGAGGGTTCACCCTCCTGAGGTTCGGGAAAGGGAACTTCGATACCGATGAGAGAAGCTTTGTCGACTTGAGGTCGAAGGAAAGGTGAGGGAGCGAGATCGTCGGTGAGATTGACGTTCGAGAGATCTTTCTTCTCTTCGTTTGTCGAATTCGTCTTGAGAGTTTCAGGGTAATCGCTCTGTTCTGCGTCTGCTTGTTCACCTTCGCTCAATGGGACTTCGGCGGGAGGAGCAGCTGGATCTTGAGTCGGTTCCTCATGTGAGATGCCGTTCGTGGTGAAAGCTGAGAATTCTTCGGCGGTAGTAGAAGGAGGTGGAAGCTCAGAAGAAGTGGGAAGGGGAAGAGGAAGAGGGAGAGAGGTCGAAGAAGAAGCGGGTTCTTCGATTTCGGTAGGTGCCGGTAGAGTAGTCTCCTCCATCGAAGTCGAGATAGTTGTAGGGTCTCCCGTAACTTCAGGTAGGGTTTCGTTGTCTGTGAGGTCGACCTCAGTTGGAGGAGCGGGGATTGCATCAATCGAATTGCCTTCATCGACCATTTGATCCTTCTCCCATGTACTAGCTTCATCATCTGCCATTTCTGCTTCCTCTACTACTGGTTCTGTAGTTGTATTCGAGGTTGGGAGAGGAGGTTGTACGCTCGAATCATCATCTCCCATTTCTTCGTCTCCTCCTCCTGAAGCTGCGAGAGTGGCATTGAGTGGATCTGTTTCGTAATCTATCGTCATGGCTGAGTCTGGTAGGCTAGCGAGAGGCGGAGGAACTGGTTCGGCTTCCATCTGTTTTTCTTGTCAAAGTGTGATGAGGTGGACAGAAAGAGGGGAGAGCGCAGAAGGGCGAGCACTGTCGTAAGAGTGTGATATATCGGGGCTTGACTTGTTGTACTTGTGTCGGGTCTTGAATTTGAGGTGAATGGTACAGTTTGAGATCTTCCACGTCTCGCTCAAAAGACTCGAATGTTTTCGCAATACTTTCGACAAGCTAGCTTAGGTGACGAACGAGCTCAGAGACTCTATCTTACTGATGTGCTTCGAGCTGAGCGTCCAAGAAGAAGAGATACCGCCCTCACCCCGTCTCTTTCCCTTCCCGGAAAATTGATTCCTTGCGAAGCGACGAAGCTGTCAGATTGTCGAGCCTGAGCCCACTTACAGCCTCTACAATGTCAATGTTGAGGCGACTCTGTATCCCAGGCAAGGTCAAGCGATTGTGACGCGAGAAAAGCATCGATTCTTCGTTTCGTGCGATCAACTTCGTTTTCGTTCAAGCACTACTTCTCTTCCTAACTATTCCCAAATCTCCTTCACTTCTTTCAGCTCTGTTTCTCCTTCCCCCCCTTCCCCTTCGTAGCGAGATACTTAACAAAGCTGTTCGGAATCAAGCCCTCACCCTCGTCCGAGTCAAAGTAAACTTTTGCTCCTTTCTCTTTAGCTCCATCAAGCGCTTCATCATACATCTCACACATCCCATCCGCCCAATTACCAACTCCAAAGTACTCAAGTTTGATCGGTTCATCGCTGTAACAAGTCAATTGAGCGAGATTCACGAACACATTGTCGCAAGCTTCTGAGAAAGTGTTGTTTCCGATATGGACGACAGCGTATTTCGTCTTGTTATCGATGTGGGAGTCTTCAGCGATGATTTCGAGATAAGCGAGGTTGTCGTAACATCGAAGGAAAGGGTAAGAAGGAGCGACGAGGATTTCAAGTTGAGGAATCAAATCGGTCGAACGGAGGATCGATTCAGTTTCGACGTATTCCGTACGAGAGGAGCAGAGTTTTCTGGTTCGTATGAAGTGATATCGTAGATTGTGAGTCGACGGAGGGAAGGCAGATTCATCTTCGTGAGGACGCTCTTCCAGAGACGGGACGATCCACGATGAGTCAAGATTGAGAGGATCGAAAGGTTTTGAGCGATTTGAGGTGAGAAAGCGAGCTTTTGAAGTTCGATCTTGGGGTCTTCGTGAACATCCTTGACGTGGAGGGAGTGAAGAGCTGAGCAGGCTTCAAATTCGTCGACGAAAGGTACGCGTTGAAACGTTGAGGAGTGAAGAGTGCTCACAATCAAGTTTGAAGTAATTCTCCTCGAAAAGTTCCTTGACACACCTAGCTCCCAACTCGCACTTTCCCTCCCCATCTCCCTCAAAATGATCCTCGAGCTTTCCAGCGTCATTGTTCCAAACCAGATCGTTCCCTTCGATCGAAACCCTCTCAACCAACTTTGAATCCTCCCCCCTCATTAAAGCGAGTGAGGTGCGTTGATACTTCTTCGTGAGGTTGATTGAACGGTATAGGAGAGGCTTGATCATAGGAGAGAACGTCTTTGAACTATAGAGTAGGTTGACGAGATCCGAGGGAGAAGAGATGGAGGAAAAGATTGAGCGGAGGAGCTCAGTGGGGAGAGTAGGTTGCGACATATTGTATAGCTGAGAATGGTGGGTAAGGCGATTGAGAAGCGATCGAGAGACTGGAAGTGAGAAGACGGGGAAGAAGAGCAATTTTTTGGCTTTCGCATTCGTTTTGTCGATTCATTATTCGAATCTCGTCATCCAATCTGAGGATTCTCACAACGGGAGAGTGATACAGTCGCTATTAACGTTCACTCTCTGACCGCAAGTCGCAAAAAGCTGAAGCAAATCCTAGTTAAAGCTTTCCAACTTGTTTCGCCATGCCAAATTATAACGCTTTCCCCCCTGAGACTACAGTGAACTATTCACATCAACATCAACTCATCCTCACTCTCACTCTCCTCCTCCTCTTGTCCCGCCCACCCTTTCTCCAATATCTCTCCTCCCAATTCAGGACTCAAACTTTTTCCCTCCTTCTTTCCCTCCTCATCCTCATCCTCCTCTTCTTCAGATCCTGATGAAAGTTCAATCCAAACCTTCTCACTCTCCTTCTTTCTCTCCCTCCGTTTCGTCGTTGCCTCTTTCTCTAATCTCTCTCGTTCCCTCCTTCGTCTTTGCCCAAGAGCTCTCTTGTTAGGTATCGTTCCATCAACAACACTAGTTGGAGGTTGTAGTCTTGATCGAGGGGGAGAAGGGAATTGTGGAGGAGCTGGAGTAGCCAACGAATCTTCTTCTTCTTCTTCTTCTTCATCTTCTGAAGAAGAGGAATCTTCATCGTCTTTTGCGAATCCCATTGGTCTCACTTGAATTCGAGGGGCAGATGTAGATAAGAGAGGAAGTGGAGGCGAGGATTTCGAACGAATATGATTCTTGAGAGATTTCGAAGGGGAAGGAGTCGTTGAGGGTCTAGGTGGAGCTCGTGAGGAAGATGAAGGATAAGAAGGGATCTTGAATACCGTCGAGGTTGTTGTTGTTGTTTGGGGTTGAGTGGTGGGAGAAGAGGAACTGGGAGGAGGACGGGAACGAGAGATTGGTGGGGTTGATAATCCAAATGAAGTTCGATCGAGTCGTGCAGGTGGAGGAGGAGGAGGAGCTTCTTCTTCGAGTGTTTCAACTTCGGGAGAGCGAGAGGGAGAAGGAGAATAATCGGGATCTGAATCGAGTTCCATCCTCGATTTACCTTTTCTCTTCTTCTTCACAACTTGAACTTCAGAAGTTTCTCGTTCTTTCCCTTTACCCTTCAAGCTTCCCTCAGGAGATCTCGCCTTCGGTTTTTCCGCAGAAGAAGGGGTTGTAGAATCACTCCTGCTCGGTCCCTTCCCTACCGAAACCGATGAGCTCCTCCTCGATGGCGGAACGACAATCTCGAATTGATGTTTTCTCCTATTCCTAGCTCCAACATCGTCCATACTCGGTGGTGGTGTAGGCGTAGGAGTCAACATCTTTCCTGTCCTTCTTCTGATCCCCTCCTCCTTCTCTTTCTCCTTCGAGAGGTCGAGATCTAATTCTTCTCGGAACGCTTTGAACCGACTCAACTTGTTTGTGGGTTGAACGGCGGGGGCAGAAGTGATTGAGGATCTAGAGTTTGGAGGGGATGGAGGGAGGTGAGAAGTGGAGGCGAGAGGTTGAGGGGAGGAAGATCTGGAGGAGAGGGTTGTCGATTGTCGTAGTGGTGAAGAAGTGGAAGTGGAAGAGATCTACAGATTTCATCATCGAAGAGTCAGTGAAGCGAAAAAGAGAGTTGAGAGGAGAAAAGTGAAACGCACGGGTTTGAGATGGTTTGAACGAGAGCGAGCGGGAGGAGGAGGCGGAGGAGCTGAATCTCGTGAGAATCCGGATCGTCGTGAGACGCTCGAAAGTGGTCGAAATATGGGAGTGGGCGAGGAGGACGAAGGAGGTGGAGGAGAGATTGATAGATCTAAAGTTTCGATTCGATTTCGGAGGATTGAAGTAGCGGATTTCGAGGAGGGTGCAGACTTGGACGACTTTGGAAGCGATGAGTAAGATCGAGAGGTGGAGGTCGAACCGAGGGAGAGACGTTTGATAGCGGAAGTAGAAGGGATAGGAGTATTGTTTCGTTCGGAAGAGAGAAGGGTCATTTCGAAATCTTCCTCTCCCTCCTCCTCTTTATCAGGTCGAGATTGTCGTGAAGTGGGGGGTTTGAGTTGTGGTTGAGGAGTACAAGATTGTAAGAACTCGCGTATGACCGTTGCCCTCATCTGAGGAGGGAGCATGGGTTTCTCGAGCGTCAAATTCGGTTTGATCCTGCTCGTCGTCGTTGGCGTTCCCTTCTTCCCGCTCCCACTCTTATCCGGTGTCATCTCTAATTCATCCTCTTCATCCTCCTCCTCCTCCTCCTGGTTGATTCGATTGGTAGATCCAGCTCTGATCCTCTCCATCCCCAAGAACGAATTCAGTTCATTCTTCCTCTCTTCTGTTTTCCTCTTCTCTTCCCTATACTCGAGCGATGGCAGACTCTGTAGTAAATCCATCTCTGCAAACTCATCTTCTGAATCATCTTCTTGATCCAATTCAGGTTCCTCCCAACTCAATTCTCCTTCTTCCTCATCCTCCCATCCCTCTTCTCCCTCTCCCTCTCCCTCTCCCTCATCATCAATGATTTGAAATCCATTCCCTGTATCTCTCCCCTCTGTACTTTCTTGTATCCAACCCCCAATCGCGAAACTCCCTTTCCTCGAATTCCTCAATACTCCTCTATCTTTCGTAATCCTCAATTCCTTCAAATCTATAATATCGTCTTCTTCTACTCTGAGTGCTCTCGTTCTCCCCGCAGGTCGATGTTTCCTCTGCTGTGATGATGATTGAGTTGTATTGAGGGAGGGGGATTGATCGAGAGTGTGTCTGCGCCAGATGTCACTCCATGCATCTCTTAGTCTTAGAGTCGAGTTTAATCGAGAGGTGAGGAGATCGGAAGATTGATTGGTGGCAGAGTTAACGCGTCGTTTCTTTGTTGGAGAAGGGGAGCAAGAATCGGAAGGGAGTGGGTATTGATCGAGTTTGAGGGGTGCAGGGAAATAAGAGTGCATAAGACACTACACTCGTATCGTGTACTTTGAACAGAGCTAAGAAGTGAATGGTACAGAATCAAAAGTAAACTCGGGGGGATTCAATTAAACGTTCCCGCATCTGTTGTTTGCCTTTCCTCCCACTCTCACTTTCCTCTCAAATAGTAACCACCCACCGTGGCTACCCCTTCCCCTTCAGCAGCAGCACCTCAAGCATCCGCCTACCTCCTCCACCTCCTCTTCTCTCTCTCAACACTCTCCTACCTCCTAACCCTTCACTCTCTCCTCCTATCCCCCTCTTCCCTCCCGACCTTTCTCCTCCGCGTGATCCTCTCAGTTCAATACTCGACCCCCCGTAAATCCCATCCAAACAGGTCTCTACGATTCTTTTTGTTACTTTGGGGAGTGAGTAACTTCGTAGTGATTCTAGTCGATTCGGCCTGGGGTTCGAGAGGGACTAAAGGGAATGGTTGGACTCAAAGTGGGATCATAGTAGATTTCATAGGACAACGAACTAAACCTAGTACGAATCACTTATTGGGTTTGGATTTATTGATCGCACTCGCTCAATTCTTGACGATTACGATTTCATTCTCAATCACTTTACCATCGGATTTGGACGCTTCGACTGCAAATGGGGAGACGGAAACGAATCGAGATGGTACTGGTGGAGAGGCAGCTAGGGATTATTTTGGATTGTTGGGGTTACATGAGAGGAGTGTGGTGGAGGAGGAAGGAGATGGGATTGAGGGAATCGGATATGAGGAGTTTGAATTGGAGGAGGAAGAGAGGAGGATAGAGCAAGTTGCAAGGAGAAGTAGAAGGAAACGAAGGAGAAGTGGGAACGCGTACGAGGAAGTAGGAAACCAGGATGAGGACAATATATTCGACGATGACGATGACCTGGAGCTGAACGACTATGGTACGTCGTTTCTCAAAGCTCTCCGCAGAAGGATCAAGGAGAATCATGCTCAATCGATTTCCTTTGTTTTGCGAAACGAAACCTATCTTTCAGCTTCAACTTCCACCTCGAAACTTCCTTCCTCCCTCTCGACTAGCTCACGAACGAATACTCGTGAACGCATCGTCGTACCTCCAATAGCCAAACTACGATTCCGACATGTGTGGAACGAAGTGAAATGGAGTAGTAGGAGAGCGAAAGAGGATCGAGAAGTGTTTGATATGACTAGGGAAGAAGAAGGGATCGGAATTGGGGGAGCGAGTGGTAGTAGAACAGGGACAGGAGGTGGAGTGATATGACTGTGTTTGTCTTAGGTGAGTTGGCCTTTCTTTCTTTCGTTTCTTGATCATGTTTCTGAGGAAAGTTGCTGATAAGGTTTGAATCAGAATAGATCTTACTGTACGACTTGATGTGTATCGCAATACTATTATGACCTTTTCATCTCGACCTATAAAGTCAGGCAGCGGGAGAAAGGATTGGAGCTTTATTTTGCTCTCCCTCGCCTGTCGCTCTCACAGGTAGCATCTCTCACTCTCTGCGAACGGAAACCAATAGGCCAGCGCTCTGCTCATGGGCGACTGGAGAGGGCAAAACACAACTTTTATTCAGAAGATTGCAAATCGCAAAAAAAGAAAACAAACTACGAAACCAAGTTCAACCTTCCCTTCCCTTTCCTCAGAATTTCAAGCGGTCTCAGTTTCTCTTCCTCGAGTCCTTTCAATTCCTCCACTCATTTCCTCCCCCACCCCCCCTCCCCTCCTTACTCATCCCATCCTCGATTGAACCGGTACAATTCCCTCACTTACTTTCCTCTCCTTGATCTTGAATCCGTCCCAATCCTCTTCCCCGCTCAACTTGGGTACGTTCCAAGGAGCGACCGTCCCTTCTCCCCCAACTCTCTCATCCTGCATTCCTTCCAACTCTGCCTCTTCTTCCTTACTCAACCCATCCGCACTACTCTCCAACGCACCTTGTTCACTCGAGAATGGTAGGTAAGGACCAAAACGAAGGTGAAGGAGAGCGGGGAGGGAGAGGAGGATTTGGGATGTGTAGAGTGGGAGTAAGTTCGATGGAGTCGGAGAACGGGATTGAGAGGGACTTGAATTGGGTGCGGAGAGGAGGGAACGGAGGAGGTAGAGAGGAGATGAGTGGGTTGACTGAAGTGTCGGGAGTGAATGGGAGGAAGAAGAACGAGATGGATGACCTACACTCGAACTCTCAATCAGTCAGATCAGATCAAGGAGAGGGGAAGGGATGAAAGAAATACCTCTCGCTTGACTAGCTCCCGAATCAAAGCACATCCTACCTCCCCCTTCTTCGTCCTTCTTCCAAACCCCTCTCTTCCCAGCTTCTTCCAATCCAAACGTTTTTCGAACGTGCTCTGAGACTTCCCAGTATTGCTTGAAGAGTTTGAGGGTGGGAGTCGAGTCGGAGGCTGAGAGGGAAGAGGTGAGGCGTAGGACGAGGAGGTAGAGGAGGAAGGAGAGTTCGTGGGATGTCCCGTAATCCAACCGAGAGATTGAGCCGAATGAACGCGTTAGGTGAAACTTGAGTTCGGGGAGCGCGGCGGTAGGGAGGGAAGGAAGAGAGGAGTGGAGTGAGGTGATCAACCTTGAAAGTTTTGAACGGAATTCAACGAAATCTTGATGTTTGTGATTACTTGAAGTGTGACTACTACCTTGTTCGTGTTGATTGCAGAGCTCTGAGACTTGATCGAGGAAGTGAACGAGTTGTTGAATGACCTGAACGGTGCGAAATCTTGTTGACAAAGTCAGCTCATCGCACCCCGTCAAGGAGACTGTGAACTCACTTGACCTGTCCCCTTGTCGTCTCCTAGCTGTTTGCTTCCCTCGATGAGTTCGTTGAGGTATTCTTGAATCCATTCGAACGTCAAGGAATTCTGCCAGTTTACTAGATCCCTTTCAGTCAAGATCTTCCTATCGAGTGTCAAATTCGCTTGTAGAGTGTCAGGGTCGATTCGAGGTAGCATTTCTCGTCGTTGGCAAGTGAAGGAAAGAGAGAGAGAGAGAGAGAAGGGTGAAAGTGGGTTTCGTTTTGAGAGAATTCGAAGGTCAAGGAAGTTTACAGATTCAATCTTCCGACTATAGCTTCCTTCTCGCTAGGGCTCTGTTGTAAATCCGAATGTTTTAAACAAAACATTTAATACATGTTTTAAACGAGTTTAAAACACGAGAGCTCGCGGAGGTGTGTATTTTATTGTTGTAAATCACTCTGTCCAGCAGGCACTTGAGGGCTCCTCAGCAGCTTCAGCGGGGTAGACTGCTCAACCAACCACTGCAGAAAGAGTCAGAACGTTACCTTTGGACATTAGCGAGAGAGAGAAGCACGAGTTTCGCACTCCGCACAAACCGCTTCCGAATCGCTTCTCGTCAATTCTTGCTTCTCCTCTCTCCGATTCCGTTCTCAACCTGCTCTAGAGTGTCACCTATAGTGTAAGACACTCAAGCCTGCCTGAACCATTGCTTTGTGCGCTCTGTCTATTGCCGATATGCAGCTTTTGTATTGTCCTTGCAATTGCATTTATTACCGTTTAAAACGTCGTTTTGTATTATATTCTGAGCCTGACCCGACTTCAGATCTGTTTTGAACCGATATTTTATTACCAACACAGCCCTACTTCTCGCTAATTCGACGTTCTACTGGACCAGAGACGAGTGTGTTCTAACTCCGCGGAGTAAGATGTGTCCAAACTGTGCGAAATTGCAATTTCTGCTCTTGCCTTCCTTCTCTTCACTTTTCCATTTCTCATGTCTATTTCTCCCTCCCTCCCTGCTCCTGCGGCTTCAGACTCTGACTCTGATTCAGATTCCTGTCCTACATCTTCCAACGATCCCTTCTGCCGGGTCCCTTCTTACGCATGCCGCAGAATCTCTCTCAAACCCTGCATCAACCAATCCCTCGTCGACGCACTCTCTCCTCTCCGCGAGTATAGATTCACAGTTTATGGAACGGCACCTAAGGAGTCAATCAGCTACGCCACTGCTGTTTCGACGATCATAGGGTCTCCTGAGAAGATCGAAACGGTTGAACAGGCTAGGAGGTTACCCAAGGTGTGTTGAAGTCTACGCTCCAGCTCTGATGTAAGGAAGAGGCTGAAGTACTGCTTGAGAGAATGCACAGATTGGGGAGAAGATTTCGTTGAAAGTTCAGGAATTCCTCGAAACTGGGAAAATACAGGAAGCTAGTACGTTTTATAGCATTCCTCTTTACACTCTTTCTCAAGTCATACACGACTGAGTGTTCGTACGCCATCTGCGTACAGTTGATTTGAAGACGAATGAAAAATTCCTCGCTTTGAAAGAATTACAAACTGTTCACGGAATAGGTTCGCTCGTCGCTCCCTATCAGTCATTGCGCAACACTCATAGGTAGTTTTCGACTCGGACAAGGTTTCAACTCTGCGCATTCATTGTACGAACAAGGAATTCGAACGATCCAAGATTTACGAGATCGAAATTTGTACGTTTCACAACTTGAGCATTATGAAGATTTACAAGAAAAGTACGCTTCTCTCCTCCCTAATTCTCTTATTTCTCCACCTGTATACAAGACTGATGAGAAGATAAGCAAAGTGTAGGATCCCTAGGGAAGAAGTCGAATTGATTGCGGAATTCGTCAAGGTTCAAATTGCGAAATGTAGGCCTGAGGTGGAAGCTCTCGTCGAGATCTGCGGTGGGTAAGTATGAACGCTCTTTCTGACTAATTCGATCAGTAGAGAGAAGGAGAAGGGAGGAGATACATGAGCGGGAAGTTCAGAAAAGGAGATCGAGAACGAGCTGATTCTGATTCTTCGTACTGTGAACATTGATAGGTACAGGAGAGGCAAAACACACTCGAACGATGTCGACCTTTTGATCACTTATCCTCATCGGTAAGCATACAAATGCGCTCGCTTTTCGCATTCGCACAGAATCAGTCACTGACTTAACTAGCTTGACTCGCCTCTTCTCTCTCTTCTCTCTTCATGACTCGACGATTACAGGGAAGGATACGAACGAGGACTACTAGGAGAGCTTATCGAACGTCTACGAGTGAAAGGTACCCTCTCACAACCACCTATCTTCCTTTTTCCGTTCGCCGCTCATCATCCAATCTCACTAGGTTTCATAGCAACTCTTCATTCCTCCCAAACCCCCGCCTCTTCTCGTACCTCAATCTCCAACGCTCCTTCCTCACGACTCGACACTCTAGATCGAGCGTTTCTTACTTTCCGTTTACCCGTCACTAGATCTGGAGGAAGGATTGTCACGAAATTCAGGAGGTTGGATCTGATTGTGGTCAATTGGGATACTCGGGGGAGTGCATTACAGGCTTGGACGGGTAGTACTCAGTTCAATCGGGATTTGAGAAGATGGGCTGAAAAGAAGTGAGTTTTTTTGTTGCCCTCTCTCTCTCGCTCGAGATTTCAGGGAATCAGCTGATCGGCGAGTGAGGGATAGGGGTTGGATATTGGATGCTGGTGGATTGAGGAGTAGGGAGACGGATAAGGTTGAGATCGCGAGGAGTGAGAAGGAACTGTTCAGGATTTTAGGATTGGATTGGATCCGTGAGTTGAAGTCTCGCTACACGCGCTTCTCATGCTTCTGCAGAGCTGAATGTGTAGTGGTTACATTTGATCACAGCTCCGACATCGAGATGTGCTGATCCGTGAAGAGAGAAGGAGGTTTTCGAGGCGTTGCGAACGTTGACTGTTTCGGTTTTATCGAGTCGATTTCTTTGCCTTTTTTTGCGCCTATACTGTTGCTTGTAATTTTCTCTGTAACATGATAGCTGTTCTCCCGCCGCTCAATCTGATCGATTGTTGAGACGTTGCTTCTCCTCGAAAAATTGCATCGCATTCTCGTCCTCCTCATCTCGTCAGTTTACTGCTCGAGTCTCGCTATACCAGATGTCTTCACCTTCTTCACCAGTAGACGAAGTGAACCCATTCTCATCTGACCCTTCTCCCTTCAGTTCCTCTTCTCCTCCTTCATCTCCCCACGAACCTTCCTCTCCCTCTCAATCTCAACCAGTAACTTCAGCAGCCTACCCATTCTCAGCTGATCCATATGCACAACATACACAAGAGGACGATCGAGAAGAGAGAGGAGGAGAGGAGGAGGAGCAAGTGACGACGAGTCCTCCTTTACCTCAAACTCCTATCGTGACGGGATCAGGAGGACAACAACAGGAAAGAGATAGTTATCAGAAAACAAATAGAGAAATCATACAGGTACGTTTGATCAAACTCAAGTCTCCAATCTCGGATGACGATCTCTTCGAAGAGGGGAAATCTACTTCTTTTTTGAGGGATACAGTTACTGATCAAGGGAGGGCGTTTGTGAGATAGATTGTAGATGCTTTAAAGACGAGTGAAGGTGCGAGTGCGGCATATATAGTTTATTGTATTCGGTACGAGGTGAATCCCTCTCTCTCTCTCACTTCCCTCCCTTCTCTCCTCGGTAGCTGACTCTCCTCGAATGAGATACAGGGACGAGAAGTAAGACGAAGATATTCAGATTTCGTTTCACTCCGACAAGCATTGTCGACTCTTCACCCATGTTTCGTCGTCCCACCACTTCCCCCAAAAAACTCCCTCTCTTCTTACGCGATCGCGGGTACGAACCCTTCAAAAGCGAAAGAGGATGTCGCACTGATCGCACGCCGTCGACGAATGTTATCAACATTCCTGAATCGAACGTTAGCTCACTCGGTTCTAGGAAAAGATCGAGTTTTCACTAGATTCCTCGATCCCGAGATTCCATGGTTGGACGTGTTACACTCTCCTCCAATCACTTTGGTCCCCAAGAATCCACTCCGAGCAGCAGCTTCCGATCCAACCGATCCAGACCTTCTCGCATTATTCGCAAACCTCCCTCTACCTTCGACTTCGACTAGTTCATTAACGAATGGTGGGGGGTTACAACATCCAGATCAGAGGTTCTTGGATTCAGAGAATTTTACCGCTAAATTCTCGAACCATTTGAGTGGGTCGATGGAGAAGGTTAATAGGAGGCTGATGAAGAGGTGGAACGATTTGGGAGGGGATTGGTCAGAGATGGGAGGAGGCATGAATGGGTTCGCGTTGAGAATGGGAGAGGACGGTCAAGGGGGTTTGGACGAGGCTACTGAGAAAGTGGGAATGGCGGTTGATGCGGGTTATACTTTGACGAATGCGATGGTGAGTTCTCACTTCCATCTCATTATTGTATCGAATCACACGATCAAGAGTTGATGTAAGGGAGGGAGACGCCACAGTTGAGTCGTTGGGAACAAGAATGGACAGAACCTTTACAAGAATACACTCAATTCTCAACCATCATCAAAGGACTCCTCAAGTACCGACATCAGAAACATCTCCAATTCGAATCCTCTCGAGAACTACTCGAATCGAAACGATCAACTTTGGAAGAGTTAGAGCGGAGTGAATTGGAGGCGCAACGATTGGCGAAAGCTTTAGATCGAGTCAAAGTTGGAGGGAGTGTCGACGGTGGAGAAGAGCCAAGCGCAGGAGGAGGGGAACATCAACCATTACCACCACTGCCACCAGTGACGAATGGGAGCGTAGGGAGAAAGAGTGGACTGCTGAGCGCTCTCAGTCATTCGGTGAAAGGTTTCGTCGATTCAGATCCTGAAGCTTCGAGAAGAAACACTATTTCAAAGACTCGTGAACAAATCAACCAAGTAAGTTATACTCTCTCCTCGCTCTCGCTCGCTGTGAAATTGATCAAATCCGTTCGATCGTAGCTGGATGATGCCATCAAAGCTTTGACTGCTGATCTGAGATGGGCTTCCAGTACGATTCAAGGAGATTTAGATCGGTTCCAGAGACAGAAAGTAGGGGATTTGAGAGAGATGTGTTTGGATTTCTCAGAGTTCCACAAAGAATGGGCAGAAAAGGCGAGCACTTTTTCCTTTCACTCTACCCAGATTAGATCCAGAGTACTGATACTGCTTTGGGATGGATTGAGTAGAATCTGGCAATGTGGGAAGAAGCGAAACAAGCTATTGATGCTATTGCAGAGTAGAATAACATCACTCAATTCTATTTCCTTAACTCCTCTCTAGTTATATCACTCCTCGTTCTTTTCTCTCCTCGTACGTATGTGTGTTGCGTTGTACTTGATTGTAGTCTTGCTTTTCTCTCAAATCTTGGATGTATCAAAACACTCATTTTTGACATTTCTCCATACTTCTTCTCTCTCTTTCTCAGCGGTGTTCCCCAAGTAGAGAGAACAAATGTGTAGTAACATCAGTTGCAAATTCCATCTATGTTCAAGTGTGTTCAAGTGTAGGAGAACCATTTTGATCTACAATCCACCGCAGCTTTCCTCACCACTTTCTTCGGATCATCAATCGCTTTGATCCCTAATTCCTTCAGTACCAACGTCTTCTGAGGGTGAAGGGTCAGGTACGGAATGTACTCTGGTAACAAACCGAGGAACTCCAAAGAAGCCAATCTCAATTTCTGTTTACTCCTCCTGGCTTCATCAGTTTCGGATCACGATGAAGGAGAGAAGAGAACGAACGATTGAACCTGGGGAGTTTGAAGGAGTAGTAGCTGATTTCAGAGTCTTGAGAGCGATCGAAGAGATTGAAGGTTCGAGAGTTTCGGGAATTTCTCGAACTAAGATCGAGAGGGTTGAGATCACATTCGAACGAAGAATCGGGTCGGGTAGATCAAGTGAGGTGATCAGTAGTGGTAGGAGCTACATAGATCGAAAGGGTCAACACGAACGTAGTGGAGAGGGAGAAAGAGAGCAGAAGACATACTTTTGGCAGTTCGGTCAAAGTGAGCTGTTTCGGCAGATGTTGAAGGAGCGAGGACAGAGCAATGAGGTAGACCGCCGAGTCACCAGTTGAAGTGGTTTGTTGTGCTTTGTGAGCTTCGACGAGTTTCGGTAATAAGAAAGTAAAAAATCTTTGTTTGTACAACAACTGTAAAGCTCCTCCAAATGGATCAGTCTCACTCTATAGAGAGATAGACAGAGAAGAAGCTTACACGAATGGCCGAGTGATTCTCTTTGCTCAGGACATCCCCCTCAGCTTCAACAAGCACTCCTAATTGTTTCGCAACTTCTCTTCCAAACCCTCCGTCTCCAGCATCTCCCGACTTGAACAACTCGAGCAAGTCCTCAATCATTCGATATCCGAAAGGATCTGATCGAACTATCAGTGCTTTCGCGACCTGTTCGCAGCGATGACGGTACTCAGTAAACGATCTAAGGGTTTGAAAGCAGACTTCGAACGAACCCAGATCCACACCCTCAACCCTTTCATCCTCTTCCCCTCCTCGACACTCCCGCTTAATTGAGCCTCCCAGAATTCCTTCATTCTGTTCTCAAGCCACAAGGATTCTTCTTTCCCAATCCTCTTGTTGATCAAACTCGCCAACGCAAACAACCCTGACTCTAGCTGTAACTCGTTCTGGGACTCTATTGAGCGGGTGAGGAAGAGCTCGATGAGTTGCTGGGTTGAGGGAGCGAGCGGGACGGAGGGATGTAAGGGAAGGAGAAGGGAAACGTAGAGGGAAAGGAGGTTCTGTTGTGATATTGAGGAGGTGGACTGTGACGAATTGGAGGCCTTCAGTATAATAACGAGATACTGAAGGAGATGCCAAACTCACGGAGAATGGAGAGAAACTCGTTGAAGAGGAAGTGGAAAGTAAAGGTTGCACGTTCCCTCGTTGGAACGCCTCATCGATAGTCTTCCGGAAAGTCGCTTGACGTCTGTGCCGTTGAAATCTTCCGTCATCAGCTTCGCTGGGTAGATGAGTACGAGGAGACTTAGCGCACTCAGCTCCGAATCTCTGCAAGATCAATCCCAAAACCCTCCCAGCATCCAACAACAACCTCGGATCCTTCGCGACCACATCACCACCCTCATCCAAGGTTGGCAGCACAAACATCCCCAACAATCTCCCGACAAAACCATTCTCCAAATATTTCTCCAAATCCTCTTTGAACCCTTTCCCAGCTTTCACTTTACTCTTGATCGTACTGATCAAGATCAACAATAGGTGATGAGCGTAGAGGGTTGCTCGAGGTGTAGAAGGGAGTGATAGAGTCGTATCGAGTAGAGAAAGTAATCGGAGGGAAAGGATTTCGAACAAATTCGGAGGGATCGAGAGAGCCGCCAAGGCTGGTAAGGATCGTTTGTAAAGTTCTCCCAAAGGTTCATTCGGTTCGGTTGGGGTCGGAAGGGAAGAGAACAAGAGTGGGAAAGTAGTTTCCTCGATTATTGAAGGGTAGATTCTAGAGACGATGATCAAGTTCTCGAGTGCTAGGTCGTAGACTTCGTCGTCTTCTTCGTGAGAGTCACTGAGGATCTCGTTGAATGAGTTGACGCAGAATCCGATCTCTTGTGATTCGGACAAGAAACCGGGGAGCTTGATTAGTGCGATCAAACCATTCAGAGCTGCGAGGCGCGTTGGGGAGGATTGAGAGCGGGAAGTGGAAGAGGTGAAGAGGGTCAGGAGGGTATCGAGGTGAGGGTGAAGGGGAGAGGAGGGGAGAGAGAAATCGAGTGTAGTTGGAACGAGGGGAGACGGGAGAATGGGCTCAGGTGAGGTTGAGGGGGAGAGCGAGGAGAGGAGTGAAGCGATGTGAGAGAGTGCCGAGGGCTTTTGAGAGAGGTCATCTGGGTTCTGACAGTGCTTGAGGAGGAGTGGGAGGGTTTCTGAAAGGACGTATTTCGCTAATCGATCTGTAACGAACAATCAAAGTTGATCAGTATCTGTAGTCGCATTGAAGGGAGTCGCATCCAGAGATAGAGACGTACTTGAAGCAGCGATGAGGGAGACGAGAATCCTTAGCGCAGGTTTCGCATTACTCTTCTCGGGTTCCTCTAATTCATCCAAACTATTCCTCACAACCTGCACGGCGATCCCCTCAATCCTCTCTTCTCTATCAGCCATGATCTCATCGTTATCTTCCTTCTTCTCCGGTATCGAGTCGGGATAGAGTGTTGAAAAGAGGGAGTGAAAAGTGATGAGAGCGAGGTCTTGGATTGAAGTCTCGGTCGCGTGGAATACTTCGATTGATAAAGCTTCGGAGAATCGACCTGCCCAGTCTCCAGAAGTTGATGCGCCGTAAATCGGGAAACAGGCCGAGAGAGCTTCGAGTGTTTGACGCTGTGGAATTCGAACCAAGACTTCTCCGATTAGCTAACCGGTCAACGCGAGCAAATCGTGGAGCGATCGAAAGCACACCTTTGCTTTTTCTGATGCAGCCTGAAGCTTGTCGAGGAAGAGAGGCAAAGCTAGAGGTCCGAACAAAGGTGTAGCCGACAAACAAGATCTGTGAGACGCTACGCCTCGTCTCAGCTCTTACTCTAGGCTGTGGCTAGGATGAGGAAGTGTGCGCACCGTAGAGATAGGATCAGATCTTCCGAAGTGACTCCATAGGGATCATCTTTCGGCGGAGTGAACGTGATGGGGAAATAACAGAAAGTGACATCGAACAACTCCTGTTCGCCGTAAAAACACACCCATCAGTCAATCCACATTGTGCCACGCGAGCTGCTGAGAGTAGAGACGTACCTCTACTACTCCCTCGACCTCGAATTCCAACAACATGACTCTGATCAATCCGAAACTGATCATTAAATTCCTCGGATCTTTCTCTCCCTCGACCAACGAACAATATCCTTTCACAAACTCTTGTTTCATTCTCAACAAGGCGGGTCGGGAGTGGGTCATGAGTGAATCGAGTAGGACATAGACGGTGTGTCGGATCGATTGGGAATGGGATTTGAGATTGATTGAATCGAAAATACTATGAAATCGAGGAATCGCGAGTGAGTGAGAGGAAGGAGATGCGAGGGAGAGAGAAGAAGAAGGAGAGGAGAGGAGAGCGTACCCTCTTGTCACTTCGAGTCCTTCGAGAGTTCCGAAAGAGGCGGATTGGGTCAAGTGGGTGAGCGCTGAAGTGCAGGAAACGAGGGAAGGTTTGTCGGCGAGTTTGGTAGTGAAGAATGTCGTCAGGACTTTGACTATCGATGAAAGAGCGGAGAGGGAGTCAGCGATTCCGTGCAAAGAATTGCGAAAGGAGAGTTTCGGGAGATTTACTAGATTGTCGATCCAATACTTGGTTATCGAGGTTGATCACGACTTGACTGAGCAAGTTGACGCCTATGTATCGCTTCTAAATTGATCAGCCGCAATCTTCGAAGAGGAGAGGGAGAGATTAGGGAAACTGACCTCTACTTCTGACAGCATCATTCTCGCTCGTCAGATTATCCTGTAGCCCTTTGACGATCTCTATCAATTTCCATTCACCTCCGACAAGACCTATATCGGGGAGAGCGAGATGAGAATGAGAGAGCGAGTTGAGAGAAAGTGAGAAGAGTAGCACTGACCAGCTGCGATATCTTTGGGTTGACTTGCATCTTGTAATTGAGTATCATCTAGTGCGGTATAACCCCTCAACAGGATTGCTAAGCGAGTCGACATGAAGCGTGATTGATCAAAATCGGAACCTGTCTCTCTCTCTTGGTCGACTTAGTCTCCTTCCACTCACTTCCACCGAAGAACTCAAACAAATATGTCACGACAAAGTATGAACACTGCACTCAAGCGACTCATGACTGAAGTACGTCCTCATCTCGCCCCCCCTCTTGTGATTCCTCATCATCCAACTTCCCCTCCCCTCTCCCTCGTCTCCCTCGACTAACCCTCTCCTCTCTCTCTCAATCGGACAGTACAAACAATTGACAGCATCTGAATCAGAAGATTCCATGTTCACTGCCGGACCCGTTTCGGAGGATGATTTCTTTTTATGGTCGTGTTTGATCAGTGGACCCGAAGACACTCCATTCGAAGGAGGAGTATTTCAAGCCGAATTGAAATTTCCGAGAGATTATCCTCTCAGTCCTCCAAAAATGAGGTTTGATCCTCCATTGTTTCATCCGAATAGTATGTGTCGAAATCTCTCTCACCTTTCTAGACGAGTTCAAGCTGATGAGGATGTGTGAGGAGGGGCAGTCTATGCGAATGGAGAAGTTTGTATTTCGATCTTACACGCTCCGGGGGATGATCCAAACTCGTATGAATCGGCAAGTGAACGTTGGAGTCCGGTTCAATCAGTAGAGAAAATCTTGTTGTCAGTCATCAGTATGCTAGCTGGTACGTCTCTCGTTCCTTTATATTGATCTGCTCGAACGTCAGCTGATGCACGGGAGTTGTGCGAACAGAACCCAACTTGGAAAGTGGTGCGAATATCGACGCTTGCGTGAGTTCACTTCTCACTCTTTCATCACTTCCCTTTCGCAAGGAACTGATGGGGGGAGGATTCCCATTCGCAGAAAATGTATCGAGATCAAAGAGAAGAATACGATGAAACCATCAGGGCTCACGTCAGACAACAACTCGACCTCTAATCCTCGATTCTCCGCACTCGGACTGCTACCCTTCTCCCTCTTGACATACTATTCGCTATATACTTCCATCGCTATCCCCCGAAGTATACTTTACCTCTCTTCACTGCTTCTCTGTTGAATTCGCAAGCAACGCCCCTTTCGTAGTGCATCCTATTCTTGTTTTACCCTCCTCTTCCTTCTTTGTTCCACCTCGCTCCCTACACCTGACGACTCCTCTTTTATGCCTTTTCTTTACGACGAGTTCCTCACCATACCTTGTCGTCCTGACGCTGCAAACACGAGTTTGCGCGATAATTCTCAAGGAAATTTTCACTTCGCACGACTTGACGAGGATTCTCTCGATCTCGTTCGGCGGTCCTGAGAGATCACCTACCTTGGCTCGTGCGAGTTTCCTCTAGCGCATGATCAAGTAAGAATCAAGACGGAACCATTCCCAAATTAACAAAGTCTGCGAAAAATCCTCTCGGGTTCGCTCCTTTCTCCCCCATCAACTTTCCACTTGGATTCCTCCCCCTGTAACCACTAAATCCGCCCATCGTGGCTTCTCCCACTTCCTCGCTCCAACCCTACTCCCTCCACCCGCTCCTCTCCTCAATCTTTCACTCTCACCCCACCTCATCTCAAACCCTCTCTCCCTCTTCACCACGCAACACTCTAGGCTCTTTACTCAATACCGCAAGTTCACTCGTTGGGGATGCGACGGGTCTCAAGAAGGGAGTGAGTGGTGTCAGGGCAGTGGAAGTTGGGAATGAACAAGGAGAGGGAAGGGTTTGGATTAGTTCGAACGGAGAGGGGAAGGTTAGGGGTTATGGAGTAGATAAGGAGCTCGAGAGTGAGCAGGTTGAGAGTCCGATAGGTGCGACTCCGAAGAAAGGGAGGGATGTACGTTCACTCGCTTGTCCATCTGCGTGAAAGGGAGCACTGATGGGCAAGTCTCCGTTGAGCTTACAGGTCAAACATACGAAAGCACTCGAAATGTTGCAAGAGTTCGAATCACCGAGTCCTTCGCGGAGACCTGTTGATAAACTCTCAGTCCTCCCTCGTTTACAAAACAAAGCTATAATTCTCTCAGGTGCGTCTTCATGCACTCTCTGAGGCCTGTCTGAATAGAGTGTGCTGAGACGAGTGCGGGAAACGCAGAGGGGATTTTAACGTTTCATTCAACTTTCCCTTCCTTGTCTCCTTTGAACGTACACCAATTCCCTTCTCTCCGAGGGATCATCACCTATTCTCTCGATCACGACGAAGTACAATCGACTGGCTCAGGGGGTCAGGAGGAAAGGGTTCAATTGATCGCGATTAAGAAGAGGAGCGTTCATTGGTTATCGATTTCGAATACTGGAGTAGATACGATTCAGGTATGTTTCCCTCGCCTCTCATCAGCTCTCTCGTGAAGGTGGAGCTGAGTGTTTGGCGAGTCAAACAGGATCTACCGCTGCCGGGAGGAGCGAATCTCGCGGTCTTGCGAAGAGGAAGAATCTGTTTGGCCGATTCAGAGAATTATTCGATTGTAGACTTGGAAGCTGCAGAAGCTCTACCTTTACTCCCAATCTCTCAAGTGCGTCGTCTCTCGCTCAACGTTCATGCCTTTTCCCAGTTCAGAACATTGATCTTCGCGTTGATGCACAGGCTCCTAATCCCGATCCTTATCCACGTCCCACATCTCCCTCTACCTCAACCAACGAAGGAGGTCAAACTCCTCCATCCGATTTCGACCCTCGTCAAAGACCTTCGATCGTTTCTGTCGGATTCAACGAGTTCTTGATCGCATCTCATACAGCTTCTACTACTCTCGGAGTTTTTGTCAATGAACTAGGAGAACCTTGTAGAGGTACTTTGGAGTGGTCTTCAAACTTACGCTCATTAGGTTCGTTCTTCCCTTCTCTCACCTCTCCTTCAAGACGTAGCTGAGAGGTCTTGAGGAGATGAACCAGTCGTGGATGATGATCATGCCGTTGCCTTACTCTGGAACGATACGATCGAAATTCATTCCCTCGTGACTCAAGAACTCGTCCAATTAATTCAACTTACCGACCTCACCTCCTCACCTCTCCATCCAAAATCACTCATATCATGTCATACCTCGGGTGGGCTCGACTTGGGAGGTAGTTTCAACGGAATGAATAAATTGGAGATTGTGCATGTGGGGTTGAGGAAAGCGAGAGTTGGGGAAGCACCAATGACGCCGGTAAAGAGTAGTAGGAGTGGGAGGGAGAAGAAGAGAAATGGAGGGGGAGGGGGAGGGACAAGGACTTTGTTGGTGGGCAGGAATAGTCTGTGGGCTTTGAGTCCCCTGACATTGGTCAAGAAGGCGGATGCTTTGTTGGAGAAAGGGAGGGGGGAGGAATGCTTGAAACTCGTCGAGGGGATTCCAAATGTACGTTCTCTAACTCGACGCATACCTCTCTGATGTGAGCTCGTGCTGATGCGTCGACGATCTTCTGGACGTACAGTCACCTGAAGCGAGTTACATTCACCTCCGACTCGCATTCCTCGAACTCGCAAAGACGTCGTTTCGCACGGCTTTTGATCACTTCCTCTCTTCCGGTTGCGACCCACGTATTGTCGTTAGAATGTTTGATTCGGACGGAGAAGGAGGAGTAAACGAACTGATTTCCTCCTCTGATCAAATTTCTGTCCTTCGAGGAATCCGCTCGGAAATCGAAGAAGCAAAGACGATCGATGATTACAGTATGTCCTTCTTTCTTCTGATATTCTGCCGTGACTGATGATGAGGTTCTGGAGAGTAGTCATGGAGAACCTGAATCACAACTACTCGCCTCACCTCCAACCATCAGTCGAGACTGCTCAGAGTACGGTCGAGTTGAGAACGAGAATGAGGGAAGACGCGAAGGATTCATTGCTGAGCTATCTGATGAAATGGAGGATCGCGAGACGAGAGACAGGGGCGGGAGTCGAGAGAGGAGTGGGTGGCAGGAGGAGTAACGATTCGAGGAAAATAGATATGGTGCGCTTTCTGTTCATCTTGTCTGCTGTCTATCGGGCCGAGCCTCACGCTCAGTGAGGGTCTACAGGTCGTCGATACGAAACTTGTCAGTCTCCTAGCAGAAGCGAATCGACCAATGGATATCAAGGTTCTCCTCGCGAGTCAAAACGATTGCGTCTTACCTATCGTCGAGGAGAACCTACTTGGAGCTGGGATGTATAGCTTGGTTGCTGAGTTGGCGGGGAAGAAAGGGAGGAGTGAGAGAGTACTGGAGATTTGGACAAAGTTCGTTCATTCCTCGGATCGACCATCCAGCGCGACGAAACTGATCGGTTCTCGAGCACGCCGAACAGGCTAGTGGAGGGAGAGTACAAGGACGATGAAGCCGATCTGAAGAATCTAAAGAGAGAGATTTTCGATTTGTTATGGAAAGTGAAAGATCAAGGTTTAACGGAGAAGTATGGGTTATGGCTGATACGACAGGATCGAGGACTTGGCTTGAAGGTGAGATGAGATTGGCATTCTTCAAGCTTGAACTTCAACTAACTTGTGTTCCTTCATTCCATCTCACAGCTTTTCAACGATCCCAAACAAACGTTGAGATTCGATACGAGGGAACTCTTTGCAAAGATGAGGGATGTTGATGAGGACGCAGCGGATCTATTCCTTGAGGGTGCGGTACTGCAAGAAAGAGATACCGTGAGTTTTGCTCTGCTTTCTCCAGTAGCTACCCAGCACTTTACTGATCAGCGGCGGTAATCTTAAAACAGGACGCGAGACTGCACGTGGATCTAGTCAAGAGATACCTCGGAAGATTAGGAGAGCTTCTCGAAGATTCGGATACGAAAGCTCATCTACGAGAACAAGGTGAGTCTCTCTTCTGCCCTTCTTGACCCAACTCTCGCTGATCTCGACAATCATGCACAGAAACGACCTTCGCTCAACTCGAAGCATCGACCTCATCCCCTCCTACTTTCCTCTATTTCCTCGCATCTCGCTATTCACCCGATTCTCAATTCGCTTTACTCGATCGAGTTCGACTTAAAGCTATTCTGTTCTTGTCGAACTCGTCAAAGTACGACTTGCAGGACGCAAAGCGGGAATTGGAGGAGATGGAGATGAGGGGTCTGAGATTGACCTTGGAAAGGGTAATCGTATACGGAAAGGTCAGTCGAACGGTCCGTTCATCATTGATAACGTTGACGCTGATCAACTCTCGGTCTCATTCACAGCTCAAATTGGATCGTCAAGCCCTCTCCCTTCTCCTTAACAACCTCCGAGATCTCTCATCAGCCGAAACTTATTCCCTCCAATCTGGCGATCCTCTCGTACCTTCGGACACGACAGCGACTGCCGATCGACTTCAACTGCCCTTCAAACGAAGCAGACGGCACCACACGTCAGCTGCGAAACGAGAAGAAGAAGCGAAACGAAATGAATCGTTGGCGAGAATATTGGTCGAGATGAGCTTGCAGAGTAACGGAGAGGGTGGTGGTGAGAAGAGAGTTGCGAAGATACTAGATAGTCAAGCTATGAATTTGGACACTATTGAAGTAAGTCCTCTTCTCCCTTTCCCGATTTCGCTTCCTTCACTCACTTTGAACTCGCAGATTCTACCAACTATACCCGACACGTTCCCTCTTGATCTCCTCACCTCCTTCTTCTCTCGTTCTCTCCGCCGTTCTCTCCACACCCATCAAGAAGCCTCAATCCTGAAGAATCTCGCATCTGGTCAAAATCTCGTCATCTCTGAACGTCTGTTCCGTGTACAGGAGAAACTAGGCGGAGTCGTAGAGAAGGAGGCGGGGGGACAGAGAGGGAGTGAGAAGGAGAAGGCATCCTTCATGATTGAGAAGAATCAGAAAGGAGAAAAGGAAATTACCGTGTTTCCATCGCCGACGGAAGGGCTGAGTCTCGAGGAGGCGGTGGAGCTGGATCTGAGATGAGTTCGAGCTGTTTGTGTTTTGCTTCGAGGTCATAGTTGTTGTTCGAAATGCTGTAATCACGAGGATCAGATTTATCGCAACGAAATTGCATCGAGGGACTCGCTCGCGTTCTCTGACATCTCGCCGCTGTGTATCTATCGTCTCACTTTGAGGGCAGCTCAAGGTCGAAGGGGTATTTCTGAACGAGAGAGAGCCGAATAAGGGGAACTCTTACGTTTTCAGAAAGTTTCATGTTCGAACAGAGGCAGGAGAGCGACCCACTTCTCTTCCCTCCTCACTTCTTGCTTTCATACTCTACGCTTAGGAAATACGACTTGACCTGTAGGAGATCGCCAGCATCGCTTATGAGGACCGCCCAATCGGGTTCACTCTCGAGATTCTCCCTCTTCGCTTCGTCCAACCTTGACGTTCAGCAACCTTGCGACACCGGCACTATCCGCATGAGCTACTCTGTAAGATAGCGAGCCAGTCTACTCACTCACTCTGACCCTTCCCTTCCTTTCACCTCGTGACTCAACTCTCCATCTAAAATCGCCCTTTCCTACCCCTCACACGCCTCTTCAAGCTACACGAACCATCCATAGCTCTACTCGACTCATTCGCTCCCTCAGTCAGCCTCCCTCGAACATCCTCACTCACTCACGTTCCATGCTCTTTTCCTCTCTTTCCACCTTCGACACTCTTCCAGGGCTTGCGATCTGACTCTGTTCAAGCTCGTGATAGCCTCAAGGCTCGGAGAAGAGGTGGATCTGTCGGCGCAGGATGAAGCTGGTGACAGTCGAAGCGAGATTGGAGAACAAAAGACCAAAAATCTCGAAGGGTTCTCAGCTGAAAGTTCTCACCTTTGACCGTTACCACCTTCCATACGACTCATATCATGGTCAGCATCGAAATCCGCAAGATCGACCCTCTAGAAGGACTATCGCCGGACGACAAGGGTCGAATCGAATACCTCGCCAAAACTTCGCTCCCTCAACAATTTCAATCTCGAGTCGACTCTTCCGACTTGGACCTCATCCGGAATCATGCAGCGCGCTGGGAATCCCTCACAAATAAAGCGTCAGGTCGAGGATTCGCGTTGGGGCTGGGCGTTGCGTTTCTTTGGACAGTGCGATCAGCATTGAGGAGGCGGCAGTTTCCTCCCCTATTCGATCGGCGAGCGGTGGACTTCAAGTCTAGTATGGGGCCGTTCTTGAAGCGATGGGCTGAGGAAGAGTCCAAGATCAACAAAGGCAGCTGGGCACGATTTGGCTTCGACGTTGTGATTGGAGTTGGAAGATTCGCAATCAGAGCTCTTCCATTGGCCTTCATCGGGGTTAATGTCGGGTGAGCAGCTCTTTCGTTCTCTCACCTCGAAGCTCGTCGGTTCATTTTCAGAAACAGACTGACTGATCGGTTGCTTGCTCGTGTTCGATCAGAGTGTATTCCGGTAGACAGCGCGCTCAGAAACTCTTCGACCAGGATCTGGACATCTCCGGCAGGCGTTCAGCTATCTTCGAAGCTCAATTCGAGGCAGTCTCGACGACACTACAAGACTATTTCGAAACATTCGGTCGCGGTCTCGATTTGCCAGAGTTACGACTTGAAACAGTGAGGGATGAGGTCAACGGAGTACTACAAAGCCAAACGGTTGTCGTGGGTCCCGGTAGTGAGCGTCGTTCCACTGCGGGCGAGCGACCAGAAAGTGCGTTTCTATCACGATCTCCTGTTCTCGTAAGTGGTCGAGCTGACAGACTGTGGACTGATGTTTGTCTATAGTGCATCAGCCTACTGCGGCGCAACATGAACAAATACAGAAGTTGATAATGCGATGGCAGTCGTTGATCGAACCTCAAGCGAGACTTCCCGCGCTTGTCAAGAACATCGACAATCCACCAATCGGTGGATCAATTCTTATGCTGGACTCTAGGCGAGATCGAGAGGAGATCTCAATGAGAGAGTCGAGACTGGAGAAGGAAAAGAGGGAGAAGGAATTTAAAGCGTTGTTCGAGCAAGAAGCGAAGGGTGGTGACAATGATATGGGAGACAAGGTATGGCGGTAGATCTATATCGTTATTTGAGGAGGAACATTGGGGAGAAATCGAGATCAAACCGAATCTTCTCGTCAGAAGTCGAGGGGGATTGGCGAGCTATCGACGCTTCGACGCTTCGTTTTCTGCTTGATACTCTATCCCAACTCTGAAGTTAGCTTGGCTGTGCTCTGGCACTTTATAAAGGAGAGCGATTTCGGAGGAAAGGCAACAGGTCGAAGTCGACTGTCGAGGTGCGCACTCTCTAACCTGGTTCGTCCCGCTCATCAGAAGATACCGAGCTGAGACTGACGATTTGATGGTCTTCAGGCTCTAGCAAATCAAAAGAGTCGCCCGAATTCACGATTGCTCGACGTCTTACGGAGAATTGACTCGTCGCACTCAAAACGACCCATTTCTCCCGTCGACTTCCTGTCAATGGATCCCCTCAGCATCCTCCTCACTTCTATCTCGACAAATCCGTGATGCTCGGTGACTTCACCTCGGCTCTATACAAGCTCCATCTCGCTCAACTCTTCTCCTCGTTGTTCGACTCTTTAGCTTCGAGTTCAAACGCCCAGATCTTCTTGATAACCTCGGAGACGATCCGGTCTGGGGGAGAGGTACTAGGATGTAAAGAGCGCGTAGGTTGCAGCTAAGAGTAAGTCAAAAAAAAAACGAGAAACAACAATGTATTCAAAATGTAGAAAGGGGGGTTGAAGAGAGAGTAAGAAAGACGAAGAGTAGGGCTATGGAAGGCAATCAAGATCAAGCGAGCGACGATCGGAGTCGCTCATTGTCTCTCTATTGAAAGCGAAAGGAAGAGAGTCAGCGAGAATAATGAAAGCAAAGTCGAAAGAAAGAGGAACTAACCGCCACGGAGACGACGAGCGAGTTGAATATCTTTGGGTTGGATGGTGACACGCTTGGCGTGGATAGCAGCCAAGTTGGTGTCTTCGAAGAGGGAGAACACGGCGGAGCGAAATTGATCCAAATCGTAATCCCCCGAATTATCGGGGAAAAGTTGGAGCAATACAATTCGAGCTTATTTCATTCGCATCGTTCAGCAAGCCTACACAGGTACCTTGACGCATTCAGTCTACTAGTTTTACGCACCGCTCAGTGGGCGCTCTTCTGATCATACTCGACGAGCTGCAAAAATTGACCGCTCAAATAAGATTCGACAGGCGGATGCGAAATCCAAACTGAAGGACCGTCTTAACGGTACATGCGCTTGTCGTCCTGTCGATAGCGCAACATGGTAAGCTTGTAAGGAAGAGCGCAACGAGGCAAAAGACAGCACTTTGAAGAGACGTGCAGATTACTCGATTCAAACAAGCTCGCAAAGAAATGATCAAGTCGAGCAATCTTTCGTCGAAAACCTCTGATGAGACTCTTATATTCCATCGCTCAACGAGTACAGTCGTCTCGCACAGGCAATCTTCAGCTCAAGACTCGGCTTGGTGTCTTGAATTTCAAAGTTCAAGATTACGAGCGTCGCCTGAGCAGATCAAGCACTTGCTACTTCCCCTGGCCTCGAGGGTTATTTTAAAGAGACGTTTCTTTCATCTTCGTGTGCTCGACACTAGCGTTACGAGCCTCTTGCGTGAGCTATTCTATAGCCGAGAGAAACTCTCTTCATTCACTCTTCTCAAATTAACCCTTGATTCTACACATGTGGCTGATAGCTGGGCTCAGAACTGTGTTCACCACGCTGTCAGACTTTGGGTCGTGAAATGCCACAGTTTCCGAGTACTAATCAACCTGGTCCGTCTACTCCAGTCTCTTCCCTCTGTTTCCGACTAAACCTTCCTCACATCTGCTCTTCGACTCACTTCGGTTCGGCCATGTTCAACACGCACCAGATGACGAGAAATCCCTTTCGTCAGACGCACTCGTTTCATCGAGTTCTTTCTCGGATTTGCTACCACTCCGATTCTCTCTGTCCACTGGGCCCTCGTACGACCGTGAGTTCCTCCTAGCATCAACGGGTGGCAAGGATTGCGTCCGTTGACAGGACTCACTCTCGTCAAAGGAGTTGAAGTTGTCCCGAGGCAGATTTGCCTTGTTTCCTTGCTATTTGAGGTCTTCAACAATAGCGTCTCTTCCAGAGCAATTTTCTGACGTTTCGACACTCGGCCAAATCGCTCACTCCACGTCCTGGTGAGTCATGACTTTGTCGGCTTTTCTCTATCGCAAAGGAAACGCTGGTAAGAGGAGCAGCTCAACTCGCTGTCAGGGCCAGCATAGGGCGACGAGTGCCTGATAGGCTCTTTTAAGCTCAATCATGACGTCTCTGCTCACGCAGATAGCGAGAAGCAGGAGCTACGGTAGCGAGATGGATTTTCAGATTGCGAGGTCAAAGCAAAAACTCACGCTTCTCTCGACGCTCGCGCTGTCGCGTTCTGCAAACGGCTCTCTTCAGGACTCGACTTTGATTCAGTCTCATTGCAGCTATAACGAGCTGTCATTGCGCGAGACAGACAACAGCGCGAAAGTCAAGGATTGCGTCGCCGAGTATGAAAGACTGTCAGAAGCGCTCTCGAGAGGACAACTCGCAGCAGCGACAAAGAGAGAGATTAGGATATGAAGAGCGCGTAGGTTGCAGCTAAAGAGTAAGTCAAAAAAATGAGAGAAACAACAATGTATTCAAGATGTAGGAGAAGAGGAGGTAAGAGTAAGAAAGACGAAGAGTAGGCTATGGAACGCGATCAAGATCAGGCGAGTGATGATCAGAGTCGTTTATTGACGTTCTGTCAAAGGGAAGAGAGCGAGAGTCAGCGAATGTGAAGACGAGAGAAAGAGAAAAAGAAAGAGAACTCACCACCACGAAGACGACGAGCGAGTTGAATGTCTTTGGGTTGGATGGTGACACGCTTGGCGTGGATAGCAGCCAAGTTGGTGTCTTCGAAGAGGGAAACGAGGTAGGCTTCGGCAGCTTCTTGGAGAGCCATGACAGCGGAGGATTGGAAACGAAGATCCGTCTTGAAATCTTGAGCGATTTCACGAACGAGACGTTGGAAGCTAAGCAGAGATAAAAGGAGAGTGGTCAGCTAGACTATACAAAGAGATTGGAGTGGAGAGAGAGACTTGCGGAAGCTTGCGAATGAGGAGTTCGGTAGACTTTTGGTAACGACGAATCTCACGAAGAGCGACAGTTCCAGGACGGTATCGGTGAGGCTTCTTGACACCTCCGGCAGCGGGAGCAGACTTGCGAGCAGCTTTGGCAGCGAGTTGCTTTCGGGGAGCCTTTCCTCCGGTAGATTTACGAGCGGTTTGCTTGGTACGAGCCATTGTTTGAGTTGAGTTGAGAAGAGTGGAGTGAGTTTGAGAGAGAGTGAGAGAGGTAGGAGTGAAGTGAAGTGGGAAGAGAGAAAGTTGGAGATGGAACGGAGGAGGTGATCAAAAGCGTTTGTTGTTTGTTTGACAAGGGTCAGTTTTGGCAGACGCGCTTCCTAGCTTGCTTACACCTAGGTCGAGGTCGAAATCCATTCAAGTCTGCATCAAAAAAAGAAGTCCAGTTTTGCGCGTTTCAGTTTCTGCCTCGACCTAGACGACCAATCAAACTTCAGGATTCGAATCGAACCTAGCCTTGAGAATTTACTGATCAAAACAACGGGCTGTCCCCAACGCGCTTCGGTACAAAGCAGCTCCAAATCCACTCTCTCTTCTTTCCTCATCACTCTCGACTTTAGTCACTCGCTCTTTCTCTTCACCCACTACCCACCCACCCCACTACTACTACTTTTAAACATGTCTGGACGAGGAAAGGGAGGAAAAGGACTCGGAAAAGGAGGAGCTAAGCGTCACCGTAAAATCGTGAGCCATTCTTCTTCGCAACTTCGCAACTTCGTTTTCTTACTCTACTCTCTCTACAGTTGCGTGACAACATCCAAGGTATCACCAAGCCCGCAATCCGTCGTCTCGCTCGTCGTGGTGGTGTCAAGCGTATCTCTGGTCTCATCTACGAAGAGACTCGTGGTGTACTCAAGATCTTCCTCGAGAGTGCGTTACCTATTCACTCTCTTCACAGTCTTGACGACTGTCGATCTGACTCTCCCTTCCTTCTCTAGACATCATCCGAGACTCTGTCACCTACACTGAGCACGCCAAACGAAAGACTGTCACTTCCCTCGACGTTGTCTACGCCCTCAAGCGTGCTGGAAAGACCCTTTACGGTTTCGGAAACTAGAAACCGCCGTTACCCTTGGCTCGGACTTGCCTGAACCAACACACTTCGTTTTTCATCCTCACTCTTTTTTATACACTTGTTGTTTACCTATTACCACTGATAGCTGCAAACCTTTACTTTTGCGCTGCCCGCACCATCACTACGCTGTTCCTCTGTTCCGGATTTCTCGATAGAGAGATTCGTTGAGAGCGTTCAGAGTGAAACTTGAGCGAAAGAAGTAGAAAACCGAGGAGAAGAATCGACTGAGGCTTAGTTGAAATCGGCATAGGGGTGTGGTGAGAGTCTGAGCATCGTCGACTCGTTGAGATATAGTCGGATAAGGTATCGCGGAGGTGAGGTGGGAGGAAAACGAACGGAGAATCTCAGTTCGAGCGAGTCGAAAGTGCGTCGAAAGTTGTCGACGGATGTTGAAGTCTGCCGATTTTTTGAATCCGCTGAAGGCTGAAGAGCAACAACTCGTCAGTTCTTAGCTCAGACTAGCTTGATGAGCGGGAATGAAAGGAGGTCAGAGAGTACTCACCTCGATTCCAAGCTTGACGTCCTTCTTCCTTTCCCTTTTATCGCTCTCCTTGCCGAGTCCTAATGCGAACAGCGCCAACCTCCAATGAAGAAGGGACACAAGTCAGCTGAGCGACTGATCTCGAGGAGATTTGAGCGTTCGACTCGAAAGAAGTAGTATTCGAAGCGCGAGAACCGAGAAAGCGGAATCGTCAGAATCGTAGGAGGACTTGACATCGGCTAGCATACGGCGACGTACGAGCCCGAAACGGAAACCGGAGGACGAGGGAAGTGAATGCGAACGAAGCGTAAAGCGAAGAGGGCGAGAAAGGAAATCTTCCGAAGCGATTTCTCCAGTTCGGGACCAGGAATGACGGAAGAGGATGATGGATATCTACACGAAACGAGTAAGTGATGCTACAATCCAGATTGCTAAGTATAGGAGACAGAGAATAAAATAACGATACGAACTTTCCAAAGAATCCCTCCTTACCCTTTTTACAACATAGCTCGTACTCCTTCCATACGATCCGAGACCTCTTTGACTTGTCCTACTGCTTTTGTGATTTGACCTGCGATGTGACCAATATGTTGTTCGAGTCCGACAAGTACCTTCTTCATATGTTCGACTTCTCCCGCTACTCCTCCTCCACTGGGTCCGATAGCTCGTTGCTGATGAAGCGAATTGAAGTCGCCGAGTACTCGTGAGACGGCGTTCGCGACTTCCGCCGGGTGACCGATCCGAGCCGAACGAGCTTCAGCAGCTTGATGTCGAAGGGAGAGAAGAGTGAAGAAGTTGGTGAAAGCGAGAATGATGACGAGACCGAGAAGAAGAATGGTAGGAGATACGGGAAGAGAGTCGAGGAAACCGCCGGAGGAAGAAGAATCGGAAGAGGCTGAAGGTTTCGGTGCGGGTGGTTCTCCTGAAGTTTCGACTCCGTATTCATCCTTGTTCGCTTCGATGTGAGCACGAACAGCTTCCTCGAGATCTTTGTGATACGTCTTTTGACCGTCGACAGCTCCTCGCTCGATCACACCGCGAAGCATTCGATTGACCTGCGAAGAATTCCGTCAACGCCAGATTCTCGCAAGAACGGATCGGATCGCGACTCACCTTTGTCCACTCGACTTCTGTCGTGACTCGGACGTGCGTACCTCCTCCAGCTGCCCAAGTGAAGGTAGAACGAGTCACAGTCGAGAAGTTGTCTCCGCTTGGGACATCCTGTAAGAAGAGGTCGTAGTCGAGTCAGCTGCCATTACAGATTGAAAAGGATTCGACCATGCATCGGCTTACGGGAGTCTTGGTGACAGTCACATTCGAGATACAAGTTTCGGGATCCATTTTGTCCTGATCAAGTGCAAAAAGTCGAAGTCAGATTGACGCTCCACAGCAAATTGAGGAGAGAAGAAGCTAACATTCTTGTCGTGAATGTTGCAATGCGTTTGCTTCGGACCGACAGGCGCATTGAGAGGTTTCACGTAGGACATATCTCGTTCCTTGAGAGCGTGATCGTCGTCGCTCGAAGCGGCAGCTCCATCAACAGCTTTCCAAGGTCCGATATCGACCTCTACAATCGAGTTCAATCAGTCTTTGTCATCAGAGTCGTCGAAACAGGTGTTGTGCTCACCCCTCAACTGCTCCTTGCCTTCCAAGAACGTTTTCAAGAATTCCGCATTCGTGAAGAAGAGCTCGTAAGCCTTGTCGGGACTGGTCGGTAGGATGCAGTCGAGAGCTTCATTCTTGTACTCTGGTCCATCGTATTCAGTAGCAGCGTGACCTCCTCCTCCACTCTTCGCTTGCGCATCTCGCTTAATCTTCTCCGCTTCGGTAGGTGACTTGTTTCGCGTATCGAGAGAAGCAGCACGCATGTGATTCTTGATGGCTGCGATTCCAGTCTTGAACTTGTGCGATTTCTTCTCGCCTTTTTCGTCTTCGAACGAAATCTGACTCTTGATGTCGGGGTCTGCATCGGAAGGTTCGGCGACGTATGGCGTAGAGGTTGCGGCAGCATCGGCAGCCATGTTCTCGCCTGGGTGAACGTGTTCCCATATCGAAGCGATGAGTTTGAAGGTCGAGTCGCGAGCGAGGAAGGAAGAGAAAGTGTGGGAGGCGTGAAGGGTGGTAACTTCGATAGCATTCGGGATGACTTTGGCGGTCATGCGTTTCCTACGAGATGCACAACGTCAGCGAAAACGGCTCAATTAGCGAAACAGGCGAGATCACGAACTCGATAGAAACGATTTCAGACCAAGGAATGGTGAGATTCGTTTCCCAGCCTGTACACCACGGTTAGAGATCAGCTACTACTAATTCGGAGATGAGAAGGAATCAGGCGGACGTACCGAGAATCGCAGCGTGGAAAGAAAGGTAATGTTCACTGAGGTAAAGTTTGCCTTGAACAGGAATGTCGCGAACGAGAGCACATCGGTAATCTATCACGACAACAGAGCCATCAGCATCATCTCCCCGGTCGTTCGTGAGGAGCATGCGAGAGAGAGACTCACCTTCGATCAATTCTTCGCGATTCGAGATATCCTTGAACATTGAGTGGAACTTCTCCTGACTTGTTCGCGGCTCGACATCGAAGCTCTCCAGCACCTTGTCCTTGACACTCGTCGTCGTACTGTCAACTAGACTTGCGCTTCCTGGACTTGGTCGAGCGAAATCGTCTCGCTTGACGGCATTGTTGACGACTGGAGGAGGAGGATTCGAATCGGGGGCTCCAATATCGACAGGTACAGGATTGCCGTGACCGTCGGTGATGATCGTGTGAGGCTCTTGAACACCTTGATTCGAGATTCGGGAAGCGTTGGTTTGACTTGTCGTACGGTCCCGACCGAAGATGCTCCCGGTGATACTTCCAGTATCTGAACGATCTCTAATACTCGCCGACGACGATGCTGCCTTCTCCTTGATACTCGAAACTCCATCTTTGACTTTCTTCAACCATTTCGGCCCGCTTTTCGAATTTCCGTCATCATGATCCTCGTCCCCTTCTTCGATTGTTCCGTTCGTTCCTTGCCTCTTCAAAGTAGCGATGTACTCTGGAGCTTCTCCGTGAGCAGGCCCCACTACTGCATCAGTCCCGCCGAGCACGCTGTGTGCATTCAAGCGTTCCAATTGTGCTTGTCCAGTTTCACCGAGTCCGTGAGTCTGATTATCGGGTTCGGTAGGTGACAGAGCTGCGACATGTTCTGTTTCGGTATCCTTGATGACGACAGGTTCGAGTTGACGTGAAGCGGTTGAAGAGAGAGGAGTTGACATATTTCGACTCGGTGTTGGAGATGAAGGGTGTGAGACGATTACTGGTTCACTTGAATCGGATCCAGAAGAGGTCATGCAGTGTAGAAGAGTGCAGTCGGATTGGAGGGTAGTGGAAGGGAAGAAGAGAGGGAAGTTTTCTCTCCCGGACTTCTCTCCCCACTCTCTAAGAACAATCAATGAGAAAAGTGACGTTCGTCATCTTTCGCTTTCTTGAGCAAACAGCGGCGTCGATTCGAAGTACATAGGCAACGGTCGAAGAAGAGAGATAGGGAATACTAAATGTTTTACTAGGACTACAAAAGATGAAAACAAAAGCTACTTCTATTGCTTCCTTTACTCGCTCTTCTGCGCACTCAAGATTCTCACCGTTCGGTCGATACCTGCAACGACGACTTCCTTTCCATCCTTGCTCCAATCGACTCCAGTCAACACATCACCGTTCTCCTCACTCTTGACCAATAATTCCCAAGTCTTGTTCTGGTAAACCCTCGCATCTGTTCCTACTACCGCGAGTGCTTGAGCCGAGTAATCGAACTTAAGCGCGTTGACCTGAACGTCGTTTTCGAGGTCGATGTTGGCAGAGTTTGAGAGTTTGCGAAGATCCCAAATCTTGACTTGTTTCGAACCTTTCGCGGCGGAAGCGAGAGTGTAACCGTTCTCCGAAAAGGCGAGACTGACGACCTCCGCAGCGTCGGATTCCGAAGAGTGACCATCGAAAGTAGCCACGCAGTTTCCACTGAGGGTTTCGAATACTCGAATCTTCGAATCGGAGGATCCAACGGCAAAGATGACACCGTCGGGATGGAAGGAGATAGAAGTGTTGGAAGTACCGGCGGCGGCATCTTCGGGAAGGGAACCGGTGAGGATGGTAGAAGGTTTGCCGGAGGTAGGAGTGAGATCGTGGATGGCCCAAGTTCCATCGGATTGAGCGGAACCGACGAGGGAGTTACTGGGGTGAAGGGAGATTTGGTTGACTTCGGATCCGAGCGAGATGTTGCCAGTGACACCGTAGACCGACTTTCCACCAGAAGGAGCCCAAACGCGAACTGATTTGTCGAGGGAACCGGCGACGACGAATGAAGGGAGACCCTCTTCGGTAAAGGAAGAGGAAGCGGCGACAGAAGTAACCTTCTTCGTGTGTCCCTTGAGAGTAGCGAGGATTTTGGAAGTGGTTCGGTCGTAAAGGAGAACGTTCTTGTCGAGTCTGAGGAGGAAGAGAGAACGTTAATATCGAAAACTCGTTCAGAATACAAGGGGTCCTTGACTAACCCTCCAGTAACCGTGATGGTGGCATCCTTAGCGAGAGCTAAAGCGGAAACACCGGGAGGTTTAGTGCCGTGAACAGAGGGGATAGTGGAAGTTTCGGTGTAAGATTTGATGTCGGCGGGAGAAGCAGCGTCGGCGGCAGGCTTTCGCTTTTTGCGAGTAGATGAGAGACTGTTCAGATATGCTAGCTCAGCTCCTGATGCTTATTGCGAGGTAGAAACGAGTACGTACGCTGAGTTGGTCTCCTCAACTCGTTGTCTAGCATCCGCTGGTAATCCTGAAGGTTCCTGAGTTTCCTCTACACCTTCCATCTGAGCATCTCCACCTTGGGCTGCTGATTCACCGTTTCCAGTCGAGAAGGAAGATCCCAAAGTAGCCTTTACACTAGCGAGTGCTTCGCGAGCCTCATCCCTTTCCCTCGTAACTCGAGCCAACACTCGCATCGCTGCGTCCTCCTTGTAAAGGGCGTGAGAGAGTTCTTGTCGTAGTTCTGCACCCTGTCGTCGGAGTTCGAGGCATTCGAGCATAGTTGAATCCCATTCTTGTTGGAGAGTGTGGAGGAGGGAGGGAACTGAAGTGAATGTAGGGGCACGAGGAGGGGCGGTGGGAGCGGAAGGAGCTGTACATACATACTCTTAGTCAGTATAGCTATTCAAACAAGCTGCTCGGGGGAGATGGTGGATTGAGAGAGAATAGCAACGAATTCGAAGCAACTCGATCTCGTTTCCGTCTCGCCTTGAGGGCTTGTGATCGAGATATAGGAGAGATCACATACCAGTCTTGATCTCTACTAGGTCATCTTCATTCAGTTGTTCGCCCGTGATTGGATCTTTTGAGTCGTTGTCGCGCAAGTATTTCAAGACGAGTTCCTTTTCGAACACTTGTCCAGACTTTGTCGATACTACTGGTTTCAAAGGTTGCTGTCCCGAAATACTGCAGAACAAACTCATGATTGTTGTTGGAGAGGGAAGTGGAGGAAGGAGGACTAGTCGTATTGATGAATTGCAAAGTCAACAAATCTCGATCAATTTCTGTTAAATTCTTGAATCCAAGTCGTCCAACTCCGCTACCCAACTCGACCGGCACGACTAGCAGCTTTACTCTCCTTTACTCCTTTCTCCTCTAGCCCGGCACCTTCCTCTTCCCTCCTTTTCCCCCTCCTCTCCTGCTTCAAGAATGCTCGTCTTATTCGAGTCGGCAGTCGGACTCGCCCTCTTCAAGATCAAAGATGGTAAACTTGAAGACAAAGATATTCACAAGCAATTCGAGACTGAAGAAGGCGCCAACAACCTGTTAGTCTAGCTCACTATGCTGCTTCCATCAATCTTTATCTTTCATCCGAGCTTTGGTCACTGTCGTCCCTCTACGGGCTATGGGAGGGCAAGGGAACGCTATGAGGGTGGTCAGAAAATGCATGAGCTTGGCTGGAAGCAGATTGGAGCAGTGAGAGGGAGTGAAGGGCAGAGGAAAGATTATGATGGAATGCATGCAGTCAGCAGACCGGGGGTTGAAAGGGCAATCAGGAGACTGTAGGACCGCTTCTAGAGTGAATAAGAGTGCTGACTATGGCTTGTCTGAAACGATTCACAGTGTCAAACTTCAAGCGATCCACCGATTCACTTCGACCGCGACCGCTGTAGAGGATATGACCGCAATTGGAGAGGGAAAGGTCTCAAAGAGCTTGAAGAAGTTCCTTACTGAAGAGGTCACCGGAAACAAGAAATTCAAGAACGAGAAGTTGGCAGTTTCGGAACCTAAACTTGGTATGTCATCCTCTTTCGCAACTCTCAATCAAGTGAGCAGATGTTGATAGAAGACATGGTCATACAGCTGGTGCGATTCAAAAGAAGCTCGAGGGAATCTCTGTCGTTTCCGACTCGACTACTCACGATCTTTATCGAGGAATTCGACAACAACTCTCTGCTCTTCTCGGCGATATCGACCCTCGCGATCTCTCTACCATGGAACTTGGTCTCTCCCACTCCCTCTCCCGTTACAAGCTCAAGTTCTCGCCCGACAAGGTCGACACTATGGTCGTTCAAGCTATCGCTCTTCTCGACGATTTGGACAAGGAAATCAACATTTACTCTATGAGGGTCAAGGTAAGGACTAGCTGGCTACTAAAAGATGATATATCATGGCGACTGACTCTATTTGGCTTGAACAGGAATGGTACGGATGGCATTTCCCCGAGATGGGCAAGATCATCACGGAAAACATCACCTACGCAAAAGTTGTCAAAGCCATGGGATTCCGAACCAACTACAACACGACCGACTTCTCTCACGTCCTCCCCGAAGAACTCGAAGAGACTCTCAAATCAGCAGCTGGTGTTTCGATGGGAACTGAAATCTCGGAACAAGATCTCGACCACATTCACCTCCTTTGTGACCAAGTCATCTCGATCACTCAATACCGTACCGAACTTTACGAGTACCTCCGAAACCGAATGGCCGCTATCGCACCTAATCTCACCGCCCTCGTTGGAGAACTCGTCGGTGCTCGTTTGATCGCTCATGCCGGTTCCCTCATGTCTCTCGCCAAACACCCGGCGTCAACCGTTCAAATCCTCGGTGCCGAGAAGGCCCTCTTCCGTGCTCTCAAGACCAAGCACGATACTCCCAAATACGGTCTCATCTTCCACGCTTCCCTCGTCGGTCAAGCTCCTCAGAAACTCAAGGGAAAGGTGAGTTAGAAGTGTTACTCAGTCTCCTATTCAGATCAAGGACTCAGTAGCGTTTGCAAATTCACAGATGGCTCGTATGGTCGCTACCAAAGCTGCTCTCTCTATCCGTCTCGATGCTCTCGCCGACGCCGACTCGAAATCTTCCCTCGATTCCGCAACTATCGGTATTGAGAACCGAGCGAAACTCGAATCCCGACTACGACAACTCGAAGCCGGTATCGGACACACCTCTCTCCGATCACTCTCGAAAGCGAATGGAGGAGAGAAACAAAAACGTTACGAACCGACAGGGAACGGAGCTTCTTACAACTCTGGTGCCGATGCCGTTAGCCTCTTACCTACTGGTGTCGAACCTGGAAAGGGTGGAGATGAAGGTGTTGAGAAGATGGAAGTTGAGGAAACTGAAGAAGAGAAGAAGAAACGAGAGAAGAAGGAGAAGAAGGAACGAAGAAAGAGTGAGAAATCGGGTGAAGCCGCTGTCGTCGTCGGTGAGGTCGAAGGTGATGATGAGGCAGCGAAGAAGGAACGCAAGCGATTAAAGAAGGAAGCGAAGAAGGCGGCAGAGGCAGCGACAGAGGCAGGAGCTGAGGCAGCAGCGTCACCATCGAAGAAGGACAAGAAGAAGAAGCGCAAGGCTGATGACGGTGAGGAGGAGAGCAGCAAGAGCAAAAAGGTCAAGGCCTAAACCCCCCGCACTACCCTAACCTCGCTTTGTTATAGATAGAGAGGTCGAGAGAGGGAGGAGAAGGATCGAACCTGTGTTTTTTTTGTCGTGTATTTCTCTCTCTATTACAGCTACTCGCTCTATCCTCCTACTACCCTCCTGTGTCATTAGCCATCGTCCTTTCCCATACTCGCTTCCGTATCGGTACCCGAGAGTTTTAACGAGAGGCAGCGAGCGAAGTATCGTTCGTTGACAGTCGAGTCGCAGCTTCGCACTTCGAGTCTTCTCAAGCGAAAGGATGAAACGTTTTCGCGGTCCTTCCGCCTCGTATCAGTTTCGTTGCTGATCACGAATAGACAGGATAGCTCACAGCTCGAGTCGAAAGGTCAGTGGGATTGAGTTGTGAAGTTGCGATTTTATTCCTTTCCTTGCTTCAAGTCGATATGATACGTCTATGATACTGATACAACAATCTACTCCCTTCATTATCTACACTCTGTCCATTCTTTTCCACCGCTCAGGTGTCCAACCTCTTCGTCTCAAACTTTGAAAGCCTTTCCCCCTACTTCTTCGCAACCTCTCCTTCTTCCGGACCTGGCACTTCCAACGTCGCTCCCTCATCTCCTTCGTCAATCCACCTGACTTCCTCTCCCTTCTCTCGCATGATATCTTCGATAGTTCTCGAGGTTTCTTTCCCGATCGGTTGACCTTTCGGGTGTTCAGGGGAAGGGGTTTGCGAGAACCAATGAAGGTGATCCGCTGTTAACACTCAGTCAGCACATGAGTACTCCTAGGCGACAGAGAGAGAGCTCAAGCGAGAGTGAGAACTAACCGATTAAATGTCTATTTTCGCATTCAGGACATTGAACTATGACGACACCCTTTTCGTAACTTCTCTTACTGAACTCGTGACTACTCCTATGACCACAGGGTTTCGCATCTGCGCCTGGGTGAGCGTTTTGAGGGTCTACGGGAACCGAGGCTGTGCAAGTAAAGAATATTTTCAACCTTCTATCGATTCGACCTATCGGGGTACCGGTCGAGGAGGGAGTAGCTTCGAATCGGTAGGGAGTCGAGGTGAAGGATCTGTGGTAGAGGGAAGGGAGAGATGTCGCTGATTGTCGAGGGAATTGAAGAGTGAGAGAGCGAATTGTAGATCGGAACGATGGTTGAATAGTTCGGGTTATCGAAGGGAGCAATCTAGATGTACTAGCCATAGCTTGTGTATTCACTCGAGTGTGATCGGGGTTGTTGAGTGAAGGGTACAAGGCGAAGCTTTGAATTTACAATTCTTATTGATCAACTACTCTCATCAACTATGTCTAGTGAGTTCTGATCCATGTAGAAAGTCCTTGAGAGTATCTACTAACAATTGTATACCCCTCAGAACGATTAACGCTAGCTCAACAACTCGCTCAAATTGAACAAGCAACTCCTCAAGGTAGAATCCTTACTCTCTCCGTCCCCTCTGACTGCTTGGTGGAGCTAACAAACCATCTATAAGCTATAGATCTCGATCCTGAAGATGCATATACTACTTACAATGCCGAGAAGAATGAAGATCAAAAAGATTTAGATGCTGCAAGAGCAGATTATGTCGATGTTGGGTACGCTACTACCCCTACTCTGTCTGCACTATCTCTACTGACTTGCTGGATCATTCTGTAGTGAGAGTCGACTGAGAAAGAAGGGAGAAGCTATCGTAGATTCGAAATACGAGGGAAAGAGAGCGAGTAGGAACGACCTCTACGGTGATGACAGCGAAGACGAAGACGATGATAGTGAGATTGAACAGGGAGATCAAGACGAGGAGGATGAGGACGAGGTATACGAAGGAGAATTCGCAGATTTATTGGGACCTGCAGGAACGGACGAAGAATCAAATCAGGAAGAGGAAGGTTCAGATCAAGAGCAAGAGGATGATGATGAGGAAGATGAAGAGGTCGAGGAAGAGGAGGATGTTGAGGAAGAGGAGGAAGTAAAGAAACCTTCGAAGAAATCGACGGCGAAACAACAGGATGAGAGAGTCATGATGAAGGAACTCAAGCAAGCCGCCAGTGCAGATGTAGAGAAGGGACGAGATGTCAAGAAGCAACTCGTAAGTCCCATCCATCATCAACTCTGTAACTTCCGAAGATTGATCTTTTCGTCGAGAAACTTTTCTAGGCATTCTGCGACAACCTCCTCGAATCTCGAATCCGCTTACAGAAAGCTACGACTTCTTCCAACCTTCTCCCTCAATCTTCCCTCGCGCCCACCTACTTCTCGCACCCTTCTCTCGCCGCCGACGTCCAATCGACTTTCTCAGAACTCGCTTCGTTGAGTGAAGAGTTATTCTCGCTGAGACAAGAGCTGGCGAGGGAGAATGAGAAGCTTGAACCGGAAGACGGCTTCGGGGAGAGCAGGAAGCGGAAGAGAAGAGCGGTTGAAGAAGGGGACACGGACGATTGGATGATGGACACCCTGAAAGATCTCGCAACATTCGAATCTACGTGAGGTCCTTCTCTCATATTGTTCGTTCTGTGAAAGTGTGGCTAATTCAAAGATGTGTCCTTTGCAGACTCGAACCTTTCCTACGACAAACCGTGACGAAATGGTCTGACAAAGTACTCGCCGCATCCGGTCAATCCCTAACCTCGTCCTCGAAGAAGTTCAAAGCGATCAACCAAAACTTCATGTCACAAATCGATCACTCCTTGTCTTCTTCTGAACGAGAACGGTTGATCAAACGTACGAGGGTGAGGAGGGGAGAAGGGAAAGTTGTCGGAGGTGGGAAAGGATTGGTACCGCTTGAAGGAGAGGGTTCGGGAGATAAAGGAAAAGAAATCGATGAGGAATGCTTCGATGATAATGATTTCTATCAGCAATTGTTGAGGGAAGTCGTCGAAAGTAGGATGTTGGATCTTGGTCAGTTCCACTTCCCTTCTCAATCGCAAGTGGATTTGGATTGACGGGAAAGGTGTGTTGCACAGATGACGCGACGATGAACACGCTGAGAATGGCTTCTGCACGGGGGAAGAAAGTCAAGAAACAAGTCGATACTCGAGCTAGTAAAGGTCGAAAGATTCGGTAGGTTGTCGATTCGGGATTGATCCCACCTCCTGCTCCTGATGTACCTGTACTGATCAAGCCCTCGTCGAAATCCACAGTTATCACGTTCACGAGAAGATCCAAAACTTTATGATTCCGATTGAAGCTGGTGAGACTCTTCTTCGAGTGCTTCTCGTATGTCTCGGTTATAAAGAGAAGTCGCTAATGCTACACTTGTCCCTACGCAGCTACATGGCACGACGAACAGATCGACGAGCTATTCGCTTCGCTTCTCGGACGATCGCTCAATGGACCGACTGCTACGAACGTCGCGTCGAACGAGATGGATATAGATGGCGAGACGCACGGAAATGGTATCGAGCGGGAAGAGGTACAGTCGAGCGGATTGAGGATCTTTTAAGTAGAGACAGAATGGCATTTTTGTCGATGGATTCGAAACTCCGATTCACTCGCAAGCTAGACATATCTTCCAGAGATCCGAGTTCAGTACGAGCAGAGAGCTGTAGTGTCGAGAGTATGGGAGAGAACGAAATTGCAAATCCTTTGCGAACCTCTTGTCTCTTGCACTTCACCTCACTCACGTCACCAAACTCGAACCGCATCATCTAGAGCTTCAGATATGCCCAGCAACCTTCCAGTACCTTCCCCCCTCCAGCCTATAGCATCAACTTCTACTTCAACATTCTCATCTCCCAAACGCAAGATCTTCACAGCCACCGATCTTGAGCCCTGGTTCTCTTCTCGAGCGTATGCAGACTTGGAGTCTTTCACCCTCGAGCTATGTCACGCAGTGGAAGGGAAGCGAATAGAGGAGGATTGCTTCGAAAGTGAGGTCAGTCTACCTTCTCGCTCTACTCGAGGCCACTAGCTGAGTGGACGCTGTATACAGGTCACAAAGAAGACTATGGCTTGCTTGAAACGAGCGGGAGCTTGGATAGATGAAGTGCCGCTTCAAACAGCTCCGCAGCGGTTTGGGAACAAAGCATTCAGAGATTGGCTCATTAGGGTCGAGGAGGTGTGTCTCTAGCTTTTCGGTGTACATGATCGATGTCCACAAACAGCGCGCTGATGCAGGAGACGGTTTTTAGCACAACGAAGACTTTCAAAAATCGCTTCTTCCTCCTGATTCTGCCTTTGCGACCTCTTCCTCTTCCTTCATTCTCGCCGAACTCTCCTTCAACTTCCTCACATCCTTCGGCTCGGGTCCTCGCCTCGATTATGGAACCGGACACGAACTTTCGTTCCTCCTCTGGCTCCTCTCGCTGCGACTACTCGGAGTACTCGAACCTCGAGACGATCAAGCTGTCGTCCTGCGCATCTTTGCTGCCTACATCGACCTCGTGAGGAAGCTACAACGGGTGTTCAAGCTAGAACCAGCGGGAAGTAAAGGAGTCTGGGGACTCGATGATCATCAACATCTCGTTTACCTTTTCGGCGCTTCTCAGTTGATTGGTGAGTTCAACCCTTTCGACAGACTTCAAATGATGCAATGATGCTGAGCTGTGACTAAGTCTCTCGTTCGCAGATCACCCTTCTCTTCGACCCTCGCACATTCTTCAGCCTCGAACCCTGGTCCCCCTCGCTGCCTCCTATCTCCTTCCCTCTTCAATCCTCCATATCCACACCCTGAAGACCGGTCCCTTCTCTGAGCACTCTCCTCTACTACATCAAATAGCGTCGACCGTCCCGAATTGGGCCAAATTCGAGAATGGACTATGGAAGATGTATCGAGAAGAAGTTTTGGCGAAAGTTCCGGTCGTGCAGCATTTGCGATTTGGTGGACTTATCAGATGGTCGAACAGAGAGGATGGATCAGAGCTGTCGAGTACAGGGGATGGGAAAGAAGAAGAGGACGGGGAGAAGGAAGAACGAGGCGGAGACGAACCAACGGGGATGATGGCTCCTTGGATCAAAGCATCGAGCTCTACCACTACCACAACATCTCACGCAGCAAGTCGACGGACCCCTTACACCGTCTCGGCTCCTAGCACTCGGATACCTTCGCAACCGACTTCTTTCGCACCTCCTACCTTGTTCCCTTCTCGCTCTTCAACGATCAACGCAAGCTCACCTCGGAGAACATTGGCGGATGAAGGTGGAGCAGCCGCTCAGAGCTCACCTTTCGGAGTATTGGGAAGCGCAACATCGACACAATCTCGAAGCGACGAAACTTCAATACTTAGACCGCGAGATCCAGTAGAAAGAGGAGCCGGAGAGGTCGTCACGAAAGCTCCTTGGGCAAAGTGATCCGGGATAGGGTAGCTGAGCGAGGACGGACGGGTAGCGTTGTCGCAATAGTCGCAGAACCGGGATTGAATTCTAGCATTCTCAGCAATCAGTCCTCTCCGTCGCACTTCGTACCTCATTATCATTTATGACGGTAACAATCTGCTCCAGAGTGAGGATCACGATCGTTCAGCGTGGGCTCTCGTGATCGGCTTCGTTCAAACCTTTCGCAAGCGTCTCCTTCGAAAGCTCCCTCTCGCTTTCGACAAGGCTCTGCTGCAGAATCTCTGAGTGTAATTGATCACTCCTGCGACTAGACCGTAAAATTGTTCATATTGTGCGAGATCGTTCGAAATCCTTCCTTTCTTCCTCTCCTCTTTCACTCAATTTTTCGACTTTCCGACTTTCAGCCTCGAACGATGGCGAAGACAGCCGAAACATCGCCAGAGGTAGCCAAACAAACAGAGGAGGTATTCGCTCTACGGGATAGATTGATCAGGGATGTTAAACAATCAAAGAAGGGAAAAGTTGGTTCAAGTTCAATCGCAACGGGAACAGCAGCTATAGGGTAAGTGAGTTGTTAGATGGACTCAGTGAGCTCAACTAATGTATTGCAGGCCGTCTACAGCCCACTAGATCACGCAGCCGCCTTCGCCCTCGTTCTCGACATTCTTTCAGCTCCTCCCTCCGTTATCCCTACAGCGTCGAAAGGTTCCGGTGTACCTTCTACTACACTCGTCGCATTTGAGGCTCTCGAATACTTACTCCGGCGGGCCCAGTCAGCAATTACCGGTTCAGCGTTCCTCGACGAAATCGACAATATTCGCACTCAGCTCTCCGCTCCTTTCCTCGTTACCCTTTCTACCATTCTCTACACTGCATGGGATATCCACCCTCTCTCGGTCCAATCGAAACTCAAGAGCTCCCTCATCCTCCTCCTCGCCCTCACTTCTCCCTCTACTCTCGACATTCCCGAAGTCTCGCAACAGCTCAAGTCCAAGATTCTCGCTGATCCATGGAACAGCAAGCGAAGTCTCTACTCCTTCGAAGCCCTCCTCCCCCATCACAAACTCGAATACTTTGTCGAATTCTCAGCATCTCCCGAAGTCGACATTCAACAAGGATTGGTTCAACGGATAGTGGATGGAATCATTGCGAGCGAGGATATCGCGCCGATCGCAGGACGAGTCGGCTTGACATGGATAGAGCATTGTTGGGCGCGGCAAAAGGAGGAAGGGAAAGACTCGCAGCAATTCTGGATTCAACCAATTCTCGAAGCTTGCAGACTTCCTGATGAAGCCAAGGGACGACAGAACATCTGCATCTACCTCCTCACACCTATCTGTTCGAAGCGAAAGGAAGCGTTTCAGGAATTACTGGCAGCCGGAGGGTACCTGTTTAAAGGAGGAGAAGGGAGTGTCGCGAAACTGAATGATGAAGATCTCGAAGCGGCTCTCGCATTCCTCAGGGTCGGCAACTCTCTCAATCTCGTCCAGCTCGATTCGAACGATACGGCCCCCACTCTCGCCCATAAAGTCCCTCTTCCTCTCGACCTCCTCGAAACTACCTTGACTCGTTTCTCTCCCTCTCTCCGAATCGATGCCCTTTCCCTCCTTGTTCTCTCCTCGTCTACCGCCATTCAGCTCCCTCCAGCATCCTTCCCTCTCCTCAAGACTTTCTACAAGTACTCCTTAGGTGAAGAAGAAGGAGAATTTCGAATGCAGACCACCGGACTCACGGGCAAGCTGCTCCTTCGTTTACGGGACTCGGCTTGGAAAGCGCAGCGAACGGTCAACAAGGGTAAAGAGGGAGTGAAGGAGGCACAAGATTACGTCGAATCTGTGAGGCAATGGTTAGAGTGGTGGCTCAGACTCGTTGGAATCGAGAACCTTAATCCGGCCCGCCCTTACAGGCTCAAGATGAACTCGCTCCGAATGCTGGACTTGGCGTTCCAAGCTCAGGTGGATCCGAATTATCGACTGGATACGGACGAGGCAGGAGAAGACGTCGGAGGAAACGGAGGAAAGGGAAAAGGAAAGCGAGATACGACGACAGGCTACTCGACCTATCGCAAGACTGCCACAACTCAGACTCCAATGTTCAATACGAAGTACCGAAGTCAAGTCAAGAACGAGGATGGAGTCAGAGTCGAAGAAGCGGCTTGGCCATTCGAAATTCGCCTCGTTACTCCGGAAACGACCCACGTTCTCCTTCGCCAACTCCTTTCGACTTACACCTCCGCACGATATGTGTGTATCTCGACGCTCGAGCGCTTCCCCTCACCTCTTCCCGGCTACGAAGGACCCGAAGGGAGCGAAAAGGCAAAGCGAGAACTCCTACTTCCTGCTTTACGTATGATTAAGAGTGGCAGGGAATCAGATGCGAGTGCAGGAGCTGGAATTGTGGGTCTCGTTTGGAGGAAATGGATCCTGGACAGCGTGCAGAGAGGGGACGATTCTCTAGCGAATTGGACGCTAGGCGAGGTTGGAGGTTGGGAGGAAGCCGAAATCACCAAGAACGGTCCCGCCGGTTGTGAGTGACCCCCAAGCAGCTCGTAATGTGACTAAATCGCTGACTTGTTGTTATCGCTCAGTCTCCTTCCTGTCCTCCCTCCTCGATCTCGCCGAACACGAACTCTCGATCTACTCTGACAATCTCGCTTATGCGGCCTCGTCTATCCCTATGCACGGCACTCTCCTCGCTCTCCGACATCTCTTCATCTCGATTCCTCCCGCTTCCTACGAGACCCTGTCAACCGCCGTGGAACGACGCGCCCTCTTCAGAAGAGCGCTCGACACGGTCAAGCGTGTATGGGACGTCACTTCTCCCATCCTCGCTGCGAAAGGTTTGGAGGAGGCCGCGAAAGAGGACGAAGCCGATACAGAAGAAGCTAGGGCGATTCGTATTGAGCGAACTCTAGCGACTATGGAAGCTGCAGATGGAGAAGACGGGGAAGGTGACTCGGCTGAAGCTGAGGGAATGGGTGGACCGCAGTATCGAGTGATTTTGAGCGCGTGCTGGCGATCAGTCAAGGAAGCGAGGTAACTTTTTCGCTTCTTTGCGAAAAAAATGGAGTAAACTGACTCGAAACCTATCCGTCGATAGTGAGCTGCTTGAGACTCTCTTGCGACTCCCCTCGGAGCTCGGTTCGGATGCATTCCGTTCAGTATGGCGATATGAGGAGATTGGCGAAATGGGCGACCTCTTCGCCGATTGGCTTCGTCGAATTCGACATCGCGGTGCCGCTATGACTTTGCATCCCTGTTACGCTCGAGCAGCAGGAGTCCTCCTGGTCGCCGGTCAAGATTGGCCAGAAGTAGGCAAGCTTCCTGCGCAATGGTTGAACGTGAGCACCTTTCATCAGTATATCTTCGAAGCGAAGTGCTGATCGGATTTCACGAGCTCGTCAGTATCACCTCGACTCGATCGTCTCTTCCAGAATCTCCTTCACTCGCCGTTCTGCAGCGATTCCTTACCTTCTCGTCGGTCTTCTGACCACCACCCTGCCCACTTCGAGGACCACCTTCGAAGATGGCTTTTCCCGACTTTTCGAAATCGCCGAGTCCACTTCTTCCGAGATTCCGGACGAAAGTCGAGTACACGCTATGAACACCCTTCGAACTGCCTTCCTCGACGCCAAATGTGCCGGAGTGATTGGCCCTTACGTTGAGCGAGCGTTCTTGCTGAGTATCAGTTTGTTTTGGTCGACCAAGTCAGTCACTTCCCGCCTCTCCTCTTCACCGCCTTTCTTGCCGATACTCATACTTGCCATCTATAGCTGGATTCTTCGTAATGTAGCTATGATGCTCTTCGCTTCGCTCATCACTCGAGCTTTCAACGCTCGACGCACCAATCTCGATCGCGACCATGTCAGCCTTGCCAAGAGGATGACCATCGACGACTTCTTCGGCCGTTACCCTACACTTAAAGGAGTCCTTCGCGCCGAGCTTGAGCGAGGGTGGAAGCAGAGCTTGGAAGAGGCTCCCGTAAGTTTCACCAAGTTCAGGTCAGGTTGAACGAGCTTGTAGACTGAACCTTCGTTTCCTCCAGACCTCGAGTCTACAATCATCCATCTTTGCAATCCTCATGCTCATCTCGCTGCTACAGACACCGAATCCTGTCGAAGCAACCGGAATCGACCCAGTTTCGACTCTCACCGACCCGTTCCTGCCGCTCGTTCAAGCTTGCGCCTCAAGTCGAGTCTGGAAGGTGAGATCAGCATGGAGGAGATGAAGATTCGCTCACTGACGCTTCGTTGATCCTGCAGATTCGAGATACTGCTGGAGATGCTCTCACCGGTCTCGTCGCTCCTATTCAGGTTCCTGCAAAATGTGAACAAATCCTCCAGAGTATCGAACAAGATGCAACGTCACTGAACAAGAACGAGGTGAGAATCTATTCGAACAAAGACAACTGAACCGTTCGCTGAATTCGTCGTTGATTCCTCAGCTTCACGGTCGAGTCGGTCAAGTCTTGAAGTTGCTGCGATCAGTTCCACCCTTGACACCTGATGCTGAATCTCGGGGTTCGTGATGTTTCTCTGTTATCGTGATTTCTGAAAGCTGATTCTTCTTTGCGTGCTAGTCTCAACTGCCTACCTTCGCGCTGCGAAAGCGTTGTTGCCGAATTCTCTCGATCTCGCTAGCCCCCTTCGTCCTACCCAGCCCTTCGCCATCTACTCGCCGCTCCTTCTCATCTCTCTCTACCTCCCTTCGAGCATTTCGACCCCATCCTCGCCGATCTGCACCTTCGCCGCCGTCTCCTTGATTCAAGCTCAGGAATGGACAACTTCGGCTTATCACCTTCCTTCAGCTGAAGAGTACCTCAGATCGTGCTGGCAAGTGCTCTTCACGGCCTCGAACGCCCGCAAGGAGCAGCTCGAACTCGTCGAAGCGTCACTCTGTGGTCGATCGCTCGAAGCTAAACGTCAAGCGCTCGAGCAGCTCACAATCCTGGTCGACCAGGATCAGTCTGTCGTCGATATCGCACGCAAGACTCTCCAGCGTACCGTCCTCGATCGTGATCAAGCAGGAGATGTTCGAGTCGCTGCCGCCGAAATCCTTCGCTCCTCGACTTCGACATTCGAGGAAACTGGTACTTTCGCCGACTTCAAGGTCATCTACGATCAAACGACCGATGTCCCGCTTCGCGAAGCTCTCGTGCCGGTACTCGCAGGTGGGGCAAGTGATGAAAGTGAGCGTTCGACAGTACTCGAGATGATCGAACGCTGGAGTCGGCCAAGTGAGGTGAGTCGCTCCCTTTACCTTTCTAAGAGTCGTTCAGAATTGATCTCTTGTCGAGCTTGACAGTCTGTCGATTCTCGTGAATCTGCTGCACTCGCCTTGGCAACGCTGCGTCGCTCCATCGAGAAGGAACCCTTGTCGAAAGAGCAGGAACCCCAGTACGCTCTCTGCATTGTCCGCCTGCTGCAAGACGATGACTCGGAGACGAGGGACTACGGCTATGCTGCCGCGGATTCGAAATTGGTCGAGGGCAAGGCCGTAGAGACGATTCTCCGGAACGGCGGTAGTCCTCTCGTTCAGCTCGTCCTCGAAGATGAGGATCTTCACTTCGGTAAGCACTGCTTCCCTTCCTTTGCAGTATCCTTGACTGATCTTCGTGTGAGCTTCGCAGCTGAGGATCTCGAAATCCTTTCAAACCCGTCTTCACTCCTTTTCGCAATCGAGAAACCAAACATCTACCGAGACGACCACCTCGTACCTTCTTTACTGCTAGGAGACAGCCCATCGACAATCACTTCCAACCTGTCGGGAACGATCTCGAAGCGGTTGACAGCGTTGGCGAAGGTAGTTGAGAATGGACGAGGTTTGGAGGCTGGCCCTCTTGGTCGCGAGGGTAACGAGGTTGTCTGCAGATGGGCTACTCCTCTCGTCTCGGCATACGACTCGGGAGCTTGCTCAAATTCAGATGGTCCGAAGCAAGCTGTAGACACGCTTAGATCTTGCGAATAGCACCTTGGATAGCAATGCATTCTTCTACTCGATCTTGTGGTATTGGAGAGAGAACTATTAAGCCCAACTTATAAGCGGTTCTCGAGAATCCGACGGTAGAGCGTACAGAGATAGAGGAAAGCTTCAACAAAGTGAAAGCGAAGGGGGAAAGTTAGGATCACGATGGGAGCCGACAGAAGGGAGGGGAGGCGTCGTAGGCGATTAGAGAGCGCTGTGTCTTGTGATGGATAGCGTGAGAACAAGACAGAAGACAAGACGAAGCTGACGAAGCGGGGGGAAAAAAGAGTGAAAACTATCGGGAATAGAACCTCATTCTCAATCTCCCAGATCTCGCCCCTGACCGAATCTGCGAGCTAAAGAACCATTTGCAGCGAGGGATGCGAAAAACTATATACAATTCGAAATGATCTACTTTTGTCGTCGTCGAGTCGCTCGAACTTCGAAAGGTGCCCTGTAACACAGACCGTCAGGGTGTATTCGAGTGATTATTAAGGCACGGTACTCACTTCATGGAGAGAGTCAAAGCACCTTGATAACGAGGGGAGAATTCTATGTCAACCATCTCGGTTTTCTCGAGGTAACCAGGTGCGAAGTTCAAATCGAACTCCTTCGTGATAGCCGCCAGTACTGAGACTGCCTCATACAGAGCGAGGTTCATACCTGTTTGTTTCGGTCTGATTAGCAGAATGTAGCGAGGTAGGACAAGAGGGAATCGCAACGAGAGAAAGAAAGAATAGTGCGAAAAATCAAAGCTTACCCAGGCAGCTAAAGCGTCGAGAGCAATGGTCAGCCCGCTTCACGACGCGAAAGAAGCGGAAAACTCACTGTCGGTATCCTCCGTTGAACCAGTGCGCCTTGTATTGCGACTCTTTCTTGACGGATCCATCTTCTTCGATCCATCGCGAAGGCTTGTACTCGCTGGCATCGGGACCCCAAATCGACTGTAAAGGACGAGGGAACCCGTTAGTAAAGAACTGACTGGACCATACAAGAGGAACATACCTTGTCCCGACCTGCGTCAGAAGAACTCGACGTAAGCGAACAATCACTAAAAATAGATTCTAACGAAGACTTACCCATCGCCCACGTCGACCAGAACACGTTGTCGCCTTTCTCGATACGAGGGCCATTCGGGATCTGATCGTCTCCTACCGCTTCCCAAGCGTTCTTCGGAACCGATGGGTGTAGACGAAGACCTTCTTGGATAGCAGCAGTCGTTTGTGACAAGGACTTGTAGGATTCGTAGTCGATTAGACCGATTTCGTCGCACTCTTTGCGGATAGGATCGAGGAGCTCAGGATGAAGGATCAGCCTCTGCGAACGAGGGAATGTCAATCAGTATTCGCGATAGGAGAGAGAGCTCTGTGATTGACTCACAAAGAATGTCCACGATAGAGCTTGAGCAGTAGTGTCCCTTCCAGCGATGATGAGGTTCATGAGAGCGTCGCTACACGGGACAAAACATGATTGAGCTTCAACCGAAAAGAGAATCGTGAGAAATTTCAACTAACCGCAGTGCTGTCCTATTCATAGGCTGCCCATTCTCGTCTCGTAGAGCCATGTACAGAGAGAGTAAGTCTTTCTCGGCGGCTTCCTTCTTCTGCGATCCGGTGAAGTTTCCTCTCCCCATCTCCTCTCTCTCCTGAATTACTTTGTATGCGAAAGTATCCATAGTCTTGCTCGCAGCGTTCATCTTTGTGCGAGTTCCGTCGAGGAATTCAGTGATTTGCCAGAAAGGACTGTTAGAAGGAAGACCGAATCAGCGGGTTTCGGAATCGTTTCGAAGAGAGAGGGTCACAAACTTGGTGAACCTCCTGTTCATGACGACTTGACCATAGCTGGAGACGAGTTGGAGACGAATAGTCAGATCGAGATTGTGCGGAAACAGTGGCGATAGACTCACTCGAACGCCTTTGCGAAAGGTACTGGTTGATCTGTTTCGGTGGAAAGAGCACCGAAGTTGCTGCCGAAAGCCATCTCGGAGAAAGTAGCTACGGTAGGAATGTTCAGTATGCGATGAAGTGGAGACAGAGGAACGAGAAACTCACACAGAGTAAATCGGAAGAATAGTTCAGACAAGTCGAATACGGTGCCATTGTCCGCATGTCTGCCGATGATCGTCATCAAGCGATTCATGTTTGTGTCGATAGACTGCGATATGACCCCTTTGAAGTTGTTTGCAGTGAAGATTTTCGAAGTAGCCTGTTTCGCAGACGAGAATCGTCAAACCAGATCCCGTCTCGAACACTCCTACAACTGCTTACCTTTCGCTGGGACTGCCACTCGACTCCGTCTGTCGTGAAGATACCGTTTCCAAGAAGACCGCTGAGATTGCGATGGCTAAAAGCGAAGGCCGATTCATCAGGTGAGCTCGCCTCGAGACCGGCAGCCAAGGAGGACTCACAACAGGGGACCTTTCATGTAGTTGTTGAAGTTCGTGCGTTGAACATATTCAAGCATCTGTGAAACGAAAGGAACTCGTCAGTTCCGAGATGATAGTCATCTTTCCGTCTGGTAAACTCACATGAGGGGAGGAGATTTCGATCATTCGACGTCCCCAGGGCACAGTGAAGCTGAGTGCTTTTCCTTTGTCCGACTCTTTGCGTTTGATACTCTTCGCTTCCATGAATCCTGTTTCGTCGAAAGATTCGCGAAATCAAGAAAGAGCGATATCGTACACGGTCAGTTCCACTTCCACGCACTGTAGATAGATTGACGATGAGGACTTACGTTCCATAGCCCTATCCTGATTCTTGATCATCCCGATGACATCTCCAAGCAGAAATCGCTGTTGACCGTACGGTGCGAAGAGATCGGGTCTCTTTTTCGTTCCGATGGCTCGTCCATCTCTATATTCCCAAATGAAGTAAGCGAGGCCAGCGAGTAGTGTGAACGCGACGAGGTTGAACGTTGAAAGTTGAATGAAGTCATGAGTGGAGACTCCTAGAATCGAGTCGGTTACAGGACTCATAGAATGAGATTGACGTGAGGTTGTCGCTGATTGGTCGTGTCGTTTCGTCGAAGGCAGGTGGGGGGAAGAGGAGAAGAAGAAGTGGAGGAAGGGGGAGAGAAGAATATCGGGGACTTTGACGGCTTCTTGGTAGAAAGTGAGAGATTCGGATAGCGGGCTTTCGCACCAACTTTTCTTCTCGTCGGACGTGAGGGTCCGGTAGATGTCGAGATGAGCATGTCAAGTCGTCGTATGGCCTCTGTCGAGCGGGAATGACTTCGGAGCGAGCGAAACGGAAATTTCGACTCTTTGACCTCTTCGAGAAACGAGAACACCAAGGCTTCAACCTTGAACTTCACAGACGCCCTGATACTGAAGAGATCGACAGCATCCGAAGTAGCAGTGTGGGTCAAGCTACACGCACATCGAGCTACTTGTAGATAGACAGCTCGTCAACGAGACGCAGAACAAATAGATGTCTTCGAATTTTACTCTTTGCGACCCATCAGTTGTCGAGTCAGTCTGGTCTTGAAGCATTCACTTGACTTGTCGTGGTCTGTCAGGCTGGTATCTGACAGCGGTCGATCGAATCAGACCTCATGAACCTCTGCGAAAACCATTCTTTCGCCAATTCCTGTCGCCAATTCCTGTCATTCCCAGAGACTTCTACTCTTCGCCGTCGCCTCTTGAGACGCGTGTAGACGTACGTGAGCTCTGAGTCTGACTGTTCGTATCTCTCGGTAATCATGAGCGAATAACGTTAGTCTACGTAACCATCGAGCGATATTCTTCAAGATTGCAAACTGTTACAACATTGAACGTAAGAAGGAACAAATACAGTACTGAAAAAGGTATCCGATACAGTAGTTCGCAGGAGAGGGAGTGACGGAAGAGCATGGGGAAAGAGCGAAATCGATCAAGGAGGGGTTAGGGGTGCAAGAGAAACAGTCGAGGGCGTAGGAGATAATCCCTTTGTCGAGAGATCGTCGGTGGGCGACTTGCCAGAAGCTGACAAGATTGGCGGAGCGAGTTCAAAGTCCTCTTCGCCTCGGTGCGACGTTTCAGAGCGGAGATGCTCCATCGTTGCTGACCAATCTTGCTCTGTGCGAGAACGTTGCATCGGAGGTGGAGAGCGAGGTTGAAGACGATCGAGCTCATCATCGGTGAAAGAGTATCCAGTTTCGTTGGGCAGAGAGTCGGCCGCCGATTCGAAGGATTCTCTACCGCTCATAGTCCCGTCGCCTAAGAGCGGAGGAACGGCGAGAGAGGAGTGGGATTGGGAAAGCGGCGAAGACCAATGAGCGATAGATCCGTGATGTCGAGCAGGATGGGAGTGAGAGTTGAGAGGAGGTGGTGAAGGTGATCGCGTGGTGGTCGAGATCTTGCGACTGTGACTTCGATGCAGCGATCGCTTGCGAGTGAATCGTTCCGTCTCCCGATCTTCGACGAGGAGGTCGCGCGACAGAACTTCTCGATAGCAGATCAGCTTGACGAGGCTACAGCGAGTTGAAAGCGTTAGATCGTAAACCATTGAAAGATGGCGTTCGATTCAGACTCACTTCATTCGAGCTTGTCTCACTCGTTTCTCAATCGGAGGAATCGCAGTCAAGACCTTCTCCCGTGTTGAGGAACGGAATGGCGTCAGAATTGAGAGGTGTTTGGCGAGGCGCAGGTCATTCTGGACGAGTGTGCGAGCTTGTGAAATAGCTTCGTCAAGGTGACCAATTCGAGTCTTCAAGGGGCATCATCAGTTCTGATATTCACGATTCCACATGCAGAGGAAGATGGACGTACTCGAAGGATATCGGCTCGTGTGTTGACTATTGGCACTAGCGGAGGAGGGAAAGGCGTCTGAGGTAGATTCGGTAGTGGTTTGGCACTCGAAACGCTCGGAACGGAATCGGAACGACCGCTTTCGAGGGCTTCTTGCAGTTCTGGAGGAAAGGAGGCGTCTCCAGCAGCTCCCGTCGCGGAGCCGGTAGGTGCTGGTGAGAAGTTGGGTCGAACGGTGGCAGCTGAATCCTCCCTGAAACCCATAGCTACACTGCCTTTCAGACTTTCCGTCTCAATCGATGTTGCGTTCGACGCGAGAGAGCCCACTGTGCTTCCCCAAGCCATTCGAGGAGGAGAATTGATGCTCTGAGTCGATGAGGCTGACATGGCTGGCGAAGCTGGAACTGGCGAAGTCGTGGACGAACGAAGAGTTGGTGGTTGCAGAGGTCTAATTCGGACATTGGCAGATTTGAAACTAGCAGCGTAGTTGATTGCGTGGAGCCATGAATTGAGATCTTCAGCATTGTGAGCTTGGAAGAGGTACTGTCGACCGGCGGGTGCAACTAATCGGAAAACGTTCGGGTGTCGTCGATAAGTCGTATCGTAAAGTGCTGCAGTGTGGGCGAGAGACAGGACGGCATCCGGTTTGAAAGGAGTTTGAAGCGTGAACACGAGAACGTGATTATCGTCGGGTCGAGGTTGAGTCGAAGTCGTAGCGGCATCGAGCGTTTGCTGGAGTGTTTGAGCGAAGTGAGAGTCCTTCTACAGAACGCAGCGTGAAGGATCAGCGTTGAGCTTCGACAGGTGAACTCTGTGGAAAACTTACGAAGAATAGTAACTGACTGCCAGTCAGAACGACGCTCCACGCTTTCCATTTCCGACTCGCAGCTTTCTTGCCTCCTTCACCCAAATCTTCTTTTCTACTCAGAACACCGACTTTCGTGATCTTTAGACTAGAGCCACTCGATTTCTCCTTGTCTTTGGGAGGGTTGGCGACAAAGGTACTTGAGCTGACTGTCTGTGCGAGCGGCGAGCCCTCGAGAGCGCCTGCCGAAGTAGGAGGAATACTCGAGGCGGTTGAATCGATGTGACTACTCGTTTGCGAACGAGATGAAGCGCGAGGGCGATTCGAAGTTTGCAAGATCGGCGCTCGAGCGAAGAGATGGTGAAGAGAGGTTGCGTTCTATGGATCATGGAAGTGAGTGTCAGATAGCGGAAGTACGAGTGTTTGGTGAGATGGAAAAACTGACGAGGAACGCTGTGGTGCCCGTGTATGAGAAAGGACTCTTGAAAGGAATATGGCTTTCGACATCGACTCGAAACCGACTCGTTTGCCCCTGACAACAGATGCGGCCCATGTCAGTGTGGGAGAGCAGGAAGATAAAAAGGGGATAGTTTGACGCACAGTCGCAATGAAATGATATGGATCAATTTTAGCTTTCTGACTGTTTCCGCCGAAGAACCCGCTTCCTGCATTAGAGACGCTGAGAGCGCCGCCGGGACTGACAGAATCGGCACGAGTTGACGTTGAGAGGAACGTCGGCGATGGATTGAAAAATGCTGAAGCAGGATTGTCGCCTTCGACGAAGATGAACGGGGCAAGGGTGATTTGATCGTAAAGGTACTGATCGACGAAGACAACGTCAGACTTTATATATTGATTTCTGTGCGAATCAGAAGCTCACCTCTAGAAGTTCGACAGCTACACCGTCGATACGAGTGTTCTTGATGTAATCAGCCTTCGTCCTGCATCGATTGAGCAACGTTAGTTACCTCGGAGGACTGGAAGAGCATGACGAAGGAGGAACGCACATCTTGCTCTTGGCGTTTGGATTGAAAGCATCGGTGTTGAGCATTACCATCGAGAAAGCGAGGACATAAGGTATGTCGCTCTCTTCCAACTTTTGTTTCCGAACATTCGTGACTCCTTCATCTCCGTCCTTTGGCACGTCTTTCGATGACACAGCGAAGAGTTCTGGATTGCACTCGCACCATCGTCGAGCGAAAGCCTCCATGACTCGGTCGATTTGCTGAGTTTCTGGAGGAAGACTTGACGAGCACAGAAATAGCCGAAGAGCGATATCGAGTGCGAGAGATTCGAAGGGAAACAGGCGAAGGTACGCTGCGAGAGCTTGAGCATAGAATTCTTCGGCACTGTCGGGATCGGAATTAAAAATCATGAGCTGAGTTCGAGGCGTGAGACTGCAATTGATAGCTCACCTGGCAGCGAGAACCTTTGAGACCTCTCCTTTGCCAACACGACCTTCTCCGCTGTCATCATCGCCCTCGAGTAACCTTCGGACGAACTCCTCGGGCGTCTCTCCTGATTCGATTCTCGGTGTCGGAAACTTCTTCGCAGGTTTCGAGTCGGGTCTGAAACCTGGAATAGCGGTAGGAGACGAGGTCATTGATTGAGAAGGAGAGACGATGCTCAAGCTGCTTCCTCGTTTCCGATTACCGTTTCCTCCTCCTCCTCCGAACAGCGAAGCGACTCCTTCGGAAGTTGCGGGTCTCGAGTTGATGCCGGTTCCTTGTGTTGGAGGACCTAACGAGGTATTCGAAGAGTTCGAAGCGAGGCCACCGAGACTATTCGAACCGAGACTCAAACGCTTGTTCGGATCCGTCGAAGCCCGCATTCGACCGAGTACGCTAGGAGCTCTCATCGGAGAGTCACTAGTAGCACTACTTCCACTGCCTGACCTCGCTCTTCCTTCCTCCTTTTCATGATTCGCCGCTGACACTGAATTCGAATTCGAGCCGAAGAAGCCATTTCCAACACTCAATCCTCGTTTTCGACCCGTTCCTGGTCGACTCAGCTTCCCTCCACCTGTATTCCCGTCGAAGAGTGCACCAAACTCGTTGATCTCAGTTCCGGTAGCGCCAGGTGTCGAAGGAGTCGAAGTTGCAGCAGAACTCGATCTCGACATGCCGACACTTCCTCCAGTCGAAGCATTGACTTGATTCGTCGAAGAAGACGCATTCGATGAGTTCGAGCTCCCGAATAGGCCACTCCATCCACTTCCTCCGAATCCAAACACGCTGGTACGAGTACTCGGGGGAGAATCTGCTGTTCCTGGTCGACGAGGCATCGATGAACTTCCGCCAGCTCTATAATGAGCACTCGCGAAGTATCCTCCACCGGGAGGAGCACCGAGACCTCCCGTCACTGACCCTCTTCCTCCTCCATAGATGAAAGAACTCGGTGTAGGGATTGGAGGCGTCGTGATCGATGGAGAACGTCGATCTGATGCGTCGGAATGAGATCGTGACGCACGAGTAAGAGTCCTTCGACGGTCGAGATGGGAAGGTTCTGAAGTCGAAGGTAGTGGGAGAGGAGGAGATGCGAGAGGGGAAGAAGGGTGAGGAGAAGTCGGTGGAGCGTAAGACGCTGTTCGTCGTAAGAGAGGCGGCGAAGAAGTAGAATGTGCTCGACCGAGGCGTGTGACTGGCGAAGATGGAGATGCGGTGGTACTTGATTGAGCAGGTAAGGTTACGAGGAGAGTTTTGGCAGAATCGGTTGAGAGAGTGTGGGTGAGGGCAGGCGGAATCGGGAGTTGGTCGTTTTGACGTGATTTTGTCGGAGAGATCGACGAGACTGAAGAAGTATGGGCAGAGACAGGGGAGGAATGAGACGAAGCTGGACGAGGCGAAGGAACTGGCGAAATTGAGAGCGAGGGTCGAGAACTGTTCGGAATCGGAATTGGAGCGGGAGATCCGCTTCGTGGCGAGGGGGCGTTCGATCGTCTTCTGGCTGGAGAAGGTGCGGGAGATGAGGTAGGTGATCCGTTGCCGAAAGCCCATGACATTCGATAAGGATTGCTCGATAGCTGTAGAGAGGGAAGAGAGGGGAGGGAGGGTAGTCCTGTGCTTGAGCTATTCTTTCGACTTGGAGCTGGTGACTCATTGGGTGAATCGGTCATGAAAGGGGAATCGTGAGGTGTTGGAGGATCGACCGAGTTTCGTCGAGGATCTTCATTTTGCGATTTTGCCGTTGTCGAATTCGAGGTGTCTCTCCTTCCAAACACGCTCAAGGTTGCCCTTCTGATAGCTGACGTCTTCTTCTTCTCCTTCCCACTATCTTTCGACTCCCTCCGTGTTTCTGAATCGATAAACCCTAATCCCGTCGCTCTTTCTTCCGACTCCCGACGTTTCCCCTTTCCGTTCATACTGTCCGACCCTGGTCTCGGCGCTGGTACCATCGGAGCAAGTAGCCAGTGCGGTTGTGACTGGCTAGGCGATATAACCTCGTCCTCTTCTGACTGTCTCGAAAGACTCGGTTGCCTCATGCGAGCACTCGTAACTGTGAGAGGTACATAGGAGGACGAAGGGGGAGCAGAAAGGGGTGTTGCTGGAGTCGAGCTGTTCGGTGAGGCGGCAGTCGAATGAGAGGATGAAGCTAGCGAGAGAGAGGAGGTCGTGAGTTTTGGTAGAGAGGGGTGAGCTGGGTTTGGCGAATTGGAAGGACTGCTGGAATATGGAGAGGAAGATATTGGAATAGGAGGGGATAGGTCATGATCGATGGGAGCGGCAGATGAAGTTGAGGGAGCGATTGAGGCTTGTGAGGCGAAACTTCCGGATGTACTCGCTGTTCCTCCGAGCAGGGGACTCGTTCCGAAACTCTTTGCTCGTCGAATCAGATTCTTCGGCTTGTTGGCTTTGCGAGAGTTCTGTTGTTGTTGCTGTTGCTGACCGGACGACGGTGATTCTACGATTCGAGCCGCGAGCAACATCAGCTCTTTCGTTCTTTGCGGAGTCGAGATGAAGGGAAGTGAATAGAAGGGAGGAAAGAGAACAACAGAAGACTCACCAGCTGAAGCGTCCACCGGACTTTCCACGGTGTTGGCAATCGAGGAGGTTCCACCTGATCCACCAAACGAGAGCCTCCTCATCCTCCCTTCGAAACCCAAACCAAAGCTCATCTTTCTACTCCTTCCTCTCTCCTTCTCTTTAGTATCTTTATCTGGCTCGAGGAACCCTAGGGAAGACTTCCGTTGTTCCCCCGCTAGATTCGTTCGGCCTCGAGGAGGAGTCGCTAGCTCTTCTTGTTCGTCCTCTAGCTCATTCCTCGCGAAATCGAACCCATGTACTTCTGGACTAGGACTGGGAGGGAGCGAGAGGAGCCCTAATCCAGCTGCTGCGAGGGCCGAGAGTCCATTCGAAGTTGAGTTACTGCTCGAACTCGACAACCTCCTACCGGACGGTGAAGGCGAAGGTGATCTAGAAGAAGGTGTAGAGGTGGATACAGGGTTCAGCTGAGTATACGAGCTAGAGTTGCGCAGTTGTCGTCGAGGAGTTTGAGTCGTGGAGTTGGGAGAGGAAACCGAAGGAGGTGAAGTAGGAGTCGTGAGGACTAGAGAGGGTTGCAGAGGTGGAGAATAGGTCGACATCAATCACACCTCAAGATATCATAACTCGTCGTAAAGTGATCGACTGGAAAGGCGGAGTTGCGGAATCCTTTTCAACTTTCGCTTCCCTCGTTTAAAGTTTCACTTTTGCACCGCTCGTCCGATGTTTGATGTCTCTTCTCCTCATGTTTCGCTTCTCTCATTCGACAAAGAAAGGGGTTACGAATCATCAACAGTGTCATACATTTATTCTGCGACAATTCCTACAATTCCCATTCCCAACTCAGTCGACTTCAAACTCGCCAAACGAATCTCTTCCAGATATCGTTTCATCAAGTTGACGTCGCCTCCTTCTCGCTCACTGAACGGCACAAACTCGTTGTACAATCCATATCGTTCGTCGGCGACGATCGTTGCGAGTTCGAATGCTCGACTGAGATTCGAAGGCAAGATTGAGCAAGTTGAGATGAGCGTGTGATGTACCCGTAAGACGAGATCTGGGATCAACAGTCTTCGGATCGTCATCAGCTCGGCTAATCGTCGAGAAGCTATCGGAAAGAATGGTCGAAGATTAGCTACGGTCAAACATTTGCGGATAGAGTAGAGTAATTTTCGACGAACCAGTGCCATCGTCTTCCAACTGCGTGCCCTCGACGATCTCACCCTTCAACCATTCCCCTTCTAGCACCTCCAATGCTTTCTGCCAGAGTTCCTCGACCAATGACTGGACTCCTTCTTTCCAATTCGACAATTCCAATTTCGCTTTCGCCGACTCTGCTTTCTCCTTCCCTTTTCCTTCGAGGGGATACGGCGGTCTTGCCCACACTTCACTGAATCGGAGGTGGTGATCGAGACAGGTGAAGAGGGTAATGTAGTCTAGGTGTTCTCGGATCTGGAGTTGAACGGCAGGAGTCGAAGAAGCTGAGGAGGAAGCGCAAGTAGGAAGGAGATCGGAAGGCAGTGATCGAAGGAGAGCGAGAGCGGCATGTGGTGTATCGGTAGCTGTTCAAGAGAAAGAACGTCATTAGCAACGGAGCGAGAATGAGATCGAAGTTTGGCAATCGCACCTAGGAAACATCGTGTCAGAGCATTGGCTTCACCGAGAGCATCGAGGTAGGTTTCTTTCTCCGCCGTCAACCATTCGAGACTTCTGATCAATTCGAGTTGTCGCTCGTCGACTCGAGCATAAGCGTCGACTGCCTGAGCGCGCGCTGAATTCGGCAGTGTCGGAGGCGAGGAAATGGCGGAAGAAAGGATGAGGGTGACTGTCCGTCGAGCGATGGCGGGCAATGAAATGTTGTGATCGAGGCATTTTCGTAGAGCGGCATGTCGAGAGGAGACGTCCGAGTCGGGTCCGAAAGCTGAAAGAGGAACAGCGATTTCATCAGTCATAGACCTCGATTCGACACATGAGATTGGCAACTCACTGAGCAGGAATCTAGCATAGCTCTCGACGGCACTTTCCTCCTCGAGACAACTTGCGTAGAAAGCGATGAGGTTCTCATCTTGATCGTTCGCTTCGAGAACGTGGACGTAGGCTTCGAGGATTCGGTTGGCGGCGTACGACGGTAAAGGTTGCTTGAGGAGTCGAAGGACGAGGATGAGATGAGCGAAGAACCTCAAGAGGTGTGCGAGTGATCTATTCCCTCGAAATAATCAGCCTCTCTTTCAGACAGGAAAGAGACCAGAATCAGGACTCACTCAGGTTCCATTCCTCCAGCAGCAGATTCCAATTGTTCGACGAAAGTTTCGAGGAGGTGACCAATCTTGTCGACAATCAAGTACATTTGACTGACATGAAACGGGTTCTTCGCGGCGAGTTGCAAATCTTGCTTCTCGCTCTTCAAGAGCTTGTCGAATACTCCTTCGAGTTGTGATCTGATGCCTTGACCTGGTCGACTGACTGAACCGAATAGAGGATCTTCAGAGTCGAGTTTGTCGGGAGCTGGACCGACGGAATGAGGCGTTCGAGTCCAATATCGACCAGAATCCGAGAGGGCGAGGGAAGATTCGAGGTGCGCTTCGAACAGCGAGTTGAGATGCGCCCAAACGACATCCTCCCAAGAGGAGCAAACGGGAAGAACCGAATTGACATCGCCGGATAAAGCGCCATACAGAGCTTTCTCGTAAGAGTCGAGGTTGGGCTGTGGGTAAACGATTGGTAAGAATGCAGTCGTGTTTGAGCGAAAAGAGTGAAAAACTCACATTCGCAGCGATCTTTCGACACATTCCTTTCCATAACCGTCTGTTCAGGTTCCCTCTCCTTCTCTTCTCCAATACTTCCTCGTCCATCGCGTCAAGATCCTCGAACTCTTGATCGTCGGGAGCCAATGCTGGATCAAACCATAATCGACCACCGGAGAGTGAGGCGGCTCGCCAAGATTGATCCGATTGTCGACACAGGTCGAGAGCTAGGTCGAGCTGACCCGTTCGAACGTACTCGTACAGTGTTCGTACTAGAGCCCTTTCGTAAGTCTATGTAGCAGGTTCAGGATAAGCCAGATGTGAGAGTGCAAAGAAAATCATCGAGAAACTCACGGCATCGTCCGCTTCGTATCTGGCCCCTTCAGCATTCCCACCTCCTCTCAATATAGCATCCGGATCCAGCTCTTCTACCAACCCTTTTGCACCTTTCGCTCCAGTTCGCTTGAGTTGTTTCAACTTGTTCTTGGTGTAAGGTAGGTAACCTCTTCGAACTTCGACAGGTGAGAGGGAGGTAGGGATAGAATGTAACCAATCTCGAATAGCCTGGTTCGACGAAATATAAAGATCAGTATCGTTGTGATGCAGGATCTCGAGAAAAGTCGACGAACCGAAAGTTCAATGAGATCTTTGTTTCCTTCGATCACTTTCTGTACGACCGAGAGAGGGGGAGTGTAAGGATTCTTGCTCGATCCAGGAGCTGATGAATCTTCGGCAGGTGGAGGAGTCGAGTCGTTTAGTCGTTCACTGCGAATTGAACAACCCGAATTAGCGATTTAACTTCAGATTCGAGCGAAAAGGAAGTCACACACTTGTATAGAGCTTGTACGAGTTGCCAAGTGTTCCTTTCGAGAGTCCAAAAGTCTACCGAGTCGGGATCGAGGTCATAGGAGAGAGATTCGAGTCTGTTGTGGAGAGAGAGAAGAGGGAATCAGTCAACACCAAGGTTCGGATGATGCTCAGACAGCGCGAGAGTAGTCAAGGTTACTCACTGTTGATCACAGATGTTTGCCCAATTGGATAGCAAGTTGTCTTGATCGTCTGTCAACACGTCCAATTGTCCCTGTTGAGCCCTCTGTAAATATTGACTGAACTGAAGATAGACGTCGGTCATTGTTTGACCGAGTAGTCTAGGAAGTGTCTAAGTGAGAGTATGCTGTTTGTATGGGTTGATTGGTGTGAGTCGTTGTCGACTTGTCAACTTTTTTCGCTTCTTTCTTCCCTTCGTCTCACTAGACAATTCGACTTCTTCTCATTTCACCTCGCCAGGCATCTAGATCGATACAAGACCACCTCAGCAGCTCGACTAAACTGTCTCGCTAATCCTCAACGTTTTCATCGCGCTTCTTCGGCTCTTTAAACTCTTTTTTTTCTCTCCATCTTCAACGTGAGTCTCCGATCTCTCTCACCCTCTTCCCTTCCTATCCAACAAGATCAATCAAGCAACGATGATACTTTACCAATGCATGGCTTTCGTACGACTCTTTCATCCGTTTGATCGGAAAGCGCTTCTTTCTCTCGTTTCTTTCGCTGGAGGACCTCGATCCTTTTAGGGTAGAACCACTAGTGAGGGGGCTTGAGAAGGTGCGTGGGAGCCGGATGCACGACCATACAAAAATAATAGACAAGCATATATCTGAGCTATTCAAAACAACTTCGCTTGTTCACAAAGAATCGAATCGCTGACCTCTTTCGGCCTGTCTCCAGATTCCGACGGCTTCCCTCAATGTTCAAACTAGTAGTCGTATCGTGTTCGCTTGAAATGATGATGCTGAATCGCTTCATATATTTCTCTGGGTTTCGTAGCGAGTGATTTCCTGGAAGCCCGTGAAACCCGTTAGCCTCCCGGTCCTGAGCTCTCTTCGCCTGCGACAACACCGATCACTCTCGCATGCATCACAACAATTCTATAGATAACGACAAGTTATTGAGTTACTGCATTACGAGTGATTCAAGTTACTCTGCAACGCCTGTTGGCTGCGATACCTCGTTCATATAGGCTTGCCAAGTCTCCAATTGATGTTCCTCTAGCACCATCTCCTTCGGTAAGAGCTGCGAGTAACGATGAACGCTATCAGCCTCCAACATCGAAGGGAGAACAAGATGTAAAGACGTACTTGAACGGAAATACCATCCCAGAATTGAGTCTCTTCCGGAATACTCTCCGAGAAGACTTTCGGATCTTCTCCCTTCTGTAGTCGTGCGATCCGTGAAATTCGTCAGTACAGGTAGAAGCCGAATTGAATCGAGAGAGTTTTCGGCTTACTTTTGGCCTTCGCTTCCTTAGCGACAACACTTGCTGCACGGGGACATAGTACGCTCCCTTGTTCCTCTTCTTGACCGCATCCGGTTTCGCTTGGATCTCAGCTTCAGTAGCGCCATCCCCATCCATCGTTCCGATGTCAAACGAAACGACGTATTCTTGATTGATCGGTCGAACAGATGCAATCTCGTAATCTCGAGTCCAGCGGAAGTCAAAGGTCTGAGAATCGATCATAACGGGTCAGCTGAGGCATCGAGAGAGGATTCAGGAGAGTGAGACTCACTTCTTCGCCGCTTGTTCCGCCTTCGAATCGTTTTCCAGTGTACTTTCCAGCGATCGAATCGTCCTGTGGCAGGTAGTATGCGAGTCGCTTCTCACCTTCTGGCAGATCGTTCAAGTCTCGGAAGATAGCTCGAGGTAGTCGAGGATCCGCTCCAGCTCGATTCAGGTCAACCTGTCAAGAGCTTCCATTAGACCTGGCGTTCACTGACAGGAGCAGAGGGAATGAACTTACGTTTCCACGGTCAATAGGATCTTCTCCGAACCTAACAAAGTCGTATTCATGGGCCCACAATTCGCTATCGGGTAAGAAATCGAAAACTTCTGTCGCCGTCAAATGTTGTTTCGTTGGGTGTCGTAGTTCGGAAAGGGGCAAGTGAGCAGTCTGGAAGGTGTTTGCGATGGAACGAGCACGAGAATCTCGATCTTGAGGACCGATAGGTGCGAGTGGTTCTCGTTTCGGAGCGCTAAAACACCCATCAAATAGCATCAGCGATCACGCATAGTGCAGCGGAGTGTGGGTGGGGAAAGAGGCTGACATCTGAGAAGGTTTGTTTCCACCAACAGCGGTTTCGTTTGCGAGATACTCGGTTCTTCGCAACCAACTGACATCGACTTTCTTGCTCTCTGTTGCTGCCGCTGATGCTCCTGATCCAACTGATGCACCACCCGTAGCATTCGCGCCGTTGGCGGTTCCGCTTCGCGTAGCAGGTTCTTCCAGGAGGAACGAATCTTCATCAGCGAGAGGTTGAGCGATTGGGTTTCGAGGAGCGATCGCTGTCAACGATTCGGGTGATCAGCACTCCTCATTTGTCCTCACATCACGCATGACTCACCATCACGGTTCCCACACCAGTAATCTGCCTCTACAGGAGCGCCTTCTCTCGACTTTCCATATTCGAGAGGTAAACCCAATTCACCATCCAAGATCATTGGTAGCTCTCTCTCAGATTGCAGAGGGTTCAAGAAGTCGTAAGATGCATAGCGAGCTGGCGTAGTCGGTACGTGGAGGAGTCGAGGAGGGAAGGGAGGAGCTGGGAGTGGATTCTGATATCGAACTCGAACTAGGAGATCTTGTTTACTATGGGGAATGTATAAGAGTCAGCTCAGGATCACTATGAGCTACTTCTTGACTACTTACGATGATTTTGAGGAAGCCATGTTTAGCGATGAAAGTCAGCTAGCGAATTCACTCTCTCTCTCTTCTTCCAATCACTTTGTTTCTCGGTTCTGCAGCCAGTCCATCGAAATCCACATCGAAGGTCCCGCCATCAATCCGCAAGTCATTCGCAACGACTACAACTCACGTAGTTCTCCACAACGACTTCCGAACCCTCCGAATCCATGTCATTCTCGCTCATTCAAGATGCGAATATCGTCAAGTTGAACTCTGGGAAGAAGCTATTCGTCGACGTCTCGAAAGGACCGAAAGAAGACTCGCCTGTCATCGTTTGTTCGTTCGAAAATCTCTCGTTTCCGACTCTTGCGACGACCGACGTTGATCTACTCGTCTCACAGTCATGCACGGCCTCGGATCGTCGACATCATTCTGGGAGGCGACACTCGCGAACTCAAAACTTGAACAACAGTTCACTTTGATTCGTTACGACTTCGATGGTCATGGAAACTCTCCCTTCTCCGGCGCTTCCTCAGCGAGCGATGGCGACCGACTCAACCTACTCGAGCTCGTCGAAGACCTCAAGGACGTCCTCGATCATGTCGGCGTCGAGAAGGCAGCGGGAATCGTAGGCCATTCAATGTCGGGACTCGTCGCCTCGACTTTCGCTGCGAGATACCCAGAACGACTGGACAAACTCGGTGAGCTCACCCATCTCTCCTCCGAGATAGTTGAGAATGCGCTCTTCGTCGATGCGCTAGACGTTCGACAAGTCTGCTTCTCCAGCCTATCGCCGAGATGAGCATTCGCTGATTCCGGTTCTCTCGTTTCGTTTCTGTTCAACAGTTCTTCTTGGCGCAATGAAGGCACTCGCACCACCAACACAGAAGATTATGCTGCAGCGAGCGCACACTGTTCTCGAGGGAGGATTGTCCCCCATCGTTGGCCAAATCGTCAATTCGGCGCTGTCGAAACACACAAAGGAGACCTCCCCTCTCTCCGCCGCTCTCGTCCGTTCCCTCGTTCTCGCAACTAAGCCCGAAGCGTACGCGGCAGCTTGTCAAGCACTCGCAAGTGCAGTGGATCCGGATTATTCGAAGATTGAGGCATCGACACTGGTCATTTCAGGAGAAGAGGACTACATGTCGAACAAGGAGACAACCAAGTTCTTCCAGGATAAGATCAAGAACGTCAATGTAGTCGAGATGAGGGATGTAGGGCATTGGCACAGCGTCGAACAACCGATTGAGTTGAGGAAAGTGTTGGAGGATTTCTTTTTATGACTCCCGGTCGATCCACTTCGCAATAAACTATGATTATTCGTGTCATCGACGTTGATTCGACGTTCTTGCGTCCGTGATCCCAACGCGGAGGTGCGAGCGACCCCATTCAATTTTGGGGGAAACAGTGAAAAAGGGAAAATGAAAACTTTGGAAGGAGAACAAGAGTGAAGAGTCAACTTCGGAAGACTTGTCGACTCGTTCCATTGTAATATGAAGACGGAGCTAGTCTACAAAAGGCTTTGAAGAGAGCCGCGGTTGTTATCGATAATTAAGAGTTCTCGTTGGGAGACAATCGGAGCGAGGCCAAAAATTTCATTGAACAACGCCTTTCCCTCTTCTCTCCTCCTCACTTACAACCACTCCTCCATTACTCCATTTTTACGGGAGCTCTTAGCTTGAGCATCTCTCTTACCTTACACACACAGCTCTAGCTTCCCTCCTCTCTCCCTTCCTTGTTTCCCCTCTCCCTTCTTCAAAACCCCACTCGACCTTTACAACTCGCTCAACATGCCGTGAGTACCTGGTGATTAGCTCTCTCCTCTATTAGACTCCACTGACGACTCTCTGTGCCTTCAACAGCTTCTCGGGGAAGGTGGACGCGAATGGAAATGGTCCAGTCGCAGTTCAAGAACCTCAAGACAACGAAGAGTTCGTCTGGGATCACTCAAAAGTACAACATTTCATTGGTGAGCACTATCTGAATCTATCTAGAGCTAGTCTGGTTCAATCAGCTGACGTGGTGTCGGTTTTGGGAAAATAGGAGGAAATTCGCTTGAAGCGTCAGCGCCTTCAAAAGTAGCTGATTTCGTTCGTTCAAGAGGTGGACACACTGTCATCACCAAAGTGAGTACTCTATAGCTATCCCTTTTTCGATCTGAATGAGCGGGAGAGCTGAACAAAGAAATCGACACCGCCTTCCCCAACCTCTCTCTTTACCTTGTTTCCATCAGGTTCTCATCGCAAACAACGGTATGCTCATATCCCTGCATTTCTTGAGACCGACTTGAGCTGACGTGATGATTTCCGAATCAATTCAGGTATCGCTGCCGTGAAAGAAATTCGCTCGATTCGAAAATGGGCATACGAGACTTTCGGTTCTGAACGAGCTGTCGAATTCGTCGTCATGGCTACCCCTGAGGATCTCAAGGTCAACGCCGATTACATCAGGATGGCCGATCAATACGTCGAAGTTCCAGGAGGAAGTAACAACAACAATTACGCCAACGTCGACGTTATTGTCGATGTCGCTGAACGTGCTGGTGTTCACGCTGTCTGGGCTGGATGGTGAGTCCCTCTTCATCACCTATGAGCGAGCGAGCGGAGATTCTAACTTGCTGTCTTTCTCAGGGGACACGCTTCCGAAAACCCTCGTCTTCCCGAATCTCTCGCTGCTTCAAAACACAAGATCGTCTTCATTGGTCCTCCCGGTTCAGCTATGCGATCTCTCGGAGACAAGATCTCGTCCACCATCGTCGCTCAATCCGCCAAAGTCCCTTGTATGGATTGGTCAGGAACTGGAATCGACGAAACTATCCTTTCCGAACAAGGTTACGTTACGGTAGCAGACGACGTCTACGCCAAGGCGTGTGTCAACGATGCTGAGGATGGACTCATCAAGACGAGGAAGATTGGTTACCCTGTCATGATCAAGGCTTCCGAGGGAGGAGGAGGAAAAGGTATCAGGAAAGTCGAGAAGGAGGAGGATTTCAAACAGGCTTTCGGTGCTGTACTCGGTGAAGTGCCTGGTACGCTCCGATTTACTCTGCTCGCCATCTTCGCTCGAAAACTGACTTTCGCTTGTTTTGGCGATTTTCTTCAGGTTCTCCTGTCTTCATCATGAAGCTCGCTGGTGCCGCTCGCCATCTCGAAGTTCAAGTTATCGCCGATCAATACGGAAACGCTATCTCCCTCTTCGGTCGTGATTGTTCAGTTCAACGTCGTCACCAAAAGATTATCGAAGAAGCTCCTGTTACGATCGCCGGTCCCGAAACCTTCGAACAAATGGAGAAGGCTGCCGTTCGTCTCGCCAAGCTCGTAGGATACGTCTCAGCCGGAACTACCGAGTTCCTCTACTCTGCCGCCGACGACAAATTCGCTTTCCTCGAACTCAACCCTCGTCTTCAAGTCGAGCACCCTACTACCGAAATGGTTTCCGGTGTCAATCTTCCCGCCGCCCAACTCCAAATCGCTATGGGTATCCCTCTTCACCGAATCCGCGACATTCGTACCCTTTACGGCAAGGCTCCTCACGGTCGTTCCCTCATCGATTTCCACTTTGAGAACCCCGAATCCTCCGCTACTCAACGCAAACCCTCTCCCAAGGGTCACGTCGTGGCTGTTCGTATCACCGCCGAGAACCCCGATGCAGGATTCAAGCCTTCTTCCGGTACCCTTCAAGAACTCAACTTCCGTTCGAGCACCAACGTTTGGGGTTACTTCTCAGTCGGAACCGCAGGAGGACTTCACGAGTTTGCCGATTCTCAGTTCGGTCACATCTTCGCTTACGGTTCGGATCGTTCGGAATCTCGTAAGAACATGGTCGTCGCCCTCAAAGAACTCTCCATTCGTGGTGATTTCCGCACGACTGTCGAATACCTCATCAAGCTTCTCGAAACCGAGGCGTTCGAGGACAACACCATCACGACCGCTTGGCTCGACAACCTCATCTCTGCTCGTCTCACCGCCGAACGTCCCGATACGACTCTCGCTATCATCTGCGGAGCTGCAACAAAGGCTCACCTCGCTTCGGAGGCCAACATCACCGAGTACAAGCGAATCCTCGAGAAGGGTCAATCACCTCCGAAGGAACTTCTCGCTACTGTCGTCCCTCTCGAATTCGTTCTCGAGGACGTCAAGTACCGCGCTACCGCTAGTCGATCTTCCCCTACCAGCTGGAGCATCTACATCAACGGTTCTTCGGTCAGTGTCGGTTTGAGGCCTCTCGCCGATGGAGGTCTTCTCGTTCTTCTCGACGGAAGGAGTTACACCTGTTACGCAAAGGAGGAAGTTGGGTGAGTTCTTCTCCTTTCTTTTCCCTCTCGTTTCATGTTTTACTGACTACTCGTCCTCATCTTTCACAGTGCTCTTCGTCTTTCGATCGATTCTCGCACCGTTCTCGTCGCTCAAGAGAACGACCCAACTCAACTTCGCTCTCCTTCTCCCGGTAAACTCGTTCGATACTTCATCGAGTCTGGAGAACACATCTCAAAGGGACAAGCTTATGCTGAAATCGAAGTCATGAAGGTGAGTTTTGCTTACGAATCTGAAGCTCTCCCAATTTTAAAGCTGATTTCCTTTCTTCGCAATGCCACAGATGATCATGCCTCTCGTTGCCGCTGAAGATGGTATCGCTCAATTCATCAAGCAACCCGGAGCTACCCTCGAAGGCGGAGATATCCTTGGTATACTCTCACTCGACGATCCTTCCCGAGTTCAACACGCCAAACCTTTCGATGGACAACTTCCTCCTCTCGGTCTCCCCAGCATCGTCAGTAACAAGCCTCACCAACGCTTCTCTTACCTCAAAGACGTTCTCGGCAACATCCTCGCTGGTTACGATAACCAAGCTATCATGATGGCTTCGATCAAGGAGCTTATCTCGGTTCTTCGTGATCCCGAACTTCCTTACGGCGAGGCGAACGCTGTTCTCTCCACCCTCTCTGGACGTATCCCCGCCAAACTCGAAGCTTCCCTCCGTCAATCGATCGATACCGCTCACTCCGCCAACAACGAATTCCCTTCGGCTCGTCTTCGCAAGGCTATCGATTCGACTCTCGAGGACCTTCGACCCAGTGAGGCTACCACCGTTCGCAACTTCCTCGTCGCTTTCGACGATGTCGTTAACCGATACCGAGCTGGACTCAAGCAACACGAATGGTACACCATTGCAAGTGTCTTCGCTGCTTACCATCTCACCGAGCGACCCTTCTCCGGACGAGATGACGATGTCGTACTCGAACTTCGAGACACCCACCGAGACAAGCTCGACGAAGTCGTCAAACTCGTCCTTTCCCACTACAAGGCCGCCTCGAAGAACTCCCTCGTCCTTGCCCTTCTCGAACTCGTCAAGGAATCCGATTCTCTTCCCCTCGTCGAAGCTACCTTCAGCCCCGTCCTCAAGGATCTCGCCGAACTCGACTCGAAACCCACTACCAAGGTTTCGCTCAAGGCTCGCGAAGTTCTCATCCACACTCAACTTCCTTCCCTCGACGAACGCCTCGTACAACTCGAGCAGATCCTCAAGGCCTCGGTCACTCAAACTGCTTACGGAGAAGTTGCAACCTCTGATCGATCCCCCAAGGCTGAGATCCTCAAGGATGTCATCGACTCTCGTTTCACCGTCTTCGATGTCCTCCCCGGTTTCTTCCAGCACCAAGATCAATGGGTTGCCCTCGCCGCTCTCGACACCTACGTTCGACGTGCCTACCGTTCCTACAACGTCCTCTCCCTCGAGCATGTCGAAGCCGATGCTGCCGAACATGAGCCTGCGACCGTCGCATGGTGCTTCCGCATGCGCAAGGCTTCTTCCGAGTCTCAACCTCCCACTCCTACCACCGGTCTTACTTCCCAGCGCACCGCTTCTTACTCCGATTTGACCTTCCTCCTCAACAACGCCCAACAAGAACCTCTTCGTTACGGTGCCATGTTCGCCGTCAAGACTCTCGACGACTTTGACCAACAAATCGCTACTGTCCTTCGTCACTTCCCCGATGGTTCAAAGGGAAAGATCCACGCTACTTCGGCTTCGAGTCAAGAGCAATGGAACGTTCTCAACGTCGCCCTTACCGTTCCTTCAAGTGTCAACTCGGTCGATGAGGAGGCTCTCCGAACTCGATTTGCAGACTACATCAACGCTGCCTCCGACAAGCTCGATCGTCACGGAATGCGTCGTCTCACCCTCCTCGTCTGCCGTGAAGGTCAATACCCCTCGTACTACACCCTTCGAAAGCAAGACGGACAATGGAAGGAACTCGAGACGATTCGAGACATCGAACCTGCTCTCGCTTTCCAACTCGAACTCGGACGTCTCTCAAACTTCCACCTCGAACCTTGCCCAGCCGAGAATCGACAAATCCACATCTACTACGCTACTGCGAAGGGTAACTCCTCCGACTGTCGATTCTTCGTTCGTGCCCTCGTTCGACCTGGTCGCCTCCGTGGCAACATGAAGACCGCCGATTACCTCGTCTCCGAATCTGATCGATTGGTCACCGACGTTCTCGACACTCTCGAGGTTGTCAGCGCTTCTCGACGAGCTGCCGATGGAAACCACATCTCGGTAAGTTCTCGACTTCCTTCTCTCGTTGCTCATCCTCCCAAAAACTGACTCGACTTCTCGCCATCTTCAGCTCAACTTCCTTTACAGTCTTCGTCTCGACTTCGAGGAGGTTCAGACCGCTCTCGCTGGTTTCATCGATCGTCACGGCAAGCGATTCTGGCGACTCCGAGTCACTGGTGCCGAAATCCGAATTGTTCTCGAAGATGCTCAAGGCAACATTCAACCTATCCGAGCTATCATCGAGAACGTTTCTGGATTCGTCGTCAAGTACGAGGCCTACCGCGAGGTCACCACCGAGAAGGGAGATGTCATTCTCAAATCGATCGGTCCTCAAGGAGCTTTCCACCTTCAACCCGTCAACTCTCCTTACCCTACGAAGGAATGGCTTCAGCCCAAGCGATACAAGGCTCACGTCGTCGGTACTACCTACGCTTACGACTTCCCCGATCTCTTCCGTCAAGCTATTCGCAAGCAATGGAAAGCTGTCGGAAAGACCGCTCCCTCGGAACCTCTCGTCGCAAAGGAACTCGTTCTCGATGAATTCGGTCAACCTCAAGAAGTTTCTCGTCCTCCCGGTACCAACAACATCGGAATGGTTGGATGGGTCTACACTGCCTACACTCCTGAAGCTCCCTCTGGTCGTCGCATCGTTGTCATCGCCAACGATATCACTTTCAAGATCGGATCGTTCGGACCTGCAGAGGATCAATACTTCTTCGCCGTTACCGAACTCGCTCGCAAACTCGGTCTCCCTCGTATCTACCTCTCTGCCAACTCTGGAGCTCGTCTCGGCATCGCTGAAGAAATTCTCGACATCTTCGACGTTGCCTGGATCGACGCTTCTCGACCCGAGAAGGGATTCAAGTACCTCTACCTCACTCCCGAGAAACTTGGTGAACTCAAGAATAAGGGAGAACAGTCGGTCATCACGAAGAAGATTGAGGAGAACGGTGAAGTTCGTTACCAGATCACCGACATCATTGGTCTTCAAGATGGTCTCGGAGTCGAATCTCTGAAGGGATCTGGTCTCATCGCAGGAGAAACTTCCCGTGCTTACGACGACATCTTCACCATCACCCTCGTCACTGCTCGTTCAGTCGGTATCGGAGCTTACCTCGTTCGTCTCGGTCAACGTGCTGTTCAAGTCGAAGGACAACCGATCATCCTCACCGGTGCCGGAGCTCTCAACAAGGTTCTCGGTCGTGAAGTCTACTCGTCCAACTTGCAACTCGGAGGAACTCAGATCATGTACAAGAACGGTGTTTCCCATCTCACCGCCGCCAACGATCTCGAAGGTGTCCTCAGCATCGTTCGATGGCTCGCCTACGTTCCCGAATCTCGAGGTGCTCCTCTTCCCATTCTTCCTTCCGTCGACCACTGGGATCGATCGATCGACTACACTCCTATCAAGGGAGCTTACGATCCTCGATGGTTCCTCGCCGGAAAGACCGATGAGACCGATGGAAGGTGGCTCAGCGGTTTCTTCGATAAGGGTTCCTTCCAAGAGACTCTCTCTGGATGGGCACAGACTGTCGTAAGTCTTGTCTTCTTATCTCTCCTCTCTTCGCTCGAATGAAGCTCACCCTCAGTCTCCTTCTCCAGGTCGTCGGTCGCGCTCGTCTCGGAGGAATCCCCATCGGAGCCATCGCTGTCGAGACTCGCACTGTCGAACGTGTCGTCCCTGCTGATCCTGCGAACCCTACTTCGATGGAACAAAAGATCATGGAGGCAGGTCAAGTTTGGTACCCCAACTCGGCGTTCAAGACTGGTCAAGCGATTGCCGACTTGAACCGAGAAGGACTTCCTCTCATCATCTTCGCCAATTGGCGTGGATTCTCTGGAGGACAACAAGACATGTTCGACGAGGTTCTCAAGCGGTACGTTCGAATCTTTGCTCTCAAGTCTTTCGTTAGGAGCTGACCCTTGTCTTCTCCACTCCCGCAGTGGTTCTCTTATCGTCGACGGTCTCTCTGCTTACAAGCAACCTGTCTTCGTCTACATTGTTCCCAACGGAGAGCGTAAGTCGACTTCCTTTCCTTTCGTCTTCGCCATTTCTTCAATCTGACATTCCCTTACAATCATTAGTCCGTGGTGGTGCTTGGGTCGTTCTCGATCCCTCGATCAACGCCAACGGTATGATGGAGATGTACGCCGATGAGACTGCTCGTGCTGGTGTTCTCGAACCCGAGGGTATCGTAGAGATCAAGCTTCGAAAGGACAAACTTCTCGCCATGATGGACCGCCTCGACCCTACTTACCACGCCCTCAAGGTCAAGAGCACCGATGCTTCCCTCTCAGCTACCGACGCTACCGCTGCCAAGGCCGATCTCGCTACTCGTGAGAAGATCTTGTACCCTCTCTACTCTCAAGTCGCTCTTCAAATCGCCGATAGCCACGATCGTGAGTCTTTCCGCTTTCCTCCTCGCTTTCAATGTCTTCTGACCTGTTCTTTCCGCTCCTTCAGGCGCTGGTCGCATGAAGGCAAAGGGTACGATTTCTCACAGTCTCGTTTGGGAAGAGTCTCGTCGGTACGTCTATAACTTTCCTTTCTCTCGCCTTGAACCTTCCTGACGTATCTCTTTCGCGACTTCAGCTACTTCTACTGGCGTCTTCGTCGTCGTCTCGCGGAGGAGGACGGTCTTCGTCGTCTCGCTGCCGTTGACGCTTCCCTCGACCGTCAAACTCGCCTCGACATCGTCAACTCTGTCCTCTCTGCCGATGTCGACTCTACCAACGACCAAGCCGTCGCCTCCTCCCTCGAAAAGGGTCAAACCGATCTCGTCTCCCGCATCAAGTCGGTTCGCTCCGCCTCGATCGCTCAATCGGTCGCCCAAATGCTCGCCAACGGTGATTCCGCTGCTGTCCTCGAAGGTCTCAAGCAGGCCAAGGGTGACTCTCTCTCGGCTGAACAATTGGCTTTGATCTCTTCGATCTTCTCTGCTTAAGATATCTTTACCCGGTTACGCCCTCTTTCCCGTGAGTCGCACACACACTCTCTTCCTTCTCTCTTGCTCAATCACTGACCTTGTCGATCCTCTACAGGAGCTCACGATCCCCGTATCCTCGCACTTTTCCCCTCAGTACCCTTCTCTCGTATCATAGTCTTTTCGGTTTCTCTCGGTCTTTCGGTTCCCGCAGTGATAGAGTCTTTTTGTGTAAAGGAAAGCTACGTTCGTCTTACTTGTGATTTACTCGTCAGAGAGTAACTGAGAAAGAGCGAGTCTCGAGAAAAGCCCGATGCAGGTCGGAGAAAGGTCGACTTTTCAACTCTTCTATGGACCAGCGATGCAAGGCGAGGCGATAGAGCCTTGGACAGGCGAGGAGAGTATGGATTGCAGTGAAAATGACGAAAAAGGAGGGAGAAAGCCGATCCTTTTGGAGATTGCCTTTTCCCGCGATCTGTAACTCTGCGTTCATGTTACCCACAGTCGTCACAGTGGCTCATAGCATAACTCTAAATTTGAAGCGCTCCCTGTGCAGCTCAGCTTTGATGCTCTTGTATTCGCTAGCGAAACTCGGATTCAAGCTTTTTCTCGAATCGAATTGCAACTATCCAATTTACGAGTAACGAAGCCTTCATTCCAGATCCCCTACTTCCCAACTCTGAACATCTTCTGCGTCCGGCCAAACAGCTTGAACCTTTTCGACTCCAGTAAGTTCTCTCATTCCACACGGTCTGTAAATCCATAGCTCTCCTTCTGAAAACGCAGTCAAGTCGTAGATGCGCTGCGCGGGAGCCTGACCGAGAGATTGTTCGACGACGGTGAGGGAAGTGAGAGACGCTGAAGAGTAGCGTGTAGGCGAATCGGGGGAGGAAGAAGGAGAGGGAAGGGAAGAAGGTGTTCCTGTACCGACGATGATTGCGGTGTGCTGTATCGATTCAGAGTGAGAGTGAGTGACGTCAGACAGGTCGAGGAGAGGAGAGGAGACGTACATCTGGATCACCTAGCAGGGAGTACGATCCAGCTCCGGCCCCAACCTCACTGATTCTCACCTTTCTCCATTCGACTACATCTCCTTCCCTTGCGTACTGATCACCTCCATACCACTTCCCATTCTCTTTGTCTCCCGCGTTCGCCCAAAAGATCAGATGACCGTGAGTTCTTCCGATACTGTTCCACGGTCGGAGCGATTGGAAGACCTCCTTTGCGATTGTCAATAACCCTTCGTGAGCGAGATCCCAGCATTCTCCTCTTCCTATCGGAGCTCCGTCAGTGACGGCTTGTTGAGCGTATTCTGACAGTCGAGGTCCGTAAATCTCGTGAGCTTCGTACAACTTTTCACCGTCCCAAGGTGAAGGTTTCGGTCGATATCTCGCTTCTCGTTCGATCCGTTGCAGTAAGAGAGGAGTGTTGGACTCGAGGGAAACGTCCCATGAGATCCTATACCACGCAACAGAGCAATCGCCGAAAACAGTCATACCAATGAACTGTTTCGACGAGTTCCTTTGTTGCCATGAGAAGGAAGATTGGTGATCTGTACGAGACTCGAGTGGTGGCGGAAGTGGAGAGGACGTGTCGGTAAACCATGGTGAAGAGAAAGGTTCTTCGAGGATGTAATGCGAAAGGGCGAGGGCGGAGGAAGAGTACGGCTGAGGAGGGGGATAGGAAGGGGTGTAGAGGGAAGGATTAGCGAGATGAGACTGTCGAGGCTGAATCGATTGAGGACGAGTCGATTGAGGACGAGTCGATTGAGGACGAGTCGAAATCGGTGCAGAGGGAGGAGCTGGAACGAAGGGAGAGCGGGAATCGTTCGAATCTGGCGAGGCTTGCGGAATCGAAGCTACGGGAGGTAGAGCGCGTTGTCCAGGTGTCGTAGCAGTACTCGGAGTGGGAGGTGATCGAGATTCGAAGAACTACGAGAAGAAATACGTGAACAATATTCTTGCGAAACGAGAGAAACGAGAAACGTACGAGGTCAAAGACTGCAAACATGGCTTGTTTGTCGTTCTCGTCATACTGGCTGAATGGGTTCTGGACTTTGACAGATTGCGGTGCAGTGGTTGTCGAGGAGGAGCGAGAAGGGAGTGTGGGAGGAAGGGTAGGTGAATTTCTCGTTGCTTGAGTGGCTGCCGCTTCGTAAGGAGGTGCAGGGACTGCTCTAGCCGATGAGCTGTTTGACGCTGTTGACGTTGTTCGAATTGGAGGAGGTCTGATAGCTTGTGGGGGAGGAGCCGAGGAAGGGTTGGCCGGAGAGAGTGAAGTAGGTTTGCGAAGAGGAGTGGGAGCAGCAAGTGGCGGTCTTGCTGGAGTGTACTTGGTCGAAGTAGATGGTTTCGTATAGGATTGAGATTTGTCTCTGGCAGCAGCTGCAGCGCTTTCCTAGATGCAAGGGTGAGAGAGGAGATTAGGGGAAGAGGTATGTGCGGGTGAAGCGAAGTACTCACAGCTCTAGCTCTCAAATCTGAAAAGGTTGGCATAGCGTGACGAGGAGTAGACGAGAGCAGACAACGAATCGGGGGCTGTGTAAAGTCGAATTTGAAGGTGGGCAAATCCAAGAAATTCCTCCAACAAAATCTTCGGGCCGCTCTTCTCTCTTTCTCTTCTACACACTTTCTCTCCATCGACTGTCACCAAGGATGGACAACAACCACCTACCACCAGCTATTCCATCTATCGCACTGTCGCCAGCAGAAGAATCAGCCGCTTCTCTCCCCCTTCCTCGCCTCGGCTCTCCCACTTCACCTTCAACTGAATCTCCCAACACTGCCTCCTCTCCGCGCCACTTTGAATCTCCATCAAGGCAGACTACGACACAGACATTCCTATCTTCTTACTCTACTCAACCGGCAGCAGAGACTGGTGAATTCAGCCCGCCCTCGCCCGCACTCTCGAACGAGCCCTTGTTTGAAAACAAGAACACCACTTCATTGAGGGACAACCTAGACGTGAGTCTATACATCTTCTTCTCTCTCTACAAGAGGGCTGCAACACCCTCTTCCCCCCTTCCCTTATCTCGATGACCCGCGAGGTGCGAGTTTGGAATTTGGATTAGTTTCTCCTTGGCGTTTCCCTCGTTGCATTTAATCAGTGACCCGCTTCGACTACTTTGATCGAATCTACGTAACTGACTACTTTCATTACCATTCTGACAGCCTGAGGGTACTAGGAAAGAAATGGAACATCGCCACGGTCGACGACCCTCTCAATCTCCTTCTTTCGCTTCAACTATTCCCGATTCTTCTTCTTCCTCGACCTCTTCGAAAGAACGCAACGCGACTACCGCTGCACCAAGAGATCTCGAAAAAGGGACCATGTCGGCAGAGGAGAACCGTAAACTCGAAAAGGAGGCAGGCATCACTGAAACTGAGAAGGATCTCGACCTCCCCGGGCAACGAAAGAAGTTCTTGGGAATCCCCCTACCATGGACTGGCAAGGGCAACTCGGAGGAGGAGGATCTCGCTGCCGCTGCATCGTCCATGAAGATCATCGACCCTTCCCCCGATCAAATGGCTCCTTTCTCCCCCGCTTTCGTTCCTTCCTCGCTTTACAACCTTATCGATCCCAAGTCACTCTCTCACCTCGAATCGCTAGGAGGTACCTCGGGCCTCTTGGAAGGTCTCAGGACGAACCCCAAGACTGGATTGGACGATGGAGACGAGGCAGACCGACAACGAGTTTACGGAGTGAACCGAGTTCCTTCGAAGAAACCCAAGTCGTTCCTCCAACTCTGTTGGGCAGCTTACACTGACAAGGTCCTCATCATTCTATCCGTCGCCGCCGTCGTTTCTCTCGCACTCGGTCTCTACCAAGATCTCGGAACCCCTCCTCACACCTTCCCTTCCAACGCGTGTCCCGAAACTCCCGGTGTCTGCACTCTTCCTCAAGTCGATTGGGTTGAGGGTGTTGCTATTACTATCGCCATTCTCGTCGTCGTCCTTATCGGTTCCCTCAACGATTGGCAAAAAGAACGTCAATTCCAGAAACTCAAGTAAGCCTTTTTCCTGATTTCTATTTCCCTTCTGTTTTGACTGACATCCTACTCTATCCTACTCGGAACAGCGCGCAAAAGGAAGCTCGAAACGTCAAGGTCCTTCGAGGCGGATCCGAGAAGCTCATGTCTGTCTATGACGTCCTCGTCGGAGATATCCTCTTCCTCGAACCTGGAGAAATCATTCCCGTCGATGGAGTCTTCCTTTCCGGTCACAACATTCGATGCGACGAATCTGGAGCTACTGGTGAATCCGATGCCGTCAGGAAAGCCCCGCTTGAAGAGATTCAAGAGGGAGGCGAAAGCATGAAGAAGGTCGATTGTTTCCTCATCTCCGGTTCAAAGGTCCTCGAAGGTGTCGGTCGCTACGTCGTCACCTGTGTTGGTCGTAACTCGTTCCACGGTCGCATCATGATGTGTGAGTTACAACTCGATTCCAAGTCCACGAGATCGTCACTGACTCGAACTCCCCTTTACAACAGCTCTTCAAGGAGACGCTCAAGATACTCCTCTTCAGATCAAACTCAATCATCTCGCCGAGCTCATCGCCAAACTCGGTTCCCTCGCTGGTCTAATTCTTTTCGCCGCTCTCATGATCCGCTTCTTCGTCGGTCTCAAGCAAAATCCTGATCGCTCTCCCAATGACAAGGCACAAAACTTCATTCAGATCCTCATTATCTCGGTTACCGTTGTTGTCGTCGCTGTCCCTGAAGGTTTACCTCTCGCTGTCACTCTGTGAGTCGAGCTCTCCTCATTATTCTCACCGCAATCACTGACCTCGCGCTCTTCCCTTGTAGCGCTCTCGCTTTCGCCACTCGTCGTATGACCAAGATGAACCTCCTCGTTCGTGTCCTCGGTGCTTGTGAAACTATGGCCAACGCTACTTGCGTACGTCTCTCTATCTTCGATCCCTTTCCTTCTTGTGACTGACATCCCGCTCTCTCAATAGGTCTGCACCGATAAGACTGGTACTCTCACAACGAACAAGATGACTGTCGTCGCCGGATCGATCGGAGTCCACCTCAAATTCGCTGATCACCTCGCCGAGAACTCGAAGCGCACCAACGCAAACGATGATCGAGACCCTGAAACCATCACCAACGAAGACGTTTCCTCCGAGACTACCGTCGAAGCTCAGACTGCCTGTCGCAAAGGTCGCCTCGATTTCTCCACCGATATGAATGACATCAACTCTCACGTCACTCCTGCTCTCGCCAAACTCCTCAACGATTCGATCGTGATCAACTCGACCGCTTTCGAAGGTACCGATGAAACTGGAGCCGAAGGAGGATTCGTTGGATCCAAGACTGAAACCGCTCTCATGACTTTCGGACAAAAGATGGGATGGAAACACTACAAGGAGGTTCGAGAACAGGCCAAGATCGTTCAAATGATTCCCTTCTCTTCCGAGAGGAAATCGATGGGTGTCGTCGTTCAACTCGAAGGTGGAAAAGGTTACCGATTAATGCTCAAGGGAGCTTCCGAGGTTCTCGCCAAGGCTTCGAATCACCATGTCATCGTCGAGGAGAACAGCGCCGCTTCCTCTTCTTCCGATACCACCGACATCCCTACCGCCGAATTCAACGATGAAACCCGATCCAACATCTCTCGCACCATCATCTTCTACGCCTGCCAATCTCTTCGTACCATCGCTCTCTGCTCCAAGGACTTCCCTTCGTGGCCTCCTCCAGGTGTCAAGACGAACGGTGAAGGAGAAGTCGACTTCAACGATCTCTTCCACGACTTGACTTTGATCGCCATCACTGCTATTGAGGATCCTCTCCGTGAAGGTGTCGCCAAGGCTGTCGCTACCTGTCAAAAAGCTGGTGTCATGGTCAAGATGTGCACTGGGTGAGTCTCAAAAATCTGCTCTGTTTCTCGATTCCCGAACTTTTACTGACTTTCCTCCCTTTCGCAGTGACAACGTTCTTACCGCTCGATCAATCGCTACTCAATGTGGTATCTTCACCAAGGGTGGTATCATCATGGAAGGTCCCGTATTCCGCAAGCTCACTCAACAACAACGTCTCGAAATCGTTCAAAACTTGCAAGTTCTCGCTCGTTCCTCACCCGAGGACAAGAAGGTCTTGGTCGAAACGCTTCAATCACTTGGAGAAGTAGTCGGTGTTACCGGTGACGGTACCAACGATGGACCTGCTCTCAAGACTGCCAACGTCGGATTCTCGTGAGTTCGAACATGTTTGCTTTCTTCTCGACTTACCCGCTGATCCTCTCTTTCCCCTTTCTCAGAATGGGTATCGCTGGTACTGAGGTCGCCAAGGAGGCTTCCGATATCATCGTTATGGACGACAACTTTGCTTCCCTCGTTTCCGCCATCATGTGGGGTCGTTGCGTCAACGATGCCGTTCGCAAGTTCCTTCAGTTCCAACTTTCGGTCAACATCTGTGCCGTCGTCATCACCTTCATCACCGCTGTCGCTTCCGCCGAAGAAGAGTCGGTTCTCACCGCCGTTCAACTTCTTTGGGTCAACTTGATTATGGATACTTTCGCCGCTCTCGCACTCGCTACCGACCCTGCCGATCCCGAATCCCTCAATCGCAAGCCCGATCGCAAGTCTGCTCCTTTGATCAACATGGAAATGTGGAAGATGATCATCGGTCAAGCCATTTACAAGACTGTTCCCGCCCTCGTTCTTCACTTCGCTGGTCGTCAAATCCTCGGATTGAACGGTCAAGACGAGGCTACCCGTATCGAGGAGGACAACGAACTCAACACTCTCGTATTCAACGCTTTCGTCTTCTCGCAAATCTGTACGTCTTGTCCTGATTGACTTCCTCTAGCGCGATTGAGCTGACTCTCCCTTCTCTCTTTTCCAGTCAACATGATCAATTGTCGTCGTCTCGATCGTCACTTCAACATCTTCACTCGCATGTTCAAGAACCCTTACCTTCTCGTCATCTTGTGCATCATGGTCGGAGGCCAAGCTATCATCGTCAACTTCGGAGGAGCTGCTTTCCAAGTCACTCCCCTCGGAGGTCGCGACTGGGCTATCAGTGTCATCATCGGACTCTTCGCCATTCCTTGGGGAATGATGATTCGATGCCTTCCTACCGAGACTCTCGAGCGATGGGCGATCAAGGCTCGTATCTACCCCGACCCTAACCGAGAACTCCCTATGATCACTACCGAAGCCGAGGAGAAGAAGTGGGGAGGAGGTATCCAAAAGACCATCGACAACCTTCAAACCTACTCGACTATTCGTGGTGGACGACTTCGCGCTTCTTCAATTATTCGCAAATCTCGCACTCGTCAACTTCGAGACGCCAACATCTCTCCTACTCACCTTAGTACGTCTATCCTGGTTCTTCACCTTGACTTCCTTCATCGTCTAACTTTCGTACCCTTTTCTTCAGTGGCTATGGTTCCTTCCCTCGTCCTCGGTTCCGTCGGAGGAGGCTGGAGACCTGAGGGAGCCCTCGGTGACCCAGCTTCGCACGATCCTAGTGCATCATCGATGCACCTCTATGAGAATGGACAAGGGCAAATGGTAAGTCTCCCCTCTCATTTCCTCCCTTCACGAGCATTCGCTGATTCCTCTTTCTCACACTTTTCAGGGTTCTTCACCTCGCGCAAGCCACTCTCGATCTCCATCTGTCACCAAACCTCTTCCCACAATCGTGCAAGGCCAGGAGCTCAAGCATTAAATTCACCATCCTAAAACTCTGGTTGTCTATACTATTCATTTTTCGAGTTAGTTCTCTCTACGTCGATTCTGTACGACTCTGCTGTTCTAGGCCACTCAGTACCCGATGGCCGTGTATCACTATAAGACTCCCTCTTTTCCGCTTTACATCAGCTGTCAACCACTAGAACCCCCTTTTAATTTGCTCTTTCCTTTTGTCATTACTCTACGAATCAAGCCTCTCAGTAGGACTGCATTACAATCCACTTTGTGATCACTATCTCTCTCTCTTCTGGTTTCTCGCTGCTGTTTGAGAGATTCTTCCCTTTGATGAGACACCGCGAATTCGAAGAAGCTCTTCGAACAAAATCTTCTTTCTCTTTTCTACTTTTCACTCTTCACCCGCTTTTCTCACAACACACTATCATCATGCCTAGTGAGTTCAAGCTGTCCTCAGCGTAGTCTCCATCGAGCTGATCTTTGTTTCTTCTCCTCTTCCTCATTCCCCCACTTGTCCCGCTCACGTTCCTCCTACACTCAGAGGACAACTACGGACAAGAATACGAGGTCACCTCTTCGGGAAACAACGATCAAGGTAACCACTATTGTTCGCGAGATTATGGAGGAGACGCAGATAACTCCAACAGCTATCACTGTGAGCAAATTCCTGCTTCCCACTTTGACTCTTGCTCGCTGACTTGAACGTACTTTTGGATAGACTCGAACAACGACGGTTCCTACTATTACTCGAACTCGGACGGATCAACCTGTCAGTTTTTCGTTGTTCCCCTTAATCCCATCATACGAGTGAGACTGACTTGCGAGGGTTTTGAATAGACTACAATTCCGGTGACGGTAACGCTACTTACACCAGCTCGGATGGAAGCGGCTGGACCGAGTCGACCGGTTCGAAGTAAAGGCGTTCTATCGCTGCTTTTCGGTGAGTTCTGCATTTATCGTTTCACACCCGAGTTACTGACACTCGCGACATCCGCAGAGTGATACGGAGTCCCTGCTTGCGATTACGACTGAAGGAACTCGGTTGAGTACTCGCCGAATGAACGAGGTTGAGTGAAATGATGATCTGTACACAAATGATGAAGGATGCTACGATGAGTACAGAGACTGATAGAGAGCTACGGCGTCCTGTCTGAGTAGGATGGGCGACTATGGATCAGAGTTGCGCATCTCTGGAGCTGTTGATTGCGACATCCAGCGTCAGTCGAGGTGATTTAACAGATAGAGAACCGTCACTTACGAATCCATTTGAGCTTCAACGCTCGAAACACGTCCTTTTCGTGCATCGTTCTGATCACTTCTCCGGTTGTTCGATCTCGAAGTGCACCGCTATCGAATTTGTAGCCCATTCGTTCGGCATGGATTCGTAGGTCTCGCTCGAGTTGGGTCCCTCCCGTCCATCCTACCAACGCAGCTCCCCAGTTCGTCCACCCTGCAGTAATGAGGTCCACTGAGACGTGCAAAACCCGAAGTCAGCAGGATAACCGAAAGGCAGAGCTTACATCGACTCACCTCTGCGATAAATGTCTCGCGTTCGTGTTGTTCCATTAGCGGGATGCTTGAAGATAACGAGCGCTTTGTCGAGCGAGTCGAAAGAAGAAGCTCGCTTGTTTGCCTTCGTCGTGCGAAGAGTAGCAGGTTGCGAAAAAGTCAAGACTCCATCAGGCGGTATTAGACCTAACTCGAACCATGTCATCAGCCTTCATTCGGTGAGGACTCAGTGATAGACTCGCCTTTTGCTTCAAGTCTTTGAACGAGCTTCCGCAGTATGCCTCGCTCCTTGCCATCTTCATGCGGGTATGTTATCAGGATATCGACATCGTTCGATTCCGTCTTGCCTCGACGGTAGCTACAGCGTTTAGTGAGCGAAGAGACGTTAGCGATGATCCTGAATCTTCTACCGAATGAAGCTCTGCCTTACCCACCGCAGAGAACAGTATGAGCTCCCGGTTGAATCCGATCCAACTGAATTCGCACGAATTCCTGAATGCTCTCGACGTCTGCCCGGGGAATCCTGTTGAGCTACTTCGATCAGTCACTGTCCATCGACGATGATTAGCGAATCTGAGCGTACTTGAGCTGTATGTCGTCGTGGTATCGAAACTCTTTATCCCATTTTCCAGTCTTTCGTAAATCTTCTGCCGAGCGGTATCCTTCTTGATACAGTTCTTTCGCTCGATGGTGACCGACACCGTGAACTGTCATTAACGATGTGAGAGCTCGAAACCGCTCGTTGTGCTGTAAGTCGATCGCATCTTGGATTTGGCCGGTTGCGAGATATTCATCGATCTTGATTTCCAACTTCTCGCCGATCTGCGAGGGAGCAGAAGCTGTAAAAAACGTGCCCAGGAACGATGAGAGTAGTTTGAGCTCACCTTATTGATCTTGCGAGCTTCTTTTCCCGAAGTTATCTTGAAAGGACAGGCAATGAGCGCGGCGAGGGCAGTCGAATAAGAGATCCCTTCGGAGCTTCCCGCTGTTGCGCACCAGATCTTGATATGTGAGTCTTTGTAGCAGTACACGAACGCGAAGGAGACTCACAGCCAAACTCGGCAAATCTCCAGTCTCGTAAAGGTTTCAAAGCATCGACGAGTCCCTGGTTGACACATGGTCGAGGACTGTATCTCATACATGCCAGAGGTGCAGTCGGAGATCGAGGTTTCTCGGGAGAGGATTCGCTGATTTCCGATTGACTAGAGTCGGGAGAAAGAGTCCGAGGCATATATACAAGAAAGAGAAGCGGGAGAAACAAAGCGTGGAAAAGCGTGAGATGCGAAGTGAAGGGGAAGAGGGAAAGAACAATTTCGCAAGTTACTCGCTCTTCAGCCAATTGAGATCAGCGTTCAGAGTCAACGAGCATACTGTCACTATCTATCAGGCTGAGTGTAAGCAATCGCTTGCGCTTTCGCCGACACACGAGATTCTTCTTTTCGCAACGAGCGTCTCTCGCGCAGACTCGCATGACCTCGCAGCCGACAGTCCGAACTCTGGAAACAACGTGTGCAGGAGTATTACAACAAGCGCAAGGCGATACAACCCCATGACCCCAATCCAATCTGGGCGATTGCTCAGAAACCTGTGGAGAATCGAAGAAGTCAGCCCGACGACGCTTTCAGACTGCAGAGACCGGAGAGCGAGGGGAACACACAACATTCACAGTCGAAAGGACACAGCTCCGTGTCTGCAACGATGGATTCAAGGATTCATCAACGACGCTGTCAAGTATGAACGAGAAAAGGAAAAAGGAAAAGGAAAACTTACCTCCCCCCAAACCAATTTTGAGTTCCGAGGTATCGTAAATCGGTAGACCGTCTTCCGTCTTCTTCCCTGTAGACGACGAGCTCTGAATCAGCGTCTATAATCTCGTTCTGGAGAGGAGGAAAAGACGAACTCGTTCCTCGACTATCCATAAACGCCTTTTCCTCCTCAATAGCTTTCTTCTCCGCCTCTGTCAGGTCCTTCGCCTTCTTCGTAGCAGTCACCGCAGTTGGTTTGTACGCCTCAATCACGCTCGAAGTGTCGACAACGGTCTCTGGAACTTTTTTAGGTTGAGCGATCGCTTCCTCCTCCTCCTGCACCTCTGCCGCCGATTCCGCCTTGCCTTTACCTTTCTTGTCCTTCTTCTTCTTGCTTGCTGTGCTCGGTTCTGTTGTATTTGAGGTACTCGAGGTTGGAGGAACAGGTTTCGACTTTTTGGAAAAGATGTCGTCGATCTCGCTAGCTGCAGGTCGTTTCTTTGGCTGCTGAGTTGTAGTCGAAGTATCCTTGTTTGCCTGAGTGGTCTTCAGTACCATTCTGAGCAGATTTGAGAGAGCGAAGGTTTGGAAGGAAAGAGATTGGAAAGAGAAACGAAATTTCAACAGGAGTAACGAAATTATCTCTCTCTAGCCGGGCTAAGGGAGAGGTTGGAGAGCTTGAGATAGCTTCACAAGATTGACAGTGCGCTCAGCTTATTCCCGTGAGAGAGTCGATTTGGATTTCCCCTCTTTAGGCGAAGCCCTCTCCCTCCTTGCTCCCTCACAGCTTCGCGCTTCAAGGTGGATACGGCTAGATCCGTAGCTCTGTATAGATTGTACAGGTGCAGATAGGACCGTGTCAATATTCGCTCGCTCAGATCTTGTACCATCCTCCCTTCCATCATTCTCTATCAATCTTAGAGAGCTCCCTATCCTCTCTCCTTGCGACTGCAGCTGGCTTTACTGATCATTCATTCCTGCAACAGCTATCTTATAGACTCGCACCCCCCTTCAGATCTCTAGAAACTCCTCCCCTCCCCTCTCTCATCCTGCGTCATTCGACCACATTCCTTGCCAATGGATCCGACTCTGCGCAACTCGTACACCCACACGAGAGCTCTGCTCAACTACCTCTTCACCACCTATAGTAATCCAAGAAACAAGACCAGCCCTCCTCAGCCTAATCAACCTTTATCTCTCCTCGAATCAAGTGTTCGCAAATTGGCACTCGCACAAAGTAGAGCTGCTTCCGCCAGTTCGTCTTCAAAGGCTCCTAGTGAAGTCAGTAGCTCGACGGATGATGAGGAAGGAGGAGGAGGTGGGAAGAGTGGTGGTTCGACTTCATCAGTCGCAGACGATTTATCCGAAGAGGAGAAGTGAGTTCCCAATCAGACGCTTTTGAACGAGAATCATGCTGATCGAATATCTGATTATAGAACGAGGATCGTTGTACGAAAGCTAGAAGACGGAAACATTGATGAGGATGATATGCCAGACGCTTTGAAGGACACTCTTACCACTTTACTCTATTTACCAGAGGTTCGTCCAAGTTCTGTTCAGCTGTCCTCATAGCACTCGCTGATCGGAACACATTCAAACAGCAAGAGCACGTCAACTTGGACTCGCACATCTTGAACCTCCTTCATCGACACAGAGAAGATACCCATCCTTCTGGGAATCCCCTTCCTCCTCTTCCCCATCACGGCTCTGTCACCCCTGGATCCCGTCCTTCCGTCTCTCGATCTTCTTCGTTCCGTCGACACGGCACTTCTGGCGCTCTCACTCCCGGAAGTCGAACTCCTTCGAATAACCCCAACCTCTCCTCGAGCATCAGTAACGCATCCTCGTCTCGCTCTCCCGCTGGATCACCTTGGTCGTCGCCCAAACTCGCTTCTCTCGCTCTCAACCCAAACACCTCTGCCTTCAAGTTCTCGGTTGGAGCGAGCGAGTTTCGACCTGGAGAACCCGGAGGACCTGGTAGCGGACATGCTTCGCCCTCTACTCCTGGCACTCCGAATCGTATCCGAAGTCCAATGCCGATGACGGCTCAGCAGGCTCAACAGAACTGGGCTCTCCACCATTCTCCTCTCGGCACTCCTAAACACTCAGTTCCTCCTTCTCGACCTGGTTCCGCCGTCTCGTCCCCTAGCTACTTCCCTCGCCAGCTCGACGTCAAAGCTGCTCTCGCGGCAAACAAGACGAAGATCCCTCGAGTCCCGTGGGGAGACGTTTCGGATTCGAGTGGAGCCGACAACGAAGAAGACGATTTCACCTCGTCTGCCCGTATCGACGACGCTCCTTTACCCCACGAGAGTACCATGGCATTCCATCAAGGAGGTGCAGCAAGTCCTTTCTACTCTCCCGGAATTCCTATCGATCAATCCTACCCTTCCGGAGAACCTCAATGGGCCGATCAGAACACTCAAGGAGACTACTTCCCTCAGCCCTCTTACCCCCCTCAAGCATTGAACGAGTACGGAGAGTACGTAGGACCGGGATCAGGATACGCATCACCTTACTACCCTCAAGACGGAACTCACACGCCGACTCACGGAGGATTGAGACCTGTCCCCTCTGCCCCCGGCCCAGCGTTCATCACTCTCCCCGGACCAGCTCCAGGTGAGATGCCTTCGATCGACTTCGCGAATCAACTCGAAGGTTCTTCGGGACTAGGAGGGATCGGAGCTTACGCCATGACTCCCTTCGACCATCTCCACTCGATCTTTGCCGATTCGGACGTCTCGGAAGATTTGCTCGAAGAAGCTTTGAACGCAACTGGATTCGACGTAGATAGCTCGATAGAGTATATCATCGATCAACAAATCGGTAGTCGACCTCCTGGTTTCCCTCCTCCTCTCGACCCGAGCGCTTCACTCCTCGATGGTTTACCTCAGAATCGAATGATCTCAAGTTCGGGATCTCGACCACTCGTCATATCTCGAGATTCGTTCGATGGGTTTGGAAATGGTGACGGCGGGAGAGGTTCACCGAGATGGGGAGGATCGAGACCAGAGACTCCGACGGGAGAGGGAAGGGGAGTAGGAGGTCGAGTCTGTCGTTTCTATCTTGCGGGAAATTGCTTGCGAAGCGATTGCAAGTTTTCGCATGATGTCGGAAAGGCCGTCTGCAAGTGAGTGCAAACCTTCTCTTATACTCCCTTCCCCAATTGTTTCGCTGATCTGGCGTATTCGTTCAGATTCTGGCTTAGAGGACATTGTTTGAAAGGAGATGGTCGATGCGATTTCTTACACACTATTCCTCCCGTGAGTCTCGATTCTCCTTGCCAGCCCCGTAATCTCACGAGGCTTACGAGAGGAACCGAGATCACAGGTCATGCGAGCCGATTACGAGAATCGTACTCGTGAACGTCAACTGCAAATGCAGGGTCCACCTATGGCTCCTCCCGACGCAGGACCTGAACTCGATTTCCCTACTCTCGGCGACGCTCCTCGGTCTCGACAACAGATCGGGATTCCGACCGCGAATCGAACTGTTCAACTTGACCCCGCTCGAACTCGCTTCTCCGGTGCCGTCAAATATGGTCAAAAAGTTCAAGTTCCTCTACCGAATCGCACTCCTCAAGCCAATCCGATCGATCGAAATGGTTTACCTCAACCTCGCAAATCTGCTCGTATCACTCTTCGACCTCCCGCTCTACTCCCTACCCTCCCTACCGGTCAATCCCTCGCAAACCTCTACATTCGATACCGTCAAACCTTCCTCGAACTTGGTGCGAATCGTAACAAGTGTCTCGCGAAAGCTGCTGAATGCTTCAAGCGGGGTGATGGAGCGGGTGCGAGAAAGTGGAGCCGTGAAGCGCAGGATTGGAGTAGGCAGGTTGCTATCGAAGGAAGGGATTCGGCATTACGGATCGTCGAAGAGAGGAAGAAGGTACTTAGGGAAGCTATTGAGCGGAACGAAGGGAGATCGGGTTCAACAGACGACGTTCCAGATCGAAAGGCGAAAGGTCAAGAAAGAGGAGGAGGAATCTGTCTCGGAGTCATCAGCGCTTCAATGTTGTCGAGCAACGAACGACTTTCGACCGAGGAGGAGCGCACCGAAGTCGCACTCGACCTCCACGCTCTACATACCGACGAAGCGATCAGTTTTATGGGTGACTTCTTACTCAAACTCGAGGCACAACAGTTCAGAGGTATCGCCTACATCGTCATTGGTCAACAGAAGCATAGTGGCTCTTCGGCACCTGATAAGGGGGAAGCAGCAGGTCGATTGCGGTTGGAACAGGCGACGACTGAATTCCTTGGAGATCAAGGTTGGGCATGGCAGAATTACGGAGGTATCCTCGCTATCGATTGCCTTCGTTAGTGGTTGATCGGATGTCGGAGTAGTCGGACGATGAGAAGGGAGGACCGGAAAAAGGAAAGGATTATCAAGTATACCCTAGAAACCAAAGTAGTCAAAGAAGTTCGCTGCAAAAGAACAGCTCTAGTTTATTCTCTACATTCGATGTCGAGTGAAGGTGCGGAGATCTGGTCCTAGAGGTCGTTCGAGGTCGTTCGAGACCAAACGCAAACCAAACGCTCGAACTCGACGAAACTCTCGCTTTTCGCGAACCCGTCTGACTCCTCGTCGTCCCGCTCGAAGGATCGAAAACGTCTATGTCTATCGTTGTCTGTATACTAGTCTATCGTTGCCTGTATATTAGTCTAACCTCGTCTATAATCGAAACAACAATTCTAAGAAACCCTTCGCACATTCTAAAATCCGAGCCATCTCTCCTCCCCTTCCGACTGCCTCCGCCTATGATTCACCATTCTATGTTCACCTCTGGCTCATCCGGTACCCTCGAGTGTTTTTGTTCCTCCCATCGATACCTTGGACCCAATGGTTCGGGTTCGACGAATTGCGGTAGCGGATTCCGAGGATTGCAAACGCAGAGCTCTTCGGCCGGAACTTCTGAGATGATAGCCTTTGTGTGTAAGCCGCAGCCATACTGTATTAATGAGAGATTGATCAGCAAACTCGAAAAAAAGTTGATTGAGGCGATGTAAGGCAGCTCGAGAAGAGCGAGCAGCTCATTTTGGAGCAAGAGACTTGCCCAAGTTTTCCTCCTACACCTACACAAAGTATGTGTGAGGTCAGCGAGTCCATTTGACGAGAGGATGGGAAAGTTGCGAATTGCGACATTGATGAAAAATCTCACTCTAGATTACCACAGTACGAAGTTCTGCACATTTGAATTGAAGTCTTAACTGCTCGAAGGTGCTGGTTGGAATATGAGGGTGTAGAGGTGGGAGGTGGAAGGTGGAAGTAAAGCAGTTTTTGCAATTTTTCTGCAGAGGCGAAGTCATAAAAGTCAAAAACGCCTTCTCTCAAATCGCTCACATCGACTCGTTGTACAGCAGTCAATCGTCTTGTCGAAACGAGGCAAGCTGATTCGCATTGTACGACTGCTTCGACGAAAACCCTTCGTTTCGTAATCTCGACTGGAATATTCATTACGCCTCGCTCACGCTTTGCTACTGACACGGGCGCTGGAAGGCTCCCGTCTCGCATAGCTAGAGGCTAAAACCTCGCATGGGCGGCACAGCACAAAGCTTCGAGGTCGTCGACGGGGCTATTTCGTTACTCCGCAAATCTTGACCGAATCAATCGTCGCCGGGAGACCATCTCTGCCTCTAGATTGACCTCTCCCGACGCTTGTATCGACGACTTCGAGACTTCATGACATCGTGTACACCTACAAAACCAACAATCGACCCGTACCGACACCCCGAACTTTGAAAACCGCCTTTCTTCCCATACTAAACGCTGTCCCCTCGCTTCATCTCATCTCTAACCTTCCTCTAGCTCTTCGGCTATTTCACCCTATCACTCTGTGCCAATCCTGAGGCTTCTTCTCGGCAACAAGTTGGGATTTACCAAGGGAAAGGCACATTCTCGGGTTTCTCTCCCGGCTTGAGGGCGTTGTGAGGTTCGCACTTGCATGCTTGTTCCTCAGGGACTTCTCCCATGACGTTAGGGATGTGTTGACCGCAACCCCACTAGATGAGCGAGATGGAGGGATCGATATCAGCAATTTCTTGTACCGGCAATGGGTAAAGCGAGCGCTAGAGAGGAGAGGGGAGGTTTGCACTCACCCATGTCTTCTTGCAGCAGCTACTCAAGAAGTTAGAGCGTCAGTAGAGCTCAGTAGAGTGAGGGGGGGGAGGCGAGAGAGTCGGAAGAATCGGAAGTGGAGAGAAAGTGCGAGAGGAAGCAGGGGTTGTGAGAGTAGGGCAGAGGCGAAGGGGATGACTCACTCTTTGTTAGCGCAGTATGCTGGTTTGCACATCCTAGTAAATTTTGAGTGAATGGGAGAAAGTTAAAATTCGCTCTTTTTGAACTTTGTCTCCTATCTTTCATTCTACTACCAATTCGGTTTACGCTCAAGACGTTGACAAAGATGGACAACGAGTCCACTACAGCGGAAGATATCCAAGTGAGCTCTCTCCAACTCTTTCCTTGTTTACTATGCGCTCATCTCCTGAAACCGAATCCATCTCTTAGCGTGACTTTCCTCAACTCGATCCAGCTCTAGTCTACGCTATCCTATCAGATTTCCCTACCCCTCTCGCCAGACAAGATGAACAATCAGCCAGGGAAACTTTACAATCTTTGGCTGCCTCGGCTCAATTCGAAGTAGACGCTGTAGATCGACAAGCAACCGCAAACATCGAGGAGGAGAACCGACAACAATCGAATCACTCTAGAGGTCAAACGAGTGCGAATGTCAGCGAGTTGAGTAGTGCGTTGGATGGATCGAGTTTGAACGATGGTCAACTTGAAGGAGGAGGAGGAGAAGATGACGTCGCATCAAGGAGACCAGCTGGACAAAGGTTCTGGGAGGAGAGTGCAGCGAGTAGTACGAGTGAGGAAGGAACCGCTTCGAGGGACAAGTCTTCACCAAAACCTTTCGTCGACCCTTTCGAATTCGACGATACAGTCAACGGATTCGACGACCCTCTAGCTTTCCTCGCTTCAGTCTTCCCAGATGTCGACATGCAAATCCTCGAATCAAAGATCGCGACCGCTCGCAAATCTTCTTCATCCCAAGCTCCCTTCCCGACTCACGACCTCGAATCTCTCATCGAAGATCTCCTTTCCCAAGACCTCATCACCTCTCTCATCGATGACGACTCGAATGCTGCTCAACTCGCCAACCCTCCTCCCGATTTCGAAGCTGAAGCCATCGCTGTTCTCTCAAAGAGCGAGAAACGCCGACTCAAACAGGCTCAAAAAGCGAAAAACTCCTTCTCCCTCACCGCTACGACCAGTGCCCCTCCTTCTCCACGTCCTTCTCGACCTACGACCGCTGTCGAGACAGTCCGACAATCCACTACTCCAGTTTCGGCCCTTGCACGAGCTCCCTCGACCACGAATGCATGGACGTCGATCTCCTCGCACGCTTCTCACCTTTCTTCCCTCCTCCATATCGCTCCCACCCGAATTTCTTCCGTTTACTACAAGAACTCTGCTTCACTTCCTCTCACCCTCGCCGTTCTCCTCAAAGAACTCTCCCACGAACGACCTTTCGATTCCTTACCCTTCTCGACCGAACTCAGTTCACAATTTCGACTCGTCCTACCCCGCCTAACTACCGACGACGAAATTAAAGTGTTGTTATCAGCAACGAACGGAGATTTGAGCGATGCGATCGATCTGAAACGTTTCATCGCAGACCTCGAGGAACAACAGGGCAAAGTACTCGCCTACAACGAAATGGTCGCTCCATTCGATCCTTCCGCTTGCCTTCAATCGACCAGTTCTGGAGGTCACTCTCGAAACTCTTCGGCGGGTTCCGTCGAATTCACTCCGGTACTTCCTGGATCTCGACCCACTGGAGGAGGACAACTTCCTTCCGCTTCCGCTACTCAGAATAAACCTTACTCGTCAGATGATTGTTATACTCTTTCGGAGGAGTATTTGGAGAAACGTAATAACGCGTTCAGGACCGCTGCGAGATCGTTCCAGAGAGGTGGAGTTGGTGAACGAGGTGCGGCGGGTTATTGGGCTGAGGTCGGAAGAGATTATGAGAGGGAGAGGAGGAAATGGGAGGAGAGAGCTGCGAAAGCTGTCGTTGCTGAACGAAGGTACGCTTTCAACTTGATACTGTCTCGTGATTGGACTGCTTGAGCTGACTCTGCGCGTGAAAATTGCGTGTAGAGCGAGACATGATCCTATGACTGTCGATCTCCATGGTCTGACGCTATCGCACTCGCTCAAGATCGTTGAAGAAGCTGTCAATTCTTGGTGGGCGAACGCTCGAGATGGTAAGCTCATTCACTTACTTTCTCACCTCCCTCGAACTCTGCTCATCTCGCTCGTTGTGTCCGTACTCGTATAGCTGCCTCCCCTCAACCTTTACGAATCATCACTGGTATCGGACGACATTCGCGTAATCAAACTCCGATCCTGTTACCGGCAGTGACGAAACATCTCGACAAGAACGGTTGGAGATGGAGGTACGACGATAGTCCTTATGTTGTTGGAGGGCAGGGTCCGACGAGGGAAGCGAGAGGTGCGGTAAGAGTGATAGGTGTCAAGTAGAGCGAATCTTTCTTCGGAACTCGCTCGACGCTCATTCCACGATGAGAGACGGGGAGAAGGAGGAGAGTGTGGGAAGGATCGTTATTGGACATTGATGATTTGTTGTAAGCCTTATGCAACGTCTCTCTCTACTCTCTCTAGATTATACCCTTAGCATTTTTTACAACTCCTTCTTTACGATAATTGAACGATTCTCTCTTCATCTCCGTTCAGAGCCCATCGTCGAGTGAGCATCTCTGCGTGTTTTTGAGCGAGTTCGCGCAACTTCGATGGTGAGCGTTTCTGGGTAACCGAGAGCGATTTCGTGTCCGAGCAAGTTACGTCGCAAAAAGTCGATCTTGTTCGCTCTTTCTCTTTCTCTCTTTCCTCTCTCTCTCTTTTCCCTTCACCTCACTTTTATGCAAACCGCTGTCGACGCTCTCAAATCAGTAATGTCTACTTCAAACACTTCAAACTCTTCTTCTGCTCCCGAACAATTCCAAAAAGGATGGACGCCCAATGCTGAGAAGGGAAAGGAGGCCCAAGGTGGTGACGACTCTCGTCCTCCTGGAAAACAACACACCATGGTTGGTGAGTTTTTTCAGAAGAGCGAAGAGTAGCGAGAGTCTGACGGCAGTCAAAGTTGAATGACCGCTGAACTCTCTTACGATGCAGAAACTCCCATCGACGATGTATACGCTGATGGAACACCTTACAAACCCGCTGACAAGCTCAAGGGAAAGGTCGTATTGACCACTGGAGGAGATTCAGGTAAATTCACTCTTTTCGCAACCTTCTCACTTGCGACTTCACTGATAGAACACTCTCTTTGATAGGTATTGGTCGTGCTTTCGTTATTCTCGCCGCTATGGAAGGTGCCGAAAAGTAAGTCACCAACTCCATCTTGCTCCCTCGTTGAATTAACGGGAATGATCCTCCCTCGTCGGACTCTCGCTGATCTCGTTCCCTCGTCTAGCGCCATCGTGTACTTGCCAAAGGAAGAGAAAGACGCCAAGGATACTCAAGCTTACGTCAAAGAGAAGACCGGAAAAGAGATCTTACTTCTTCCCTACGATGTCAAGGTCGAGGCAAACTGTATCAAGTGTGTCGAGGAGACTGTCGCCAAGTTCGGTAAACTCAGCGTACTCTTCAACAAGTGAGTCTATTCTCTTCGTCGAAGGAAGTCTTCCGAAACGGAGCGAGACGAAGGATTTCGCCCCCCGATCGTAATTCCGTTTCCTCCTCGAACCCTTACTGATATCTCCTCCTCTCTCCCCCAGCGCCGCTCAACAGCTCCAGAACGAGGACATCCTCACTCTCGACTCTAAGCAATGGGAGGATACTTTCCAAGTAAGTTCGAGGTCAAGAAAGAGATTCGGAGAAAGCGCTGACTCGTTTCATCGACAGGTCAACATGCACTCCTACTTCTACTTCTCAAAAGCTGCTATCCCTCACTTGAAGAAGGAGAAGGGTTCAAACATCATCAACAACGCTTCGATTAACGCTTTCATCGGTAGGTCCTGAATTTCGTTCTCAGTCTCTCTCTGTCGTCTGCTGAGGGACTGCACGAGGAAACAGGTCGCCAGGATTTGCTTGACTACACCAGTACTAAGGGAGCGATCGTATCCTTCACTCGTGGTCTTTCGAACCAAATTGTCGGATCAACGGGAATTCGCGTCAAGTGAGCTTTCTTCGCTTTTCTCTCGCCCTCGGCACTTCAGATACTCAGATCCAACTGCACCTTATCAAGCGCTGTGGCCCCTGGACCAATCCTCACTCCCCGTGCGTCCTTTCCAGTTTTCGAGAGTCGCGATGGGTGACTTTTCGCTGACTTCCTCACTCATTTTTTCCCGTTTAGTCGTCACCTCGACCTTCTCCAAGGAGAACATCTCCCAGACTGATGGTACCCCCATCGGTCGACCTGGACAACCCATCGAAGTAGCAACCTGCTGCATCTTCCTCGTTCGTTTGCGAAATCCTCTAAATCCATCGCAAGCAAGTTCTGACTCCTCGCTTCCTTTTCGTTTTCTCACAGGCTTCGCAAGACGGTTCCTACGTCACCGGACAGATCATTCACTGCAACGGTGGAACTCCTTGCTAGCAGATTACGAAGCGAAAGGGAGGAGTCGGTTCGCAATTTTCAAAGTTTGACGATCATCGGACCGACTCTTTTCTCAGCTTGATTGGCGTCTACCGCTTGCAACACTTGTGAATAGAAATGAAATCAGTTTTTTGCGAATTTGTCGTTGCGAAAGTGATCGGCTTTTGAAGGTCTCCGCAAGCGGGAGGGATCGCTCCTTGTCTTCTTTCCTGCTTCCACACCTCGGCTTTCTTCAAACATCGTTTTCACAACCGTACGACACTCGCATTCTTCACCTAGCAGCATCTTAGTCAATCACTCTACTCACTCCTTCGAATCATCCTTCGTTCTTCCCCCACGGTCTCATCTCGTGAACTCGCAGTCAATGACGGTCTCCCTCACCCCTAAAACCAAGATCCCTCCTTACTTACCCGATCGCAATAACTACAAACCGACTCATGAAGGATTAGTTCACGTACAGTTTGGAATTTTAGGAGAAGAGTTCAACTCTTGCTTGAAAGTTGATAAAGTAAGCGGACACTCTCCATTCATACCGTCACTTGTCAGAATACCTGGAGGGCCGCTCGGAAGGAGGCAGGAAGAACTGCTTGATCTCCACCCCACTGTACAATTTCGCTGACTTTCCTCCCTTCCTCGTTGCAGGCCTTCAAAGCAGGTGAAACCATCTGTACAATTTGCAATACACTCTCAGGCGAGAAGGCCTACTCTTCAGTTCAAGTCCTCCCCGACCCTCCTCTCCCCACCTCGTTTACTTCTTCCTCCATCCCTCAAACTTACTATTCGCAATCCCCCGAACCCCGTCGACACATCGAATTGAACTCGGATCTGCTTTACGTTAACCATTCTTGTGATCCGAATGTCGTGTTCGAAGTGAATGGTCGGGAAGCTGAGAAGGGAGAGAACGATGAATCGGGTGAATGGAATGGGAGATGGAGAGTCAGAGCGATCAAGGATTTACCGGTAGGAGAGGTGAGTCGATCAAACCCAGTATCTGTTCCCGTCTTGCACCGGTCTAACACAGCGATTTCGTTCTTCACAGATTCTTACTTTCGCATATTTCTCGACTGAATGGGATATGGATCAACCATTCTCTTGTCTGTGTGGTACCTCGAAATGCCTCGGAACCATCAAAGGCGCGAAAGATATCCCTTCCGAAACCCTAGACCAGTGCGTTCAATTCTCCCTTCCCTCGACTTTCCCTCGAGAAGCTTTGCTCATGATACGGCAACGCGTGTAGATACTTCATCAATGATCATATCAAAGCGATGAAAGCTCATCAAACACAACAAACACAACAACAAGGAGGTAAAGCGAGCAAGATCTTGAACCCAATGTCGTCGACTACGGAATCTCGTTCTCCTCCTCCTCAAGCTGTTAAAGCATAGATACGGTGGCTTATATAGATACGACAAAAGGTATCAGTGCAAAGAGTAAATGTATCATTGTTGTCGAATTCGATTGAAGTGGACTAGAGAGCAGAAACGGTTTTTCGTTTAGTTGCGAAACGATCTCTTTCGCTGGCTGTAGTCTTGACAGCCGTCGCTCTTTTTTGATCCGCGTCGACGTTCACTCGCCTCGACGACAATTAGGACCGTGAACGACGCAGCTGTTCCAACGTTGACTCAATTAACGAAAGAGTGACGTTCCGCTGAATAGACTTTGAAAGGTCGTTTTTCGCCTTTGTTCTGGCTTTTCCCTCCTTCCACTTGATCAGAGACTACGTTCTACAGCGAACAGTCGACGGGCTTTAACGAACTCGACCGAACGCGATCGACCTCCCAACTTCTGTTTCTGGAACGACAAACTTGACTTCCGACCATTACACTTCGATGCCACCACGCAACTCGTTAGGTGGTGCTTCACCTCCGAACAAGCGTACACCTACGAAAGGTGGGAAAGAGTTGGACGAGAGTGCAGCAAGATTCGATTTGGTTCAAGAGCAATTAGATGAGAAATTGGCATTGGCACCGTTGGACCAAAAGAAGGAAGTGTACAGACCTGGTACTCCTATTAAATTCTATGTGAGTCTCAATCAATCCATAATCGAGCTGAGTCGAGGAGGGAGAGCTGATTCAATGCAACCTTTATCAGGATGAAGAGGTAACTCTTTAACTGCTACGAGACGAGTTGGAACTATACTGACACTCAGATATGATCATAGGTGAAACGTATGCACAGCGCAGTCGATCAACAAGCAGAATCGGATCGACGAGCAGCTCGACGAGAACTTCGCCAACCTCGACCTCGCAACAAAGGCATCACCTTGACTGGATTCCTCACCAGAGTCGCCCTTCTCTACCTCGCTATCGCCTACTTCCTCGTCTGCCCCAACGACGCTTCTCGTGACCGAGCCGTCTGTCGACAAATCGATTCCTTCAGTTCACGGATCCGTTCTTACGAGCCAACATTCCGACCATACTATCGCACAGCACAGAGGAAAGTCGACCCTTACGTCCGAAGAACGAAGAAGATCGCTCAACCTTACGTCAACAAGGCGAAACCTTACTATTCTCGAGCCGACAAAGTCGTTTCCCCTCGTATCAAGCAAGCCTATCAATTCTACCTCAAGCGCGTCTACCCTCGAATGGTCAACACAGTCAAGAGCGTTCGATCGAAGACGAGACCTTTCGCGCTGAAAGTTGAGCGAGAGTACAAGAAAACTCTCGCTCCTTCAGTCGATTGGTATTCGAAATCCCTCAACAAATGGTACACGAAACGAGTCGAACCTTCTCTCGTCCGATTCCTCGAAGTCGCTCGGCAATACTTCGGAACGATCAGCAACTCTCTCTCTCCGGTTTACACTCAAGGAGTACCTCTCGTTCGACACCATTACCGCAACAACCTCGTCCCCTTCTCCCGTTCGACCTACTCTGCCACTCGCAAAACCTACGTCTCCCACGTCCACCCTCAACTCGCAACTGCCTCTTCCTACGTTCACAAGATCTACTTGAACAAGGTTTCCCCTTCGCTTTATCGATTCTGGAGCAAGTTCATCGCACCGCAGTTGGACAAGATTAGGGAGAGGATCTTTGAGTTCAAGGCGAAGGAAGCTAGAGTTGCTGCGATGAAGAAAATTGAGAAAGTTTCGGATGAAATCGCTCATCAACATGGAGAGGAAGATTTCGAAGGTACGTTTCCGTTCTCTACCCCTTCCAATGCCAATCTTTGACCGATATCTCGTTCTTAGACTTCATCAAGGAACTTCGAGATGATACCTATGTCGGAGAAACCGCTTCTCCCGTCGCTGTCGAAGAAGTTGACGTCGCTCCCCCTTCCTATTCTACCAACGTCCCTCCTCCTCCTTCTCCCGAAGAGCAAGCCGCCTTGACCGCCGAGAAACGTGCCGCCCTCGAAATTCTCCAATCGACCTACGAAAGAGAAATCACTCACCTAGGTCAAACCGAACAAAAATTACTCATCAAACGACTCTCCGAGATCCGTCAACACGCAATCGAAGATGTTCCTTCTCGGTTCGATCCGGTCTTGGAGGCGCTCGATGAGGAGGGAGATAAAATGGTGGGCAAGTTGGGGAGGTATTTTACAAAAGTTTCGGGGGATGACAAGACGGGATTGGAGGAGAAGGTGGAAGAGTCACAGAGGCTCAGCGAGAAGGCGAAAGTCAAGGTCGAGAAGATGAAGAAGAAGGTTGAGGAGGAGATTGCAGAATACAGAAGAGGATTAATTGCGAAGGAGGAGAAGGCTGTCGAGGAAGCGAAGAACTCGATCACTGCTCTCGTTGGGAAAGCTCAGGTACGTTGATATCGCTGGTAATCGCAAGGAAACTGCTAGCTTACATCGTTCTCTTCCTGCGTCGATCAGGAAGAACTCGGATTCGGATGGACTTGGCTCGACGACGTTACTCATAAGGATTGGCAACGATACCACGGGCTTCAAAAAGCGGAGGAGAATCTTCACAAGAGTTTCTCGAACCTTCAATCTGGCGAAATTCGCGACTCGACTCTTTCCTCACTCGATCCCTACACTCTCCTCGACAAGTACGCGAAGAAGCCCCAACGACTCATTGACGTCTTCTCCGTCATCCTGAACAAGATCACGATCAAAGGACAGAAGGAGATCAAGGGAGAATGGACGGGTGTAACGAACGAGGCTCAAAAGGCTTACGAAGCGGTTGGAGAGAAGATGGCTGGTCTCGTTGACAACGTCAAGGTTCAGGCTTCGTCAATCGTCGGAGTTGAACCGACACCTACGAATATTCGGGAAACGATGGCCTCCCTCGCTACTTCGGCTCAACTTTCTGCCAGCTCCCTTGCTGCTGAAGCGCTCAAGCATCTACCGACTGGTGTTGAACCGACTCCTACGAATCTTCGTCAATCCGCTGGTTTCATCGTCAGTGAGGCGCAGTACAAGGGTGAGTTCAGGATATCTCTGCTTTTTCTACCTGCTCGAACGCTCACACTGGTACCCGCTGTCTCTAGCTGCCGAAGCTTACGCTCGAGGATCGCAACAACTCTACAAAGCCGCCGGTTACGAACCTTCGCCCACCGATCTTTCCCAATCTGCAGCCTCTATCGCCCGAGCTGCTCAATCTTCCGCTTCTTCGGCCTACTCGAATGTAGCATCGGACGTTCCCTCTTCGATATCTTCGGCACTCGCACAAGCAAGTTCGGTGATCGACAAACAAGGAGAAAACGTCGTTTCCTCTGCCTCATCCCTCGTCGTCTCCGGAGCATCCGTCGTGTCGTCCCTAGCCGCACCTCATTCGACCTTCATCGGTGCTGCCCCTGTCCTCGACCGCCTCGGAAACGCAAAGGAGCACATCAACGAGTTCTTTGGGGATGTCAGTCAAGGAGCAATTCGAGCTGTTGGAGGAGAACCGAGTCCTACCGACGTTCGACAAACCGCAACGAGTCTCGCGAGTGTCGTCTCCAGCGCGATCTCCGAGGCTGGTAGTGCGGTCTCGTCTCTCGCTCAACCTCACACCGATTTCGCAAAGACCGCCTCGATCCCGACTGTTCTTCCTTCAGTTCCAGGAGGAGGAGGTATCAAGGCTTCTCTCGAATCGCTTGCCAGCTCAGCGTCTTCTGCCCTTCACGACGTGACAAGGACGACTCCCGAAGGAATCCAAGAGACTGCTTCATCTCTCGCATCCGTCGCAAAGGAATCCCTCAGTTCGCTCGGCAACGCCGCAGGATCTCTCGCCGCTCCTCATCCATCCTACACCAAGTCGACTGCTGCAGCTTCAATTCAGAGCGGTCTCGATCAAGCAACCGGATTCGTCGCAAAGGCTACTGCTCAAGCGAAGAGTATCGCTCACGACGCAAAGGAGGAGGTCAAGAGCGCTATCCACGTCGAGCTGTAGACGCCGCGTGGTGGACAAAGGTCTTTCACATTCATCGACCCCTCATCTCTTATCATACTTTTCGCAAGATATCATCTTTGCATCCTTTCCCGCAACTTTATCGAAACCCACGCGTCCTACCTTCCCTCCCTTCTCAGTCACCGTCGACCTCTACCTTCTACCCTTTCGTCGCCTTCATTCCGCACCTCGCTCGCCCTCTCTCCCGCCCTTCGACCTTTCACAAAATCCCCTTGATCTCCTATCGCGTCAGTACTTCTCGGACTAGTGGAGGAGGGGGAAAAGCAACTTTATCTCGTCCTACGCGCAACTCGAGGCTAGCGTCGACTCGCTAAACCCAAAACAGCATTTCGTAACTTGTCCGAAACGACTCCTTCCGAAAACCTCGCCAATCTCCGACTCTCTCTCCATTTCTCCATCTCTTCTCTCTGCCTCTCCCCTGTGCATCGTCTTGCGACCTTCGACCCGCATCGGAACTTGAAAAGAACAATGAAAAGGGCGAGACAAGGTCGCCGTTTGATCAATTTTTTCTTTTCCCCTCTGCCTCTTCGTTTGCCTTCCTTCTCATCCTGCTCCCTCTTCGTTCAGAATACACCATACCCCTTTTTTTCAACTCAACTTTCTCACAGTGTATACCCGTTTCTCTCTCAGTTGCTGAAAACCCCTTCTTTCCCTTGCTGTCTCTTTCCCCTTGCCCTTGGACCGACCGAACGAAGACGTCTGTCCGAGATTCTTTTCATTGTCCTTCAATTGAGTCGTCGTTAATGAAAGAGACAGTAGATCGTCGAACGACTGGCTTCTCTTGCAAACGACGACGACGACGACGACGACCTCAGTACGAGTAGAGTACTACAGCAGCAAAAGTTTGCGAAAGACGCAGTAAAAAAAAAGAAAAGTCGCTGCAAGGAAGGAAAACGACGCTAGTGGTGTTTTTCTCACCTCCTCATCACGCCCTGAACTGTCCACACCTGTCTCTCTTTTACAGCACCCGTTATAGCATATTCAACTCCCCCCCCACCACCGAGCAAAGAAGAAGAGAACAAGAGGTCGTTGCCTCGCTTGAGTTCCCACAATCAATCAATCAATCTCTCCCTCTTTCAGTTACCCGTCCTCGCTCCTTCTTTCCCCTCCTCCGATTTCTATCGGAACTTTACGCTCTTCGATTCGGTCAAGTCGTAACTTGGGTGTCTCGCCTTGCGCCATTCGCTCTACTCGCACGTGAGTCCTGCTCTCTCTCTCTCTCCTCACTCTGTCTCGAAGTTCCTCTCATCTCTCTGTTCCTCTCCCTCTCCTTGTCGGTCCTCGTCGTCGCTGCTGTCACTCGCCAAATCAACTACTACTGCTCACTCGTCAATGGTCAGCATCCTCGACCCTATCGTCTCTATAGATCACCTTCTCTCTAGATCACTCTATTTCCCCTCTTTCCTCTCTCCCTCACCCGATATCATGACCGACACCTTCTCCTACCACCCTCCAGGCCTCTCCCCTAACCGATACAATTCTTCTATCCCTCCACCACCACCACCTTCACACGCTTCCTCATCTTCAGCAAATGTACCTCTCACTCATTCTCACAGTCCACTTTTCTCTCATTCGAGACCCTCTTCTTCCGCCGGTCCTTATGGCCTCGCAGCTTTACAAGAGCACCCACAAGATGTAGAAGGAGAAGATGGACCGGATAGACCAAAGTTAGTAGGATTCGATCAATTATCGGGACAGCAACCTTCAGATTCTTTAGGTGCGCTCGCGGACTTGACCAAAAATGGGGCAAGTGGAGGAGGAGGATACGTGGGAGGAGGTGGAGACAGTTTACGGGGAGCACCTACGTTCAGCAACCCTTTCCAACGACCACTCTCACCGCAGACGAATCCCTCTTCGACTCTACCTGGATCCGCCACGTTTCCTTCGTTCGCCAGCGTACCTCCTTCCTCCCTTAATGGAACTTCCCATCATGCATTCTACAACCCTCATCCTACCGTCAACGCCCGAAACACTCGACCTATGACAGCTCCTTCGGGTCCTGGCTACTTCCATAATTCAGCAGGCTACTCGGCTGCTCCTTCCGCCTTCTACGCTCCTCAGCACTCTGCTGGTGTATACGACCACATCGGCAGCAGTACGGGCTTCCAGTATCACCTCGATACCAGTCACGGAGCACCTCAATATCGACCAACAACAGGAGATCCATCTCAACCTATCGACCCTCGTTCCTCCTTCTCGAGTGCTAGCGCCGACGATGGTAGCCCAACGAGCACGACTCCCTTCTTCTACGCCCCTCCTTCGTCTTCCTCCGGTATCGGTACATCGCAAATGAACATTGCAGGATCGACTCGAACTCCTTCTGGTTCCTACTACCCTACCTCGATCCTCGATCCCTCCAATTCTACTGGTCACCCCGCTACTTCCTTATCCCTCACCAGACCGACAACTGCCGAATCCCTCGTCGGACCTTCACCTTCGACTCGACGAAGATCTTCGACTGGTTCAGGGAAGCAGTACAACTTTGTTCAACAAGCTGGACAAAGTACGAAACGACCGCGGCGGAGGTTCGACGAGATCGAGCGGTTGTACAATTGCGATTATCCTGGATGTACGAAATCTTACGGTACTCTCAATCACTTGAATTCGCACAAAACGATGCAGAAGCATGGTCCTAAATCTACTCCTGCCCGTATGTTCAAACCGATCTCTATCCTGTCACCTGTCACAAAAGCGAGCTCACCAGATTCGGATTTGATCATGCAGAATTCAAGGAAATGAGAAAAGCATGGAGGGAGCGGAAAAAGGCAGAGGCTGCAGCTGCTGCTCGAGAACGCGCTACGGAACCTCCCAATCCAGCGACTCTACCAACAACGACAGATCCACTTGGTGGACCCAACGGAATCATGCCAATCTTACCTGGAAACGATCGACCTCGACCTTCGACGAGTGCCGGTGAATATCATTTCTCGATGCCAGCACCTTTCATGGCTCCTCCATCGATCGGAGGTCCTTCAGCTTTCCACGCCCCAGCTCCTCCAACATCTCTACCGAACGCTTACGCCACCGAAACGAACTATCATTCTCATTACCCTTCTCCGCTGAATACCGCTTTCAACGATCCTTACTCTTCTCGACCCGTCACTGCACCTTCCCACTTCTTCCCTCCCGTTTTCGGTCAACCCCTCTCGACGTCTTCTCAGAACGGCACAACACAATATTCCCCTCAAACTTTCCATTCTCCCACGTTCAATTTGCCTCAATCCTCTCCTCGGTTCAGCAATAACCACGATCGAAGATTCTCCCTTCCCGCACCTTCTCTCCAGCAGCACTTCGCTTCCCCAGAAGTCAAGATGCCTCAACCCATTCTCGGCTACAACCCTTCTGCTCTCTTGAACGGTTCGAACGGCGGGAACGCACTCGGATTCGGGGTTGGTTTGAATGGCAAGTTGTCGATGAATGGAGCGAGTAATGGTGGAGCTGCAGAAGATGGCACGTTCGGAGCGATCAAAGAGGATATCGAAGGAGAAGAACCCATCTCACATTAATTCTTTCACATACTGTACTATCAACAAAGCATCTCCCACTCTCGCACGTACAACTAGATTAATTCGACACACCCTCTTCTTCCCGCTTACTCTTATTTATATCGTCGCTCTCCTTCTCCTCAAAATTCGACAATCCTCTTTCGGAATTTCTCATCTTTCATTGACTTTTGCACTACTCGTTGTATATTCGATTCACTCCTTATACCCCTTATAACACGCTCTTCTCTTCTCTTCTCTCTCTTGTACACGTCGTTCCTTCACAGCTTGCACGAATAGGAATTCGGAATCTCTCGCAACTCTCCAAACCAAAGTTTTAGTTTTTTTGTTTGTTTGTACTGACATATCAAACCTGTTTTCTTCTCCTTTCGTCTGTTGCATCTGCCATGAGCCGCCTCGAGTCTGAATACAATTTTCACTTCTTTTGACTTGCGAAATTTCTAAATTTCTGTCTCGTCTTCCAACTTTTTTCACCTTTTCACCTCTCTCTACAACTTGACCAATGTCTGACGCACCACGAGGTCGTGGTAGAGGTAGAGGGAAACGTACTATCGGAGGAGTAACGCTCAATGGAGGTCTGACAGAACCCACCGCTTCACCCTCTCCAGCACCAGAACCTCGATCTCGTACCTCCACCTCAACCTCTGCATCCGCAACTCCAGTCCCACAAGATGTACAAATGGAAGATGCACCTACTGGGGAACGTTCTACGCCTCAACCAGCTCGCGCTTCAAGCTTGAGAAGAGTTCCTTCAGTTGGTGTTGCAAGCTCTAGGGCACCTAGTGTAGGAGTTGGAAGCTCGAGGGATAGAGTAGGTGGTTTGTTGGGGAGTCAGAGTCAGTTCAAGGGTGCAGGAGCGGGAGGAGCGACGGGGAAACCAAAGTTTAAACCGAATGTAGCGGCAGCGGCAGCGAGGAGGAAAGGGAAAGAACAGCAGTACAGTGATGATGAGTGAGTAAAAGTCTTCTATCCTAAAAATGCTCAGGAGCTGATCTAGTGTTGTTCGACTTTCTTCGCAGAGATGTCAAAATGGTTCGCTACCCTTTCACTCTTCTTCTGCATGCACGCTTGGATCAAGCTGACTCGCTCGCGTTCATAGGAAGATGACGGATGGAAGAAGCGAGGTCCTCGTGCTCCTCGACCTCGTCAAGAACTCGAAATGACCGCAAGCGGACCGATGGCGCAAGGTCCAGGAGGTGCTCGTAAGTTCCACCTCCCGCTCTTCATCAGTCACGAAGTACTGACTCGCTCCCATACATTTTCCATAGCTCGCGCTTGGGGTGCTCGAGCAGCTACTGCATCAGGAGCCGCAGTGATGGCCGCATCTCGCGAAGGAACCCTCAATGCCCAACTCAATCAAGATGAAGACGCCTCAGACCTCGAAGGAGCAGAAGACGATTCAGATTCTGGAGGAGGAGGGAGGAGAATGAGGATTCGAGCGACGGATTTGAACGATATTGGATTGAGCGATGGGGGAAGTGATGATGAGGAAGGGAAGGGAGTTCCTCCGTTGGTGTTGCCGAGGGATCCGAAAGTGTTGAGAACGAAGATCAGGAGGTTGCAGGAGAGGAAGACTGAACGACTCAAGAAGGAAGGTAAGTCGAGACGTTTGCTTTTTCCGCGTTTTTCATCGAATCCGGAAGCTTACGAGCAACCTTCTTACAGCTCTCAAGGCTGGTGATCGAGTGCAAGTCAAGGATGAACCCAGAGACGACTCGATGTCGATCGACGCCACGCCAAATGCTACTCCAGGTCCGAGTGAAGCGAAATCGATGACGTTCGATTCGAAGGAGAGTACTTTCGCTGGATTCGATCTCGACGAGAAAGATGCAAAGGACTTGAAGGATCTCGAGGAAGAAGAGAAGAAGGAGATCAATCTGAGCGAAGCTTTCGATTTCAAGGTGAGTCGCCTCGTTCTCTTCCCTTACAATCAGCTCCGACTGAACGCCGACTTATTATGATAGGACAACAATCGCCTCGATCTATACATGTTCCAATTCCCTCGCAAATTCCCTACTTTCGCCCCACAGGAATCACCGAAACTCGACAACCTCTCCCTCTCCGATTCGAAGAAAGAAGAAAACAGCGACTCGGACTCGTCCTCGGAAAAGAAACCTATCAAGCCCGACCCTGACGCTTCTCAAACCTCTTCAGCAGCCGCTCGAAAACCCGTCCCTCCCGATTGGGGTCGAAGTGGAACTCGAACTCAAAAAGCTGCGAGGTGGAGTGAGGAAAGTGGAAAGATTGGGAAGTTGCGAGTTCACAGGAGTGGGAAAGTCACGCTCAAGTTGAATGGGGATTTGAAGTATGAGGTGTTGCCGGCTGCTCAACCTAGCTTCTTGCAGGAGATCGCGGTGTTGGATCATCCGTTGAGGACTAAGAAGAAGGATGAGAATGGAGCCTCGTCGAGGAAGAAGAAGGGCAAGTCAAGTAAAGATTCAAAGGGGAAGAAGAAGAAGGGAAAGGATTCGATCTTTGATGCGAAGAAACCCAAGAACGCAGCGAAAGGTTCATCGGATGAGGAAACTTCAGAAGAGGAGGACGAGGAGGAGGAGGACTCATCATCGAGTGAATCAAGTGATGACTCGGACGACGATCAACCAAAATGGAACAAGAAGGATCCACCTCCCAACTCTCTCGTTTGTATCGGTCAAACTTCGAAGAAGTTCATCGTCGTACCCGAGATTACGGATTTATTGGAGAAAGTTGGCAAGCAGGAAGAGGCAGAGAAGAAGGCGGATAGGGAAGCGAGGTTGGCAAAGTTGGGAGTCAAAAAGGAAACTGGTACGGGAAAGATGAAGTAGCAGGATCTCTTCTTTTTGTCAATAGAAACGACCCTTGAACGACAGCTCTCCTTGCGTCTTTGTGCGAGAGGACAACTACATTTTATGTTTACACTACTGGAGACAAGGGGTACGAAAGAGAGAGAGAAACAGAAACAGAAAAGTTAGGAAATGCAACGAAACCGAGAGTTGTCTGTTCAGAGATAGTAAGCCGCTCGACCAGCGTCGACTCCATATTCCTTCAACGCCGCCGAGAGGTCATCCATAGTCAGAACCGTACGTTGACGACCCTGTGGGATTACGAAGCCGGGTCAGTCCTTCTCTCGAATCCGACTGATTCATTCGGTGAGCTCACCTTTGCTCCCCCACCCGCTGTCGAGCTACCTCCTTGTGCTGTTGACTGGTTATTGCGTCCACCTGGAGCAGCAGCGGTTCTCGCTCTCGCATATTGGAAAGCATCTTGCGAAATTGACGATACGAATTTCTGAGCTGCCAAGGCTAGTAATCGTTTCCTGTATTCGGTTGTACAGGTTGAGGTAGTCAGTCGGTCAGTGAGAGATCAGAGAGGATGGAGGAGAGGGATTTGCGTACACTCTCACGTCGTTTGTATCGAATCCAGATCTTTGAAGGTAATAATCCGTCACTTCATCCGGGATCTAAGAGTCACGAATGCATTCAGGCAGTCTCCAGTACAGAGGAGGAAAGGAAGTTGAGAGAGAGAGAGAGCAAATTGTTTCAACTTACGACTGGTTTATATTGATCCATTTGTTCAAGTAACTCTGCTAGCTCTGCATCTTTCTTCTCTTGTTCCAACTCCTTCTGTGTCTTTGGTTTGTCTTGATTGAGAGATGAAGCATTTGTGGATGAAGTGGATTGATCGAGTTGAGGTTGTGACGAGGTCGAGGTGGATGCTACCGGTTGTTGACGCAGGTAGAAATCGTTAGGGTTCATATTGGCTTGGGTAGTGGGAGCGGGTGGAGAGGTGGAGTGGAGGGAAGAGGAGCGAATTGATGAGATTCGGCGAGTCAGGGGAGGGATAGCAAATAAATAAGAAATATTAAATGAATTGAATCGTCCATTTGTTTCCTTCTTTTCTTTCTCTCACGTTCTCGTCACTCCCCTCAACTTCAAAACAGTAGCAAGTGAGTATACTAGCACTACAATCTCCTCTACAACCTATCCTAGTCCCGCTTGAGCCTCCCTCGCCAGTCTTCACCTCTCTCGAAAACCCCGAGAAAAAACTTCATCTCTCAATCATCCCGACCTCGACTACCTACGCCACTGGAACCAGGTCAAGAGAGAGGGTTGGAAAAGAGGATTGAGTTGCCAAAGTAGGCCAGGCTATCAGAGTTGAGAGAAGCGAGTTATCAGGGTCGAGCTGAGGACGGACAAGATTAGCGAATAAAGCGCTAGGGACTAGCTAAGCACCTCCTAGCTATATAAGAATGATACGCTGACCATTGTTACCCTTGTCCCCCGCTCTACAGTGGCCCCCGCTGCCCAAAAGAAGGTTAAAAAGTCGGCAGACAACATCAACTCGCGTCTCGCCCTCGTCATCAAGTCGGGCAAGTACGCTCTCGGTTACAAGTCGACCTTGAAGGCGATGCGATCGGGCAAGTCGAAACTCGTCTTGATCTCGGGAAACACTCCTCCCCTTCGTCGTTCCGAACTCGAGTACTACGCCATGCTTTCCAAGACCCCCGTTCACCTTTACCAAGGTTCGAACGTCGCTCTCGGAACTGCTGCCGGTACGCCTCTCATTCCCCCTCTTCCCGTTTCACGAGCGCAACTCATGTATTCGTGCGATTTGTAGGTAAACTTTTCCGTGTCGGTGTCCTCAGTATCCAAGATGCTGGTGACTCTGACCTCCTCTCCGTCACCCAATAAACGTCTCGCAAGAGCGTTATCAGGATGATGTAAAGGATGAGAAAAGAGGGGTTTGTTGAGGTGGAAACCATTGTTTTTATGAAGAGGAGGGAAACTTTTATTAGTTGGGAGGTTCTCTTTTCATTTTTGAACAGTGTGTGGAAACTTGACGGATCTTTAGAACCTCAACCTCTGAGAAGGGCTTACATGCCTGGAGAGATTGATGGGATGGGGGCTTCAAGCTTGGGGTGGAATCGTTTTCGTCGAGATTCGGTCGGTTTTCGGTTTTCTCTCTTCCTTTCTTCTCTTCCTTTCTCTCCCATCTCTTTCGACTTTGTCGTCGCTTCGGATTCACTCTTACTCAGTACTCGTCAAGATCAATCTTTCAGGTTGCACATTCTAGTTTTGCTTTTTAGATTAACTCATCTGCAATACTCTCTTGTCTCCTTCCACTGGACTTCTTTCGCCCGCGAGAGTGAGCAATACTTTCAGGAGATACATTACGTGTGATACTAAAGCAACAGGAGATACGCCAAGCAAACAAACCTGTCCTCTTTCCTCCTCATCTCCATTCAAACGCCCGACCTCTCACTCGCTTTCCCCCTCCTCGATAACAGCAACCTCCTGATCTCCCTCCACTTCTCATCCATCTCCCCCTCCTTCGTAGTCATCGTCGAACCTATCGAATTCTGCCTCGACCTCGGTTTTATGCGATTGCGATATTGTCTCGGTTTCTCAATCGGCGTGTAGAGCGATGGGTCGAAAAGAGGGGAGATCGGAGATAAGGGGGAATATAGTGAGGAGGAGGGAAGCGGGACAGTGGGAATAGAAAGTTTGAGTTTGGGAGGAGGGGAAGGAGGTGGTGTAGGAGGTAGTTCGAATTTGTCGATATACGTGGGCAATTCGAATTTATCATTCATGGGAGGGAGGCATTCGGTGACTTTGAGCGAGAGATCGAGAGTTTTCGAAGTTGAGGAAAGAGGCAGAGAGATTCGCATTGAAACGGATTGAATTGGTCCCGGTGCGGGTCGGAGGATGAGAGGCTTGATAGATGAGGAGAAGGGGGGAGTGGACGAGAGGGTTCGTCGATGAAGCTTTGAGGCGGATGGAGGGGAAGAAAGGAGTTGGAGACTTCGTCGTTCGAGCTTGTTCGCTGTCTTTTGCTCGTCTGGAGAGGGAGAAGGACTTTGAGCTTGCATAGTCTCGGAAGCGAGGTGGAGAAGCTGAAGCGAAAGGACTTGGTCGGCGGGGAGGTCCAGGTCGAAGTCTGAAGAGGTTGGTCGAGGGGGTAGATAAACGGTGAGAGGTAGTGGACTAGCTGAGATCGACGAGCAGCTATTCTTGTAGAGCTTGGCGGTGAGTATTGTGAGGAATGAAGTGAAGAAGGGATCCCCTTTAGTTGATGTTGGTCGAAAGATGTATCCGACGAAACAAAGACGATCGTTCAGGGAAGAGCCGGGAGGGAGTATACTATCGAGGACATCGGACAGAGGTATCGTAGGAGCGTTGAACTGAGAGAGGGAAAGGCGAAGGGAAGAAGCGGGCTTGACGGAGTGAAGGATGATTTTGATCCCATTTTGGCGAAATCTTGCCAGTTCCTGTTCCTCCTCTTTCCTCGTGATCGGACTTGTCGATACTCTCACTACGTGTAGCTCGAGTGGTGCCGCCTCTTCCTCGAGTCTGGCGGAATCTTGAGTATCCTTGCGAGGTCTTCGAGAATTCGTCGTGAGACGACGAACGATGTCGAGACTTGCGTGTCGAAAGTGGACGTCGAGGACATGAGTGACGATGATAGCTTGTTCCCGAAACTTCGAAGAAGTGAACGGGTCTGTGGCAGGTCAAAATTGAGCAAGGAACCAGGGCTGCTTTCCCAAACGTGATACTGATTAACCCCAGAATTTTGAAGTTCAGCGGTCTGAGCATAGAGAACAAAGGGATTTGCTTTTCCGCCTTCCCTCGTGAGCGCGCCACCATTGACAGTCAGTCATCTAGCGAATTTCTTGCCTGAAGACATGGACAGCAGTTGTAACAAAACACAATTCCAGCTTGCAGTGGTCTTTGTGAAACAACGAAAGGAGCAGATCCCTCGCAATTCTTGCCGACATTGATCCGCGGGAGAAGCTCAGAAAGTAGTTGCACTTTCTGTCAGCGAAGAACGGCATGCGCAATCTGTGCGACAAAAAAAAAAAAAGCTTTTTGACCTCTCGATCAAAAAGGTCCAAAACTCTGCGAAAACTCCCGCTTGAAGCGAGGCCGGAATCGCTTTCGATATACGCTGGTCTTCTGTCCTGATCTTCTGTTTGTTGATATCAGACCTGGCTCGCTACACCTGACTGTGCGGTGTTGAGCTTGCAAGAGCCGGCTCGCAATTCAAATGTTGACTCGTCCTATCGTCCTCAGTGTCAAATACATAGCCTTGATCTTTTCTGACTCACCCAAGCCGGCAGAAGCAGCAGATAGAAGCTCTGTGACAGTCTGTATGAGGAGCTGCAGCTCAATTCTAGATGCGGTCTCAGGCTTTAGCCGAACTCTTCTTTTGAAAGCGAGCATCTCTCAAGATGGGTACAACCTTTCGCTATCTCGCTCATTTCAGTTGGGAACAGGAGCTTTGATCACGCGCCCATGTCTGCTTCTGCAGACAGAAATGATCACAGGTGCGGAACCCGACGAGAAGTCAGAAAGTCACCTTTTCTGGATGAGGTATAGCTGACAACTCTAGGCTGACACGAGCGCAAAATAGAATGAGTAACAATCCTCCACTGCCGCCTCCGGGTCGGAACCTTGCAGACTGTTGGCGCGAAAAGCTGTTTGAAAATCTTGACGCAACGCGAACAATCCGAAACTTTGATGAAGCACCCACTCCTCTCACTGTGACACGCATCTTGCCGTTCAAAGAGTCTACACAGTAGTTGTTAGCTCAAATTGAGAGTAGCCAACGCGAATGCCTGACGGAGCTGTGCAAGGCCAGAAATCACCACTTTCGATACAAACTCGTTGCTCATCTCTTGCGATCGACTTGAGCTGACTAGACACTGCTCGGCGTCGTTCAATCCTCGAAAGAAGGTTGAAGAGCAAGTCGCTGTGTCGAGATAGAAAGTTCTGGAATCTGAAGTTCGACTCGAATCTACTGGATTCGCTTCAACGTCTTGCAATCATCTCCTTCTCTTTTAGTTTGAGGAAGAGAGACAGCTGAGAGAGTGAGAGCGGGCCAGCTAGAAAGGATGAGCTATAGAGAGAGAGTGAGGATTGGGGATTGGCCAGACTAGTGCAAAGGTAGGGAAACAGCTGAAAATGCGAAAAGTTCGTTTTTGAGGCTCCCACCAACTAGCTTGGGAAACAGAGGACAAGAGTTTCAGCTCTGTGGAGTGTGTAAGCTGGCGTTTCCGTTAGAGAAGGGAGGGAAGCTAGTCGCGAAAGGAAGCGAAAGTGAAAGTAGGAGAAGAGGGAAAGCGGTCAAAGAACCTTGCAAAGCGAATGGGAATGCTGTCTTCCGGTGAATAGATGGTTGCTCTCTGGTTGTGACTGTCTCCCCAGAGTGAGAAGGAGAGAGAATAGTAGCTTTGAACGGGAGGACTTGGTCTGTGAAAGCAACGGAAAGATAAAAGCCGCGAAAGTCGGAAACCGGTACCTAGAGCAGAACGTTCAAACAGAGAAGGGACGAGACTAGTACTGTTGGAGAGAGCTCTTCAAACAGAGCCCGACAGTCTGTCTCTTGAGTAGCTTTGAGTGAAAGAGTCATTCGACAAAGAATCTCGTTCGATGCGAAACCTTGAACGGGAACCTTGTTCTTGGGAATCTCCGAAACGTTCCAGTACTATCGTGACCACCTTGAAGAATTTCACTAATGAAGCGCTCTATATATCGACAGCAGAGATTGTCTTTGTCACGTCAAGTGCGAAATTGCGAAGAACGAGTGCGCGAGAGAAAGAGAGAGGTGCACGTGATCTAGGCGGGGGACGAGTCGACGGCATACCATTCACAGAGTACTATCACTGGTCTCGAAATTGACAGCAGAGATTGCGTTCGAGATGAAAGTTGCGAAATGTGAAGTTGCGAAAAGGACGAGAGAGGGAGGAAGCAACTCACACGAAACACGCTCAAGTTTGGCTCAGATCATAGGGAGTACGCTACTGAGTACTGCTGGAGGCTCAACAAGCTTCGGAAGGAGGTAGATCCCTCTCAATTGAATCAATCAACTCGCTCTCTTTCAAAACGCTTCTCCTGCTCGCTGTCAACCATCTCAAACACCTCAACTACAAACTCTGGATACTTTCGAATGGTGTAGGATATGATCGAGTGCGAAGGATAGACTGCAGCGGATGAGAGCGAAGAGGATAATCGAGTGAAAGATGAGAGGTTTTGGTACGTATTCAATTCTCTCTGAGAGTGTGGGAAGCGGTGGGGGTAACGCGAGCGTATAGAGAGTACTAGTGGGAAGCGTAGGAGCGAACGCTGACTCGTCTATCGGCTTGTACAGGTAGAAATGTTGAAACACCGCCAAAGTTGCTCCCATCAGCTTTGTTTTCGCTGCTTTAGAATGCTTGTGATGTCGGGAATAGAATGGGAGATCGTACAGTTAGAGTGCTGGCTTGGTTCAAGGGGAGTTGATGGAGGAATCCCTGTAAGTTTCCCCATTTCCTCTCAAAATTCGTCTGTTCGATGCCTGATCAAGCTAATCTTGACTCCTCTTTGATGTCGACAGTCTGAGCGTACACTATACGTATCGCTCTCCCGGGATCAGCGCTATCAAGTCATGTTCACCCACTCAATCTCACCAACTCGTTTCCTTCTCCCCTCAACCCCCCACCAATCTCCCTTTGACCAGCTCTGGAATGTTCGAGAGTAGGCTGGTATTATAGAGTACAAAGGGCGACTCAAAGCGAGCGGAAGCAGAGGAGGAATCACCGTGAGTTCCCTTCTTCTCTCCGAAAATGCCTCAGATCAATCCCCAAGCAAGCTAATCTCGCAATAACTAAACAAGCTAATCTCGACTCCTCTTTGATCTGAACAGTAGTTGAGTCTTTTCTACGCTCTCCTCGCTCGGTCTCATCCACATCAGTCTACTTCTATCGCTCAAACACCACCAAATCAAATTTCTTCTTCCCACCGATCTCCCTGAAACTCTCCTCGGCTCGGCTCGTCTTCCTCCTCTTTCCTTCAGCCACCTGATACACTCAGAGGGTACTCCCAGCGGAGGATTAGTCGACGAGAGTGGAAAATTTGATCATCAGATTCATCAAGATCAAATAATCAATGCGAAACCTTGGAAATCGCTCCTCTCACTTCCTCCTCGATCCCTTCAGCTTTTATCCTCTCACCACATCCATCTGCCGCTCTTCATCACCTCGGCTCGACTCTTCATTTCCCCATCTCTCTCCAGACTACGCCGACTATCCCGCTCAGACTCGATCAGTGCGCTTTTTACAGTCGTACAATGTCCTTGGTAGAGCGACGAATCGAGATTTAGCGGACATTGACCAGTTGAAATTTGACAATTCGACTCGGCTGCGAGAAAACTGAGAAAAGTCAGAGGTAGGTCAGTGCAAATTGAATCCGCTATCTGAGCTTCTTAGGCTCTTTGGCAGCTCCACTATTCCATCGCTCGGTGACTGAGAGCTAGAGAACCAGAATCGGAGAGCTCAGGCGCAACGGAACGTTAAACGAATTTTGCGAGATTTGAGTCTCCTATGCGCTCTGAGCACCGTCATCGAAAAGGTACCGTGTCACAGGATCAAATCGCTCGAGTCTGCTCCGACGTCGAGCTTCTAGGGTTCTGACAAGGAGAGCAAGGTCTGTAGCCGAACTCTCTCTTTCGAAAACCTTCACCGATTCGAGAGCGCACGACACGCTTCTGTCCGCTCTCCTACTACCCTTCGGAGCTGAGAATATTGCGAGACTATTGCTGAGCGGTTCGAGGTCGAAATTCCAGAAACTGACAAAGAAACTGTCAGAAGAGGGCAGAAATGGGCAAACCAGGGCAAAACAGGTCAGAAGCTCTGGTTTTTCGACAGTTCTCTCCCAGTTGTTGCGGCAATCTACAGGAGGCGAGCAAACAGATGAGAAAAGATGCGGTACCGACAAGTTCAGGCTGGAAAGTTGCAAAGTACTCGAAGAGATGCTGCTCGATGATTTTGAATGCAGCGCCAACGATCCGAAACTTTGACGAAGCATTCGCTCTTCTCGCTGTGACCTGTAGCTCGGCGTCTGAAGCGTCTATATAGAGGAGGTTTGACATCAACGAGAGGAGCAAACCCGAATGCCTGATGAAACTGTGCAAGGCCAGAAACCGACACTTTCGATTCAAACTCGTTGCGCATCTCTTGCGATCGATTGGAGGTGAGCGGACACTGCTCGACGTCGCCCAACTGTCGAAACCAGGTCGACGAGCAAGTGACAGTCTCGAGATTCAAAGTTCCGACGTCCGACTCGAATCGATCCGATTCGCTTCAACATTCCAACCGTTCGACTGTCGCACTCAAACTTCGTCGATATGTTCGTAAAGCTCGTACATTGTCCGCCGTGTAGTAACGGATTGAGATTTGTCAAAAGTCAAGCAAGGGTGAGAAGTTTCGGGACCTGCCGCGAAGTCGGCCCTACCCCTCTCATTTGGTTCGTTGAAGGGTGTCGAGAAGCATCTACGGAGAGAGAGAGGGAAGTTGAGCCAGCAGCTTGTGCGAACGAAAGAAGAAACGGAGTTCGACGTACAGGTCTAAAGAGTGCGAGAGCGATGTTGCTATCGAGTAGAGTCACTGCTGAGTCTGTTCAATTGACGGACGAATCGAAGTGAGAGGCAAGAGCAAGACTTCGGAATCGGATTTCGCAGACTTTCCGAAAGAGGCGGTGCTACGGATTCTTTAAGTCGTTTGCTCAACGTTTGCTCCCTGCTACCAAAGATCTCTATCAACCACTCTCATCGGACAGAGGACGTCGGGGTAGGTAACAAACGAAAAGAGAGACTCTTTGCGAAATTTGCGAAATTTGAATTCGAAGCTTTTCTTCCTCTCGAGCGCTCCATCGTAACTCCTAAAGCCTATCAAGTTGACTGATCAGCGGTAAAGAGCTCGACAATGGTCTAAGGCATCCATCCGAGTCCGCATGCTTCAGCAGCTTCGCAAGTCGGATCGAAACATTCACGAGAACGACTCATTTCTGATCGTTGTGAATGAGACTGCACTCCACAAAGCTCGACCTTAGCTCTTGCGCATACGGTGAAGTAGGTCAAGGATAGAATGTCCTGTTCAGCTTTCTCTGAGCCGTCTTCATCACATTTTTGAGTGCGACAGATACGATAATCGGGGTGAGGAAGTTGAGGAGCCTCATAGTCGTGGTTGGCAGACGTTCCTTGAGCGCTTGAGATGTCAGAGGGAGGCTAGGAGACGATTTGGAGTCAGTTCGGAAGCTCAAAGGGAGAGGAGAGGGAGGAGAAAGTTTTGGGAGGGAGCGACAGGAAGGAGGGGAGCATGAGCTTACGCTTGAGTCAGACTTGGTGGCCATGTTAGGATACTGCTAGCAATCTACGAGCTGAGTTGAGCGATGGAGAATGAGAGAGGGTTGAGATAGAGGTGAAAGGAGGAGAAGAGAAAAATTCGCAAACTCCATTTCGCAAATCTCTATCTTTCGTCTCAGTCTTTCTCTTCGCTTCGACCCTTGCCCAAAACTAGTTGACGGGAGCTACCAGGCCATATCGAGGCCGACGACATAGCACTCGGAGCTGTTCGCACACTTGCGATGGTGAATTCGCGATCAATTATCCACTGAAGCTCCTTCGCTGTTCTCCCGCTCCTGTCGAAGTACGCAAGCTAGCGATCGAAGAAGGGAGAACAGACCGAAGCGAAAGTTGGTTGCGAAAGTCAAAGTTCACTTTCTCACTCATCCGCCACTTCCGCCTTCGCTCGCAACGCAACCGGCTAGCCAGCTGAGCTCCGAGAGCTACGAGACAACTCTTCATAAGCGACAGCTACCTCCGACCTCCAGCCGATCACCTTTCCTCTACCTCCACCGAAACTCGATCTCGCTCTCTCTTCTTCACCCTCAGCACATCCCTATAGCTCTTTAAAACTCATCAAGCATAGCATACACTCCTATCAAGTAGATCAAGTTCAGCTGCAACCTGAAACAAGTCGAAAGGGAATCCCACGTTCTTCAACTCGAGCAGCCTCCAAAACCACCTCTTACACTCCCTCCCATCCCTTCTTGAACCCTCTCTATCTACCCAAGCACTGTTCGCCTGCCTCTCTCGCGCGGTCCCTCACTCCTAGAACCGATTCCCTCATCAAATAGATCCGACTCTATTCGACACTTATCTCTCCCAGGATCTCCGATTCCTTCACCTTCGTTGATTCGACCTCGTCCAGGAGTCAGCCTTCAACGAATCACGCGCGCAAGTAGAGCGACCAACGGCGCTCTCTTCTCGCGTTCTTCCCGCTCATGAGCAACATCGATATTCATGCTCTTTACGCCTCAAGAGCTATCGCGAAAGCTAGGGCTTTCGTCAACCGAGGCGGCGCTGCGAGTACTGGATCTTCATCCAGTCGGAATGACTCGGGCGCAGGTGGAGGAGGAGGAGGAAATGGGAGTGGATTATCGAAAAGTCCGGGAGTAGCAGGGTTCGCTAGTGGTGGAAGTATGGAGAAACAAATGGTGTTTGCGGAAGTGAACAGGAGGGATTATTTGGGAAGGACGGTGTTACATTTGGCAGTGATGGAGAAAGAGAGTTGGGCTTTGGATTGGGTCGAACTTCTCCTCAAAGTGCCGGGAATTCAGGTCAATCTGCCGGATCTCGAGAGTGGATGGACCGCATTACATCGTGCGCTCTACTCAGGTGTACGTCTATTCTTCACGATTCAGGAATCGCCCTTTTCTGATCCCATTTCGCAAGAACAGAACATCGCAGCGGCCAAGACGCTCTTAGCTCGGGACGATATCGACACACGAGCGAAAGATAGCGAAGGTGTGTATCACATCGTCTCCTTCGTCTTCCGACTGAGCTGACTTTGTGCCTTTCGTAGGTCTCTCGCCTTTCGACGTTTTCAATTCGACTGTCGATGGCACCAATCCTTCTGATCATTTCTCAACCGCTTCTCACCCGAATCCTGGACGACTCGAGCTATTTAGTTGGGGATCGAATCGAAACTATGTCCTTGGATTCCCCAGCGATTCAGAACGACAGTTTCCTGAAAGAGTTCAGCTCAAGCGGGAAGATGGCAAGAACGGAGAGGAAGACGGACTGGCAAAGTTCGAACCATGTCGAGTGAAGGATATTAGCATGGCGAGGTTACATTCAGGAATCGTGACGGATGAGAAACGAGGGAATGTCAAACTCTGCGGTTACGGAACTGGAGGACGGTAAGCTTTCGCACCGTACTGAAGCCTTCTTGTGTTTCATACGCTGATACCAAGATCCTTGTAGTCTCGGACCTACGACCCAAACTCAGTTCACCTTCGCGCCAGTCAAAGATTTCCCTCACCAAGCTTCTTCTGTCGTTCTCTCTCCCGATCACACCGTTGTTGTTACGACTGCCGGCGATGTCTACACCTTCGGATTAAATCGATTCCAGCAACTCGGTTATCCTCTCGACACTCCAGCTTCGACGACTATCGCTTCCTCATCCTCCTTCAAAAACACCTCATCTTCCGACGAACCGATTCAATCAAACCCACGTCGAGTCGTAGGTGCTCTCAAGAAGGAGGTCGTACTCGGTGCCGCCGCCTCTCGAACGCACACAGCAGTCTTCACGGCCGATTCACTTTATACTTGGGGAACGAATCGAGGTCAACTAGGTTATCCAGCTGCTGGAACTGCTGTTCAAGTCTTGCCTCGAAAGGTGACACTCGTCAGTCAACCCGTCATTCAGATCACGGCAACGGAGAATGCGACAGCTTGCCTCCTCGAAAGCAGAGATGTCGTCGTCCTGTATCACGAAGCTTACCTCAAGATCGCTTTCCCTCTCACACCTTTCCCTTCCAAGATGCAAACGTATCGACCTCCGAAAGTCGGAGCGAAACCCATCATCAGCAAGGTCGCATCGTGTGGAAACACTTTCGCAGCCCTCAGCTCTCTCGGAGACGTCTTCACTTTCAATCTCGACTCTGGATCTTCGACCTCTTCTGCAGCGAATGTTCTCAACACTGGTTCTCCCTCTCCCTTCTTCACCAGTCCCGACGGTACCTCGTCTCCCGGCTCAGCTCTCGCTCGACTCACCCCTCGACCTCAACGAATCTGGAACTTGAGACGGAAATTCACGGCTGTGACCGATGTTGGAGTAGGCCTCGATGGTTCAATCATCCTCTGTACCGTCTCAGGTCACGTCTTCTTACGATCAAAGAAGTACGAGTCCAGCTCGAGCAAAGGAGGAGGAGGAGCGACACCGATGACACCATCCGGTTCAAACTCGTCTGGAGGAGGATTCAAGTTCTCTCGAGTCCCGTACTTGCAGCGAGTCATCAAAGTAGCCGCAAACTCGACAGGAGGATTCGCAGCTCTCAGGGCCGATGTGCCTTTGAGGTTCATCGAGATCGAAGGAGCTACTCTCTCTCGCGATTTACTATCGATTATCCCTCACTGGCAACGGATAGGACCGCCGCAGATCGAGAAGAGCAGGAAGGAGAAGAAGGCTGTCGGTGGAGAGGAGGATGGCGAAGACTCGGATGGAGAAGAAGATTCAGACATCGCGATCGAGCGAGATATCGAAGTAGCGAAGAAGCTCTACGACGTCGCGGATAAGTGGGACTTGACTTGGGAGGTACTTACCGGTGGAACCGATGCTGCCGTCAAAGTGGGACACAAGTCGATTCCGATTCACAAGGTTGTCGTCGCATCTCGTTCAACCAGTCTCGGCCAAGCCCTCTCAACGAATCGATCTCTCAAACTCGAATGCTCCGACTTTGCAGCTCTCCTCTTCGTCCACTACCTCTACTCGGATGAGTTTCCAGCGGTGTGGGATTCAAGGATCGGAATGCCTCTCCGAACTTATCTACCGAGCGGAGTCAAACTCGACTATGGAACTGTCAAGAACGAACTCAAGACACTCGCTATCGATTACGACCTTCCCGCTCTCACCGAATCTCTCGAACGTCAGGTCAAGAACCCTCCTTCTTCTACTCTCCCGACCCATCTCTCTTCAATTCTCCATCTCGCATCGACCAAGTCCAAATCGATTCCTTCTGCCCTGCAGCCCGATGTTGTTCTCGTTCTCTCCGATAGCAAGATCCCAGTTCATTCCTCTATCCTCCGAGCTCGCTGCCCATTCTTCACCACCTTCTTCGATGATCCTATCTGGAGTGCGACGAGGAAGGAGGAGGCGAAACAGTCGAAGACTGTGATGTTCGAACTCAAGCTCTCGCACCTCAATGGTGAAGTGATGAACCTCGTTCTCGAACACATCTACCGAGATGCCGGAATGAGCTTGTTTCATTCCGTCGATCGATCAACACCTGAAGAGTTCATCGACTTTACCGTTCAAGTCCTCGCAGCAGCAAACGAGCTACTTCTTGACAAGCTCAAGCAAGTCTGTTCGGCAGTGTTACGCAGTTTCGGTTCGTTCCTTCCCTCTCCTTCTACTCGGCTCTGAGTCATCTGGCTAACATTTTGGGCTCTCATAGTCACTCTCCACAATGTCTGTTCGATTCTTTGCGATGCTGCATTCTACGAGGCGCACGATCTCGTTCGAGCATGCATGTACTTCCTCACGACCTCGATGGAAACCGTCCTCGAGTCGTTCCTATTGGAGGAGCTGCCAGCAGATCTACTCGTCGCGTTGACTGCCTTCGTTCGGGAACGACAAGGCGCCAAATCTCCGGTTTCTCGATCCGGTCTTCTCGTCGAAGAGATCCTGTCGAAGCACTCCGAATATCTCGCAGATCTCGATGTGGGACGTCCTACAGGAGGGTACAAGCGATACAAGCCGAATATCACGTCGAATATCTCGAAACCTTCTCCCTCTCTCCTTTCTCCGGGCCCATCTCCTCAACTGCTCCCTTCGAGATCCCCTCGGATGCGACCAGCTTCTTCGCCAAACGCGAGTCCCTCTTTGGCAGCTGTGCAAGAATCAGACGAACCTTTCGCATTCGATGAAGATTTCCTCCTCGATCAAGCGATTTCACCCAAACCATCAGCTGCACTTCCGCCTTCGAACGTATCTCGACGTCGATCTTCCTATGTACCGCTGTCTGCTTCACCGTCTCAACCCTCGTTCATGCCTCTCGGTTCACCTCCGCCGACGAGATTACAACCTTGGGCTCAAGTCACTCCCGAAGCTACTAGGTAAGTCTTCCCTTTCGATCTCTGTTCTCTTTCAAGTGACTAACGTAGCTACCGACTACAGATCACCGCTCGACCTTCGAAGTATCATGGCGAACGAGACACCCACGAGCAAACGAGCACCAGCTGTCAGGACTCCTTTATCGCCCACTCTCGCATCAGCAACCTCTTCACCGGTAGCGAGCGGTCTCTCAGCGATGACAGGTAGCTGGAGACCTGTTCCTGTCGCTCGCACTTCCTCTCTCGCCAGCATTCAATCTGAGCAAGCTGTCGTTTCCCCTCGTCGTCCCTCCGTCGCTTCCACTCCCCCTACTCAAGGAATGGTTCGACCTGTTCGACCTTCGCCTTCACCGTCAGCATCTTCTCCGATTATCCGACCTTCTGATCCGACAGCCGCTACTGGACCCATCTACACTCCCTCGCGACTCGCTTCTCGCCCTTCATCCTCTTCTCAACGGATACCCAAAGCCAGTTTCGGAGGTTCTGACCTACCTTGGCAGAACTTTGATCGGATGCCGACACCTGCTCCAGTCATCTCCCCTCCCTCGACCTCTTTCGATCCCTTCGCTCCTCCACCAATGTCTTCTTTCGCCGCAATTCAATCTGAACAGATTGCACAGGTCGAAGCCGTCAAGGATCACAAAGCACCTAGAAGCTTTGCAGAGGTCATGGCTCAAGAGCAGGCGGATGCGAGACGGAGGGAAGAGGAGGATAAAGAAGCGAAAGAATTCGCGAAATGGTTTGAAGAGGAGAGCAAACGGGTCCAGGCGGAAGAATCGGCTCTGCGATCAGCGGTAGCCAGTGGGTCTGGAGGCTCGAAGGGGAAGAAAGGTGCGCGAGGTGGAGGAACTTCAGGAACTCGAGGGAAAGGTGCGAAGAAGAATGTAGGAGGTGGAAATGGCGAGAACGCTCAGTCTTCTGAAGTTTCGACGCCGCCAAAAGCGAAGAAGAGCTCGAGGGGAGGAGGGCCTTCTGGTCGAGGTGGTGGAAATGCTGGAGGAGGAGGTGGTGGTGGATCGAGTAAAGGAAAAGGTAAAGTCGGAGGACCCGAATCTGTACCATTCACTCCCGGTGTACAGGTATAGCGTATATATCTCTCTTCACATAGACGTCTCATATCAAGTAGTCGTCACTTTGTTGTCAACAATAGAATTTTCATTTTCGAATCGTCGAATCGAGCTTTCCTGCTCTAGCGGACTTTCGTCTCTCGTCTCTGGGGTACTCGTCGGAGACTCTCGTTTCATCGAAACCGGAAAAACAAGTGAAGAAATCGCAGGGTTGACTGGTACTGAACTATACAATGGCCATCAAATCCAGGTTGTTCTCCTTCTTCTCCCTTTCCCACCAAACATCGAACTCTTCATCAAAGACTGCTCCTAGAGTAAACACCATATTATGATGGTCAGGATGAACCCAGTACCGATCTCGTCGATCCGGTGTAAGACGTGCGATCCTGCCAGACTCGAATTTCTTCAGAATTTCCTCGAGCACTTCGCGGCTTTGGCTACGACTGAATCCTAGGAAGACGAGGTAGTGGCGCTGCGGTTCGTTCTGACGAAGAACGAAGGCCTCGAATCGATTTGGAACAAGGCTGACCACCTCGCAATCGTGCAGACGTCCTAGAACTCCGAAAGCTGAGAGAGTCTGCTCGCAATTGATGAGCAGTTCAGGTCTGAGAAGAAAGAGCCGACTTACTATGCTTTGAACCATCTCTGCCGTGTTCTCCCCTCGCTTCTTCATCAACGATTTATAGCTTCCGAGGTCGTCAGTGACTAAAGTGAGGTCTTCTAGAATGACTCCCAAGACTTGTTCGTTGTCGCAAATCGAGAACACGTAGAAGCCGTAGCAGATACAAAGATCACGGCCTTGAAGCGAACGAGCTCGACTGTTCAGGAGCGGTCAGCGTTGTTTACGAAAGAATCAGTATCTCATGTCTGCGTACCAATAGACTCTGGCTTCGCTCTCTTCGAGCTGCTCCGGACTGTATCGACACCATTCGTCCTCCTCAGGAACATCCTCGCCATCGGGGTCTGGGAATAACGCCTCATGGTATAGTTTCAAGACCACTTGAATCTTGGTATCATTTGATGTCGATTCCGTACCGTTCGCTCTCGCCTCGACTCTCCAGACTTGAGACCATTCTCCCTCTTTGTTTGCTCCAACTTGTAGAGGTTCGACAAGGCGAAGTTCCCACGGAGAGATCGATTTTGCGGGACCTTTGTCGCCGAGGAGACTTTGGAATGGACGTCGAGGAGGGGCAGAAGATGCAGAGATGTGCTCGGGATAGTCTACTGGAGGGAGTGTGTCTGGACGTTGCGTTGGACCTTGCAAAGCGAGAGTATCGCCTCGCTTGAGCCGAGATTGGAGCGCTGCTTGACGGCGATGATCGATTGCTTGAAGCTGTTCTGAGCTTGTCATCGCTGAGTTACGACTCAAGTAGAGAGGGTGGAGAAGAGTGGAGAAGAAAGGAAGAAAGGAAAAGAAGGAGCTTAGCGACAGCGCATAGACCCTTTTTGAATTCAAATCCGCGGTACTCCGATTTGAAGAGCGGATCGAGTGTCCTCTTGCTCTCTTGTCTCAAGACCTTCTACTTATAGCCCTTCGATCGACACCAGCGCTATCCGAGCGTTATGGAGGACAATCTTGACCGATTCCATGTCGTCTCTCGTTCCTCTTCGAACTCGAACCGACTTCCGAAGCAGAGTACGGTCTCTTCAGCGCTGAGTGATGACGACATCAACAGTACAAACCTAGCTCGAGCCGCAAGCTACAGAAGCAGTCCCTTCATACCTGTTCAACGTCGACGAGCTGTCACAATGCTCGCAATTCCGAAACGCAAATCTAGGTCTCGTACAGCTGCTTACTATCCACAGGTAAGTGTACTGTAAGACGTCCAGCGAGCAGAATCACAGCTACCGATATCTCCATCACAGCTCATCTCGTCAAGATCGACTGCTCCGAAATACCTGTCTTTCAAAGGCCTCGATGCATACCAGCTCCTCACTGTCACTCTACCGTCATGTCGCGTCGGCAAGCTGAAGATAGCCGTCACTCCGAACGCCGTGGCTGGTAAATCAAACATAGACAATAGACGAATCGAGATTCAGCCGCGACTTTCGACGCATCCCAAGATCGAACAGGTCCGTTACTTCAATGCGCTCAAAGCAGTCCGAGGCACTCTTCTGCCCATGAAGCGCGAGCTCAGGAGTCTATACAAGGAAGGAGACTCTTCGTCAGTTCATATTTCGCTCAATATGTATCGTTCCTCGTTCCCGAAACTGAGCTTTGAGTGAAACAGGGATGCTTTCCTCACAAACGTCATCAATCCTGTCTGCGCAGTCTTACATAAGTTCATAGCACCTCACCTCAGAAGCTTGCTTCGCATCGAAGTGCAATCACAAGCGGTGTACGGCTACGAAAAGGAAGACAAAGAGAATTACGTCGGAAGTCTGTCATATGCCGTCTCTCGCCCACATGAAGTGTTCGACACTGATGCTTAGATTTGATAGATTCCTATCTGGACCACGCCATTGTCCTGGTTGATCGCAAAGTTGCAGATACCGTCGAACCGACATTTCGCAAACCGCTGCTTGTTGTGGAGCACAAGGTAAGAGTCGACCGGACGTCCGTAGTTCGCTGACATTCATACTTGAGAGATGTGAGCAGACCGCCGGCCTCGTACAAAGTCAAGCCTGGTCTCACGAGAATCTCAGCGATATCCGTAGCAAGGAAAGACTGTTGCTCGCCCAGGTTCTGCTGTATGTCGCATGTTGTTCTCTCTAGCATGCCTCCGCTGATGCAATCGCAGTGCTGCAGCTACGCCCATCAAACCCGACAGCCTCGATTCCTACTATCAGACTACCTCAAGACAGTCGCATTTCACGTGGATTGGAGCGAAGTCAAAGGGGACCGAAAGACAGTCGCACTCGATGTGACCTACGAAGTCTGCTCGAATATCGCCGAGTCGAAGAGGGTAACGAATCCTGCTCAGCGAGGAATTCGCAATGCTGTCTGTTACGAAGCTGTTCAATCGCTGAGAGATCTCGGAGTCGCCGACTGGAGTGTAAGTCACAGCTCAGCTATCTCTACCGACGCAGAGAGCCGGCTGACATCACACGTCAGCTCCTTGGGATTGCGGTTGGCGACCAGCGTCTTCACCGCGAAATTGTGCGTTCTCTCGATTCACGATATCGAATCCTCCTCGCACTGACTCCCTTTTGCACTCGACCGAAGAACAACGAGATCAAAGTAGCCCTGGGTCTTTGATTAGGCGGAATGTAAGAAATCTGTAGAAGCGGAAATCTAGTAAAGGAGTATGCGCAATCGAGCTTCTCGACTCACTGCATAGTCTGTGTTCCGCCCTCGCGAGCCTGTGTAAAGTCGTCGAAGCATCTCGTATTGCGCTATAACTACTCCTCCCTCCCCATCGCGAGAGCCCTCAACACCTCTACTCCAACTTCTGGTCTCGTCAATTTCCTCAATCCCGTTGGTCCATCTCCGACGATTCTCAGTGCCGTCTCGTGAGCTTCGACGACGAGTTCCGCCGAGACCGGTATGCAGTGTTTCGAGAAGAGCGTGATGAGGATCGATGTTCGAGTGATGTTTTGTCGAACTTCAGACGAGATTTCCTGAGACGCGATCAAATCCGCTCAGTGACAGATCGGGAACATGAATAGGAGGTACAAGCTCACCTCGTTCTCTCCCGAGTAAACACCTTCACCACTCTCCTCTCCAAAGCCAGCTTCTTCTCCATCCCTTCGCATTTCCTTCTTCAGAGTCTTGCTGATCCAGATATAGCCGTTCAGTCCGATGATGAGGTCGACACCGTATGGGAGAGAGTGGAAGTGGGATTTCGCTCGAACGATTAGTGCTGGAGGAACCGTCACTAATTGACCGTTTTTCAGCTGTACACGAGCAACGAGTTAGCTGAGACTGAGACCACGATCGAGAGCCGAAAGCAAGAACGTACCTTTCCGTATTTGAGGGAACGAGTGTGTAAACTCATAGCTCCGTCTGCAAAGAACGCTTGAACTTCCGCAACTAATAGATCTCCCTCTTGAAAGAATGATCGCATCTGCAGCTCATCTGACTCGACTTTACGCCTCTGTATCGCTCATGAACTCGATCAGCATCAGCTTCATTCGAAAGAAGCGCAAGAGAACTGACCTGAATTCCTCCAGGCAAATTGATAGATGATAACATGAGTACTGCGTTCTGAGATGCATTCGTCTCGACCTTCCATCGTTTGGGTCCGCACTGTCCGAGTCGAGGCGCGTCAGCTAACGGTGACGCGTAGCTGAGGGAGCAGAGATGAAACGAACCTCGACTATCCGTCCAACAACCAAATCTCCGACTTCTCCTCGATACCTGTAGTAGCCAACAAGGTACAGGTCAGCTTTTCGGGTCGCTCAGGCATAAAGAGGGAGAGTACATACTTTGTTCTGAGTGGTTTGACACTGACCAGCTTGTTCACTCGTTCTAGAGTACCTGCCACACTCGCTAGCACCTGATCATCTACTACATAAGTACCGTGACCCCTGTAATCGTCTCACTCTCCTCATCAGTCGTTGTTTATTGAGAAAGATGAAGAGATCTTGAGAGAAGTTTACCTCATCCATCTAGTAGCATCCGCAATGACTTCACCAGGTCCAGTCACTTTTGAACTACTACTACTAGCTCCCCCTCCTCCCGCAGCTTGTGTAGGATCATTCTCGGCGATGAAATTGTCAATCATGATGGAATCTAAATCTGCTTTACTCGTAGATTGCTTTGATGGTCCTGGATCAGAATAAGGTTCGGCGATCGATGGTGTAAGGATTCGGAACATGGCGATAGATTGAGGTGATGAAGTGAAATAATTGAGCGAGAGGAGAGAATTCGACAAATTCCCAAGTTCGCAACGAAATTCAGAACAACTTCCGCTCCAAGAAGCCTCACAGTCTCTCGCATAGGATAGTAGGAGGATCTAGAAGGGCGAAAAGCGAATAAACTGAATCGTAAACAGCTCAATTCTAACGAAGATTCAACCATTTTCCTTTCCAAACACCTTTAACGACACTGAACGGAGCTGGATCCACTTCCCAGAATCCCGCCTATCAAGGCAATAGATCATGCTGAGTCAGTGAACTGCTGACAGAGTTGAAGGATATATCGAAGCAGCGCAGAGATGGTTTCGCCGACTCACCTGAACTAGTTCGTCGAAGAACCAAGGGCACCAATACCCCAACCACGCTGCTGTCCACGCGTACCCAATAGCATTCCTCAACTCCCTCGATCCTCCCTTGACTCCGTTCGAAATAATCTGTTCGAGAATGATTCCCACTGGTTGAATGAGAAAGAATTTGAGGGATCCGAGACCTGTGCGAGCCATGACGAACGAAGAGAAAGCGTGAAGGAGTGCAGAGAGTCCGAAAGTGAGGAGGAGGGACAGGGACTGGGTGAGGGGAGAGGAAGGGGAGAGGCGAAGGAGGGAGTGAAGGAGATAGGAGGGGATCGAGGTAAAAGGTCGTCGGAAAGATTGGTGCCTGATCATCAGACGGGACGAAGCGGTTAGTAGCTAGTCTAGTAAGTGGAATCACCTCGGGAGCCAGAGAGAGAGAAGTAGAGAGGGTGAGCTCACCAAGTTTTACCCCAAAACCCGCGCAAGTTCTTCGCATCCTTGAAACTTCCAAACAGATCTGGGCATTCGTTCGAGTCCCAGATCTGTGACACGAGACAGACAACGCAGAGTATCTGATATGTAATGTTGATCGCTAATCCAGCAGCAGCGCACGCCGAGATCATGTTGAGAATATGTTCACCTTTCGAAAGGGACGAGAGAGGCGCGAGTCGATGAAAGTAAGGTCGAGTTTGCATGTAGGTTGAGATGATGTCCAATGATAAGTAGAGGAGTGTTGCTCTCTTGAATCGGCGTTTGATGAGCCTAGTCCTCGATAAATCTGATCCTCCTAATTTCTTTGCGACTTGCGATTCCCACCCTGCACCCCTCAAGCTCGTCATGACCTTCAACGCCCATCCTAGTCGTCTCAAACTCCATGGTTGAGGAATTGGATCGTCCTTGCGTTTCTTGAAGGCGACTTCGAAGGAAGGTTTTGAAAGGAGGAAAGTGTCGATTGCTTTGAGGACGAGAGTAAAGTTGAGGGAAGCTCTACCGTAGTCGTCAGGGGTTGATCCAGTCGTGTAGAATAGAGACGTGTAGAGTGAATAGTAGATATAGAGAGGAAGGATGGTCAAGTTGAGAATGCGAGAGGGTCGAGCTAAATAGAGAGAAAGAAGAAGGAGAGGCGGTAAGAGACCTTGAACCGGTCCCAAGGGGTTCAGTTGATCCCTTGGTGTGATCCAATCGTCGCTCCAAGCCATTCTTAGAGTAAAGTTGAGTGAAGGAGGGAAAGAGAGAAATTTAAAGATTTGGATAGTCTTGTACTCGTCAACCTCCGTGTTTGTTCCGCTCGAAACTTCCGTACAGCAAACACCCATTTATATTGCACCCACGAAGATCGACAACCCCCGCATCAGAGCCGTTGCGAGGATGAAGAATCAACTTCCTTCTGCCGCTTCTTCATCAAGCAAACATCTCCCAAAGAACACTGTATTGACTGAAGCTGGGTACGCACAATCGTTTTCTGATTCTCTCTTATAACCCATGAGCTGAACCAGATCTCCTAGCGTAGTCGGAGCCCTTGGTATGGACTTGGTTCGCTCATTTCCCCCTCTCCTCTGTCTTCGCTCTCTTCCTCAAACTGACAGCAGATCATCTCAATAGATGGTAAGCCTGTTCCTGCGTATATTATCGGGATTGGAGGAGGAAGCGCTTCAGGAAAGGTGAGTTTCTTCCTTCATTCCCCACCTCTCTTCGCGAATTGACAGCTGATTTCGCTTCGACTTGACTCGGGGCTAGACTCGCGTCGCGCAAGAAGTACTCAAGTCGCTAGGAGTACCCTGGGTTCTCGTTATTTCGCAAGACAACTTCTATAAATCATTGACGGCGAAGGAGAAAGAAGCTGCGTTCCGCTCTGAACATGGTGCGTCCCTCAGGTACTGACTCAGCTGCAAGCGATTCCAAAAACTCAAGCTGACGGTAAACAGCGTGATGCAGACTTCGACTCGCCCAATTCTTTCGACTACGACGTCCTCACGCAATGCATTCAAGACTTGAAAGATTGCAAGGCCGTTCAGATTCCCAATTATTCCTTCGTCAAACACTCGAGGCTGGACGAGACAACGTACCTGTATGGAGCTGCTATCGTGATTGGTTAGTCTCAACCTCGTTCAAGGCTGGCTCGGCGAGATTCGCGTCATGCGCTGATCCTGTCGAGTGAATGTCGACAGTCGAAGGTATCTTTGTCCTGCACGACGAAGCTCTACGGAATGTTCTCGATCTCAAGGTGTTCGTGCAGGTAAGCTCTGTCGTTTCGCCTCAACCCGATAGAGTCTCGAGAATTGACGTCTCTCCCCTGATGTTCAGTGCGACTCGGATCTCATGCTCGCCCGACGTCTTCGACGAGATCTCGTCGAACGAGGACGAGAAGCGAGTGGAGTCCTCGACCAATACCTCCGATTCGTGAAACCTTCTTTCGATTCCTTCATCGCCCCGACCGCTCGTTACGCCGACATCATCGTCCCCGGTATGAACAACGAACGTTCGATCGACTTGATCGCGAGTCACATTGATCGCAAACTCAAGGACAGGAAGCTGGAATTGAGAGGGGAATTGTTCAAGGAGACGACGGATCAAAAGAGTCGCTCGAGGGCAGGAACGCTGGATCGGATCGGAACGAGTAGTCAACCTGCTACGCCGAGCTTGGAGAAGAGCGAAGCGGATGCTGGACTGAAGGAGCTGAAAGAAGAGGTCGGAGCGGACGCAGATGATGGTTTACCAGATTCCGTTCATGTCATGAAGGAGACCTCGCAACTACGAGTGAGCTACTTCGCTCTGTATCTCCCGATGTCGCGAATGAGCTGACGAAGAGCTTGACTACAGGGAATCCACACGCTGCTTCGATCAACCGATACTTCAGCCGAAGATTGGCTGTTCTTCGCGAACCGCCTCTCTACCCTCGTCGCCGAACACGCCCTTTCGCTCCTACCCTACCAACCGAAGGCTGTCGATACTCGATCCGGGTCCACCTACAACGGTCAAGAACTCTCAATGCCTTCAGATCGTCTCTGCGGTGTCTCAATTCTTCGTTCGGGAGGATCCCTCGAGAAAGGTCTGAGACGAGTCGTTCGAGATATCGCGCTCGGCAGCGTCTTGATCCAAAGTGACGCTTCAACTGGAGAACCTTTCCTATATTCCGTCAATCTCCCAGCATGCCTCACGACCTCCTCTCAATCTGCTTCCGAATCGCACGTCCTCCTTCTCGACTCACAAATCGGTACTGGTGCGGCAGCTCTCATGGCTGTGAGGATCCTTCTCGACCACGGAGTCAAAGAGGAGAGAATCATTATTTGCTGTATCTTGGTCAGCAAGGTTGGAGGAATTTGGGCTCTCAAGAGGGCTTTCCCGAAGGTCAAGGTCGCTTGCAGTGCTGCTGATCCGGGTCTCGAAGAACGAGTCGAGCAGACTCATGACGGAAAGAAGAAAAAGGTAAGTCAAACGATTCTCGATTTCGCTTCTTGAGGGAGTCAGCGCTAATCTCCTCTACATGCGTCTCTCCTGTAGATCTTCACTATCCTTCCAGGTCTTGGCTCGTTCGGCGACAAGTACTTCCTCAACGTCTAGCCGATACCCCTATCCTTCGTCTCCCTCTTTCGTTCCCCTTCGTATCGTTTATCTCGCATTCGCATCTCTCGCATAGCTCTCTTTTACCGCATCTATTCCCGTCTTTATCGTTTACTTTCGAACCCTTCTTGCATGCTAAATGTACAACAATCTTTTGGTCGAAAGGAAACCGAACCCAACCCTTGCCCTCTAAACCTAGACCCATCTCTATGCTTCTGCTTCCTGCGGTGGCAGGGCTTTCCCAGCTTCGGTCTGTACAGGCGCGATACCGTGCTCTTGTAGCCACTCCTCGTTTGCCCAAACTGCAAACAATCAGAGAAAATACAGCATCGACATCAGTTCCGACTTCGCAACCCCAGCGCATACAACTCGGATAAAGCAGGTGATCTACTTACTAGGCTTATTCGTTCCACCGTTCTGTGTTCCCTTCTGAGGTTTCGCCCTGTTCACCTTCAAAGGTTTCCCTTTGTTCGTCACTCCCGGCAGCACATTCTGGTGCATATTATCTATCGCATCCAATGCAGCTTCCCCCGTCGAGTAAGAAACGAATGCGAATCCTCTGTGACGAGATTTCGAAGTTGGATCAGGTGGAAGTTGCAAGTCGAGGATCTCTCCAAAGGGATGAAAGGCGGCATGGATAGCTGATGCGGTAGTCTCGGGACTGAATCCTCCTACGTAAATCGTGTTCTGTTGGTTGTGGAAAGGGTGAAAGCAAGATTGAGATGAAGCGGAATGAGGGATAGTCAGTTGCCGTTGGGAGAGCAGGGAGCGTCTAAGAAGCTTACACCAGCTTCTCTACTAGCTGCCATCGTTTGAGAGAGGTGATTTGAGGTGCCCGAAATGGATTGTCGGAAGTCGACTTTCGCTCGCAGAAATTCTCGAGGTTGTGAGAACTTTCTTTGTCCTCATCTGCCTCGGATAGGTAGCGAGAAAGGTCAGATCGTATCAGAATTGACTCGCTTTGTCAAGCGCGAAAGGGCTCAGGGAGATGGTAGCGTCGCACTTCATCGGAAACAGCTCGCGAGTCAAAGGGAAATGTATGATTGCAACCGCTAGAAGAGCTTGTCCAACTCTGATTCAGACAATATATCAGACCTGTTGACTCGACGAATCGATCCCCTCGCTATCGCTTGCCAGCATAATGTTGTATTCGACTTCGAACTTGACCTCTTCGTCAAACTCTCCTCCTTCCGGTAGTGGCGCTCGTACTGGAACAAAGTCGATGATGAGCTTGTCCTACAGACGGTGATGAGAGACGATGAGTGTCAGCGGAACCAAGAGCGGCAGCGAGACGTAGAGGGGCAAACCTTGACAGCGAAAACGGCGTCGTCGTCAAGATATTTCGATTCCTTGTCGAAGACTTGTGTCACCAGCGTCTTGTGTCCGCTAGCTTCGACATAAAACTGTTGAGGACCACCAAAAGTACAGAAAATAGAAAGGTTCGAAGAGGAGATTCAGCTTGTCTGTTCATCGCATTGCGGAAAGGAGAAGACTGCTCACATGAATATGCGCTGGTCTCATCGGGTGTCTATCCATCATCTTTAACAACTTTCCAGCACTGCTATCGAAGGGTATAGGGTAAGGAGTAGGCTTGAGACAGACGAGACTGTAACGACCGTTATCGTCGGTTTCGAAGCGGCCTCTACAGTGATATTGTGGCTTCTCGGGAGACTGCGAGTCGTAGAATCCATCAGGAGCCTATAGTTACGCCGGCAGCTACAGTCAGCTCAGATGGTAGAGGGGAAACGAAAGACGAGGGACTCGCGTCGTGCCAAACGTCGACGAGTGCGCCTTTCAGAGGCTTTCCGTCTGACCCAGTGACCGTGCCTAAATAACATCCTCAACATCATATCAGTATCGTAGAGCAGAGAGAGTATCGACAATTGCGCGCACCGAATAGGTGAACGAAGGGAGCTCCCGGCTCTTTCATCCTCACAATACTTGTCCCATTTCGCTGTGGTGGCACACCCTTGCGATAGAATGGTCCTAGAATCGCTGATTGCGTTGTTTCACCTGCATTGTCCGCAAATCGCGCATGTTCAAGCCTGTCGGCGGTATGAGGAGTAAGCTTGATTGAATCAAACGATTCCGCTCGAGCGACATCACGTACATATCTACGAGAGTTTCGACGCCGAGTACATCTGATACCAATACCATCTCGTTACGTTTGTCTGAACTGATCTTGCCCGCTTCTATCAACAGATCACAGGATTCGAGCCATTCTTCCGTCGTCAAACCTGACTCGATCACAGCAGCGTGAAGATGTCTGATGAGGATTGGTAGGGCCTGATTGACTCTTGGAGATGCTTTGCTACCTATAGCGGCGATGACAGATTCGGTGTAAGCTGAGTAGTCGGGTTGATTCGCCATGGCTCGAGCAGGGGTCAAAGAGTAGGTGAAGGCGATGACTGTTTCTCTGCGTTCAGCACACTAGCTGTGGTCTGGGGTGATCGAGGAGGGAGAAGAAGGAAGCGGAAGAACTTTTCCGAAGGGTGCAGCGTAGTGGGGAGGATGGTGGGGACAAAAAAAATCGCAACTTTTCAACTTCGAAATTACTTCGATTTCTCCTTACAGACACCCATCAGCCGCTACTGACCGCAAAGCGAGAGCTAGTTGACGATACGACTTCGAATATCCTGAACTTCCTTCGAATGCAAGATCACTTCGTTTTGGTCAAGTTTCAGTTATACGAGTCCGTTTCGGGCGTATTGCACTTTGGCCGAGGGTTCTTCGTCGTTGCGCCAGGGGAGGATGCATACTGAGATTCGATCAGAATCATCACAGCAGCACTACCAGAAGCGGGCGTGAATGGAGGTTTCCGTCGCAAGACTTTCAGAAAAACGACTTCCATCGATTGCGATAAAGTACGCCACACGATCAAGATTCTTGGTCTTCTGTGAGAGCCGCCGAACACGAGAGACAGAGCTACTGTATCGGAAGTCTTTCCCCCTCTCGTACCTCTTTTGCGAAGATCCGCTACTAGTTTCTGCCAATTGGTCAAAGCGGTTGTCGACGACTGGTTCGAACCGAGAAGGAATGTCAAACGAGAAGAGGGATCTCCAGCTCGACCGGATTCGACTCGCAGGAATTGCCTCGTAGATCGTTTGTCTATCACTCCTTTCAAACTGTGAAAATCAAAAACCTTCGCAAAGGTTCCTTTTCCCTTGAACGCTGAACAGCGGTCAAAGAGCTGTACTGTATTAGATCTCGCCCTGGAATGTCCAGAGATGAAAAGGAAAGTAACGCTCGAATGATCGGAACGCGGCTTCAATTCCATTTCGCTCTCGTTGCTCTAGCGTGGTAGCGAAATTACAAGAAACGGTTTATCAAACGAAAGAATACATGCGAGAGGCCCTGAAAGACAAGCTTCATCACATCCTATTCATCGCAACATACAGTACATAGAGCGCAAAGGCAAGCTCGAGAAGCCGACGAGAGGCTCCGATGATTTCGTTAAACGGTCACGAAACTCTCGAAGGTGAAGCGCAAAAGACCGTTTGTGTGTATGTGAGAACTTGCTACGTTGTTATGATATTTTTCAGAGGAGCCTCGTGATTCGTCGTAAGGACAGATAGTCAAAGGAGGGGGAGATAATGGTAGGAGTCTAGAAAAAGGTCGTGAGCGGAATAATCACAAAACGAAAAAAAGAAGAGCGTTGCGAATGGCCATGGCCAAGTGAATGAGCGGAAGAGGGTATGTAGATGGAGGGGTATGTATAATGCGAAGGATTCAAAGAGGGGACATGAATGAACGAGGAAGGTAAAGTTGGGAAAGGAGAAGTTTTGCGAGGTGAACGACGACGAGAAGAGGGTGACGATATAAACAACCAGGGTGATCGATGATGAAGAGGGGTGAAACCGAAATGCGAGGGTAAAGGTGACGGCTTAAGGGGGGATCGGAACTGATACTAATTGGAGAAGACGAAAGGTTACTGATGGGGTGTGTTAATTCTAGAGGCAGTACGAAGGAGCTGTGGGCGAAGAGTCGATCATGGTAGTTGTCGGTCCTAGTGCGGTTCGACGAGAAGGATCTTGGTTCATCTCCCACTTGGCACGGTTGAGTGGTGGTCGGTGAGCGGGAAGATGACTATCGCGGACGAGCGATTTTTGGTGATGAGGAAGGTGATTCTCTTTTCCAGCGTTCAAGCGTGATGCGAGATGATCGACTAGAAAGGGATCTGCTGATGAGTAAGGAGGCAGAGGTGTAGCGGGAGTGAGGGGTTCTTCGTCGTCCTCCTCGCACGAGTCGTCGGATGAGAAAGAGGTGTCCATGCTCGAGTGAGATGGAGTAGAGCCGAGCATTGAGGATGAAGAGTCGAATGTCGAAGATGAAGAGTCCATCGAAGATGATGATGAGCGAGTGAGGAAAGGACGAGAAGGAGTCGAAGGAGTCGGCGAAGGGCAAGGAGAGTTGTCGCGGAAAGCGAATCGACGACCGGAGAGGTACCATTGCTGAGAGAAGATTGAAGCACGAGAGTATTCTTGGATAGAGTACTGTTGTGGAAAGGGGAGAAGATGAGAGAGTGCTCGTCTACGCGAGAAGAAACGAGCGGGAAACGAACCTTGGTGATGACAATGTGAGAAACATCTTCGAGATGCTCAGCGAGGTATTCATCGAGCATGAGAACGAGACGGAGGACAACTTCGGACTCATCGAGAACCTACACGAAGTGAATCAGATCAGTATGAGGAGATGAGGAGAGACGAGGAAGATCGAAACTCACTCGACGTGATTTGCCGAGCATGTGACGGGCGAGAATGAGAGAAGCAGAAGCGATGTCGGAAGCGTTGAAGCTGATGAATTCGCGGTGGAAGAGAGTGAGTTCCATGATGAAGCGGGAGACGTGCTGAGTTCGAGAATCTTCGAGAGGACCAGTCGTGCAGGCGAGACGAAGCCATGCCTCGGCGGTTGGGTGACCGATAACCCAGTGAATGGTTGCGAGAACGTGACCCTCCATCTGAATGAATGCCTTCTCGTCGTAAGCGTTGCAGCACATCTCGACGAGTTCCGGTAAAGTCGGAACGCGATCCTTTCCCTCTTCGAACTTTGCGGCGATCCACAAGGCAGCGCAACCGACGAGCTGATAGTGCTTCTTGAAGACGATGCGCTTCGAGACGTAACGGTCGACGATGTTGAGAGCGAGGTAGAGAGTTTCAGGTCGAAGACGATTCTGAAGGTGAATTTCGATGAGAAAGTCGACGAGGTAGGATCGCATGTACCATCTCAGCTCGGGTTGCTGATCGATAAGCTCAGCGTTGGCCATCGTCTTGCTCTGTGGACGAAGGGAAAAGTCGTTAGCATCGCGTTTAACGCGTTTCGCAGGCCGAAAGAAGCGGGGTGGGAGGAAGAAAGGTGAGAGAAGAAAAGAGGGACTAACCTGCATCTCGTACATGTAAGCCTTGACATCCTCACGATAATCCTTCTCGAGTAATGGTTGTAGCTGTCGCTCAGCGGGAGACATGCGAGCGTGTCGTTGCATCTCGACTGAAACTGGGGAACTTCTTCTTGAAATTGGAGACGGCCGTCTTGAACCCATCACGCTGGGAGATCGCTTCTTCGAGTAGGCAGTAGGTCGAGGTGCAGGGAGAGGGAGGGCAGAGGGAACCTTCATGTTGAGAGAGGACGGGTCGAGGAATGTTGTGGAGAAGAATGAAGGAGGGTCGAGTCGTGCGAGCGACGAAGAGAGGAAGGAGACTGTGTAAGGAAGGATGCAGCGTGATGGAGTACTGAAGGAGAGTTGTCTATTGAAGGAAAGAGGAGGAGAGGCAGCCGTGAAGAGGTAGTGAAAGAATGTCGGATAGTTGGAATGTGTGTGGTGAAACCCAGGCGCCGATGAAGAGAAAAGGAGAGGAAGGGGAGAAGGAGGAGAGTCGTTAGACGTTGGCCAAGATAGTTGATGTGATATGAATAGTTGAAGTCAGGTCGTTATGTGTGAAGGGAGGGAAGAGGTGTGGAAGAATTTGAGAAAAGTTCGAGAGATGGAGATCAGCGGTGTTGGTCTCCGAAAAACGAAAAACCCGGTCGCGCCGTTTTGAGACGTGAAGAAGGGTACCAGAAAGTGACGCACCTTAACGAGGTGAAGGGAAGTGAAATAAAGAAAAGTTTGAACAACAGCGTGCTCGCGAGAAATGTGTGCCGGTTCCTAGTTTGGGGTCTGGCTTCTTACGATGATCGACCGAACGAACTTCGCGCGAATGTCAAAAGTCAACAAAAGCGAACTTTCGAGTGATTCCTGCGAGTTGCTCCTGGATCTCGAAATTGCGATTGGGCGAGACTGGAGTTTGCTGGCGGCGCACTAAGAACGCTCGTTGTAACGAGAAGTATCGAATAGAGCTAGGGGCCCGCTGTAACCGATACGGGGATTCTACGAGTCGGCGAAAGTGATCGCAAACTGAGTAAAGTTCGAGAGAACAATAAACGATGAACGGGAACGAACGATGACTCTGATTGACGACGACGACGACGACGACGATATCCTTGTGCGAAGAGAACGAAGAATGCTTTGCGAAGGACAAAAAACTTGCGAAACTGTGCAACGCAAATCGAAATCAATCGTCAGTACGCCAGCTACATACAACCAGTGAGCTATTGTTCTCCGTCGTCCCTAGCCGGAGAGTCTATGAGAGACGCGACCGTTCTACCCCTTCCATCGCATCCGAACAACGGCGACAATCCGACCTTCTCTCGTACAGTTATGCATGCCTGATCGTCGCTTCTTTTTCATTACCTTGAGCCTACCACGATTGGAAGTGTACTTTTGACCCGATTTGGGATTACAAAAAAGAAAGGAAAGGAACGCCGTCCTCTTTTCCCCTTCCTTTCTCCTCATCACCTCGCGATAAAGTCGCAAGTGATGCCGATCTGCCTGCACTCACTCACCTTTAATTCGTTACAAAGGATTGATAGAGTCGACGAAGGCCTCGAATTACGATCTATTCGACAGAGAGAGAATCATCGAAATGCATCAGTAAAATTCGAGTACGAAGGGTTCATTGCTTTCGTTGCGAAACTTTGTCGTCCAGGATACGATACGATCTCATCTCGCTTAGAGTGACCCTCTCCTCTCCCCCGACATTCCCTCGGAAATGAGCGCGAAAACGTTGGATCCCGAGAAAGTGGAGCACTTGCAACTAAAAGTCGATGTGAGAGCTCTTGGACTTACCGAAGTGCTCAAGTTGATTTCCTTTCACTTGCGAGAGAGAGTTCTAACCGTTTCCAGTTGATCTTGTATGCGAGAAGATGACTTGAGATTCGTCGAAGAGTTTTCTTGATTGATTGATGAGAGAGAGCCTTGAAGGGTGAAGGTGGAGTCGCGGAGAAGGTGAAACCGCTTTTTGTGAGCTATACTATCGTTCGAGTGCAAGAGTAGTCGTCTAAGCAGGAGAGAGATGGAGAAAAGAGTGGGAAAGAGACGGGAAACTCCTCATTGCAATCCGAGAGGAGAGGATGAGATTTGAGATTTTTCAGAGGAGCTGGCTCCTTCTCCTAGAGACCGATACCTCCTGAACCCGGAGAGAGAGAGAGAGGAGGGACGTGTTCCGCTACGACGATTCTGTCTCGTCTGCTCGCAAGTGGCGAGAGAGAGAGTATACGAAGGTTCGAATCGTCAACTACGAAAGGATTCCGAGCTCATCCGCAAGCGAAAGAGAGCTCTCCTATTCGCTTCTCGAACGGCTACGAGACCGCAGACGATTCATCGAGGCAGTGTCGCATACAGGCTCACAGCTCATCTTCTCGCGCGCGGAGTGGGTCAACTTGCGATAATTCTGACAAAGCTGATTTCGCAAAGTTGTCGTTCTCTCTTGAATCGCCTCGACTTCAGCATTCGAACGAGAGGGAGAGCGAGATACATGAGTAGAGAGTGGGTCCTAAGGAGAATACATGCAAGAGTGACAGTACCGCGGAGGAGTAAGCTCCCTCTCCCGTATCCTACCTTCGAAAAAAGAAACGATTTCCCAATAATTCGTCTATTTCGCACCACCAGTATCTATCGTGATCTATTTGTTCTCTTGTAAGGTAGCTCCTTCGTTATCAATCTCGAGTGCGAGCCATTCGACCTCGATTCCATCCTGTTTCCAAAGCTCCTTGATCGCTTCTCCCACCGCCCTCATTTGCGGTGTAGCTTGACCCTTCGTGCTCTCCCCGAGTGTGATCTCGGAAGAGTCTGTCGTGATCGTGCCTTGGTCCTCCGAAGTCGATTCGTTGGATTCATTCGAAACGAGGGCGAGAATCGTAGGTCCTGCTCCTGAGAGACAGATCCCTAACAATCCAGGGTGTGTTGCGGGAGTCATCGTGTTGACAATCTTTGAGAGTCCAGGAATCTGTCGAATGTCGGAGGCAGTGTTGCGAAAGAGGGAAATTTGGGGTCAAAGGAGAGAAGAGAGAGGCAGAGAGCGCAGTTTCGAAACGGTCGAGGCGATGTCGTAAATAGATTGAACAAGGGAGGGAAGAGCGAAAAGGAGAGTCAGTGTTGTTGAGCTATACGCGAAGAAAGGGAATCTGGTCGATCGTATATGCAGGAGAGAGTCATCTTCGGAGACGAAGAAGAAGAAAAAGTCTCGGGAGCAGGTAAGAAGGTGCTCCACGCTGTCGGTTTGCGTTGGGCAAATTTATGCGTCCGATAGACTCGACGAGGTATGCAGTATGCGAAAGTGATCGGGAGAAGGAGTGCGAAGTTTCGAAGGTCGTTGAAGGAAGTTTTGCGAGGATGAGAAGATGGGTCACAGCGAGGGTCGAGCGCGCGACAACCTTTCCTCCGACTGGGCAAGATGCCGTTTCCCACAAGGTGATATCTCAAGGATGGGGGAAAGGAAAAAGGAAGAACGGGACGAGAAACTCACCAAGCCTTCTCTTTGAGGTTGGTGCACCTTGTCTCGCATGGCTTCCCAAATGACGGCGGGATCGAGAGGAGAGGTCGAGAGAGAAGCAGTGAGAACAGCGAGTCGTTGAAGGTTGAACACCTGTCCTCGAGAGCACAATCAGCGTGGTTCGATGATAGTGAGAGAAAAAGAAGGTGAAAGAGAGAAAGCTCACGACATCCGCTCGAGCATAACTGTCGGGAAGCGCTCCTCTCGCCTTCGCGGTCTCGACCTCGAACTTGGGAACGACAACGACGACTCCAATGTCCTTCGAGAAACCGTAACGAACGTGTCGACCGACGTTTTTGGGAGGTTGAGGAGGTTCTGCTTGTCCAGGTCTAGGAGGACCAGCGTTCGCAGGGTAGGCAGGGAGGACTTCAGCGAGAGGAATAGATGAGGGAGCGAGTTCGGAAGGATCGAGCATTCGAAGGAAAGAACCGGTGAATCCTCCACAGAGAGCGGCAGTAACGTTATCGGGATGACGCTCGACCATGAGCGCATAGTCCTTGACACGCTCCTGAGGTAACTTAAGATCTCCTAGAGCATCTCCGAGAAGCACACCGGCGACTACTGCAGCGGCAGATGAACCAAGTCCTCGACCGAACGGAACTTGGTTGTCGATGTCGACCTTGACGACAGCGTCGGGAAAGGAGAGATAGTGAGAGAGAAGAACGTATAGCGCCACTCGAGTGATCAAGTTCTTGTAAGGGTCGAGAGGAGCTTCGGACGCGCCTTCTCCAGTGTAGTTAAGGAGAACTTTGCTATCGGATTCGGAGCAGGGTGTGAGGGAGACGTTGAGGGTTAGGTGACGGGAGAGGGCGAGACCTAGAACGTCGAATCCAGGTCCGATGTTTGCCGAAGAAGCGGGAACTCGGATAGTCCACTGTGCAAGGAGAAAGAGAGGTTGATAGAAATTTCGGGAGGCAGAAAGCGAGAAGTGACGTACCTTACGCTCGCCGTGGGTAGGCGCGGGAGCAGTCATAGTATGCGAGTTGGATCGCTTGGAGGATGACTGCATTGCGAGATATCGAAAGTAAGAAACGAAAGTTCACGATTGCTAAAAGAGCGAACTTACGAGCAGGGAAATCTGTCAAAGCCGTAAGGCAAGGGCGTCAGTAAGTTCAGCAACCAGAGAACGTTGCTTTAGCTGGAACAATCCTTGTCGTTGATCATTCAACTCGACCAAATCTATCCGAGTCAACATGATCGAATTCCATCCTCTCTTATCTCCATGAACTCGGTTCCTTACTAGATACTAACCACGCCCTCGGAGAATCACCTGATGAGCGATACGTACAATCTAGCGACTTTGCTGAGTTGAACGGCAGGTGTCGAGATGTAGAAGAGGAGATACCGATAAAAGGCTGTGATTAAAGAGGGAATCAGCGAGAGAGCATCTAATATGGTCACAGCATATGGTCAATTGCTCAGAGTGCTTCACGCACCTTTTGATAGGTTTATTGATGAGATGTAGAAGTTGAAGAATTGGCTCACTTCTTTTGCTCTTCAACCACTCACTCGACCAGCCCTGATCAGCTCGCCATCCTTTCACTGAACCCTACCGAGTCGTTCAAAGCAATCTCAATGACCGAGATTCCCTCTTCTTCCCCTCCTCTTTCCAAGCGGACTCAACAAGCTCTCAAGCGAGGCGCAGACAGTCCTCTCTCGACTGCGTTGTTCAAGACATTCGGAAATCAATGGGCAAAGGAGAATCCTGATGGAGTAGTAAATGCTGGACTCGCTGAAAATAGTTTGATGCACGAATGTTCGTTCATCTCTCATTTTTCTCGCCTGATCCTGCCTCCTCGAGCTCATATCGTAATTCGAAATTTTTAGGGCTACAAGAATTCTGGGCGAGGACAGGAGTCATGCAGCTGGAACATACCGTTAGTTTCACATTCTTCGTCGAATTCCCACTCCATTCCGCTTCCCGCATACCCTACTCTCATACCGTCCATCGAGCTGACGTCCAAGAGCACTACGTTACAGGATCTCACATACGGTACCTCGATCCTCGGGTCCTCTCGACTGTTCTCGGCCTTGTCTTCCCATTACTCTCGATACTTCTCGCCTCTCCTCCCCGTCGAACATTCCCACATCGCAACATCCAACGGCATGTCCTCCATGATCGAACATCTCGCGACTGTTATCTCCGACGAAGGTGATGGATGGTTACTGCCAACACCTTGGTACAACGGATTCAAAGGGGATTTAGAAGCGACGGCGCAAGTTCAAATCGTCAGCGTCGAGATTGAACAGGGGCGAGAGGGAGAATTGGAAGAAGTACGAGCGATGGATCGGGAAATGCAGAGGAGGAAAGATGAGGGAGTCAAACAGAAGATCACAGCCGTACTCGTGACGAACCCTCACAATCCGCTAGGTATGTTTTGATGCCCTCTCGCTGACTCTGAGAACGCTACTGATTGCGTCAACCTCATCAGGCTTCTGCTACAAGCCTGAAGTGCTGCTAGAATACGCTCGATTTGCCGAGAAATGGGCAATCTTTCTCGTTTGCGACGAAATCTACGCTCTTTCCGTCTTCCCAAGCGGTACGTCGCTTGATCTCTCTCAAATGTCTGACTTGAGTCTCGTCTCGACAGCTTCTCTTGACTAAAATCTCGTCTGTATGCTGTCTCGCAGATTCTCCGACTGCTCGACCATTCACCTCGATTCTTTCCCTCGATGTCCAACGTGATGCTGGCTGCTCCCCTTCTCGCATAATCTCGCTTTACGGCCTTTCGAAATACTTCGGTTCGAACGGTCTTCGAGGCGCAAATCTAGTTTGTCAACACAACCCATCGATTCTCTCCGGTCTCTCGACGACGGCGATGATGATGCGAATTGGATCTCCCACCGACGTCTTATGGTCCGCATTGCTCAACTCGGACGAACTCGATTACTACGTCAAGGAGAATCAGAAGCGATTAGCACAAGGCTACCAGTTTCTCACGAAATGGTTGAGGGGACAAGGGATTCCTTTTAGGGAGGGAAACTCTGGTCATTTCTTACTTGCCGACTTTACGGGAATCGTCGAGCGAGTCGTGGCAAAGGAGGATGGCGAGCTCACTACAGAACAAGAAGTCGAACTGCTGAATCGATTAGTCGACGGAGGTGTCTATCTAGGTCCAGGTACGTCTCATGTCTGCTCTCTTCGACTTCGATCTGTACAATGAGCTGATTGCTGCGGACTCGATCGGCCGCAGGCTTCTCGTACGCCGTGACGACTCCTGGATCTTTTCGAATGACCTTTTCGATTCGACCTAACGAGCTCATTCTCGCTCTACAACGGATCGAGAAGGTGTGCGAGCTCGAGAAGAAGGTAGACAGACTGGCAGAGGTGGAGCAGTTTGGCTCTGCTTAGAATAGCGAGGATTGTGACAAGATTGCGAAGCAGATACATTGAATATTGGCCTAACCTTTTATTTCTATACATCGATTCGCATCGTTTATTGAGAGTACCTTTCTCACTCCTGTACTGGTGCTATCGATGAATCAAACTTTTCCAGTCGATGACGAAGGATTTCTCCCCTCAAAATTCGGGCTCTCTGTTCCTTCCCATTACCACTCACAACTCTTCAAACATGAACGCCAACACTGGACCACCTTCACCCATGTCACAATCGAATCCAGTCGAGCTCATGCGGTTCACGCAAGAGACAATTCGACGCCGAGTGGATGAACAACTCTCACCTTCAGATCGACTGATCGCCCACTCGTCCGAAGACTTGGTCATGAGATACGCTCGAACTGGCTTCTGGGTTGGAACTCTAGCAGGTGGAATGTTTGCTTTCAGGAGTAGATTGATCGCAGGGAGGAGAGCGATGCAGCAAGGGAGTTTACCGAGATTATTCTATCCTACCAAACCGGGACAGGCAGGGAAGTTAGAGGAAGAGTTGGCGAAAGGTGCGGCACAGGCGGAAGGAGCGTTCAAGGAGAAAGTAAAGGAGAAGAGTGCGGATGAGATGAGGAGAAGTAAAGCGATCTTCTTTGGGAAAGCAGTTGGATATGGTATCTTGGGGTCATTCATCGGGTGAGTCTTTACCTCGAATCGAGGGTGTGAAGGAAGGTTGAGCGAGAACTGACGAATCATCCTTATTTTCGTAGAACTCAATCTGGTGTCTACTTCGGTCGAGGAGCTTCAGATCGAATGCTCAAGAACTCTGGACGACAAGAAGCGATTCAAGCAGCACAGCAACGAGGTATCGCTCTCGCAGCTGAAGAAATCTCGCAGAAAACGGGAGGAAAGATCAATGTCGAACGAATGAGGGGAGTGACAGGAGGAAGAGCAGGAGCGCCTTCAGGTGGTGGGGAGAACTTGGACGACGGTATCGGATATCAGGAGCCCGGGAGAGAGCTGAGTCATGAATCGATGTCGAACGGTGTCGGTTATTCAGATCGAGGTTCGCTCCAGTTTTCGCTTCACTCGGAATCGACGCAAACTTATTCTGAATACTTGCAGCACCACCGCAAGAGAACTTTCCAGAAAGCCTAGCAGGATCCGCTCCTTCGGGATCGAGTCTCCCTGGATCTTCAGCCGACTCGAGCAACCAAACTTCTCGCTGGGACGAACTTCGACGGTCTCGAGCAAACCCACCTTCAAGTTGGGATCTGTTGCGAGAGTCAAGTAACAAGCAAGAATCGTCAAGCGGTACTTCACCTGACGGAAGGGAGGAGAACGCTTCACAGAAGGAATCGAGGTTGGATAGGGAAAAGAGAAAGAAGGAATTCGAAGCGTTGTTCGATCAAGAAGCGAAGGGTGGTGACGATAATATGGGAGACAAGGTATGGCGGTAGATCTGTATCGTTATATGAGGAGCAACGTTGAGGAGAAATAGAGATCAATCCGACTACTCTCGTCGGAAGTCCAGGGGAAGTGAGGCGAGCTATCGACGCTTGGGCGCTTCGTATTCTGATTGATGCTCTGAACAGACTCTGGACCTACCTTGACTGTGGTCGGGAACGACAGATGAGAGGGATTGCGAAAGGAAGGACAACGGTCGAAGTCGACTTTCGAGGTGAGTACTCTCTGACCTCCTTTCATTCCCGCGCATCGAAGAAGCCCGAGCTGAGGACTGACGAGTCGGTCCTCTCCAGCCTTCAGCGAATTCAAGATTCGACAGACTCCAACATCCGTTGACGCTTTGCGCATTTTCGACTCGCTCGATATGAGATTCACTCTTCGACTTCCTCCTACCTCGCCTGCTCGATACCTTGCCCGACTATCTCTCGACGAATCGGATTTGTTCGGCCTCTCACCACACGCCTATTCCGACTCCGACTAAGCTTCAGTCGACTCTCTTTCGCTCAAGGTTGTTTCTGAACGCTGTCGATGGGTCTCTCTCGCGACAACTCCAGTACAGAGGAACAGCGTAGTGATGGTGCGGGAAGCGCAAAAGTAAAGGTTTGCAGCTATCAGTGGTAATAGGTAAACAACAAGTGTATAAAAAAAGAGGGAGGATGAAAAACGAAGGAGAGGTGGTCGAGGCAAGTCCGAGCCAATAACGGCGGTTTCTAGTTGCCGAAACCGTAAAGGGTCTTTCCGGCACGCTTGAGGGCGTAGACAACGTCGAGGGAAGTGACAGTCTTTCGCTTGGCGTGCTCAGTGTAGGTGACAGAGTCTCGGATGATGTCTAGAGAAGGAAGGGAGAGTCAGATCGACAGTCAAACAGTAAAGAGAGGGGATGGAGAACGCACTCTCGAGGAAGATCTTGAGTACACCACGAGTCTCTTCGTAGATGAGACCAGAGATACGCTTGACACCACCACGACGAGCGAGACGACGGATTGCGGGCTTGGTGATACCTTGGATGTTGTCACGCAACTATAGAAAGAGTAGAAGAGTAAGAAAACGAAATTGCGAAAGATCAAGCGATGAAGAATGGCTCACGATTTTTCGGTGACGCTTAGCTCCTCCCTTTCCGAGTCCTTTTCCTCCCTTTCCTCGTCCAGACATGTTTAAAAGTAGTAGTAGTGGGGTGGGTGGGTAGTGGGTGAAGAGAAAGAGCGAGTGACTAAAAGTCGAGAGTGATGAGGAAAGAAGAGAGAAGAAGTTGAGTGGATTTGGTGCTACTTTGTACCGAAGCGCGTTGGGGCGAGTCCGTTGTTTGATCAGTAAATTCTCAAGGCTAGGTTCGATTCGAATCCTGAAGTTTGATTGGTCGTCTAGGTCGAGGCAGAAACTGAAACGCGCAAAACTGGACTCCTTTTTTTTTGATGCAGACTTGAATAGAAATTGACCTCGACCTAGGTGTAAGCAAGCTAGGAAGCGCGTCTTCTGAACTGACCCTTGTCAAACAAACAACAAACGCTTCTGATCACCTCCTCCGTTCCATCTGCAACTTTCTCTCTTCTTACTTCACTTCACTCCTACCTCTCCACTCTCTCAAACTCACTCCACTCTTCTCAACTCAACTCAAACAATGGCTCGTACTAAGCAAACCGCTCGTAAATCTACCGGAGGAAAGGCTCCCCGAAAGCAACTCGCTGCCAAAGCTGCTCGCAAGTCTGCTCCCGCTGCCGGAGGTGTCAAGAAGCCTCACCGATACCGTCCTGGAACTGTCGCTCTTCGTGAGATTCGTCGTTACCAAAAGTCTACCGAACTCCTCATCCGCAAGCTTCCGTAAGTCTCTCTCCCTTAACTCTACTCTCTCTCACACAGTCTAGCTAACCTCTCTCCTTCTGTCTCCGCTTAGCTTCCAACGTCTCGTTCGTGAAATCGCTCAAGATTTCAAGACCGATCTTCGTTTCCAATCCTCGGCTGTCATGGCTCTCCAAGAAGCTGCCGAAGCCTACCTCGTTTCCCTCTTCGAAGACACCAACTTGGCTGCTATCCACGCCAAGCGTGTCACCATCCAACCCAAAGACATTCAACTCGCTCGTCGTCTCCGTGGTGGTTAGTTTCCCTCATTCCTCTTCTTTCCTCTTCTTCTTCATCACTGACTCCCTCGGTTCCCCTCGATAGAACGTCAATGAGCGACTCTTATCGTCATTCGCTTGATCTTCCCGTCGCTTGACATCTCTCTCCTCTCTTTCGTCTTTCTTACTCTTACCTACTCCCCCCTTCTTTTTTTAACCCTTACATTGTTGTTTACCCCTTTATCAATAGCTGCAACCACTTACTTCTGCGCTTCTCATCCTTACTCTTGTGTCCCTTGTTTCTTGATCGCTGTTGAGAGAGAGAGTTGAACCTGAGTAAGAAAAGACTCCAAAGCTTCGAAATCTGCGAAAGTTCGAGCGAGTCAATCACAATTTGTGACGAGTCGAATGGTGTTGACTGATTGGTTTAGAATCGTCGTCGAGAGTCAAGGCGAAGGGGGATGAGCGAGTGAGAGGGGGAAAGAAGTAGAACGAGATTCGAGAAGTGTCGTTTGGAGTCGACGTCGAAGTCGAAGGAGAGTGAATACGAGGCGCGGCTGTATCGAGATTCCATTCAGCTTGTCAGCATTTGCTCGCCTGGCTCGACTTGGACAAGCGAATGAAAGGATGGGAGAACTCACCTCGAGCCAAACGTTGTCGCTCGAGAACCCTTCTTCGTTACTCGCAGCTTCTGACCCCTGCACGATAACGCCATCCTCTTCCAAAGCAGCGACACGGACCCGAAGCGTCTGCAATAGGGATATCTCCCTGATCTCCGCGCTTTACCTCAATCACTTGCGAATAAAAGACCACATCCTTTCTCATTGCTGTCGATTCTCTGCTCCTCCTCCTCTACTCAGACTCCACAGCTTTGCCTCAGTATCGTATCGTTCAGTATATAGTCTATCCCGCTCCCTCGCGCCGCAATGCAACGCTTCTCAGCTTCTTGTCTGTACAGAATCTTTCCCTCGTCTCAAGCTGCTCCAATTCCCGTGCTACGGTCGCGGCCTTGATAGCGGTGTTCTGACGTGTCGTTTCTCAAGAATTCCGTGTCGATCCGTCGAAATCACAAGTGACGTTCGGAAGAGAAATCTTGAGTGGTCTATAATTCTCTGATCACTGTCGAGTACCTCGGATGTTCGATTGATCTCCTCTTTCGTGCCTATTGACTAGTACAAGCAGCGTGAGCGCCATTGAGGAGAAGTAGAGAAGGGGAACTAATGCTGACCTTGCGTTATTTCCTAAATTAGAGTATGAATCTAAGTATTCCGCCTTCTATAGCTTCTAACATCCTATGCTCGTCCTCTATAGCATCCTCAAATATCTCGAATCGTCTTTCGTGGGCGTCCCTTTCCCTCTCTCTAAGTCCTGCCATCAAATCACTCTTTCGATTCGACGCTTCGATAAGATTGCTCCATCCAACATAACGATCCTTTCCCTTTCCCCAACTCCACTTTGTCCACTTGCGCAATGAACAACTGACTCTTCATCTGCTGTCCCTTCTCCGCTTTCCTATCACTCTTCATCTGTCCCGTCGAATCAATATCCCATAAATCGACGTTCTTGACAATCCTACATTCCAACGATCCCAACCCATTCTCCTCGATCTCCCTAAACACTCTCGAATCGAATTTAGGTTCTATTGACCAGTCTGTGTCGGCTGAAGGTAAGGCGGGATGAGGGAGGAGAGCTTGACGAGCGAATAAACGAGCTAGATCTTCTTGTTCCGGAGAGAGGAGGTGGAGTTTGAATGAAGGAGATTGTGTAGAGCAAGTATTGGGAGGGCGAGCTAGGTGAGAAGCGAGTCGAGAGGGAAGTCGAAGAGAGAAGGAAACGAGAGGAGGGGAGAGCGAGATTGAAGTGAGGGACGATAGGGTAGCTCCATGGTTGTGTTCTTGGTCATTAAGAGGTGTTGTAGAGGTACTGGAGGAGTGTGGAGGGATGTGAGCGGTGAGGACTGCAACCGGTTGTGCAACTCGTCGAAACAGCTCCCGTTGGAGTGAGGAAGGGTCGACTGAGCTCCTAGTCGAGTATTGCCGAAGTACAGGCCATGACCGAAGCAGAGTTCGAGGTCGAGGCATAGTGGTCGAATGGAAAGAGTCGAAACTCGAGAATTTCGCAAAGGGACGACTGAGTCATTCTCGCACTCGTCACAACTCCTCTGTTCATGAGTGAGAATCATAGACTGCTGAGAGTCACTACCGATCTTCTAGAAGAGCGCGAGCGACTAATTACAGAATTATCCGACTCCGAAGTTTTCGCAACTTGAGAAATCGCTCTCTCGCGCGATCACGTCGAACTCTGCGTACTTCACACTCGCTAACACTTGACCACTCTTACGTGATGAACCCCTCAGCATCTATTTCATTCATTGCTTGAACCTCCAACCCCTCTTCTCCAACGCTTCCCTGGCAACCCCTTGCTTCTCTTCATTGATCAACACATAATCCGTATCCCACGTCGAGCTCGCAAAGACCGGGACTTCCGCTTCCTTCAAGGGACCTGTCAGGGCATGCAAGATACCCGTTAAGGAGAGATCCATCGGTCCTTTCACGATTAATGCGATCCAAGGTTGTGATGTTTCAATTGGGGCTTCCTCGGTTGATGCGGTCTAGCAGAGATCAAAGTTGAGATCAGTGATAGTGTGCAGAAGAGGAGAGAAGCAAGTCGCCTACGTTTGAAGGGTAGATCTCGTCGAGAGTTTTCGAAGGAAGGATGATCGAGACCTCTGCTGGAGTCCTCGTGATGGAGAAGAAAGGTACCTCTTTGCCTGGTGAGACGAGGAGCTCGACGAGCCGAGTAGGGATACTCTGAGTTGGTGAGAACTGGATGATGGAGAGTTGATGAGGAGAGAAAGATAGTTCAAGGGCAGGGTTCGAGAGATCGAGTGACATGACTGGAGCGAGATGGGAATGGAAGGGAACCAGAAGCGGGAAGCAGAAGCAAGAGAAAGAAACGGGATGAAGAAGGAAGAAGGAAAGAGAAAAAAAGATCGTCGCTAGATTGCGCTTCTTTAGGGCTAAAAAAAAGGGACGGGAGTCAGGGAAGCCAACCGACTTGAGCCACTGCCAGACGACTTCGAACGTCGAAGATCGGAGCAGACAAAGGGTCGACAAAGCGGAAATCGAATTTCGAGCTATAATTCTAATGGAACGATAAGACACTAAGCTGTTCTCGACGGTCTACCTTCGTTCCCTGGGTGCCCATCTCTATCCCTCTTTATCCCCTCGAAGGATGCCTCGAGTTCCTCCCTTTCCTCTCCCTCCTCACCTCACTCCAACTCCTCCCGCCTTCACTCGCACTAAACCCTTTCTCCCGCTTCCCCATCTCGTACCAACTGTCTCCCGCACCATCCGCCTTCCCCCTGAGTCTCTCTCTCTCATCGTCTGATTGATCGGAAGCTGAAGAATCAGGTGCGAGAGTTTCGGGGGGTACGTTCCAATTCGGTGGGAGGTCGGAAGAGGAGGGGTTCAGGTTCGAGTAGAGGTGAGTCGAAAAGTTGGAAGAGTGCCGAAAGAGGAGATAGAGGAGTGGGATAGAAAGGAGTGGGAGGAGGAAAACGATCTGCAGGAGAAGATTTCAAGTCAGACTTTGCACAAGAGAGTAGACAGGAGCGGGATAGCGTACGATCGGGAACGCAATGATGATTGCGTTGAGTCGAGACGTGCAGGATTCATCTGTGTAGGTCGCGTCGACCGTGCGACTGCATGGGATTGACGCCGATCAGTCTTTGACTTCAGATCGAGTGATCAGAAGCGATTCCTTACCAATGTAACACTCCTTCTGATTTCTTCGTGACGAATTGATACTCGAGGAACAGTCCCAACGCGATTTGAACAAGCGTTACGAACTATTTCCAAAGCGTCCGAAACTTCGTCAGGTTTCGCTAGAATGGAGAGAGTCAGGTTGCACAACTTACAGTAAGCATCCACGACATTGACTTGACAGTTCTCGGCATATCATTCTGTAGCTGACCCAAAGCGGCGAGACAGCTCATCCAACAAAACCCTACTGCCGCGATGAAGACCAACGCTACCCACTGCCCCTGCGTGTATAGAGCATTCCAAGCTGCACAACCTCAACCTCGTCAACCATTGCGTGTCGTGGTGAAGAATAGAAAAGGGGACGAACGAAGGACAACGACGCAAACTCCGCCGAGGGAGATCAAACCCAATAATGCTCCCAAGTAGAAGATCCGTTTGATCGAGGTTTGGACCGATAGTCGTTCGGCTCGCGTTGAAAGCGTCTCCATCAATTTGCTTGAGAGTTTGGAGGGAAGAGAGAGGAGAGAGGGAAAGGGATTTTGCTCCTCGGGTTTTGAGGAAAGACACCGCGGAAACTCCGAAGACCTCGAAGGGGGTTCATCGTATTTGTCGGTGACTGAGAGTGTAGTACGAGGTGTTGCAGAGTCATAGAGATGGAGAGGGCGATGAGAAAGAAAGAAAAAGCGAAAACAAGAGCGAGGTGCGAGCGGGGAGTTGTAGAGGCAGTTTTCTGAGCTGTGATTAGAGTACGAGTAGTCTGTGAGTGTTCAAAGCGAGCAGAAGGTGATCCCAGTGATTGTTAGAGGAGCAAGAGACGAACAGAATGACCGAGTTCTTCCATTTCCTTTTGCTCCTCTCTTCCTCCCGAATGTATGACAGGGCCTTCACGACCTCCACCACCTCTCCGAAGCTACACCGAAACAGTCCAAGCAGATGTAGACGACGCTACGTCTTCCTCATTCCTTTCACTTTCCCCCACTTCGTCCGTCGCAACTCGATCTACAGCTGATGAGACAACTCCTAGAAGGAAGAGAGCACCTACATTAGGAAGGAGGAGGAGTAACGATGAGATTCGAATCCCACCACTAATGAATCAACCTCTCAATCACCACGAAGAGGACACGACGAATACGCATGAGAGCGCTTCACCGAACAGTACAATAGTTGGTGGAATTGGACGAGTCAGGAGAGCCAATAGTACAGATTTACTAGTACTCGCAAACGATCAAGAATTGCAAAGTTCAAACAGCGACGAAGGCTTCTCGAGCGAGGTGAGCTTCGTCCCTCTCTGTCTCAAGCATGAAGAATTGACATGACTCGGTGCAAGATAGGAAGAACCGTTTCGATTTCGACCTCCTTCTGTCACTTCGACGACAACTTCTCAACATTATTCTGTGAGGCTTGCGATGCTTCTCGTTGCTGGAGGAGGATGATCGAGCTCGAGCTGACTTCACAAGGTCGTAATAGAGAAGAGGTATACGAATAGAGGATGCATCGAATAGGGACAACAACATCTTCGTTAAACAAGTAAGCTTTCTCAATTCTTTCCCTTTCCGTTGCTCCCGGCTGACCTGAACTTGTCCCTGTCCTCTCAGCTTTCAATACCTTCCTATCATGCAGTTGGATCCGAAGGTTCCGGATTCGTAGTGTTTGATATCGAGATCCAAACCCTCCCAACAGGCTCTTCTTCCCAAGTTCGTTTTCCGCCTCCTCTCCCTTCTCGTCTCCCCTGAACTGACCCGAATGCCGCGTCTACAGGGCACGCTTATACGTACACACAAACGTTACTCTGCTTTCGTCCGTTTACGAGCAGACTTGATTACTCAATTCCCACGCTCACGAAGAGTTCTCCCTCGACTCCCTCCGAAATCTTCACTCGGTAAGGTCCCAACCTCCGTTAGCCTCTACATGGATGGTGCTGATTGAGTAGGTGAGAGATATGTACAGCAAAGTACAGACCGAGTTTCTTGGAGAAACGAAGACAGAACTTGAGTTTTTGGTTGACTAGCGTTTTGTTGCATCCTGTGTTTGGAGGTAGTTCAATCGCGAGAGCTTGGGTATTGGAGTGAGACTGGGCTATATATAGTATCCTTGTTGTTGTTGTTGTCGTCGTTGTTGTAGGAAATGGAAGTTATTCTGAACTTGCGAAAATTGCGAAAAAAGTGAGATCCGAGTCGACGCGTTTCTATCCTCACCTTTCCTCATCTCCCGCTTATCTTGAAATCTTCCTTACCGCATCTCTATCAGTACACCTCAAATACACGTAGCAAGCGCGCTCTTCCCCTTCCCTCCTCCCCTCTCTTGCACAATCTCAAGCGCGTTTCGGAACTCTCTCTCTCTTTCCCTCCCTCCCTCAGATGTCTTCCCGAGCAGCTAAAGAAGCTAGACGAGCAGCACAAGAACAATTAAAAGCAGCTCGTTTATCCGGTAAACGGAACTATCAAGTAAGTCCTTTGCTCATTCCCTCTCTCACCTCTTTCATCCTGAGCTGATTCACGCGTTTATGAGGATGACTAGTTGAAGGAACAAGATGATGTATATGATGAAGTTGATGAAGAAGTTTATAGGTCTGTCGTGAGGGGAAGGTTGGCAGAAGATGAGTTTATTGAAGAAGATCAGGGAGTGAGTGGGTACGCAGATAACGGTATGGACGATTGGGATAGGGAGAATAGAAGTGAAAGCGAGGATGATGACGATGAGGAAGGTAAGTTCAGTCTCGATCAACTCGGAGAAGATAACGAGAATTGAGATTTTCGAGTCGCGATGCGGTAGATGCGAAGAAGAAGGAAAGGAAACTGAAGAGGGAGGAACAGAAGAAGAAATTGAACGCTGCTGCCGCTAAACGGAAAGCGAAACAACCTGTCATTGCTGAAGGTGCGAACCCTTATATCAATCCGAATAAGAAAGCAGGTGCTCCTTTACCTGGTACGCCGTTCTCCTCCTCATCCCCGTGGCTTATCCCCTGACGATGTGATGAGCGATGTGATGAGCGGTGCACAGAACAAGAGGATGACTTCATGTCTAGTTTATTGGGAGACCTCGATGGACAAGCAACTGTCGCACCTTCGAAGAAAGCTGAACCTACTCGACCCAAAGCCGTTCCAACTCGACTCGCAAAGACTTCGTTATCAGGCTTCAAACGCAAAGCACCCGAAGGAGATCCCGATTCTTCTTCATTCCGATCCTCGACCGTTTTCGCTTCTTCATCAGATACCGCCGCTTCCGATCCAGTCGAGGATCCTTCGTTCGGATTAGTCGGACCTTCGAGTGATGGTTACGAGAATGGATTAGGGAAGAAAGCGAGGTTTGATGATGGAGTGAGTGGGATGGGAGATATTTCGTTCGATGATGGAAACTTGGAGGAGGAAACGAAACCTTCGACGACCAAGAACGAGGATGTCAAGATGGAAGAACAAGACGACGACGATGATCTCTTCGTTAAACCTGCTGCCCCCGTCGTCAAACCGAAAGGAGGCGCACAACGTCGACAACTCGTCAACGCTTCAGCAGCGAAACCCAAACTTCCCAAACCTGAACCCGACCTCCCTTCTCCCTCGACTTTGTCGTCCTCGTCCTCAGTCGATCACAAACCGAAACCGAAAGGACTCGACTGGAGAACTGCTACTTCCAACCTCGCTAGCATCGCACCTTCCACTTCTTCCTCGTCTTCCGACAGTCTCAACATGGATGAACAAGCAGATTTCAACGCTCAACATCAAACGGTAGTAGGAAAGAACGCCAGTAAAGCTTTAGCGACCGTCACGAATGCTCTAGAGCCCGATGGCTCCCTTCAATTCTACTGGTTCGATTACGATGAACCTGCGCATCAACCTGGAGCGGTGAGATTAATTGGGAAAGTCAGGGCGACTGGGGAGACGGTCAAAGTCGTCAGTGATGGAGTCAAGGTCGTTCCGAAGTACGTCAGTGCCGTTTTGACTATCAAGGGGATCAAAAGGAAACTTTACGTTCTTCCCAAAACCAAGGCTGAATGTACGTCAAGCTTTCACTCCACTGTCTTTGAGCGAGGGAGTTGCTGATACTAAGCTCTCGGCTCGTAGATTACGGAGGAGAAGGAAGTGATGCAGGAAACGATAGTGACGATGAGGAAGAGGATTTGCCAGCTGACGAAGTCGGAGCTGATTTCATCGACGACGCGAAGAAACATGGAGCTACTGGACTCGTAGCTGGAGAAGAGTACGTCAAGAGAAGATACGTTTTCGGAATCAAGGGAATTCCGAGAAAAGAAACAAATTGGTTGGAAGTCTCTTGTAATTTCCCTAGTGAGTCTCCCCACCTCGCTCGCTCGTCTTCTTTGTAACCCCGCTGACTCTAATCTTCGAGCGCAGCAACGAAAGGAGGCAAATCTGGAAAAGCCGATATTCCGGTCGAATCGTCGGGAGAACTTTATTCGCACGTCTTCGGTACCACCGCTACTCCGTTCGAACGTTTCGTCGTAGATCGCAAGATCATGGGTCCTTGTTGGCTGAATGTGACAGCCCCAAAGATCAACAAGGGTGAAGCAGTACGTTCACTCCGCACCTCTACCTTTTTTCAATTCGACTGACGCATTCCGTCTCTATCCCGCAGATCTCATGGACGAAGCTCGAAGTCGACGCTGATCAAGCGAACGTTTCACCTTTCTCCTCAAGCGACGCCTCAGCTCCAAAAGATCAACCTCGACTGACTGTTCTCAGTTTGAGCACTCGCACGGTCGTTCATCTCAAGGAGAACAAACGAGAGATCGTCTGTGCAGCTGGTCGAGTCTGGCACAACAGTAAATTCTACTTCTCCCTATCGGAAATCGTAAACGACTGATCATGTTCCCGAGAATTAGTCGATATCGACGACCCAACACCGATCGAAAGGCAAGGTTCATCGTCGCAGATCTTCGTTCGAAATCTCTTCACAGACTTCCCGAAAGACTTCGATCGAACTGCTCGAGAAGCCACCAAGAATGGGATTTCAATCTTCAAAGACGAGAGACCAATGCTTCTTCGGTTACTTCGTTCGTCACGCTTCTTCTCTCAGCCTTTCTTTTCGACAGAACTAATAAGTTCCCGCCAATAGAATACATCGGCAGTAACGATCCTGACGTTATCGTCGGTCAAGATTTCTCGCAACTCGACCTCGACGTAATCCTTACTCGTCTTCGAGATCTCAAAATCGACAACTGGTCTCAAATCGGTCGATTGCGCGTTCCGGGTGACAAGTGGCCGATGCTTCGTTCAGGTCGAAACACTGGTCTTCTCTCAGGTCGTCTCAACCTTGATCTTTCGAGCGATGGTACAAAGGTAAACTTTCTCTTGTCGTACAGCTCGAGCTTCAGCTGACCTTTGAGCGGTTTCGTAGTCTCTCATCGAATCGACGACTTGGTCGCTCACCGAAATGTGTTCGACTCATCTCAACATTGCTCGCGAGGATATCGATCCCGAAGATACCGCCAAGTTCTTCGACAATGTTCATTCGACTGCGAAAGCTCTCACTCACTTCGTCAAGCTGTGCGAGGTCGACTGCTACTTCCAAATGGCGATCGCTTGCAAAGTTCAAGCTCTCCCTTTGACTCGTCAACTCACGAATCTCGCTGGTAACTCTTGGTGAGTCGAGCGAATTCTCTACCTTCTGACTGGTATGGAAGAAGCTCATCTCGCTTCTGATCTCGTAGGAACCGAACTTTGGCAGGAAATCGAGCTGAGCGAAACGAGTTCATTCTGTTACATCGATTCAACGAAACCGGCTTCATCGTTCCCGACAAGATCTCGTCGTGGGAGAAGAAGGAACAGATCAAGAAGGCCGAGAATACGAAGAAATCGAAGAAGCAAGCTGAGAATGGAGAAGAAGCACCGAAAGTCGAGATCAAGAAGGAGAAGTTCAAAGGAGGTCTCGTCTTCGATCCAGAGAAGGGATTGTGGGATCGTTACATTCTCGTCATGGACTACAACTCGCTCTATCCTTCGATCATTCAAGAGTTCGATATCGACTTTGCAACTATTGATTGGACTGCTGACGACGTGAGTTCCCTTTTTCTTCTCGCTTCTAACCTACAACGATTACTCCGCTGACTGTCCTTGCTCTTCATGCTCATAGGCTGAAGACCTTGACAAGATGCCTGATCGAGGACCTTGCGAAGGAGAGCCTCAAGGTGTTCTTCCTCAACTTATTGCTTCACTCGTCGCTCGACGAAAGATCGTCAAAGGTTTGATGAAGGACAAGAAGGCTACTGTCGCAAAGTTGATGCAGGTGCGTTCAGATTCGCTTAACGCTCGCACTTCTTCATGAACGCTGATTCGTTCATTTTCCTACAGTACGATATCACTCAAAAGGCTCTCAAGCTCACCGCCAACTCGATGTACGGTTGTCTCGGATACGAAGGATCTCGTTTCTACGCTCGACCACTCGCTGCTCTCACCACTTTCAAAGGTCGTGAGATTCTCACTCGAACGAAAGCAGACGCCGAAAGCATGTCGCTTAACGTGAGTTACCTTTCTAGATCTCATCTCTGCGACGAATAAGCTCACATAGCTCTCATTGACAGGTCATCTACGGAGATACCGATTCGGTCATGATCAATACGAATCAAGACAAGTACGAAGAAGCTCTCAAGATCGGAGTCGAATTCAAGAAGCTTATCAACGAGAAGTACAAGAAGCTCGAAATCGATACCGATGGAGTCTTCTCTCGTATGCTTCTCCTCAACAAGAAGAAATACGCTGCTCGCAAAGTCGATGATGACGGAAAAGGAGGACCCGGAGCTGCTTCGACCGAGATCAAAGGATTGGATATGAAACGTCGAGAGTTCTCTCAACTTTCGAAGAATGCTTCAAAGTGAGTTTTTGTCTCTCTTGATCATCCACTCTCGATCTCGAGCTCGATTGACCCTTTCCTCTCGCTTCCCTCGGCAGGAAAACGCTCGACTACATCCTCGAGAGTGACGAAGCTACCGAAGTGGTCGTTGAGCAGATTCATAACTACTTGCAAGATCTCGGCGAGAGTATTCGAATTGGAAAGGTTCCCCTCGACGACTTCATCATCTTCAAGGTAAGTCTCGAACCGTGTTCCCTCGCTGGAGTCTGTCGAGAGCTGACGTGACTCTTCATTCGACAGCGTCTCGGAAAGAATCCTGAAGATTACCCAGATGCGAAATCGCTTCCTCACGTTCAAGTCGCGATGAAGATGAAGGCGAAAGGTCAATCGGCAAAGGCTGGAGACGTCATTCCCTACATCTTCTGTATCCCTCCCAATGGCGAGAAGACGAAGAGCGCTCAAGCTGCGAACGCTCATCATCCCGACGATGTTCGACGAAGCGGTTCAACTCTCAAGATTGGTGCGTTTCCCTTTCGATCGCTTCGATATCCTTTATCGACAGCATCTGACCCTTTCGTGGTGAGTGCCGTAGATCTCGAGCTGTACATATCGACGCAAGTGCTGCCACCGATTGAACGTCTCTGTGAACACATCGAGGGTACCGAAAAAGCTCGTCTCGCAGAATGTCTCGGTAAGCTTGCATCATCGCATCCCCTCTCAACCCATCAGTCGCTGACAAAACTTTGTTTGGCAGGTCTTGACGCCGTCAACTACAAGTCTTCATTCGACGCACCCGAGCGAGAGTTCAAGACTTTACAATCGCAGATCTCCGACGCGCAACGTTTCGCCGATGCCATTCCTTTCAACGTTCGATGCCGAGCGTGTGGAAGCTCTACTGCATTCGAACCTCTCGGAGCGAAATCCGTGCGTCTCGACTTCTCCCTCGCAGGTTCCGTACTCGGATTCGAGCTGACTTTCTGCTCGATGTTTAGTCTGGCGTTATCTCGAAGTCAGGGATGTTCTGCGGCAATCTCGACTGCCAACAACCGCTCTCGATCCCTTCGCTCGCTATTCAACTTGACCTCCAGATTCGATCGTTCATCACCAAGTTCTACGAAGCTTGGCTAGTCTGCGATGAATCCACCTGCAGCAATCGAACAAGGATGATGTCGGTTTACGGAAAACGATGTCTGCAGCCGCAATGTCGTGGTGCGATGCATTTCGAGGTTTGTCGATGTCTCTCTCTTCTCTTCGTTTCAGCACGGCTCACGCTGTTCCTCCTCTGCAGTACTCCGATTCCAAACTTTACGATCAATTGCTATACTTTGACATGCTGTTCGACGTCGAGAAGGCTCGAGCGAAGGTAGCAGGTGGATTGGATCAGCGTGAGTATCCGTTTCTTTCGCTCTTCCACGAAACTTCGCTCATTGTAAGATGTCTTCTATAGCGGACTTTACTGCTCGTGCTGAAGCCAACAAGATCGCTCTCGACTATCTTCGAAAAGTAGTGACAAAACACCTCGAAAAGAATGGTCGTCGCTGGGTTTCGATGGAATCTCTTTTCTCGTTCATGAAGGTTTGAAAGGGGGGGTTATCTTAGGGTCGCTTAGCTTTCTCGTGTGTTCATTGATTATATGCTTGTAGATTCGTATGTCTTGCCTCTTAGTCTTGTCGTTCTTGTAACTCTAGCATCGCAGCGTTACTTCTCAGTCTGTCCGATTCAGCGGTCGCGTTGCTCGAGGTGCCGAAGACCTTTGCTACAGTATGAGAATGTTGCTCTGCTGGCGGTTTCCTGCGAACCATCGTCAAACATGGGCGAGAGAGGAAACGAATGGAGAGAAGAAGAGAACAGCGAAGATCTCTCGATAGTAGTTGAACCGTCGAAGGTCCGAATTGCGAGCACGGTCGGGAGCTGACTTATGAAGAGATGCAAGGTGAACCTCTCATCGACGCAGGTACGATGCAAAGTGACTGATTTGTCTGTTACCGATGTTTTCGAAATCTGCATTGTCTCCTTTTATTGCCAGCCTGTATCACGAACAGGAAGGGGAGTAGTGTACTGACAATAATGCGTCAATCAGCAAGTCATAGCATTGGAAGCCCGTGCACATCGACGATAGGTTCGATGCTTGAAAGTTGCAGCTCTTTCGCAATTCACTTCACGTTGAACCACTCCCTCAGCGCGGGCAAGCGAGTTATCGACTCTTGAGACGACTTCAAACCCGCTGCAACCGACAAAAACAGACAAGAGTGCTGATCCTCGCCTGGTATACTGAAGACGGCGACGAGGCAAAAAGGTACGCCCAATGTGGGGCTCGAACCCACGACCACCAGATTAAGAGTCTGGTGCTCTACCGACTGAGCTAACCGGGCGATTCTATGAGACAGCCGACGACAAATGACGCTTATATACTGTAGCTCACAAGGTCGACTATAGATCAGCAACTTCTCCCTCAAACAGCGTCTACTGAAGTGGGAAACTCGACTTCTCAAAGACATTCATCTCGATACGACACAGTCCGCGCAATAGTGCCACCCGTGGACGAGAAACTAGAGCTTTCCGCGAGTTTTCGAGGGATTTTGACCTCTTCTCGCAATTGAGCGCATCTTCGATAGTCTGCTGTAAAGGCATTGCAGATGAACCGCATGGATCATACTCCAAACGTCCATGGGTCGAGTGACAAACTTTGCGCTATCATCAATGCGCTCGGAACAGCACTTCTTTCGCAAGATTGAGGAACTGTTCGCGCCTGTCTCGCTGGAGACCCTCCGCCTGTTCGGGACTCTAGCAGCGAAGTCCTCATAAGCACGACGAGCCAAAAAGGAGTTTCCATCGACGAGGTAGCAGACTCGCGAAGCTTTGGGAGAGACCCTCACCAAATTTGCGTCCTCTATTCGACAAGAATTGACGGCTCGATTGCACTACTTGAACAGTTAACCTGGCTAGTAGATACAATCGATTTAACTAATCGTGGATTGTCCGTTTGCACGAGCAATTCGATTAGAACTGCCTATTCACGAATAGACGCAAACTCTTACATGGCGCGCGAGATGCTATGATTCCTTAGGGTGGCATCGAAGGATTCCCGAGGTGAAGTCCACTACAGACAAAAGCGGAAATTGTATTTTGGTACGAAAAGGCTCATGTCGTCAAAAGATTCAACCTATGCGGCTAGTATCAACTGTTGTAACGAAATGTGGTCATTTTTGCTTGTCTCTGAGCCTTCTACTGATGCCTTTCGAGTACCAATCATTCGTTTTCGAGTTGGCTCAATCAAACGTCGAATTGGGGCGATTTGCGAGCCTATAGGAAAGGGAAAGGAGAGCATCGCAGGAACGAGGTCAAAGTGGGCAATCTTTAAACGCTACTCGGATTCCGCTTCTACTGCCACTCTCATCTCTCCGCGGGGTCATTCCTATCAATGAGTCAAAGCGAGGCGAGCTAGAGACGTTGCTTGAGCGAAACAAGCTTGAAAAACAGAACCTTCGCATATCGAAAACTTGAGTGCGTCCGTTCTCCTCTCGCTCGTTTGTATTTGGGTTGCTCCTGTCCTTTCATGTTGTCGCTTTAATGACGAGCGAGCTCCTGACAAGCTCAGAGTCTGTTTTTTGAACGCACAGTCCTGTCTCCGATTTCTCCTGTCTTTCACTACCTCCTTCTTTCGGGGCCTAAGCGGATCAAAAGACAGATCGATGCAGCCGAACTGGCTTCTTCTCCAGACTCTCTCTAATCCCGCTCACCCAAGACCTAAAGCTTCTCTCCTTCGTCCACTCTCTCCACCCTCTCACTATCTCACACTCACTGCACCTACAAGCGAGTACGAGACGTTACAGTGAGCTATCTCGTATCTCTCGGCTGATCTGCTGCGTTCAAGCAAACGTCCTTCTCCTCCCCTTCCCGTCGACATATGAGCTCACGCACTTCTCTTATTGGCAGAACATGCTGCACCCGGACCTAGACCCAGACACTCGACCGGCCAACCCTTTCCAATCACCTCGTCGCCGACCGTCTCTCCCGATAATTCGACCTCTTCCTCCGACTCCTTTCACTCAGTTAAGCTTTAAGAATGATCGCCTGAGGTTCACCGAAGCTGCAGCGAGTGCACCTTTGATCGCTCTGCCACTACAGGCTCGTTGTTCGAGCGTTTCAGAGACGAAAACAACGACCGAAACGAGGCTGGGGGACAAGCGGAGGGAGTTGGAAGATGAGATTGGATCGAAGAGACCTAACTTAGACTCGGCGGAGAGGGAAAGGGAACGAGGGAACAGCGAAAACAGTGACTTGCAATCTCGCTCGAAAGTTGGCAAGTCAGAACTTTGGTTTCTCTCGCGCTTGACGTTCTGTTCGCGAGCTGACGAAAAATCGGTATCCTCCAATAGACGGCCCCGGTTCGCGAGAAGGAGCTTCGAAGCTGTCGGCGGCGGCATTCTCGTCGTCGAGCGTATCCCTCGCCTCAAAAGCCGAATCGTTCTTCTCCTTGCGTTCAGTCGTTTCGTCGTGTGGATCGAGTCTGGACCCGATGGAGTCTCGAGCTGGATCCCCTGCTTTCGTTTCGACAGCTCACGCATTTGCTAGCTCGCCAATTCCTGTAAGCAGCGTTCTTCTCCTCGCGAATTCTCGGTCCTTTGAGCTGACCTATCGACGCAAATCTTGTAGTGCGATCATCATCGAACACATCCAGTCACCTCTCGCTCACTGCCATCAACTTCACCCTTCACGAACCTTCCGGATGCTCCCTTCTCAGATCTCGTCCCCATCATTTCGGCTCCTGAACCTCGACGTCGTTCATCCTCGAGACGTAGAAGGAGAATCGCGAGTCTACAGCAAGCAACCGAGGATCAGAGTAGGCCAGTCAGCAGGGAGAAGATCCGACGCAAGACGTCGATTCCTGCTCTCCCTCAGTCCCTGACACCCTTTCCTCTCGAAGCGAAACCTCTCAATCTCGATCATCCAGTCGCTACGTTCGCTCGAGTCCCTTACCCTACCTCTGTGCCGACTCGCAGTAAGTCGTCTTCGCACACTCCGAAAAACCCTCGCCCTACGACTCGTTCTCATGCTCGCAAGAGATCGTCCTCGGACGCAGAGAATGTCGAAGTCAGCGTTGATCGTACATTACGCTTCAAGAAGAGCCTCAGCAAACTCAAAAAATCGACGACTTCACTTCGCAACGCATTCCGTTCCTCTACGAAACCGACATCTCAACTCGACACTCCTCCACTCCCACGACTTCCCGCTCCCACATCGACTGGTACACCGTCAAAGACTGAACGTCCTCGAACGCTGAAGCGATCTTCCTCCAGAAAACGGCTCGACCCGGATCCTCTCCCTATCTTCCCTTCTCCTCCACCCTCGGCTCCTTCTTCTTTCATGGGCTCGACATCGAGTCTAGTCGGGCGCTTCATCGATAGCCAACCTTCCTCGACCAGAACAAAACCGTCTTCATCCCTCTCTCGATCATCATCCCTTCGAAACCGACTTGCCAGCTTCACTTCCCCTTGCCCATCTATCCCAGGTCCACACTCTCGACCTCAGACTGCTGAAACTCCTTGTCGAATACCATCGACTCCTCACGCTGCACCCACTCTCCGAAGATCCGCTTCAACGAGCGCGATCAAACTCAAACGACCTCCCCTTCCTCCTCTCCCTTCAGCCTCACCCGCTTCCATCTTTCGAGAAGATCTATCCTAGCCACTGCGATACTGTTTGTGTACCTACTCTTTTGGTTTATTCGTCAATTCATACTGTTTCCCCTTTGCAAATTTGTCAGTTTTGGTCGTCGATCTCCGCTCATGAACCGTTTGTCCGCAGCCAGAAACGGTCAAAGAGCCTTCAACCAACCGTCCGAAGCTTGTCTGAGAGGGCCTAAAGACCGCTGGAGCGTTTGGCCAAAGGTTGCGTCTCGCAGGTCCGAAGAGAACTTGATCGAAAAGGTAAGGTGAAGCTTGCAGTGAAAAACAGCTATATACACGACAGTGAGAGTGTCCGATCGTGGAATGAGAGAGAGATATGTACGGGTCAAGAGGGGAGGAAAAGCGAGAGGAAGGGAGACAAACGAAATGATGGGTAAACGAGGAAAAAAATAGGAAGACAACATGGGGACGAAGGATTTGCGATAGCTAAGTAAGGGTATGAGAGCTAGAACCTGGATAATGACGAGAGGTCAGTCCCTTAACTTGGAAGAAGCTGTTGACAGGTCGAAGTAGACTGACCTTTTTTACACGGACGAAACGACGGGAAATGACAATAACGTCAAGTCTCGAGAGCAGACGGCTCTTCAGTGTTGGCCTTATCGGTGAACGAGAACCTCCTAATGCCATCCGTTGACTCATCAAGTACCGAAGATTCTGCCGTACTCCTCCCGTCCTCGTCGTCTGAATTTCCACTTTCCCTGTCTTCGTCGCTCTCCTCATCGAAGAAGCTCTGCCTCCTGCCTTTCGGGAACGGTGTCGACGCGTATGACCTCGTTGGTTTGAACGTAGCGTCTCCTGAATCTCGAGTCGAAGTCGGAGAAATTGAATGAGGAGTCGTCGCTTGACTTCCAACTCCGATGACTTCTGGAACGACAGTGTCGTCTAGCTCCTCGAGAGGTGGGACAGGCAATGAAGGGAGTTTGAGGTCATCGAGTTTTGGGAGGAAATTAGGTCGAGCGGTCGATCTTGAACTACGTCGTCTCGCGAGTAATGAGGTAGGCGGCGAAGTTGAAGTGACTTTTGACGTAGTTGGAATGGGAGAAGTTGTTGCACGATGAGAGAGCATAGGAGGGGGAGGAGGAGGTGTTTCGAGGAGAGGAGATTTCGAAGGGTTCAGGCTGGGCTCGTTGTCGGTGAGAGCTGAGGAAGGTTGAACGGGATTTGGAAAGGTCGGTGAAGGAGGGATGTCTGACGTCTCGGGATCGAATCGGGTTACTGCAGGAGTAATAATATGATCACTTGACGAGCTCCTCATAGCACTGGGACGACGGGGAGGTTGAGGTCGAGGAGCCGAGCGGTCTTCTGAAGGGATTGCCCAAGTCGGTGAAGAAGGTGAAGCGAATGTCATTCTCTATCTGTTTGGAGTACGGTGCAGCTGGTGGTGTGCGACGAACAGAGAGCTGGAACTGCGGGATAAACAGAGAGGAGGAGTGGGGAGAAAGAGAGAAAACGAGGGGACCCTCGTTCGGTGTACGTCTCTGAAAAAATGGAAATTTTCAGGGGTTCTTCCGACGTCGTTCAGTTGGAAAGTTTCTCTTTTTCTTGTTCCATCTCCTGTATGGATCTCCTGTACTTGACTGGAATACGCTAGAGAACTCTGAGCATTGATCGGGGCATAGCAACGCAAGAGAAGAATCTCGTTGTTTTTTGACCATTCGCATCATCAGTAGGAGGAGAGCTTCTCGAGTTCCGCTTAAGTCCAGGTAGTTACAGTGAACCGACGTGGCAAGCGAGAATTGCGTGCTTTCGCTTTTCGCCAAACTTTCGGATTTCGCTCTCCCTCTCTCCCTCTCCCACCTCTACCAGCTCTCAAGTCCACGCCAACACGATCACAGCTCGCCCTCTTATGTCCGCAACCACTCGCCAGCTCTGTATCAAGCCGTCTTGACTCGCCTCCTCTCGCTTTCTGCCTGCTCTCTCTCTCCCTCTTCTCGAGAAATCGAATTTCAGTCAACTACAGGACAAATTACACAGATACGACCTTGGGTGCTCTGATAACTCATTGAATCACGAGATGAACATTGCTAGCTCTGCATAAACATGCCTCAGGACTGGTGACTTGGAGGGTTCGAATGAACTGAGGGAAACCGCTTCTTGATTCTCTTCCTCTCCTGTCTCCTCCCTCTCCAATCTAACTACTCCAATCAGCTAATTAACACATCAAGATGCCATCAACGATCTTCTGTCACTCTAGAACCACCTCGCTCAGCAATTCAGTTCCTTCCCTCTCCCTTCCTCCAGTTCTCTCTACACGAGGACAACACGCTCTCAACCGACCTCCTCTCCTCAAGTGCTCACTATTCGAGAATCAGTTCGCAGATTCAAACCCTCATGGTTACATCAACTTGGGAGTAGCAGAGAATGTAAGAATCTTTGAGGAACTCGCTCAGGTCGCGTTGATTCCTCCTCAGCTGACCTACTCTCCCTTCTCCCTTCCAAAGTCTCTCTGTACTTCCTGGCTTACAGAGTTCTTCGAATCTCACTTCAAGCTAGATTATTCCGATTTCACTTATGGTAAAGATTCCTTCCCTTCTGACTCCTTCCTTTCCAACTTGCCGATTTCGGTCAATTGACTTTTTCTCTTCGCAATGCAGGGACTTCACTTTCGGGATCGAATCGACTCTTCGCAGCGTTACGCAACCTTTTCGATGAACATTTCCACGCTCTTCGTCCGGTCGAACGAGATCATATCATCACTGGAACTGGCGCTTCGACCGTGATCGACCTCCTAGTCAGTCTTATCGCAGACGATCAAGAAGGAATTCTCGTCGCTCGGCCTTTCTACAACGGATTTCAAACCTCGTTCGAAGGTCGAAACGGAGTCAAAGCGGTCGGAGTCGAATTGAAAGAGGGAACAGAAGCTACTTGCGAAGCGCTCGAAGCTTATGAAGAGGAGATGAAGAGAAGTGAAGCGAGAGGTACAAAGATCAGAGCGTTAATGTTGTGTAACCCTCACAACCCTCTAGGTGAGTTTCGAGATATTTTTTTCTCTCGGCCTCGTTTCTTCGATTCTTACCCTCTACGGATTGATAGGCTTCTGCTACCCTCGGGAGACCCTCATTGCGTACGCACGCTTCTGCGAGAAGTGGAACTTGCACTTGATTTGCGATGAGATCTAGTGAGTACACCTTAGCGATTCTTGACTCCATGTCTCCTCGGTGCTCATCCATTCTCTCCCTCTACAGCGCTCTTTCCACTTTCGAGACTTCTCACTCAGCTGTGCCCTTCACTTCGATCTTGTCGATCGATCCTCTCGTCGAAGCGCATTGCAATCCCTCCCGAATTGTTCGCCACTTCTCTCGTTCCCTCTCGTCCCAACTTCGCTCATCTTTCCTTTGCATTGTACAGCACGTTGTATACTCGGCGAGTAAAGATTGGGGAGTCAACGGCCTTCGTCTAGGAGTCCTCGTCTCTCAAGCGAACCCCGAACTTCACACAGCGATGGAATCTTCTTGTCTCCTCATGAAGATCTCCTCTGCTTCCGACATTCTCTGGTCTTCTCTCCTTCTCGATCCCGTCGCACTCCCCACTTACCTCGAGATGAATCGTTCGAGGCTCGCTCAAGCTTATCAACACGCCATTCGATTCTTGGAGGAACACGAAATCTCGTACAGACCTAGTAACGCGGGTCATTTCGTTTGGATTGACTTGAGACGCTACTTGCCCGATCGAGCGATGGAGGATGGACGATACCTCGAGACTGGAGTAGAGAGGGAAGAGGAATTGGCGAAACACTTCTTAAGGAATGGGATCAATGTCGTATGTCTCACCCTATACTAAGCCCTGCCTGTCGAAGGAAAGCTCACTCTCGTTGCGTCCGATTGTTGCAGGCTCGAGGATCAGCATACTCTTACCCTGTCGCGGGATTCTTCCGTTTAACCTTCACCCTTCGTCCCGATTATTTCAAGATCGGACTCAAACGCTTCGAATCAGCTCTCGCTCTCATGCAACCACACGCTATGAAACGTATCGAGATGATGCGCGAGGTGAGCGTTGAGGACGTTTGCGAAGGAATGAGAGGATTGAAAGGGATGACCAGAGGGGTCGAGGAGGTAGTCATGGGATCTTGCGTATAAGCTACTTCTCAGATTATCACCAGGTTTAGCTTATACACTGGTTGTACCGCTTCATCCCTTGTTTGTCCATTCTCTGTTTCGTTTGTAGTGTCCTTTTCGCTGTTTCCCTCCGTACGATTCCGTGATCTGTAATAGTCGCTTCTGTCCGCGCCAATCCACTGCTTCTGCCAGACCCGAGAGCGCAAGCTTCGACGAACCTCTCAACAGCGTCAGGGAACGAGTAGCGCCGGAACGAATCGTTCGTTGACTTTTTCGATTCTTCGCAGATCGTCACCTCGGTCGCATCGACATACTGTCTGGCCAAGTAGTCCTCAGTCATCCCCCAAGTGACAGGCCCAGTAAGCAGCGGGAAGAAGGAGGGGGAGAATGCAAAAGTAGGGTTTGCATTTTTTGGGTTTCGAATAAGATTGTGGGTGTGCGAGAGATCTGTACAAAATAGATGTGGGTGTGCGGTGTAGCGCTAACGTAGTCGGTCTCCCCTCGCTTCTTCCCTCCTAGTACTTCTCTCCTCGTCTCTCGCTTCCTTGAATGAGTTCTCTGCTTCCTTCTTTCGACTCGTCCTTCCCTTTAAAGTCCTCCTTCCTCTTCCTTCTCTTCGCCTTCGTTCATTCATCTCCATTCATCATGATTGTCCGTCGTCTCTACAACTGTTTACATTCCTCCGACACCTCGTCCAGTCGCTTGAGCAGCTTGTAATCGTTCTTGAACTTTCTCGTTGACCGAGAAGTATTTGCCGACGCATCTGTAGATTACTCATAAGGTGTTAGTGGGTTCGTCTTGGATGCTCTGCCCCTCATCGGAGAGTAAAGGAGAGTAGGAGAGGAGAGGTTGTAGAGTGGAGCAAGTGCAGACAGCGAGGCAACTCACCGATCGACGCAAACTCCTTCTCCCTTGTTTAGTTCAGGTTCACTGTACCTCGTAGAGATACATTTGGCGTGACAAGAGTTGACGATCCTTCCGAACAAGTCTGAAACTGCCTCCAATTCCATTGATGCCTCTGCTAGTCGAGCTTGATCGGGTTGACCAGCGGGAGCTGAAGGGCGGGATCCGAATAATGAAGACATGCTTGTGAATTGATTGGGTGGAGTAGGGGAGTTGGAGAGAATGATGAGATTCAACTCGAGGGATTTTTTGGAAATTTCTCTCTTTGTTCCCTACCATCACTTTCTACAACATTCACCTCGAAAGCTATCGCAAACACCACTGAACGAGCCATGCACCAATCTGTGATCCCGCTGCTTTTGTCCTCGCCTTCTCCCATCGTCTAATCGATCCTCTTCACTCCCTCCAAAAACCCACAGCGTCGTATTTTGTATCTTGACGAGACCCGAATCCTTACGGATGAAAGGTCACTAGTCTAGATGCTTACGGAACGACGCGAGATCTCTTATTGTAGCTATTTGTCTTGTCACTTCGAAATCAAACCCAAATTATTCCTCGAACTCTTGATCCTTGCCCATTAAGACGGAAGAGAGTAGCGATCAAGTACAGTACATTACAAGTGACCTTTTGTGGACCAAGGGAAAGACAGAGAAACGGAAATGATACACCTTGCTAAACGACTTTTGCGAGCACAAAAACGAAAACTTGAGAAAAACGACAATTCGACCTAGTTCGTAGGGAAGACCTCGGGAAGAGTATGCGTCAACTCTACTACCTTGTTCGCAAGATCAAGATCTATCTCATGACGAGAGAACGAGTCAGTTCGAGCCATGGGGTGAGGAGAGGAGGGAGAAAAAGGAGAAGTTGCGAACCGAATTCATCTCCCAAATTTTGTCTGTTTCAATTCGTACGTTTCTCGTGTCAGCTTTTACTCGGCGAGCGTATAGAGTAAGGGAGAGGAGAGAGACGTACGAGATCATCTCAGAGATACACATATTTCCTTCGTACTTTCCAATCACTTCGATAAACTTGTCATTGATATTCGTTTGCTGTACACGTAAGCTCGCCTCTGAGTACAAGTCTTTCGGGCATGATAGAAGAGTGAAGCGTACACGATCCAATCTAATGGTAACTTGTCCACCATCAGGTGCTTCAACCAAGGCTTCATCATCCGTGATCTACGAGACTCGAATTTGTATCAGTTACGCGCTGCAAGAGGTACAAGAGAGCTCTGTTCACTCACGGTCAAGACTTTGCCTACTATCCTCACTATTTGTCCTTGTTCTAACGCGTAAAGATCAAGATTCAGTGTCCTCTCCTCTCTTACGGGGCGCAAAGAGAGGGAAAGAGAGTAGCTTACGGTACTCTGCTAGTTTGGCAGCATTGACTCGTGGTGTGGGTCGATCCATTTGTGAGGGAGCGTGAAAAGTGAAAGGAAGGCGAGATAGAAGTCAAAAACAATTTCGCACAACTCGCAACTTTCACCTTTCGAGAGTAGCGTCTTTGTTAGTGGGCAGGGCAGGAGAACATGAATAGTACAATGCAATATGCGAACACAGAGGAGAATCAACATGAAGAAGGAGAGTGAATTCTACAACATACGAAAGAAAGGAGAAGGACAGCGAGAAGATTAGGAGTTGCGACTTCGTTTTTGTGTATATATCTAAGCTAGGGGGTGTATATGATCGAGAGACAGATAGAAGGGGTATATATCGGGGGCGAAGGGAGAACGGAAGGAAGAGAGATCAGGAGATGATATGACCTCTCTTCTTGAACTTCCTCCTCGTCGAACGGAAGATGAACCAAATGATGGTCCAGATCGAACACATGACGGTGAAGGTGATACAGATGACGATTCCGAACCAGTTATGAGGCGCTCTTGAACCGTCGGCGCGCCGATGATCTTCTCGATCTCCGTTGTGAGGGATTGGAGCGTTCTCACTGAACAGACCTGTTATAGGAGCGTACAGTGTGAGCCGAGCCGTCAAGGTAAAGAGCAGAGACTGAAGGATAGTAACGTACCAGTGACAACCGTAAGGGGTAGGAAAGTGACGGTAACGATTGTCAGTCGGACAATGTTCTTGGTCAAAGTGAGTTTCGTGCCGTTGAGATGCATTCGAAGCATGCCTTGATACGTTGGGTGATCGTGAGAGAGGACGGCATCGTAGTAAGAGATTGATTGATACATGGCGAGAGTATGATCTGTTGATTCGAAGTCGCAATATCGTCAGTAACGCTCTTCCTATCAGATCAGAGTGAAGTCGACCTACCGAATAGATCTCCGATGTAGACTCCGATATCGTGCTTCGAATCATTCTTGAACATTCCCAAGTTATCCGCCATCGTTCTCTTCCTCAACCCTCTCACGACATCGCGTTTCGGACCCAACAACCGACTCAAACCCGTGACGAGTTTCCGCATGTCTGTGATCCGATTCAACATGACCCGGTTATCGAACCGTTTGTCCCGCTTCGAAACGTCAGGTTGCTGTCGTTTGTGACCGTGTTGTTCCGTTAATCGACTCATATCGATCCCAGTCTCGGCGCCTCCCAAAGGATAGAGCTCGATACCTTGATCATCGGCCAACATCGTCTTCTCGACGATTCGATCTGCTCGAGCTCGAATCGCTAGTCGTTCGGGGAGGATTCGGAGGATAGCGACGGGTAGTCTGATCGTTGGGATGAACCGCGAGAAGGATGATGATGAGGAACCTCCAGTCATCCTCCGTCGTAGGCGGGTCGAGACCTTGATCGCTGAGAATCGTGAGGCGGAGAGATCGATATCGAGTTCTTTCTTGAGGTCTTCGCTAGGCTGTTCGACAGAAATCCCGATGATCTCGTCACTGAATTGTTGAGCCGGGTGGGAGGATGACGAAGGTTCGAATGCTGTGACGAGAGGCTTCCTCTTCTTCTTGTTCCCGAATACTCCGCTTGGTAGATGAGTGAGGGGATCTGAAAGGAAAGCACTGATTTCGTTCGATTCTCCTTCGATGAAGTTGATGAGTGGGAAGAAGGAATCGACGATTGAATCCATGAGAGAGTAGGCGATCCAGTCTATCTCGAAGGAAACAAGGTGAACATGCGGCCACAAAAAGGCAAAAGAGAAGCGGGACTAACGAGAAGAGAAGTTCCTCGCGACACCAAATTCTTGTAGCTTACCTTGTACTCGCTCGATATGTTGATCAACGGGTTCGAAGTGGAACTACATGATGGGGGAAGAAGAGTCAGTGAGTTTGCGCCGATGAGAGTCGGAGAGAAAGCTTGAGACGTACAGAGAGGATACCATCTCCGAACACGACGAGGTACAGATTGATAGCTCCGACACCGACTCCCTCTACTCCCTCTTTACCTCCTACACCCTCGACGATATCAACTCTCCCTTTCTTCCCACTACTCTCGCCCGGTCTCTTTCCATTCCTCGAGTCATCCTTCTCGTCTTCTTCAGTCATACTCGAGGTTGGTGAGGGATCGGGAGACGTGTACTTGAAGTAGGATTCGTCGAGAGCTCGATATGCGATGAAATAGTAGCCTAGTGCTGGGAAAGATTCGAGTTTCTCTCGGGTTTCTTGATGGAGGATATCTTCGATAGTGAGAGGATGTAGTGGGAGGAACTGTACGCGATGAGGATTGTTGGTCAGTCAATGGAGGTAATCGGATTGAAAAAGTCAAAGAGTAGCTTACCTTTCGTAACTCTCGCATGTCTGCAACTGTCGGACACATAATGTCTAACCACCAAGCAGGACCATTCTCCATCGCCCTATTCTTCCCAAACCTCTTCTCTTCAGCTCTCGCAGCTCTGATCTCTCCCCTCAATCTCCTGATCGTCGAAGGACCTCCCGCTACACCAGGAGTGAAAGCAGGGGTAGCGGGATTCGAGGTCGATGCTCCAGTCGTCTCGGGGAAAGTTGATGTGGCCGGATCAGGAGGAGGGAAGTAACTCCCTTCTTCTGGTGTTTCTCCTCCTCCACCGCTTCCTCCAGTCCCGACTCCCAAATCTCCTCCAATTCCATCTTCCTGTCTCCGCTCCAACCAGAATGCTTGTAAACGTTCGAGGGTCGGAGCTAGTGTTGTCGCGTTGAGCAGATCAAATACGGGAACATTCGAGGGCGGTTGAGACGACTCGAGCGGAGTTTGTGTGTTGCTAGGAATTCCTCCTCCTCCACGGGGCATGTTGAACGAGTTTCGGCGAGAAGGATGCGTTGAACCGGAGAAGAGGTGAGAAGGGTAAGCGAGAGCCGGGCGAGCGAGATGAGGAGTGAGAAGGGTAAAGTGAGGAGTCGGTGGATCCCATTCGTCGTCAGAAGAAGAATCGTCATCGGACGAAGAAGAACCCGAAGAAGAGTTGCGCCAGAACCTCCACCCGGCCCAGGTCGAACTCGATCGAGTCGAACCGACAGTCGAAGATTTCGAAGATCCGCTTGTGGTCGAACTAGAACTCGAGGAGGAAGACGAAGATGAACTTGATGTTGCCGACGAGTGTGAGCCCCGGCGTCTCCTCCTCCTCACTTTGCGTAAAGCGTGCTTGACTTTGGATCGAGCTGATCGACTAGATCGACCAGTTCGACCAGAAGCGACCGATTCTGACTTTTTCCTTCTCCTCCTTCGATGTTTCGGAGCGGGAGTATAGAGAGGATGTGGTTTGCGTCTTTCACGTTGATGGGGTAGTCGAACTCCGGGCAGAGCTTCATCTTCAGAATGATATGAGGAAGTTCGAGAGAATTCACGACGAATCGAGTCGGCGATGTCTGCTTCTCTCGGAGCTTGATGTGAGGGAGTGTGTTGAAGGATAGGTTTGAGAGGGAATGGTAGAGAAGGTACAGGTGCGAGATGTGGATTGGGAGAACTGGTAAGATCGAAATGAGTGCGAAGTCGAGGAGAAGCGGCGGTAGAGAACGAAACTGCGACGGAATTGCGCCGAGTAGCGGCTGATCTACGTTGATATAGGTGTGAGGAAGGAATGTCGAGTGCTGGAGCTGGTAATTCGAGGAGGGGAAGGGGTAAATCGATATGGTCTGGTCTTGGTGGTCTCGCGGCGAGAGCTGCTTCTATTGGAGAGATATCTGCCAGCGAGTCGTCCACATCGTCGTCATCACTGATCGAGTATCTCCCAATGTCTCCCTCTAAACTATCCCTCACGTCCTGCTGCTCTGCTGTATCCCTTGCGTCGTCCGGTTCTCTCCTTGCAGCAGCTCGTACCTCCTCCCCTTGGACGCTTGCGAGTCCCAAGTCGCCTAACTCGGCTCCGTTCATAACTTCTATCCCATTCAATCACTCGAATAGCTGACTTGAAGCCTGATTTGCACCCAAAGTTTCAAGATCAGGAGACTGTTTTCGAAGAATGGCGAGAACGCAGCGAAGTGAGTCAGCGAGTGGCCGTATAGCTAGCTTGATCCACTAGTAGCTTATTCCGCTAATCACAGACTCGCTCGAGAGAGAAGAGGTTGACGTACCTCTGTTTGAGGTGATTTAAAGTTGAACCAAAGAAAACGACTTGAATCAAAGGAGAGGTTGGACAGAGGGCGAGATAGTCTAGATGTTATGGATATGCCACAGTTGCTGGTCCCTTGCGGTCGATCGAGTGTAAGATAGAGTAAGCAATTGAAGAACGTTCTTTTCGCTCTCAAACCAAAAATATCTCGCAATCTATTGCAAATGTTAACACACTTTGTAACGGTCGGATCGATGAGTGTAAAAGCAAGAATAAGCAGTTTTGTGCTCGAAAGCAGAGGAATGCAAAAATCGACGAATTCGCTCTCAACGATTCGACGAGAAATGTAAGAACGAAGGAAAGAGTGCGGTATGCGATACATTGCGGGGTAGTAGACAACGAGATGTAGATTCTAGAAAGGTAGAGCAGGTTTGGCCTTGATCTTTGAATCCGAGTTGGCCTGCGAAATGATAAAAGGTCAATCGATGATTTCGCAAGGTACTTGACAAGAGACTTACCTTCTTCCAAGCCTGCGCCTTTGCATCTGCACCTTCCAACAACTTCTTCAAGTCTGCTAACCGTTGCTCCTTCTTCCTCTCCCAAATCTTACCCTTGAACGCAGCTCCCTTCCTTCCCGCATAAGGTCCAGCTTTCTCCATCAACAGTTTATCCAAGATCTTTGTCTCTGGTACATGAGGAGTACCTTTGAGTAGTCGTTGTTGCGGGTTTATAGGATGTGAAGGAGAGGGAGAAGTGGCTCGGATGAAAGGAGGAGGAAGGATTTCTTCGGGTAAACCGTACAGTTGGGCTTCCCTTCTCAGTTGCTTCTGTCGGCGGATAGAGTATTTAGGTGCAGTCCATGATTTGGCGTTCGGTGAGGGTTTCGAGGGTGCGAATGGGTTGATAGGAGAGGAGAAAGGAACCGCAACGATTTCACCAGTGGGAGTGAGGGTAGAAGGTGATTCGCGAGCTAGGAAGGATAGTAGAGGTGTTCTCCTGGCTAACGTCTTTGCGGAAGCTAGTCTTGAAGTCGCCATGATGAAATCGAGTTGATCAAAGAAGAGAGAGAAGCCAACCGTCTTCCTGCTTCCTACACCTCACTTGGTATACTCAAGTACTGCTCAGACCAACCTAGAATTACTACAGAGATCTACCATGACCGTCCCTGTCCTCCCCGAAGAACTCCTCAGGCTCATCCTCTCTTCCTTTTCGCAAAACGATCTCTACCACGCAGCTCTCGCCTCAAAGACCTTCTGCGCCATCACTCAGCCTCTCCTCTACTCGTGCGTTACTATCAAGGCGAAATCGCAGATCGAGCAGCTCAAAGCAGCGACAAACGACGACAAATCTCGCATCGAGAGGGTCACTTTCGTTGCCGAGGATAACATCACGAGCCATGGCGACTTCGACGCACTCATGGTAGTTTTCAGGACGGAGACTGCTGCGATCCTCGACAGGACTAAGGAAGGTTGTGTGGGCGAGCTTTTCGCAGGTGTCGTTGTGCGTTTGGATTGTGCGTCTTTTCTTTCCTCTTCGATCCTAGAAGGCCATACTGACCCCGCACTGGATCTGAAGCCGTCAACACGATGTCTGTTCAAGGCGTTGTCGAGAATCCTCATGCTCTGCTCGCAGGTCTCTCGATGGCTACGACAGTCGCAAAGAACCTCGTTGAACTTTCGATCCGCGATCACCGAGGAGGCAAACAGGTTTGGGACGAGATTCTGACGAAGGAGGTGATGCCGTCTCTTCGCCGCCTTTCAGTGTATGATATTACGAGTTATGAAGATGAGTACATCGGGCCTTTGACGGGTGAAAGTGGAGTATGTATCCTAGTTACAAGCATGGGGACGCCACTGGTCAGAATGTGCCCTCCCTCCGAGTGTGAGGCAGTTTCCGATCTACTCGGTGGAATCCATCTGCTCGATCAGCTCGAACTTCTCGTCTCGGAGGATCGCGGTCGTCTCGAAGAATTCCCTTCCCTCGTCCATCTCACTCTCCTCGATTCTACCACCGACATACTCCCCTCATCGAAATACGCTCAAGTACTTTTCGGAGACGGTCCTTCCGAAATCGACGCAATCTTCGACTCCCTTTCTACCCTTCTCGACTCGGACGAATCTCTACTCGAGTACCTCTGCTTTCCTTCTTCTCTCCTCACTCCGACCTCCTCTCAGTCTGAAATCCTCAAGCGTCTCGTCGAGCATCAGGTTGAAATCGTTTATGACGGAGACTCTCAAAATTCATTCGTTCCTCCTTCTTTCACTGCCTATCTTGAGAAGAAGAAGAAGGAGGAAGTCGTCGAGGATACGAAGTAGGTGGATACGAGGGTGGAACAGGGAGGAGAAAGAGAGAACAGGAAGAGAACATTCGCTTGTTTAGGAAATTTTCTGTATGATGGAATCAAATCGCTTTACGTACTCAACGATTGGCTGCGAGCTCTCTATAATCTGTACCAAAAGAGAGAGAACTATAACTTGATCCCGACTCTTATTACTCGAATTTGGTTTGCGATTTGATCGCGCTCGAACCGTCTCTCAATCCCCCTCTCTTCTCTTTCCTCCCTCTCCCTCCACTCGCGCAACAAGTCACAGCATGACTGTCCCGTTCATGCCTCCTGAACTCCTCACCAAGATCTTCTCGTGCAAGTTGCTCGTTGAATCAGATCTCGCCAATCTCGTCAGAGTCTCGAAAGTAGTCAATCAAATCGTCAAGCCTCTCCTCTACTCTCACGTCACGATCAGTACAGTCCTACAGAGTGTCTGCTTCCAATCGGTCAAACAGGAGGATGTTGGATTGATTAAGAGTTTCACGGTCGCTGGAAACTCCAACGTATGGGAGAGGGATGACGTTGAGAGCTTATTCGAGGAGCTTGCCTTCGTGCCAGGAATCGCAAAGGAAGTTGGAATCACGCATTTCATCTTGGGAGGAAAAGTTGTTGCGATGCAAACTACTCGTCGTGAGTTCTCCGAAATCTCTTCGCTACGACAACTCATTTCGTTCGAGACATCCACAGATCCGAAAGCCCTCTATATCCGAGACGTTCTGGATCGTGGATCGTTGGACTACAACTCGACGTATAGGCTTCACCCGAGGATTACCAAGAATCTAGTCGACCTTTCGATCGTCAGTCATCGCGCAGGACACAACTCCTGGAAGAAAGCTCTTCAGAAACGCTATCTCCCTCATCTTCGTCGCCTCACCGTCTACGACATCACTCACTACAATCCTCCAATTTCGAATAATCCCTTGCCGAGCTCGAGCGGCTCGAGTCTCGCATTCATGTCCAGTAGCTCCGGCACGCCTCTCGCATGGAGGACACCCGCTTCCGAGATCGACACCGTTGAGAACCTCCTTCACGATTCCGAGCTTCTCGACCAGCTCCATCTCCTCGCCTCGCCTCACTTTGACTTCCTCCTCGTCGATCACCCTTCCCTCCTCCATCTCTCGATCCTTTCCTACACGACCCCTATCACGTCAGCCGTCAAGTATGCTACCGTACATCTCGTCGATGATGGAGGCGAGTACGATGCCAAGCTTCGAAAGGTCGTGAAGAACTCGACGCAGGAGAACACGATGGGTCAACAGAGGAAAGCCGTCTTCGATCATCTCGACCATCTCCTAAAAGAGAAGACCTCTCTCGCGTACCTCTGCTTCCCTCCTTCAGTTAAGAACGATCTCGGAGCAGAGGAAAAGGTAATCGTCGAAAAGCTCAAAGCGAACGGGGTCTCGATTTATTACGACGGAAACCTAGGTTACTCGATGGTTCCCGACAGCTTCTATTCATACCTCGATATGCAGGAGAGAGAGCAATGAAGAAGGAGGCTTTGAAAGGAATCTCACGCTTGAAACAACCCGATCAATCTGTCATCTGTCCTTATTTGTTTCGAAATCCAATTCGTATCTTTTGTTCTCCAAATCACTACGCCGGTTTCCTACCAAATCCAAACACTCTCGAGAGTCTCCCACTCCCGTTCCCTCCAGCTGTACTCTCTTTACTCGCCTCACTCGCGCTCCGATCCCTCGCTTTCGCTTGAGCACTACTCTTCCTCAACTTCGCAACTTCCGTATGGTGTGGTACCGGTGAAGTCGAAGGTCGTCCGAGAGAGATCGAGTTCTTCGACGAAGTTCCCGAAAGTCGAGATTCGGCAGAAGCGGGAGGAGGGAAAGTAGAGGTCGAAGGTGGATTCGGAGAGGTTCTCGTTGATGATCCGCTCACGACGATGAAGGAAGGCTCGAGGCTTCTAGTCGTGAGAGCTTCGGCGGAGTCAACGGGAGGAATGGCTGGGGGAATGGGACTGAGTCGAAGAGAGGAAGAAGGAAGAGGTCCGAGTTGGTCTTGAGGCGGCGAGGGAGATGGGCGCGAGACTACCGGACCGAGAGGCGGAGATGATGGAATCATATCAGAGTAGTGATCGTTGTGTGAAGGTCGAGGTATAGGTGGTGGAGGTTGAGGAGGAGGCATTTCGCTTCCTGAACTTGAGGAGAAACTACCCATCGATTGAGTAGTCGATGAACGACTCCTTCCTCCATCTCCCGATCCCATCACCGGTCTCAAAATCGATACGTCTCCCGTCCCAGTCATCGCAGTTCCAAAACTCATGCTTCGCTCTGATCGAAGTTTTTTTCCACCTGGTCCTCCTCCCAAGACTGTCGATCCAGCCGGTACGCTCGAAGGTCGTTGCTGCTGTTCCTGCACGATCGATTCTCGTCGGATTCCTTTCTTTCGAAGTTTCTTGGGTCCCGTGGGAACGAGCACGAGATCAGAACTGCTCGAAGAAGACCTCGCAAGTTCGAGCGGTACTGTCGGAGGTCTCGTTGTCGCCGGTGAGCCTGAAGTGAGAGTCGATGCGTCCACTGAACCGGAAGTCGAGGTAGATTCGAGTGCAGGAGGGAAATAGGAAGATTCGCTGGGTTGAGTTGCGATCGGAGCTGCACGCTGCAGAGAGAGAGAGGAAAGGGCTCGAGGCTGAGGGCTCGTAGTCGAGGGAGGAGTGGCAGGTGCAGGAATCGGAGAAGAGGGATCTTGTATCGGTGAGCGAGCAGGAGAAGTCGTGTTGTACTGGGAGAAGCTAGGCGAGCGAGGGGTCTGAGGAGTGGTCGGGGTTGCTGGTTGTAGGGAAATGAGGGACGGCGATATTGGAGTAGGTCGAACAGCGATAGGAGCGGGAAGTGGTGAATCTCGACCAGCGGGACCTCCTCCTCCATCATGAGGTAGTTTGACGCCGAGACCGAAACGACCGGGCAAAGGTGAAGAGGTATCGGAAAGTGATGGGGAAGCTGCTGATTGAGCGTAAGGAGAATCGACTGGTTGTAGTGGGGGAGAGACAAGTTCATCAGCAGGAGGTGAGAGTGGAGGAGCGGATGCCGACAATTCTGAAGAGGATCCGGTTCGAAAGGGCTTTGAACCATTGCGAGACGAGGAGGATGCGCCAGAGTCGATTCGAGGGTTGCGAGGTCGTCGAGATTTCGATGCTCGAGCAGATTTGAGCGCGTCGTGATGAATTCGAATGTACTGTCAACGTTGAGCGGTGTCAATCAATGTCAACGAAGAAACTGATGAAGAGGTGGACGTACGACCTTGAGAGCATCAACCGCTGCAAAGGAATAAGCGAAATCCGAAGCAGAGAACCCTTGATTATTCTTGAGATCCGTCTCGCAATCGAGCTCGACCAGCAGTTTGACGACCTGACGAAACGCACTACTCAGTCAGTACACAGAGAATCAGGTGGAGAAGCGTTTACGAACTGTTAATTTGCCCCAACTCAAAGCATAGTGAAGAGGAGTATTGCCAAAAAGGTCTGGCGCATTGATGTCGGCACCGCTATCGATGAGGATCTGTTCGTTGTCCCCACTTACTATCAGTTTGACGAAGGCCGCGAAGAGCTGTCAAAAGTGGGACGAACCTGAGCTGATTCCAATTCTCCTCGCATAGCTGCTGTGTGTAAGGGAGTCATTCCTCTCGAGTTGACCCAATCGACGACAAAGCTATGAGCACGAACTATCAGCTGGAGACTTCTCGAGGGAAGGGCAGAGGTAAGTTACCGAAAGCGCTCTAGATAAACCACGAGAATTTCGACGAAGCCTTTCGCCGCTGCGACGTGGAGAACAGTCTCGCCAGCAGAGTCCTGTGTATCAAGAACCTCTTCCGATGAGCGTGTCTCTTGAGAGATCGAGGAGACGCTCGACTCACTCTGCTAATCTCTGCCTCTACACCTTGTTCGAGTAACCATTCTACAACGTTCAACCTCCCAGCGTTCGCCGCGATATGTAGACTAGTCTGTCTTGTCGAGGGATCCGTATTCCTCAGAGAGTATAGTGGATCGAAATTGGGTTGAGTCGCTTGTAGCTTGAAGTAGAGGCGATCGAGGAGGGCGAGACTAGCAGTTTGAGAAGCGAGCGCGGCTCTGAACTTTTGTGAAGGAGTATTGGGGAAGCTCATGGATCACCTCATGAGGTCTTGCAGTTGGGAGTGGGGGAGGAGTAGGAGATGAGGTGAGGTGTCAAGAGTAATTCGGAGATGGACTGAGTTTCGCTTTCTCGTTACTTTCGCGCCTTTGTTCTTGTCTGTATGGGGTGCTGGTCCGTAGGAGAGCGTGATCTGAGGTGAATGAGTTGAAGCTAAGTTGAGTGACATCAATTCAATTTTTAATTTTAGAATTTTCGCTTCTCTTCCTCTCTTCCCCTTCCGCATTGCTCTCGTCGCTTGGCCTTGCTCGTCCTTTCGCCTGCGTAGCTAGTCTTGACGCATCAGCCGAGGTAAGCATTTTTCCCCGTGTTACCTGTCGATCGTTGTTGATCTTCAAGCCTCGCCTTTTCATCTAAACTAGCACTTTACACTCGTTCCACTCCTTCTTTCCCTTCACCAGTCGAGCCAGAAGACAGTCAGAAGCAGTCATGGTCTCCCCTTATCCTCCACCGAACGCGTATCAACCTGAAGGGCAGTACCAGGAGATGCCGGCGAACTCAAACTATCAACCACAACAACAAATGAATTATGGGAATCAGAACGGAGGATATAATCAGGGAGGATATGGAGGAGCAGGAGGGTATGGTCAACAGCAACCTCCGCCAAATGCCTACGATCAGCAAATGCAATACCAGCAACAGGCAAACATGGCAGGAGGAATGAACAAATACGAACAGCAGCCTTACCAACCTCAATCAGCCGGAATGGAAGGAAAGTTTGACGATATGAAACCAAAGTGAGTCTCCCGTCTCGTTCTGTTACTCGCCTCGAGAGCTGACAAAGGAACTCTGGCGTTAGATGGCATGATCTTCCCTTCGCACTCCTCTTCCTCGCTCAATTGGGAGCTTTCATCGCAATCTCCGTCATCTCACTAAGAGCGCTACCCGCATCAGAAGGTACAGGAGGCCTCGGTAACCCAGGAGGATCTGCTGTTACTCTCAATTCCTCCGTCGCCTGGCTCTTCTCGATCATTTGCGGTGCCGCCCTCCTCTTCTCCATCATTCTCCTTGTCCTCGTCCGAATGTTTACCAAGGCCATCTTGGAGATCACTCTGTTGCTCAGTGTCGTTCTTTCCGTCGCTTACGCCGTTTATCTTTGGTGAGTTTCCGCTGTCTTTTTCCGATTCGGATCGGGATCTTGGACTGAATCTTTACGTTCATTCGATCAATAGGATCAAGAAGTTCTGGAGTGGAGCTATCATCTTCACTCTCTTCGCCGTCTTCTCATTGATCGCTTACCCTGGAATGCGAAGACGAATTCCTCTGAGGTAAGTTCCCTCTCTCGACCATCTCCGTTCCTGCCTCCTTACTCAGCCTGTTTCTCATGCTCTCTACAGTAAACAACTCCTCATCTTTGTCCTCAAAATCGCCAAATTCCACAAATCAGTTTACGTTATCGCTCTCTCGGGAACGATCATTCAAACGATTTACAGTATCTACTGGTCGATCACTGTCGTCGCAATCTATCAAAAGTGGTCTCCGAACGCTAGTGGCGCTGGAACAAGTGGAGGAACCGCTAGTTCAGGAGCTTTGATCGGTTTGATGGTTTTCGCTGTAAGCTAATCATTCTCGTATCGAATCTAATTCGCTGTCTGACAATGTATATCGCACCTCTAGGTCTTCTCCTACTACTACACCTCGCAAGTTATCGTCAATTTGTTCCTTACTGTCGAAGCTGGAATCTTCGGAGTGAGTTTCTCTCTTTTCCCCCTTTTCTCCGAATGAAGGTGCTCATTCTCGTTCGATCAATCTCAGTCCTACTACTACAACGGACCCGCTGCAAACAAAGTCGCATGGGGATCATTCAAGCGTGCCTCGACTTACTCTTTCGGTTCGATCGCATTCGGTTCTCTCATCGTCGCTATTCTCGACGTTCTCCGTGCCGCCCTCCAACTCCTCCGAAGCTATGAGAGCAGTGAAGGAAACATGATTGGAGCTGCGATCGCTTGCTTTGCGCAATGCTGTATCGGTTGTATCACTTGGGCTGTCGAATACTTCAATCGGTGCGTTTCGCATTCTCAACACTTCCTCATCTCACTCGTCCTGACGTTCTCTCGTGTTGCAGTTACGCTTACATCGAGATTGCGCTGTACGGTAAATCGTACATCTCGGCTGCGAAAGATACTTGGAATTTGTTCCGAGATCGTGGAATCACTGCTTTGATCAACGGTTCGTCGCATCTTCCTTCCCTCTCTGTTCTCTCTCTCTTGTCAGGCTTATGAGCTCCCCGCCTTCGTAATCATCCTTTGATACCAAAAAATAACCTTAACTGACCTTTCTCTCTATTTTACAGATTGTCTCGTCAACAATATCTGGACTTTTGGCTCTTACGCTGTAGGCGCGCTGTGCTCAGCCTTTGCGTTCATCTACCTCGAAGTCCTCGACCCTTCCTTCATCGAAGCGAACCCGAACCTTCGATCCGTCGCCATGGGTTACGCCTTCCTCGTCGGATTCTCAATCTGTCACACCCTCGGTTACGGAGCTCTCTCATCGGGAGTTTCGACCATCTTCGTCGGACTGGCGGAAAACCCAGAGGTTCTCGCCGAACGGGATCCTGCTCTTTTCGGTCTTATTCAACAGGCTTACCCTCAAGTAACGACATCCGTCTAGATACCTCTCACGCTTCATCCTTTCCGAGTAATAGACTTTTCATCTTTCAACTTATTAATATTCGTTTTCTTGATTCCAATCCATTATCAGTCAAAGATACCTTACTGCCTAATACATCTTTACATCTCTTTCTTTAACTTCTAGTCGATCTGTCCGAGAGCGGCTCATTCGAGTAGGAGGACAGCTTCTCTCGAGTTGGGGAAGAGAGACAGCTCGATCAAGTATTCGAAGGATTGCAATTTCGCCAGCGAGGATATGACAGGGAGAGAGTCGTGAGCACAGCTATCTAAGGAACATAAACAGATGGTATAGGTACTGAAAGACTAAACAGAAAACAATGACTGTGAAACCCAAAGAGAGACGAGAATAAGAGAGAGGAGGGACAAAGATAAGCAGCGCAAGGGAATAAGCTCCGGAAGTCACATGGCTGCGGAGACTGTGCAGGTGAAGATGCGGTCGATTATCGGCGAGCTTGAGGGTCGAGGGGTTGTTCGGCTTTTTTAGGGTTCTTGATCGTCTTCGTCTTCGGAGCAGCTTCTTCGCTGTCGTTGACGAATTGAGCGTCGAACCCAGCACAGAAGAGTGAGGGACCTTCGATGCTTTGAGTCATGTTGAAGGTGAGGTAGTTGAAAGGCTGTTTCAACGGAAATAGACGGGTCAGTTTTCGTTTCAATTAGGATTCAGAGGAGAGAAGAGACTCACAGAGAGAAGGGTGTTGAATTCGTAACTGAAGATCGACGTCTCTCCAGCTTGAATCGGGCAGTCTGTGTAAGCACACGAGTCGAACGTTTGACCAGAGTAGGGGTACTGGGTCGAAGGGTCGGTGCTATCGTCTCGAGCAGAGAGTCCAGATCTTGGTAGTTCCGAATTCAAGTAAGAGGTGTAGCTGATGTCGATGGTGTAGTTCTGTCCGTAATGGAAGTGGCATGGTTCGGATTCGGATGATCGTGAACAGGGAGAGATGGTGATGTTGTTGACGACTCCAGCTGGTGATGAACCTCCTTCAGGGATCGGGCAAGAGTCAAAGGCGACGAGTTGGGGCTCTGCAGCGGGATGAGGTGAGGCAGGAGTGGGAGAGGTTGTATCCGCCTCGACGACTTCTTCGGGAGTTGGAGGAGGTGCTTGAGGCATCGCTGCTGCTTCCATTTGGGTCGTAGCGAGTACTCGGAAGACGGAAGATTCGGCGGGAGTGGGGAGGGCGGAGACTGAGGCGAGGAGCGAGATGAAGAGAGTTGCGAAGAGCATGATTTTGGATCGGGATGAGTGGGAGGGGGAAGAGGAGTGACTGAAGTGGTGGAGTGGGAGACAGATGTTTGTTCGACATTGTAGCCCTCTTATACCTCCTTCTTCGCTCGAGCTGGCTGAGTAAGGAGCAAGGCAGACTGATAAGGGAGGGAGAGGCGAAAGTCAGTCGAAAAGCGAATCTTCTCCGCCATCTCGCTCTTCCAGTAGAGTTGGCTTCCATATAGTGCTAGATATCACTCGTCATCGTTCTTGACTGTCCTGAAGAGGTCGGAGAGGCTTCGTTCGGAGCTTGCGGGAAGGCAGTTTCTGAAAATGAGGAAGAAAGGCGGAAAGCTTGACGAGATTTCTCAAAGCGAATCAATGCGCTTCCATTCGAAGCTGCAGCCTTGTACGAGATGTGACAATGTTGACGAAGCAGAAAAGTGAACGGTAGGAAAGCAAGAGGAGCAAGTCGACGCATCTCCTCCCTGCTCTCCCTCCCCTGAGTTGCGATCGACGAGTCCTTAATTTAGAACAAATTTCATTCAATTCCAACGTTTTCGAACGACGTCTTCGTCAATTCTCCCTACCACTCTCTGCTCCTACATCTGCGCATCTCACAACAGAACAGCGCTTACGACTTCAGACAAAAGACCGTCGCGCTCACCAACAAGAGCGATCTCGATTGAAACCAACCTCTAATTTACATCGCCTCGAACCAAACAAAAATGTCTCTCGCTACTCAACCTGGACACACAGAAGTGACGAGATCAGCTTCACCGGACAATATGAACGCATTGGAGGCATCCGAGACGAGCGATTCAGGGCCTACAGTAGCTGAAACTGAGAAGAAGGGGAACGATCTAGCGGGAGGGAGGAAAGAGTCTAAAGTCGTCTCATTGGCAGACGATCGTGAAGTGGGAGAAGGAGAAGAGGGACGTACGGCTAGGAGGAGGTCTAGGCAGGGAACGCGGGATACGACGAGATCCGAAAACCCTTCGCTCGCTCGAAGATTCACCGATTTATTCGTTAGTGAACACCCAATCAAGCATGAGCCGACTTGGCGTGCATCAGCTCTCGCTATCGTCAAAGCGAGTTGGTTAAACATACTTCTCGTCTTCATCCCCGTAAGTTCGCTCAATTCCTCGTCTGTTCGCGACGAAACTAATCGTTTCGAGTCCCATAGATTGGATGGGCTGTTCACTTTGCTCATCTCAACGACACCATTGTCTTCATCTTCAAGTGAGTATCTCTTCCCCTCTTTGCGCCGACGAGAGCTGATGGATCGCTTTCTCCTCTAGTTTCCTCGGTTCGTTCGAAAGCTTGCCGTTTCGCATGATTCTCGAGATCTGACTCCCTTCTCATCAACAGCGATCATCCCTCTCGCCAAGCTACTAGGATTCGGTACTGAAGAGATCGCTCTTCGTGTCGGACAAGCTCTCGGTGGTCGTGAGTGCTCTTCGGAATCACTTTCTCTACTTCGTATTGACCCAACTGAATTACGACAGTTTTGAACGCTACACTCGGTAATGCCGTCGAACTGATTGTCGCGATCATCGCGCTCGTCAAGTGCGAGATTCAGGTTGTTCAGTCTTCGCTCCTCGGATCAATCCTTTCCAACTTGCTCCTCGTCCTGGGAATGTGCTTCTTCGTCGGTGCGTCTCCCTTCCACCGATATCTGTTGGTTCGTGTATTGACCCCAACTAGTACGTTTGCAGGTGGATTGAAATACTCGGAGCAAGGTTTCAAGGATACTGCAGCTCAGCTCAACTCGTCACTTCTCGTCATGGCGGTATTCGGTCAGTCGAGTTTCTCTCGAGGTTACGTCTATCGAGTCAAACTGACACGGATACTCGTGCACAGCAATTCTCCTTCCCGCCGGATTCAACGCCGCTTTCCAGAACAATCTAACGGCTGAGGCAGAGCAAGAACGGATTCTGAAGATGTCGAGGGGAACTTCGGTCATTCTCCTCATCGTCTATGTCGCTTATCGTACGTTGATCACTGCTCGTGAAAGCCTGAGAACAGTGCTGATTGGATCCCGTCCGAGCAGTCATCTTCCAATTGTTCTCGCACAAACACCTTTACGCTGAGGGAAACGACACCGAAGCTCACGAGGATGTCCGCGATGGACGACCTATCTGGAGAGGACATCGTGTCTTCCGACCTGCACCAAGTGTGCGTCGTCCTCGAGTCGTGGAGGTGGCTACCGAAGAGGCAGAGGAGGAGGAAGAAGAGGAAGTACCAACGATCAATCTCTGGTCTGCGCTCATTCTCCTCGTCATCGTCACTGTTCTCGTTGCTTGTGCGTTATATCTCAATTTCCCACTGATGAATCTCTACGCTGACTTTGCGAATTCGTAGTCACCGCCGAATTCCTCGTCTCCTCGATCAACGGTTTGACCGACGCTCATCCCGAAGTCAGCACAGAATGGGTTGCTCTGATCCTTCTGCCGATCGTCGGAAACGCTGCCGAGCACGTTACCGCCGTTTCAGTTTCGGTTCACGACAAGATCGATCTCTCGTTGGGTGTTGCTGTCGGTTCATCAATTCAAATTTCTCTCTTCGTCATTCCTCTCCTCGTAGTTCTTGGATGGATCATGGACAAGGTGAGCTATACTTGAATCCTTCGAAGAAAGCTCGAGATGCTGACTGAAATTCGCGTGTAGCCGATGTCTCTTCTCTTCGATCCTTTCGAGTCGATCATCCTCTTCCTCTCAGTTCTCATGGCAAACTACACGATGCAGGATGGTCGTTCAAATTGGCGTAAGCTCAGCTTTAACCTTACGACGCTACGTGACCTCACTGACTTTGTTTGTTCTGCTCTTGATCCCACTTCCACTTCCCCCGCCATCACTCGCGACTTCCTCTTACGTCTCTCATACGTCTCTCATACGTCTCTCATACGGTTCATCTGCGCTTCCACAGTCGAGGGATTCATTCTGATGATGGTACGTTTCGCTCTGTATGCACACCTTTCTATACCTGAACCAGCGAGACTGATGGTTTACGTTGCTATACTCCGTACAGATCTACGTGTTAATTGGAACAGCTGTTTGGTTCTACCCCAGCGAAGGTTCGACGGCTTTCACTTGCTAGAATCAACACTTCGAAAATTCCTCTTTTCCGATTTTCTGCGATTTCCGACTTCCTTTCCCCTCCTACTCTTCTGATACACGCAACTTACATGTCACTACTCTTTCCTTGTCACTATCATATCTTGTGCTCGAGTGCGCGATCGTCTTCAAACAGCTGTGCATATTTCCCATTGAAACACTATTTCGGATTCGTATGATGTATAAGAATCGCGATGATCTCTCTTGATATTCATGAGAGTTGAGGCATGCCGCAGCGAAGGAGCTTACCGTGCTCAGAGGCGAGACTAGTTCGGCTTTGCGAAATACGTTTTTTTCGAGCTCAAGATTTCGGAGCTGTAGGGAAGCATCATCTCAGCCTCCCAATATGGACAGGAAGCTGTGCAGCTCAGCTGTGTCCGATAAGGAGACTATCGAAGATGCGCTCAATTGCGAGAAGAGGTCAAAATCCCTCGAAAACTCGCGGAAAGCTTTAGTTTCTCGTCCCCAAGTGATAGTTCTGGGCGGGTAGTGTCATATCGAGATAAACATCTTCGAGAAGTCGAGTTTCCCACTTCAGTAGACGCTGTTCGAGGGAGAAAATGCTGATCTATAGTCGAGCTTGTGAGTTGCAGTATATAAATGTTATTTGTCGTCCGCTGTCTCATAGGATCGCCCGGTTAGCTCAGTCGGTAGAGCACCAGACTCTTAATCTGGTGGTCGTGGGTTCGAGCCCCACATTGGGCGTATCTTTTTGCTTCATCGCCGTATTCAGCACACCTGCCGAAGATTCGCTTTTCTCGTCTCTTTTGTCGATCATTGGTTCGGTCTAACCGTCTCTAATCTGCCTACTGTCAAGTCGATTGCGTCGAGCAGACTTGAAAAGAGGTGCGAAAGAGCTTCCATCTTTTCTTATCGTCGATCTTGATCCTCTCCCTTTCATATGAGCTGTAGCCTCGTGCTTTAACACTGTCGGCTTCGTAATCAGCTGCGACCTCGGTTGAGCCCCGCATGCGAGTCGACAAGAATCGGCAGCAGACACGCTGTATCCGCTTTCCGCCTCGCGCTTGATCAGACATGCGAGCTCGCTATTGTCGCGGTTGATGATACGGTACGCGATTGAAGCGGATCGGGGTGCGAGGCTGGCTGACGAGTTGTTGGGTACTTGACGCAGAGTTTGCGAGGAGAGCGAAGATTCGAACGGCCATAAGCTGAGGCGATCGATCGAGAGCAGCACCCTCGAAGCGGCAGCAGGATATCTGCAAGATAAATAGATACTTAGAGGATAGCTGCGAGGGCTTGCGAAAAGACCTACGAAAGCCAGGATTCCGGTGCGACGTTGATTTCGACGAGTCGACGGATTGTCTCCTTTCGAATCTGCGCGAGTACACAATACACTGACAGTCAGTAGTCCTCGGCTCAACCTCTTTGCTTCCCATTCTCCCTCCTTCCCCGAGTCTGCTCCTCGTCCATTCAACAACGAGATCTCCTCTGTCTTCTCAACTAGCCTTGCCGATTCCTGGTAGCATCGCTTCAAGCACGTGTATACCCAAGGGTTTCTGAGCTGATAGCGAGCTGGCGACTTGGGCTGAGGGGCTAGTATGAGGAAGTTCAGGAGAGTCAAGTTGAGAATGAAGACGATTCGCTCGCTCTCCACGTAAACCCTTCCCTCATACTGTCCTTTAGACGGTGAAAGACGCGAGAAGAAGCGAAGAGAAAACTCACAAAATGAAGTGAAGAGAAAGAGGAGAAGAGGAGCAGAAAAGGGAGGGAAGAAGAAAAGTTCGCACGGTGCGACCGACTTTGCCTTTTCATTCTCGTCTCCCTCTCACCCGCCTCAAATCACCCGCCTCAAATCATAAACAGTCGAGAGATTAGGCGACTTAGCAGGTCAGAAGAAGAGGACGCGTTCGAGAGAAAAGTCGGATATAGACATGTGTCCGTCCCTCGAGGGTACAGCTGATTCTGGTACTTTATCTGACAGCATCTGACAGAGCACACTGAAATGTCTCTGTCGAGCTCGAAAACGTTGACAACACGGCAGTAACGGATCGAAAAGTCAGCCTCGCACGATTCAAGTTGCCTTGTCGTTCTTTGAATATCTCCATTTAGACTGTGTCTATCGTTTCCACTTGGCACTAGATGATTGCTTCTTGATCCTGAGCTCGATGGTGTGCAAAACGAGCGAGGTCATCGAGTGGAAGTCTGTCGAGAATGACAGCCTCGTTCCGAGCGGTTCCGCTCTATCTCGCCTCGTATTGCTCTGACACAGGGCTACGTATGTCAGTCGTTCGGAAGAGCAACAAGAACGAGACCTGACCAGTAAAGAGGGTTACTGATGGGTTCAGGAGTGTCGAAAACTGGCAACAAGTATATATACGTTATGCTGAACCCCTGCTCTCACCGAATCACCTCTTTCACAGTGAGCAAGGCCGTGTGGTCTAGTAGCATGATTCGCCCTTAGGGTTCTGCACTCATTTGGGCGAGGTCCAGGGTTCAATTCCCTGCTCGGCCCCTCTCTTTTTGCCGTCCTCGTCAATCCTTTTTGTCGCTCTCTGTCGACAATGATCTCTCGTCTGTGGGCAATGTCCTTTCCAGTCGTTCTGACCAGCTCAAAGGGAAGAGCGAGGCTCTTGCAAACGACAGTTGCGAAAGTGTTGAATTTCGATCACATCCTCGGCGTACCCAAACCTTTCATCCTATAGCGTGCTCTCGCTCATCTGAATCCGACCCGTAACACTCACTCATGCCCATCTCAATCGAAGTCGGAGCTGGAAAACAGCTCGATATTCGCGGAAAGTTCGAGTGTCTGTACCCGCTTCATCATTCCATCTCATTATCTACAGACTACAGCTTCGACTTGACTGGTTCATCCTCCCCAGCCGAGATAGCTCCAGCTTTCACCAGCTTCACCAGCTCGTTCTCCAACCCAGCTTCCCTCAGTACATCTCTCGTGTCCTTTCCAGGTTCCAAGAATACTCCATCGATCTTCCCTTCCGCCTTTGACGGTGTCCGACTCAGTCTAGGAGCAGGCGACGGTACTCCTCCTCCTTCCGCCTCTTCTTCATTGAGCGACATCCCAGGTTCACCAATTCCTCTTCCCTCCGAATCGACTTCCTCTTTCGACAGGACGGGTACACAGCATGATTCGGTACCGATGAAGATCGAGGTCCATTCTTGACGAGTCTTGAGGAGGAATGCGGAGGTCAAGAAAGATTTCAGTGTTGGCCAGGTCGAGCGTTCGAGCTGGTCTGAGGGCGAAGGAGCAGAGTGAGGGAAGTCGCTCGGTAAGGAAGAAGTGAGAGTTTTGCTAAGGGAAAGAATGGGTGAGTTTGGCACAGTGCGAGAGGGAGATCGCGAGAGGAAACTCACAGAAACGTCGAGTAGAAATGACTTTCGAGAGCTCCGACACTCATGTATTTCCCGTCTTTCGTCTCGTAGACATCGTACCACGGCGCACCTCCGTCAAGATAGTTTTCTCCTCGAGGTTGACTCCAAAGTGGTAGATTGAGAGAGGGATTCGACATTAATAGCGGGAACGACGAAACGTATCGAGTTCCAGTGACCTACGAGAATGCACTCTGCTCAGCTTGCGTCGAGAGGGAGTACTCGACTGAACGTACCATGTCGATCTCGATGATTTGACCTTTCCCGCTCCGACTCCTTTCGATCAAAGCAGCCATGATTCCCAAAACTGCGATCATTCCTCCACCGGCAAAGTCGGCTGCAGGCACATTCGTCCGGGTCAGTCATAATCGAAGAGCTGAGATAGTTAAGGAATGCGTACCGAGGAGGTTCGCAGGAAAGTAAGGTTTCTCGTCCTTTCGACCGAGCAAAGAGAGAACGCCCGAGAGCGCGACATAGTTGATATCGTGTCCAGCCATACTGCTATAGGGACCTACAATACACTCTCACTCAGCGCAGGGCGATAGCGCAGGAAGGCGAGGAGCTCACCTTCTCGACGGAATCCAGTCAATCTCGCAACTATCAATCTCGGATTCGCTTTGATCAATTCTTTCGGGTCCAATCCGATCCGCTCGAGCACTCCAGGTCGGAAAGGATCAATGAATACGTCTGCTCTCCAATCGGATTTGTTTGACGAGGCTGCAGGACCGAGGAGAGTGCGAAGGAGCGAAATCCCTTCTTTCGTTTTGAGCGAGACTGCGATAGAACGTTTGCCGCTGTTCGTACCGGTACATGTCAGTGATTGTAACATGTTGTTCAGCGATGGATACGTACCGAGTGAGAACATCAACGTTGAAACCAGCGTCTGCACGATCAACTCGAACAACATCCGCTCCGAAATCCGACAAGACCACTGCGAATTTCACCGGTCAGCAGCGTCGAATAACAAGAGGCGCTGAGAAGGTACATACTGCCTGCGAATGGACCTGGAGCTAGTCCTGCGAGCTTGAAAAGGGTAGAAGTCGCCGAGAATGTCAGAACGGATGAGGGGAAGAGGGGGAAAGGAAGAAAGAGGACTCACTTCGAGAACACGCACTCCAGCTAGAGGTAATGTATTAGAGCTCATCTTGAAGATCAATCGAGAAGAAACCGGAGCGAGTAGTGAAGGGAAAGAGCGAAAGGAGCGAATTCACTTTTAACTTCTACCAATAACTCCAAACACCTCAAATCGACTACGAATAATTCACAAAGCAGCAGAGTGAAGCGATGTCTACTCGAGCACCTGCGCATGGAGGAGCTAGTACTTCAAAATCGAATCGACCTTCATCTTCGAAAACTATTAAGAGATCTGCTTGGGATCCTTACGCACCTCTACCACCTTCTACCAAACGAAAAGTGAGCTATCCGTCTACTCTCTCTACTGCTCAAACCCGTACTGGATGTGGAGACGGCTGCTGAAAAAGGGTTCCAAGATGAACTCGCTTTGCTAACCTCCCTTTTCTTCGCACAGTTGGACCCAAGAGACACCTTGAAAGCTCAACCTTACCTCCAATCACTCCACATCCCGACACAAGTAGCAGACGAACGAATCTCTGGCAAACTCCTTCAACTTGATCCTCCAGAAGGCAAGGTTTCGGATCAACGCAAGGCTGAACTCGCTGTGATGGAGAGCGAGAGGGAGAAGAAACGAGTAAAAAGAGCTAGGGAGGGAGATTGCGGATTGGCAGGGAGGAGGAAAAGGAAATTGATGGGGAAAGATGCCGTCGGTTCTATCAAGTTCGTCTCTCGCACTCTTCAGCTCAGCCCGATTACTGCTGATATGTCGAGCTGCGGACAGCTATGCTGCGGTACTGCCAGTACACCACCTCTGGCTAGGGTACATGACGGAACTTTTAGGACTTCCAATCGCAATCCCTGCTTCTCGTCCCTCTCCCTCGACTCCTTCACTCCAACCTGAACCACACACCTCCTTCCCACTCCCAACCTTCCCATCTCGAACAGAACCACTACCAGCCGCAGCTCAAGAGCTATCAGCGAATGTCGTCAATATTCAAACGAAATTGGTCAAAGCAGAATTCGTTGGATGTGTCTTGTCAGGTACGCTCGGCTAATTCCCTTCATATGTTCCAAAAGCGGAACTGATGGAAGCCTTCAACTCGATCGTAGTGAAAAGAGCAAAGAACCCTTCGCTGGTTGGGTTGAAAGGAATCGTCCTACAAGAAACTCAAGGAACTTTCAAAATCGTCACTCCGAAATCTCTAGTCAAAGGTACGTCCCTCTTCTACTGACCTCATCAGCGTATTTCCCTCTAACCTCTCGTTATCTCACGCGAACAGTTCTCCCAAAACAGAATTCCATTTTCACTCTTGTTTTCCCACTGGAACCTTCGAAGCTTGATGGGAGTGAGAGGGAACTGAGTCTCGAGATATTTGGAGATGCGTTTGCGTATAGGAGTGCGGAGAGGGTAGGGAGGAAGTGGAAAGCTGGAAATAGCGCGGGAGGGGTGGATCTTTTCTAGAACGCTTCTTAGATAGATGGAAACAGTTCTCAGTTCCTCAAGCTTACGGACAGTCGCATCGTTCAGAGAGACGAGGTTCGAGACTCGGCAAGAGAAAGCAATGCTGTTTATTGCTTTTCGAAAGCTACTGTAATGATCGAAGAACCTGTACTTCCTCCGAATTGGAAACTCGCCCGAGGTACATTCGAGTGCACAGATAGACCTGTCGAGATTGCACGGGTCAGCTCAACTCTTCACACAGAGGGAGAGCGTATCACGGAAAGTTAACTCACCAGTCTTATCATTGACGAAAGCTTTCTCAAGTTCCGCTTGCGTCCAATTACCTGCGTGATCCAAGGAATCAATACTACTCGTAAGAGCAGGATTGACGGCGAGACTCACATGAAGTAATCAAGAAGATTCCACCTTTCTGCAACAACTTCGCAACGCTCTCGACATACAAATCTTGTAACCTCCTTCCTTCCTTAGTCTCGTCACTCAAACACACCGCATCATATGTTCCTTTGTCCGTGATCAGATCCCAGTGTTCACCTGTCACTCCCTTGACTTCTTGACCCAATGCGACGTCGAGAATATCAGCAACGAAGAAACGTGGTGGTGGATCGCTGAGAGCTGCTGGAGATGAGGTGTCGTCGTCGGAGGTAGGAGAGTCTGAGCTGGAGGTGGTGGAGGATGTTCGAGAGCCGAGGATGGATTGGGCGAGATCGATAGAGTGAGAGGAATAGTCGATTCCGGCGAGGGAAGTGTAACCTGCCGATGAGAAACAGAATAGCAATTGTCCATTCCCGGTGCCGACTGTTAACGAGTGATAGTAGATGGGGAGAGGGAAGGGAGGGAACATTAACAAAGTCAGCAACGGAACGAAACTGAGGGGAAATATGAGAGGGAATCGTTTCGCGTACCATCTAATATCCGTCCATCAGTTTGAGTGAAATGTTCTTCTGCCCATTCTACCATTTCCTGTGCCGAATCCTCTCCGAACCTACGAGGCTCTTTCGATTCCTGATCAGTTCTTGCGAAACTTTTGAGAATAGATTCGAGAGAGGAGGGGGGGACTGACCAAACTTCTCCTTCATCTCCTATATCTTTGAACATGTTTACTTCCCTCTGATAGACGTCGTCCCAGTGCGCTTTCGTGCCGAGTTTAGAAGGTGCTAGGGATTGAGACGATAGTTCAGGAGCTTCTCCTGATGCGGTGAGGGCTGCCATTGCTTGTTTGAGAGCTTCAGAGGCCATGTTACTGATCGAAGAGCGGGCTTAGTTCTGGGAGAGCCGCGAAGGAGAGGGAAGAGGAGAGAGAAAGAAAGTTGAGGGATCAAGTCGATTTTGTACAGGGGATTCTTCCTCTTGAATGTGGAGCAGAATCTAGTATGCGGTTCACTGGACTGTAATACACTCGTAGGTCTAGTCGAGCAGCTCTACAGAGCGAGTTGAGTATTCGAGACGAAATTGCGTTATTCGCTCCTCGAAAAGTTTGTTTCGCTCTCCCCTTCACTCCAACCTCGCTCGACAACAGTCAGAATCACCTCTAGTAGCTCATAGAACCTTCAAGTCACACCCAACTTATCTCCTTACCTTGTAAGCTCTCTTCTTCGCTCATCCCCTGCGTTTCATCTCCCAACTCTTTCAACTCGCCAAGATACCCTCTCTATCTCAGAGCTATCACCTAGTCAGTATGCAATGGGCTGATCATACTTCCCTACATCTTCTGACTCCTCACCGTTGCCTTCAAATCCTCTCGGTTGAAACCTTCGCAACCCTGTCGCACCTTTCGCTCCCTCGCAAACAGATTCAAATCATGTCTGTTCCCGTCGCAACCAACATCGTATGGCACGAAGGTGTCTCTCAAGATCAACGAGCTGAATTAGCTGGTCAAAAAGGTGTCACAGTTTGGTTCACTGGTCTCTCAGGTGCGGCTCATCTCTTTTACATCCTCTCACTTCACGGAAATAGAGTTAATATGTACATAGTTGTTCGGTACAGCTTCCGGAAAGTCTACTTTGGCTTGCGCGCTTGAGTTGGAGTTGTTGCAAAAGGGAAAGAGGGCGTTCCGTTTAGATGGAGACAATGTCAGGTTCGGATTGAACAAGGATTTAGGGTTCTCCCCCAAAGACCGAGAGGAGAACATTCGTCGGGTTGGAGAAGTGCGTAACTCTCCATATGCCTCTCTAAATCTCAAGTACTGTTACTAAACGGTATTGTGATTTTTCTAGGTCGCTAAACTCGTCGCTTCATCTTGCACTACCACTCTCACCGCTTTCATCTCACCTTACCTCGCCGACCGTCAATTGGCACGAACGATTCACGACGAATCAAAGATCCCTTTCATCGAGGTTTTCGTCGATGCTCCTCTCGAGGAAGTAGAGAAGAGGGATCCTAAAGGTCTTTACAAGAAGGCGAGGGCTGGTGTAATCAAAGGTGATGCATCCTCTCACCTACATTCACGTACAGAAAGTCAGTCCTAATGTGGAAGAGGGTTGGCATTATAGATTTCACTGGTATTTCAGCACCTTACGAAGCTCCTTCGAACCCTGAACTTCACATCAAGACCAACGAGTGCGATATTCCTGGAGGAGTCAAGATGATTGTTGAATACCTCGAGAAGAACAACTTCATTTAAACGCCACCGCTCATTCCGCATTCCCTCCTCCCTAGATCTCCTTTACTTCTTCTTTCTCTCTCTCTCTCTGCACGGGTCATTCAAGGGGACTACTGTAGACATTCTCACAGAAGATATATAGCTATTGCAACCATCAAAACGTATTCGACAGTAGACGCCTTGGTTCCCCTCGTCCTGAGAACTATTCCCACCCGAGGCGTCTTCTCTTCTGACCTTCTCGCAATCTACACCTTGATTCTCAGCTGCTCTTGTTTCACTCTTCAAAATCAAAAACGATCTTTTCCCCTCCTTCATCCGGTTTACCCACGACAATCTCAGCCCTCACTCCCTCTTTCTCCTTCCCTCCATTCCTCACGGCGATCGAGAAGACTGTAACGATCCCTTCCCCTCCTTCATGCCTACAAATCCCTTTCTCCCCTAGACTCCTATCACTCAACACTCTCCTATACATCTCAAACCCAATCTCCTGCTCTTTCTCCAGACGCTTTTCGAGAGTTGAGAGGCGAGGGAACGAATCGGGCCATAAGTGAGTCTCGCTGTTCTCCTTAACGTAGAGTAGGTGATTCGTGTGCGATAAGAATCGGTTCGGAGGTTCTAGAGAACGGGTAAAGAGACCTGTAGGAAGGATTTCTAATGAGATTGAGGAAATGGGCGAGGTGAGAAGGATGTGAGCTGCCGAGGCACAGCGAGAGGAGATAGGAGGGGAAGTGAGGAGAGAAAGGCAGGATTCGAAGGAGGGTTGTGAGAGGAGGAGTCGGAGTAATAGGTGAATTGGAATGTAGGACGAGTCTCTCAAGTCCGTCTAGAGTGAGTGAGACTTAGCGATGATAGTTGTGAGGCGGGAGGGGGAAACTTACTTTGAGAGCGTTGAGCATGACTGAGATTCCGTGAGAGTTGACACCGATTTTACCGATCACTCCTGCTTCTGTCATCATCTTGATTCGGGGTCGATTCGTTGGTGCGTACGCGAGAATGTCGAGTGAGATCAGAGAGCACGAGGCAGCTGACTTCCAGTCCCAATTTCTGAGAGTTCGTCAGACGTGAAATGAGCTTTCGAACGAAATTGACGAATGAGAGAATAGATGCTCACTGTCCGGACCAGTATGTACCATCATCGTCTCGGCAACTGAAAGCAGTACATCCATCAGTTGGCTGCAAGTCAGGATTAGGACTCGCTAATCCAATCTGTCGAGAAACAGCAGCAAAACTTCAACTTTCACTTCTCGTTGATTCTGACGAGCGAAGATGACCGACCTCGCTCCTAGCATTGAGTGCGACGACGTCCAGCACGTCTACGCCTGCTCCTTCGGCAATCCCCTTCATTTCCTCGCATAACTCCTGATAATCCCTCTCAATATGCTTCGCAAAGTCTTTCGCCAACTCCCTCACTTGCGTATCCCACTCCAGTTTCGCTTGCTCCTGTTGGGTGGTTCCCTCCTTCAGCGAGCACTCAAGAAGACGCTGGAGAGAAAGAGAAAGAGTCCCTACCTTGAAATAATTCCGGTAGAGTTTGAGAGAAGACTGTATTTGAAGGGTTGCAAGTCGACCATGTTGTAGACCGATCTCACGAGGAGAGCCAGAGAGCTGAAAGTGAGGAACTTGAGGCATTTCGGAGAGGGAAGAGTGGGAGGGAAGGGAAGGTGGAGGTGGGGAACAATGAAGGAGAAAGTTGAGGGAGGAGATTAGCGAGTCAGGAGAGGAAGTCGAGCTGAAGTGTGATCGTGTGAGTGAAGTGTTAACAGTGGAAGAGCGAGAGAGTGGGTTGGTTCCCTTCTGTCAACTTTTCGACAACAGATGAGCCGAGTAAGTCACCTCTACTCACTCTGATAAGCTTAGAGTACTCACCAAAGACTGTTCACTATAGCCAACAATAACCTTGCTCTACTTTGCCTCGATCCGAACCTCCCTCTCTGGAGAACCTGATTCCCAGATCATCCAACTTCCATCCACTCCCTCTCCTTTCAACCTCTACGACTTGCGAGTACACCTAGTGAGGGAGGTACATAAAGGGAACGAAGAGTTCGAGAGGGCGTTGGAGAAGAGTACGTGGAGTGTAGATGAGGAAATGATTCCGATTGAACAAGAGCGAGAATTCATCGTTAAAGAGGGTCAAACAATATGTCCAATCCCTCCAGTCAGTGGTGGATAGCAAAACGTGATTAGATGATTACAACGACAACAGTAGACCGAGAAAACGTAGAAACCCTCATTCTAATTTCCTTCGTTTCTCTTCCCTCCTCTCTTTCAATTCCCTCCTCTTGTCCTCTATCAATTTCCTCCTCTCTTCCAACTCCTTCTTCCTCTCGTTCCTAACCCGATCCCCTTCCTCCTCCCTCTCTTTCCTCTTCCTCTCAGTCTCGATTCGTTCCCGCTCCAATTCCTCCATTTGTTTCGTACGCTCTTCCTCGTTCCCACTGAATTGATAAAAACCTGCTCCCCTCTGTCGAGTCGTCTCTCGTGTACTATCGTAGTGATCTACGAGAGGTGCGTTCTGGGCTGCTGCGAGAGTCGCCGCTCGTTGAGCTAGAATCGCGGGATCTGGAGCATAGACTGGGAAATTCGTTTGATCTCCATACAAGATGTTTGATCTGCGAGATGCTCCCTCTTCAGTGCTATTGATTTGTGGGAGAAATAGTAGAGACATACGCTTCAGGTCCTTCACCAGGTTGGAACGGTCCATTCGCTTCTTCTCCCGTTTCTTCATTCGCAACTTGATTGAAAGGAGCTCCTCTCGGTACCTCTGATCGAGGAATCATTCGAGTACGTCCAAACTCATCCGTAAACTCAACAAGAGGATCCGAAGTCGAAGAAAGAGGTGGACCGGGCTAACAAGACAAACTTTCTCTCGTCAATTCGAGCGATCTGTCGGGGGAGAGGAAAGAGAGACTCACTTCTGATTCCTCCGACGCCGATCTAGTTCTTTGAAAAGGTTTCTTGGGTATGGTCAGACTCTCATCGACTTCTGAACCAGCTTCTGAAGACTCTCCTTCTCGTTTATCGAAATCAACCAACAACGAATCAATCTGCGCTTCATTCAATCCTCCCGATTTGCCTCGTCTGTTCGCACCTTTCCACAATGATCAGCATTTGTATATACTGATCGAGCATAAAGAGAGGTCCTCACCGGATTTTATCGTAAATTTTCGCTTTCTTTTCCAACCTCTCTCTAATCCTCTCTGGATCTCCTCTCCCATCTCCTCCTCCAACATCCTCTTCGTACAACACAGCGTCCTTTGCAGATCTAGATGCTAATCCTTTGTTTTGTTTCGCCCATTGAGGCAGTTTGGAAGAGGGTTTCGATTGTGAACCTCCTAGAATAACGGATTGACCTGATGAACGTGATTTCTTGAAATCTGTTTCATGTGCACTAGAGATCCTCAGGAGGGTTAGCTAGGGAGAAGAAGAGGAGGAGTGGAGAGAAGGGAGAATGGAAAACGAACGAGATTGTGGCTTTGAGATCTAGGAATGAAGAGGAAGAGATGGCTAGTTTAGATGAGTTGGGTGGCATCCCTCTACCGAGCAAAGGTACAAGTGGGAGTTGTGAGAGGGAGAGAGAGGGTGAAAGAAGCACCACACTTCGCTTCATCTCTTTCGAGTTGTCACTCTTCACTCCTCCCTCGAATGGATTCAATAGCACGCTCAAATCCAACTAGTTACGACTCGGAGTTGACCTATGTCAAACACTCAGACTTGGACTTGTTACTCTCGTTCAAATTATCATCATTTCAAGGTCATCTCGAACAACGTTCCCTCATCGACTTGCTCGAACAACCACACTTGAAACACCATGGATATCAACAACAACTACCTTCAGACTTATACGTAACCCTGTCCCTGTACGCAGACAACTCCTTACTCGTCCCTACCGTCAAATCTTGTCATCGTACATTCAAATCTAAACAATCGATTCAATGGAACGAATCATTCACTCTACCTATCAAGATCAGGGATTTACCCATTTCGACTCAATTAGTGGTCACAGTGTACGACATAGCTGGTCCAGGGTTCAAGAGGGAGGTCGTAGGAGGTTCGACTTTGAGGTTGTTTGGAAACAAGAGTACACTCAAGAAGGGGAAACAGAGGTTGTACTTGTGGAAAGGGAAACGAGGGGATGGGAGTAGCGATACAGGGACGCCGAGTAAAGTAGGGTTGAAGGATGAGATGGGCAGACTGGAGAAATTGGTAAAGAAACAAGAGAGGGGGGATGTAGAACGTTTGGATTGGTTGGATAAGCTCGCATTCAGACAGATAGAGAAGATTCACAAGGTACGGCTCGTCAACTCGTCTATCCGGATCATTCGCTGATGGAACGAAGGTTCATGATCGTACAGGCGGAATCTGAGAAATCGGATAATCTCTTCCTATACATCGATCTACCAAAGTTTGACTTTCCGGTAGTCTTCAGCGAACCAGTGAGTCTTGTACTATCCCTTCTTCACGTGCTCAAGCTGACGAGACGACTTGTTCAGGAGTACCCTCTCCCTGTTCTTTCCTCCCTCACCCATTCTTCCCTTGTCGGTCCTTCACTCACACCTTCAAACGTCACCGGTACGACTACCCCATCAACTCTCAACCCTTCCTCATCAACATCAGCCGCTCAAGCTCAAGCAGAAGCGAACCTCTTCTCAATCGTCGATCCCGAAATCGTTCGAAAGAATCCGGTCGAAGCGAAACATAGGAGATTGGTAAGGGATCATAGGAATGGACCTTTGGATCGAGAATTGAAACCGAATGCAAAGATTCGAGATGAACTGAATGTACGCTATTTCCTTTTCACCCCCTCTTCGAAATCTCGCCTAATCTTCTTTCGCTGTCTCAGGATATCCTGCGCTATCCACCTACAGCAGACCTCTCAACACCCCAACGAGATCTCCTCTGGAAATTCCGATTCTACCTCACACGGGACAAACGAGCCCTAACGAAATTCCTCAAAGCTGTCGTTTGGTCTGATCCTGGAGAAGCCGCTCAAGCTGTAGAGGTATTGCTGCCGATGTGGACAGAGATTGAGTTGGATGATGCGCTCGAATTGTTGGGACCTGCGGAAGGGTTCAGGAATGAGAGGGTTAGAGCGTACGCGGTAAGACAATTGGAGAGGGCGGATGATGATGTAAGGTTGAAGCGTCTCTACCTGTTCGAGTGACTAGAGACTGACTGGTAAAAGGCTTTGCATCTTGCAGGAACTGATGCTGTACCTACTCCAACTCGTTCAAGCGCTCAAATTCGAACCTACGACTTCATCCCTCTCTTCCTCGTCACACTCCTCGACGTCTCCTTCAGCATCGACTCTTCGTCCATCAGCTCACTCTCACTCTCGTCACGGTCGATCCAACCGACCTTCCCCTTCCGCCTCGACCTCACAACAAACGAGCCCACCCAATCCGCTCTCGACCCTCGAAGGGTTCTTGATCGAAAGAAGTGCGAGGAATCATGTATTGGGGAATCATTTCTGGTGGTATATCAAAGTGGAGAAGGAGGATAAGAGTCGACCGAGTAGTGCGAGAATGTTTGAGGAGGTTGCGAGGAAGTTTGAGAAGAGGATGAAAGAGGTACGCCATCTCGACTCTGTATCTATCTGTCTTGTCTCTTATGGCTAATAGGTTGGGTTCGAATGTGTAGCTGCAAATCGAGGGAGAACCAGATCGACTCGATGCTCTCCGACGACAATCCGATTATGTCGCTCGAATCACTTCCCTCGCATCCTCACTACGACTCTCGAAGGACGCTCGTCCCAAGAAGATCGAGAAACTCCGCGCCGTACTCTCTTCTTCATCCTCTTCCTCCCTCGGCACACTTGCTTCTCCGATTCCGTTGCCTCTCGACGCTCGAATCTCGATCACAGGAATCGATCCTGATCAATCATCAGTCTTCAAATCGAACCTTTTCCCTCTCAAGCTTCAACTCCTCACTGACCTGTCTCTCACCTCTTCTTCCGATTCTTCTCCTCCTTCCTACCCCGTCATCTTCAAGAATGGAGATGATCTACGTCAAGATCAACTAGTGATTCAACTCTTCACCCTAATGGATCGATTACTTCGAAACGAAAACCTCGATTTGAAGCTCATGCCTTACCGAGTATTGGCAACGGGTCAAGTAGATGGAATGGTTCAATTCGTACAGAGTCGGACTTTGCAAGATATCACGAACGAGTATGGACAGCAAGGACTGTTGGGGTATCTGAGAGAGGGTCACGCCGATCCGGGAAGTGTAGGGACTTATGGAGTTGATCCGGAAGTGCTCGATACTTATATCAGAAGTTGCGGTAAGTCTTTCGCTTCTTCGTAGGAGTGTGTCTCGTGACTGATTGTCGTATCGAGTGTGTAGCTGGATACTGTGTCGTTACTTACCTGCTAGGAGTTGGAGATCGACACTTGGACAATCTACTTCTCGCTCCAGATGGCCATTTCTTCCATGGTGCGTTCGATCTTCCTCCTCAATCCTTCTATCGGGGCTGATTGAGCGAGTTTACTTGAAGCGCAGTCGACTTCGGTTACATCCTAGGTCGTGATCCGAAACCTTTCCCACCAGCCGTCAAAGTTTGCAAAGAGATGGTTGATGCGATGGGAGGAATGCATTCACCTCACTACTCTCGCTTCAAATCACTCTGCTACACCGCATTCACGACGCTCAGGAAGAACGCAAATCTCTTGATCAATCTGGTCGCTTTGATGGTTGACGCAAATATTCCGGATATCAAGCTTGAACCTGATAAGGCTGTGATGAAGGTACGCTGATACTCCTGATGAGCCATTTGCCAGCGTCGTGGGACTGATTCGAATGGTGTTTCGGTTTGCAGGTTCAAGACAAGTTCTTGCTCAATCTCTCTGAAGAACAAGCGATCAAGGCCTTCGAAGCCCTTCTCAACGAAACCTCCTATTTCACTTCTGTACTCGACAAGATCCACTCCGTCGCTCAGTACTGGCGAGCTTAAACCATTTCCCTAAACGATACCTCTTTTCTCGATACCCTTTCTTTCGTCTGTGTATCCAGTCTTTCTACTTTGCAAACTATGTTGACGTTCTCTACCTCGACCAGCGTCGTGGGGAGATCTCATCGGACTTTTCCCACTGTCTCCTTTCTTCTCCTTCTTCCCCTTTCTCTCCCCTCCTGCTTTCCTATCTCGTTTCAATCGCTCACATCAACATGTCAACTCACGAGTCACACTCAACTCCATCGAACACTTCTACTTCTACTCCCTCCAACTCTTCTCAACCCGCTGGAGAATGCGTCGTATGCGGCGAGAAGACTTTCAAGCGTTGTGGACCTTGCAGCGCTAATGGGATGGACTGGATGTTCTTCTGCTCTGCTGAACATCAGAAACTCGTGAGTACTCGATCCTCTCGATTGCAAGTTTCGGCTTTAGACGCTGATCTCGTTCGTCCTCCCTTTTCCTTCACCTCTCCGCTCGTTTCGCCCTCACGTCGACATCCGTAGGTCTGGTTCATGCACAAAAGAGTTTGCGGCCTTCGAGCGAAACCTTTCTGCATTCCTGGATTCTCGAAAAAAAAAAAAGGAGCTCGACGAAATGCCATGCTACGGTTCAAGGCAGTACAAAGCCGAGTACACTGGGAAGATTACGACCTTCCTCGACGTCGTAATGCACGACGATGGGCCCGAGGGTAATGGAAGTTTCAAAACACGACACGGTCAAGCGGGAGGTTTAGTCGTAAGCCGGAACTCTCTTGATCCTCCTCCTGTTCTTGCTGATGCAAATCATGCCTAGATATTCTTGTATATGCTCGCCGAACACACGCCTGGCAACCCTTACTCGCCAGACGAATCATCCCAGATCACCCGAGTTCGCATGGCTTTCTGGACCGCCAAACTCCGATCCACCTTCTTCGGTCCAGAGGGGGACCGCATGGTAGACATCATTGAGTTCGAGAAGATGGTCGCCGAGGACCCTTGGAACTGGCTCGCTTGCCTTCTGATGCGCAAAGTCCCGAACGCGAGCGAGGCAGATAATCACGAACGATATCCCTGGTGGACTACTTTCTGCCATCGCTTCTTGTTCGTCATCGCCCTTCAAGTTTGCTGCATCGAGAACCCGATGGATCCGATCCTTGTTATCTACTTCGACCACGCCGTGGAGCAAATCACCAAACTTTGCCGCGAGGAAATCGTCAAGACGCACCCGAAGATAGCTGATGCCGACATCCCCGAGTTGTTGTGGACAATCAAGGGTGATATGGGAACATACTTTAGAGTAGCGAAGGAAGATCTAGCTAATAGCTCAAAGTCTTGACCGAAATATTTACTTTCCACCTGTCAATTACGAATCGCTTTCCCTTTGGCTCGCTGTTTCCTATGACTCGAAGATATCGCTGATATTATCTGTTAGAAGTCACAGTCGAGAGTTCCCGCGAGCTCAGGCGTCGACTAGCTTAGTTTCTCGCCGCATCCCGAAACGAAATAGAGGAGAGAGAGGAATTTTCCCTTACAACCGTCAAAGATCGGAACATAGACTATCAGAGAGCAACAAATGACATTTTGAAAGATCCTTGTGACTGGAGAGAAGCAAGTAAAAAGATATGAAAGAAGTTCGAAAGGGAGACTTTAGAATAGATGGGTATCTGGGAACTGAACAGAAACAGAGAGTGAAAGACGAATGGGGAATTGACTATCTACTGATGAGAGAAAGGTGGTCGTGAAGGAAGGAGCCGTAAAACATTGAGGGGTATCGTTTTGTAGGGAAATAGAGAATAGAATATTAAAGTTGATGGGTTCATCGTCTCGACGAGTCGGCACGTGAGATCGCTCGTAGCAGGTCCATCGGATCGAGTCCTCCGGTCGAGATGTGCGAAGCGCCGACTCCGACGAGTCCCGACAGTCCAGCTCCAGAAGGCGATGCAGAGGATCCTCCTGCTTGAGGATCGTTCGCTGTACTTGATGACGTTGTCGACTCGAGGCCATGTAGGGAGTAGGCAGTGAGAGCTTGGTGAACTTCGGCAGATCGATGCGAGATGTATCGAGAAGCGACTCGAGTGAATCCTGATAATCGATGTGTGAGTTGTCCAAGGCTAACAGTCTGTTTGAGGACATCATAACGTAATGAGCACGAGGAGCAAAGCCGGGCGATAGGAGAGAAACAGTAGCAACTCACGCGGTCCAAAGTTTCTCTGACTCGTAAATCCAGCGCTGCCTCTCCGTCCTCCTCCTTCGCTTTCGATTTCCGTCGGTCCTTCTTCTTCGCTTTCTCTCCCTCTTCATTCTTCGCTTTCGCCTCCTCGAGCAGTACTCGACCCATCTCGAGCGCTTCTTCGAGTGAAGTCGGTCCTGGTCGACTCAGATCGAAAGTCTCGGCTAGAGAGACTGGATCTATCGGTTGTGCGAGGGAAGAGGTTGAGGAAGCTTCTCGAGCAGCGGCTCTTCGGGTCGAGAATTCGGCGTAGGTAGAGGTGATCGCTTGTCGGGTGTTCTGTTCTCGTTCGATACTGTAAAATATGCAAACCAATGAGTATCGCCGACAGAGATGATCAAGAGCCGAGCAAAACATACGTTCGGAACTCCTCTTCCAATGCGAGCCTCTTCTCGGCATTTTGAATGTTGGTCGGATGCGGCAGTAGTTCAGCAAGATTCACTCGTTGCTGCTGTATATCGAAGGAGTCAGCATGGTTTCACCTTCGAGTCGCAAAGAGAAACTCACAGCATCACGCGGCACACTCGTATCGACGACGAGGTTACAGATATCATCGATGAAGCTATCGACGACTGATTTCGCTAGGTCTCTTTCCGGTGTCGATCTTGCGCCTTCGAATACTTTGATCCGACTGCGTTGTGTCGCCCACGAGACGATACTTCTTGTTTGAGCTGCGATAGGGAGGAGCGGATCGGTTGAACGCCAAAGTTCCTTGTCGTCGATTTCGGGGTGAGGCATGGCTGTTGTAGAGGGACCAGCATCAGCGTCTAAGACTCGAGATCGTCTCGACTCAACTTTTCGAAGAAAGAGGAAGAAGCGAGAGGGGAAGAGGGGAAACTTACCAGTGAATCCCCCTCCGATGCTACTCCCTCTTCTCGCACTTCCACTGCTGTTCCTTCTAGCTGATTTACCCGCCGTTCCAGGAGTACCAGCTCCCTGTCGAAATGCGATATTCTTGACTTGAACTGGAGTTTCGTGGGTTGTTACGGCGACGTTTGACTCTGGTCGAGTTGGGGTGAGTTTGACGCGAGATGTAGAAGCTACTGGAGGTTGTCGAGTCTCATCAGGTGTCTTGTCGTCATCAACTTCTCTCATTTGTATCCGAGGAGCCTGAGGAAAAGCGAGAACGTCAATAAACGAATTCAAATTTGCGAAAAGGGTCAAGAAGCGTCGAACGTACCTTTCCTTTCGGGTTTTGTTTCGGTTTGGCAGCTGTCCGTTTAGCTGGAGGTGCTACGTGTGGTGTTGGAGGATTTGTAGTGAAGAGGAAAGGTTCTGTATCGTCGTCTGATCCGTCGAGAACGGTCGAAAGTTGCGGTGGTGGCTTGTTCGGACGCGCTGCAGTACTCGTCGCTGCTCGAGGCTGTACATAACATTCGACACAGCCACTCAGCCGCGTTCTCGAGCAAGAAGAGAGGCAGAGGACGAGACGTACGACGAAAGTTCCTTTTCTTTGAGATCCTGTCTGACTGCTCGCCTGAGCTCCCTCTACTTCCTCCACTCCCTCCTCTACAGCATCTTGATTCGTCTTTGATCGTTTCCCAGCTGACTTTGACTTGCTAGGTTTGACAGACGCGGTCGATCTATCCACCTTTTCCTCCTCAATCTGTTGATCCGATACCTCCTCCTCCGACACCTTTTCCGCCCGTTTCCGTTTCCCACTGGACTGTTTACTCCTCGGGCGTTCCTCCTCCTCGTTCGCTGGGTGAGTATCGTTCAATGGACGCGAACTTGATTTTGTTGATTTCGAAGGCTCCTCCTGCTCCTCTAGCGACTCTGTACTGGTGCGAGTAGCCTTTCTTTTCCCATTCGAAGTAGTAGAAGGTGTCTTGGAGGTAGTAGAAGGTTTAGACTTTGATTTGGTTGATGAAGTTGTTGTTGTTTTGATTGTTGATCGAACGGGAGGAGGAGGACTCGGTTCTCGATTAGAGTCATCAGATAGGTCGTCATAGAGTGAAGGATCTGGTATGACTGATTTCCTTGAAGCGAGTCTCGCGGCTCGAGGGACTGGCATCGAGATGTCAAACGAAAGAGAGAGAGAAGAGGGAGGGAGGAAAGGAAGGGGAGCGAAGAGAGCGAGCGGGATCTAGGAAGGGAAGTCGCGTGCAGGCTATCGAGTTGTTCGTTGATTAGCTTGGTTTCTTCTAGTGTGTCGTGAGGTTTGCAGAAGTGAACGAGAGTGAATGCGAATCGATTTCTTGTAATCTTCAGTTTCGATGAATAGAGGCTTGAAACTCTAACCACTCTTTTGCTCCTCTTCACCTCACTCTGCTGCTTCTGCTACCTCGCCAGTCAATCACACAATTCAACAAACTCGAATTAAGCAAATCTAGAACGACATGGGTAATGATGGAGGATCGATTCCAAAGCGAGATGATCTCGTAAAGACAAAGAAGAAGAGATCCAGAGAGGATGACAAGGACAAAGTAAGACAGATGTGGGCATTCTGTGCACTCTCAAAGGTATGCCAACTCCTCTTACTTGAATCGAAAAGACTTGCAAAATGACTGAACTTCTTTCGTTCGAAATCCAGCAACCTCTTCGTCAACCCGTCGTCTCTTGTCCACTAGGCAAACTGTATAACAAAGAAGCAGTCATATCCTACCTCCTCAACCCTCCTTCTGCGACAGAACATTCCCCTTTCGGTTCAGACGGACTTCTCGTCGCTTCCCACATCCGTTCCCTCAAAGATGTCACGACCTTACGACTCACTCCGAACCCCTCTCTCGACGAATCAAACGAAGCAGAAACGGAGGCAACGACGCATGGAGGAGGTACTTCGGAACAAATGCGAGCTTCTCCCTTCGTGTGCCCGATTTCATTGAGGGAAATGAACGGATCAATCAAATTCGTTTATCGGAAACCTTGTGGATGTGTCATATCGGAAGTTGCGTTGAAAGAGATGAGGAGAGGTCAAGAGAAGAAAGGAGAAGCTGCTCAGAAGGAGGACCAAGGGGAATTATCGGATGAGAGAGTTTGTCCGGTCGATGGAGAACGAAGTGAGAAACCTGAGGAATGGGTCACATTGAACCCGAAGGAGGAAGAGTTGGAGACGATGCAGGCATTGTGGGAGGCGAAGAAAGTGAGGGAGAAGGAGGACAAGAAGGCGGCGAAAGCGGCGAAACGAAAAGGAGGTGAAGGTGGGGATGATTCGGGCGTCAAGGCGAAGAAGCAGAAGGTGGAGAAGAACACATCTGTTGCGAACGCGAAAGCTGCTGCGCCTGCAGTCAAGGCTGGAGCGTCAGTACCGCATCTTCAAGCGACTCTCGCCGCGAAACTCGCAGAACAGAAGAAACAGCAAAGCCCTGCGATTGCTTCACTGTACAGAGACAAGGGATTGGATGAGACAAAGGTGAGTCGTAACGCTCGAAGTATACATTTGAGACGAGTCAAACTAATTCTTCTTTGGTATACGACTCGCAGGACAAGGATGGTCGCTCTACCTGGATGACCCGTGGTGCCTACGCTCGATTCTGATCGTCGCTCTCTGGTCTCTCTTCCAGCTTGTCTTGTTGTCAGTCGCTTTACTTGTCGTTTTCGTTCGATTTGCAATTTCGCACTTTTGTCGTTTGAGCTGTTCTTCTGAAAGCTAGCTCCTCTGTCGATCGTGGAGCAGATTTTGTGCCATCTCGTCGATAGTGTCAGCGCATAAGCGGCTCGCTCGAAACTGAACAGCTCATTCTCGAATTCCCTTTCTCTTTTTCGCTTCACTTTCGCTTTCTCTCATGTCTGCTTTCGCTCGGCCCGGCATCTCTATCTTCACACATCGCCTACCGCAAGCTTCCACTAGCCGTCGAGCTGTCTCAAACAGTCTACTGTCAGCGCAAAGGGCAGCACGTACTCGGGAGAGGATCTCGCCTCCAAAGCGCTCAATCACGTCAAGCGCGCGGAGGGAGACGCTTATACCTTATGTGATCTCGAGAGAGGTGCGTCCCGGTCATTCTCTTGATCGCTCAGAGGCAAATTGACGGTTTCTGAACGGGGGCTATTTAGCCTCGAGGTGAACGAGTATCGGACGGTGAGCTCGTGAGAGCATATTGGACAGCTATGTATAACTGTATTGACGATCCGCTTCCTTCGCTTGCTCAGTTTATTCGAGACTGCTTCAAGAACGTATCGTTTTCCTCAATGCACCTGTTCGTTCCCCCTCTCCACGAGCGCAGACATCCTGGCGAAGTTCGGCGACGTCTAGTTATGTAAGTGAGACCGTGTACTGATCAGATTACTTGTTTCTTTCTGCCGAAAACAGATCGACGATGCACTTTCTTCGGTAGTTGTCGCGCAACTTCTCTTCCTCGAAGCTGAATCCTCCTCACCGATATCACTATACATCAATTCACCTGGAGGAAGCGTCACTGCCGGTCTAGCGATCTATGATACCGTTTGTTGATCTGCCTTGACCGTTTCGAACGATAATTTGCTGACTTCAATTCGCGTATGTTCGCATCCACAGATGCAATTCATCAATTGTCCGGTACATACTATCGTCGTCGGTCAAGCGAGCTCGATGGCATCGTTGATTCTGGCAGGAGGTAAGTTCCGTCTTCTTATTGACCCGACCATTTCTCTCTGTTGGAGCAATTCTCACCTACGCTCTTCCCAAACAGGGGAGCCGGGACAGAGAAGCGCTCTCGCCCACTCTTCAATCATGATACATCGTACGCTCCCTTCCTCCTTCTTGGCCTTTCGACGATCTCGGTTAATCGTTTCTGTTTTCCACAGAACCATCTGGAGGCGCAGGAGGTCAAGCTTCCGATATCTCGATTGTCGTGCGTGCCCTGATCTATCACTCGCAGTCTCGCACACGCATCGAAACTGATCAGAAGCCTCGTTCCGCACAGGCTAACGAGATTCTGCGAGTGAGAGAGAAGATGTTCGATCTTTGTGGGTATCTCTCGCTGTCCCAATGAGTGTATTTCAGAGTAAAGCTAACTCGACAGCTCCACCGGTTGCAGACGCGGATCATTGTATTCTACCGAACGAGGAGCGAGAACACGCTCGTTCGCGATTTGGTTCGTTCTGCTTTCTCTCGACTGTTATCCTCAAATTCAGCAGTCCGCTAATGCGACTTGCATCTATAGCTCGAATGCTCGATCGCGACCACTATCTCGTCCCATCCGCCGCTATCGAACAAGGTATCATCGACCAAGTTCTAACGAAACGACCTGCAGATGCAGGGAAGAAAGACGACTCCGACTGAGCCGGTGTCACCTGAAGTGGAGTATATTGTTGTATGCCATTAGGCTTGCAGGCGAGCCTGTGGAAATAGATAGACTGGGTTCGCAACGATAGATAAACAACGAGGAGACATCAAGAACGAGTTACAAGAGAGTGCTAACTTTCGGGCGCGTAAGAGAGGACAAGTAGGTGCGATACTATACTGGCGAGCGAGAGCGCTGGGAATATGAGGGGAAGCGTGAGGGGGTATCGGTGAGAAGCGAATTGTTACAAGTGCGAGAGATTTCTATAGAAGTAGGACGCCTTCGAGGTTGCGAGAGAGGATAATGTCGTATCTACGAATGACAGATTGATGAGTCACGCACTTTGGCATCCAAAAGCAAGAACATCGAAGAATCGCGACGGCGAGGAGAAGCTTACACGCTAGTCATCACCACCTTGACGAGGCTCGTATCGATTGCTGTAGTATAGTGACAGTCTATAGCGACATGGTCAGAGACGAATTTTGCTGGACGAGATCAGTAGCTTTACTCACAAACTTCTTTGCTCGTCGATCGATTCAGACGAGTAAACTTGACTTTGAAGAACTCTTTCGCAGCGTTGTAGTCCGTATCATCACCTGTGATGAGCCGAAGTCAGCTGTGTACGAGTGACGTGACAGTCGAAGAGACACTAACCTTGGAAGTCAGGAAAGTGAGCTCGAACGGGAGAAGTTAGGATTCGTTCCTTCAGAACATCAACCTACAGAAGTGCGACTTAGTCAGTCGAATACGCTAGCACAATCCGTTGTGAGAGAGGGGGGCGCCGTACCTTGTTGAGGAAGAGGATGATCGAAGTCTTGACGAACCATTGCGAATTGCAAATTGAGTCGAATAGCATGAGCGCTTCTTGCATTTGATTCTGCAGCGATCAACCCTTGAGTCAGCTCCAGAGCGATACAGGGCATTGAGAAATCTTTCCACGCACAGAGTCAGGATCCTCGAGCAGCACTTGCTGTGAGAGCGAAGCGAAACAAAGTATCGCAAGGTCAGTTCCGGCAAAGATCGCTTCAGACGTGGGAAGTAACGAGCTCACATCATACCCCGATACTGCTGCGAGGAAGAGAACGGCTGTGACACTTTCGAAGCAGTGGATCCTGTGAACGAGAAATAAGCGATTATCAGTCGAGGCAAAGGTATGATTCAGGCTTGAGGAAACTGGACTGACCATTTCTTCCTTTCGGATCTCTGTCCTCCGACGTCGAAGATCCTATACTGTAGGTCTCGAGAGTTGAAGATGGTTTCTGTAATTCCCGTCGTTTTCTGTCGACATCGCAAAACGTCTTGTTCGGTAGGTTGATATGAAGGCTGGAAGAGTCGATCGAGATCGGCGAAGAAGCTGTGACGAAGGAAGCAGGGTCAGTCGAAAGCGTCTCAACAGTGAGAACGAAAAGAGCCGGACTAAGGCATGCTGCAAACGAAAGAACGAAGAGTCAGTTTAGTATGACGGTAACGACTGAACAGCTTTGAGCTCACTTCTCCGGTACCGTAGCCTCCGTACCCTTCGATAGAGCTAGTTGTATTCCCGGATCTCTCCAAAGACTTCGTATTGGAAAGTAAAGCTCTTGAGGAAAAGGTTCTCCTTCTCGCAGGTCACCGGCATCTTCGATCATATAGCGTATACTCTGACAAAACGAGCTCCAGGTCAGCAAGAGTGCGTGCAGGGGAAGCGAGAAACGCACTCGTAGAGAAGGATCTGAGATCTCGATCCGATATTCGTCCATGACCGCGAAGACAGCGAGGATGCCATCTCTCACATTGACAAAGATCTGCTGTCGATACGATTCGAATTCGCTCGGTGTGAACCCTGAAAGGTGGATGACCTGCATAAATGTTGAAACGATAAGCTATTTCTCTTTGTTCTGTTTCTACTGGGTTCATTTTCTCACCTTCATTTGTTTCTGCGGAAGTTTGACTGGTCGTCAGTGGCTTGTATCTGAAGTTGATCGATAACAGCGGAACGTAGCTTACCAGAATCGTAGACTTTCCACTCGAACCAGGACCTGTTACCGAAATGAGTTGATCAGCATTCAAATTTGGCACTCCCTGTTCGACGAGAGCGGCAATGTACCGAGTAAGAGTATCTGCCGATTTGTTCCCAAGTCAGCTGGTTCCGAAGAGTAGAGAAAGAAACGACTTCTCACCTTGACTTCTTTTGACAGTTTCTTTTCCTCATCTCTCAACATCTTCTCTATCACTTTCGACCTCTGTACTTCTTCCATCGTCGGTTGAAACTCCCCTCCACCTCCTCCCTGCTCGGAAGATCCACAAGCACCCATTTTTCTCGATCGGGAAGAGAGTTCTGCGAAAAGTTCTGGTGGAAAGAATGTAGTTTGAGCTTGAGGATATTCGAGTCGATGAGTTGATCGTTGATTCCGAGAAATTGAGGGCTGAGCGTGAAGTGCAAGAGCAAGCGTCGGAAGTGAGAGGGGCGAGAGCAAGAGAGATGCAATCAATCAAAAAGTTAGAATGAAGGAACCCCAGGAGTCGGAGAGAAACTATTATGACTACTTTTCGGACCATTCCGACCGGTTTCGTGGCCCCATGAGTGTAGCTCGGCCGCTAGCCGACACGAGAAGAGAATCCTTTTGTTCTCCCAAATGATCGGGGTTGTTTCGCAACAAAAAAAAACCAATGGAGACAAAGAGGAGTAATGCGTCGATAGTGCGACGCTCGGGTACGTCGTTATAGTGTTCCATCGTCAGGCAATTGACGAAATGCTTCTTCGAAGATTGCGAAAGTGCCAACGGAAGTTGTCCTTCCTCTTCAAGGTCGCCTTTCCTGCCGAGACACGCAATGTCGTTAGTGGGCTCTCGAACAAGGCCAGCGAAGACAAAGAGCGGCAGTTACTCGGGGAGTTGAGACTGACAAGGCCAGGAAGAGTGCAATTTGTCGATTGCCTTGTCGTTCCTTGAGAGCTGGTCCCTTCGCAGTACTTCTCAGCTACATGTATGACCAATCACACTGAGCAAAGATGTCGAGGTGGGAGAGAGAAGCAATTGTCAAGTTTTGCTGGTTCTACGAATTTATTGGAGCGAGATTAGAAAGTCACCTGTATTTCCACCACATCTCTTCCTCCACCCAAAAATGGCTGAGAATGGTACTCCAGCACCAGATGCGACTATCATCTTACCTCCACCGGCGATCAAGACGATCGTAGACAAGACTGCCGCTTTCATCGCTCCGAAACCAAACGCCGCTCAACTCGAGGAACGCTTCCGACAGAGAGAGCAGACAGACTCTCGATTCGCTTTCCTAAACCCTACCAACCCTTACTACGCCTACTACGCCGACCGACTAGCCGCATTCAAAGCGGGAGAGCAACCAGAACAGAAACCAGATGATAAAGTTGATGGAACGAATAAAGGTCCAGATGGAGCAGCAGAGGATGATGGGAGACCAACAGAACCTCCTCCATTAGAGTTCCTGGTGGAAGACCCGCCAAAGATCAGCGCTGTCGACTTGTGAGCCCGTTCTCGTTTGTTCAATCCTCCTCCTCTGTTCCTTGCTGAACATGGAGCTATCGCAGGGATATTCTCCGCCTCACTGCACTCTTCGCTGCTCGATCCGGTACACAATTCACAAGGGAACTCGCCGGTCGAGAAAGTCGAAATTATCAGTTCGATTTCCTTCGACCCTCTCACTCTCTTTTCGGGTACTTCAACCGGTACGCTCTTCGTCTCTGATCATTCTGATCCACTCTGAGCTAATGAGCATTCTACACAGTCTCGTCGAGCAATACACCAAGATTCTGATGCCTTCGAAAGAGCTGAAAAGTCGAATCGAGCGAAGAGCGGGAGGTCCTCCAGATGCGTCAATCGAGCGAGCGTCGATTGGACGACGAGAAGTGTTGAAGGATGCGCAGGAGCGAGTGGAGTGGGAGAAGTGGGAGTCATCTCGAAGGAAGGAGGAGGAAGACAAGGCAGAGGCAGAGAGGATCGCATTCGCCGAAATCGATTGGCAAGACTTCCAAGTTGCATCGACTATCGAGTTCACCGAATCGGACGAAGCTGGACTCGCTGAACTACCGCCACCGATGAGTTTGAGCGAGGTGGAGAACATGACTTTGGCACAAAAGAAGATGAACTCGATCTTTATTGATGGAGGAGAGGCAGAAGGGGAGGAGAATGGCCATGAGGAACAAGAGATGGAGATGGATGCTGAAGATTCTGATGAAGAAGCGGAAGTCAGTGACAAGAGAGCGGAAGACAAGGTAGAGGTTGCGACACTTGATGCCAATCTTCCGGTCAAGATTCGCAAAGATTACATTCGCAGTACGTCTCTCCTTCTCAAGCTTTACTACCTGTCTCGAGTCGCTGATTCGCTCGTCGTACGCAGACAAGAAGGACAAGAAAGGACAAGCTTACACGATGTTCGAGGGTCAACAAGTGCCAGTCGAAGAGTTCAGCAAACACGTTCGATACGAATTGCTCGATCCTCGATGGAAGGAAGAGAAGAAACAAGCAGAACTCAACCGATCTGCGTCGAACTTGCTTCCTGGAGGTACGTTTGAAGACTCTTCCCTTCGTCTCTCTTTCCACAGAACTAATAAGATAATTCGTATAACAGGTACCGACGTCTCTGCTTCGATCCGAGCGATGGCTGCACACCGACCAGATATCTTCGGAGATTCACCTGGCGACAAAGAGTTCAGAAGGCAAGCGGAGGAGTTGGCGAAGTCGAGGGCTCGAGAGAAGGATGTTTGGGATGGTCACGCTGCCTCAAAAGAATCTATCACGAATCGATACCAAGCTACTGCAAACCTCGACGAACAGATCGAAGCGCTTCACCGAGCGAAACATCTCGTTGGGTACGTTGCTCTTCTCTCTCTCGTTCCTCCTCTGTTCGGAACAGCTCTGATTAGAATGCCGCTCGTGAACAGACCCGAAGATGGTGGAGAACCTCGTATCGGTCCTTCTGCTCCAGCTGTCGCTCCTCAATCAGCTCCCGCTCAACCGACAACCCTTTCCACCGGTGCCAGTATCTCTGCCGGTCCTCAACCCGCCAACTCTTTCCTCTCCGCTCCCCAAGGTCTACCACAAGGTGGATCACCACTTCCTCCCTCTGCTCCCGCCAATCTCCCTCCCAGTCTTCCTCAACGACCGAATGTCAATACTCCCGGAGAAGCTCTTCCCGGACCTCGTCCCGTCCCTTCTTCAGAACCTGCCGCTCAACAATCTTCGACTCGACCGCGCGAAGACGAGGTCGAAGGTGAGCCATCTGCGAAACGACCCAAGACGGACGATGGTCAAGTTATCCCTGAAGGCGAATGGCTTGCATCTCATCCTGATCCGGTCAAGGTCGGAGTACAACTGCCGGACTATCCAGCGAAACCTGCATGGGGTTGCGATGGACAGAAACTCGAAATCGAGGTTCCCCTCACTTTGCTCGTCGGAACTGTTCGAGATCGTATTGCCGTACGTCCCTCCCTCTCTCTCATCTCCGCGAGCGCGTCAATGCTCACGAGTCATCTCTCGCAGACGATGGTCGGACTCCCCGTCGGAAAGCAAAAGTTCACTTACAACGGTAAAATCCTCGCAAATTCGACAACCTTGGCCGCTCTCAACCTCGACAACGGCAGTGTTCTGCATGTCTCGGTCAAGGAGAAGAAGTAATCTCGCAGATCAATATGTTGTCAATCTATTTTGTTTTCGAGGTTATCGAGTTCTTCACTCTCGAGAGACTTTGCTTGGAGTGAGGACCAAGATGAGCGATTTTCACAGAGAGGGCAAAAGAGTGACTAGAGTGAGTGAATGATGCCAAGAGGAAAGTGTCTATTGAAGGTGATCCGCAAGAGATGGGTACTGAGAATAAATAGGGCAGTGTTCAAGAAGGACGAAATGACTAGACTAATAAAGGGCGCGATGAAGGGGGGTTTACTGATGATGATTAGGGTATAAAAGAAGGATAAAAGCGTGACTGTGAGGAAATTATGCGAAGAGAGCAAGGGCACCTCCGAAAAGAGCGAGTCCGATTGAAGCGATTGTTCGATCAGCCGATGATGAAGGTGTAGTCGAAGCCGCGGCTTGTCGAGCAGGAGTGGAAGACGATGAGCTTGTAGGCGCTCTTGAGAGAGTCGAGGTCGAAGTGACTACAGAGGCGGAAGAAACGATCGTCGAAGTAGAGACGACTGAGCTCGAATCCGAAGACGACGATGAAGAGACGCTACTACTGAAGACAGAAAGTGCGGTCAATATCCAGACTCGTGACAAGGAACCAGGGAGAAACGTACGAGATCATGCTCGATGAAGCAGAGGAGACAGTACTGGTCGAGAGCGAAGAATCTCCCGACGATCCCGACGAACCTGATGATCCTGACGATCCCGACGAGCCGAATGCGCTCGACATCGATGAAGCGGAAGAAGATGAGGCGGCAGTAGTTGGTGATCTGTCGAAGAATTCGGAAATGAGCTTTGCTTCAATCGAGAAATGCGAGAGAAAGCTGAACTCACGCAGCGACGGCACCTTGTCCTCCGACAGTGGCAGCAGCTTGACAGTTGCTAGAAGCTCCGGCGGCGTGACCCGTAGGGGCTGGACCAGCTTCGTGAGAGTAAGTGCTCATTCCTCCGTTCACCGAGTAGATACCGGGCTGTGCGAACGAAAAGCACTCCAGTCAGTCCCTGCAACTCGTTGCGCTCATAAAACGTTGTACGTACGGGGTATTCTGTTGAATCTCCGCTACAGGTGTCGAACCCATCGCCGTAATCTCCAGGCTGATTCCATGAGCACCCTTCTGTATCGAAAACTGTATAGAGCAGTACGGAACAGTCAGCATATAACCGGCGCGTCTTCGCTGAGAGTATGGATAGCTCTGCGATCGAGAAAGCTCAGGAAAAGTCGGACTAACCGTGTTGACACCATTGCCAGGCGTTTGGGTCCGATGTTGGGCATACACGAATGCAAAACTCGGTGTCTGAGATCTATAGAGCAGGAGAGAGAGTCAGCCATCGCTTCGAAAAAGCAGACGAGAAGAGCGAAACCAACTTACGAAGCTGTTCCACTCCTGAATCTGCTGTCCATTGTAGTAGACGAGTCCACCTCGAGGGTTACCCGTACCATCAGCTCCGTGAGGGTCTAGCTCTCCTCCCGAATCACCGGCTCGTACGTTCAGCTTCGTGAAATCTCCGGTACCCGTGATTTGACTGTTTCGAAATCGTTCATCAGTCTCTGTCGAATAACAACGATAGACGAGATGGAGCGCACGTGTAGTGGGGAGTCTTGAGCATGTGAGCAGAGTGGATAGTACCTTGAGGCATGATTCGCGCTCCGTGACCTGCGAAAGAAAAGAATGAGAACCGTCGATAGGTGCGAAAGTCGAAAATCACGCTCACCTGAAGCGGTACACCAAGCTACTTCCTCAGCTTCAGTGTTACCAATCTCACTGTCCGGGTTGGGAGGAGCCCAAAGACAAAAATCCTGAAGAAAGGGTTCTTGCGATAATCAACAACTAGACCTCGTGAGCGGGACAGGAAAGGACGAGAGCTCACCTCGACAGTGTTGATCATGACAGTCTGGCACCTGTACACTAAAGCGCGTTAGTAAGATCGAGTCGCGGCCGGAAGATCCGGAAAAAGTGAAAAAGAATGTTGACAAACATCGAGTCTTGCGAATCGTTCGAGCCACAAGCGTTGTGCTATCACCCATGAAAATGATTGGTCAGTGCCGTCCGCAGGTCTGAAAGAGAAGATGCAGAGGAGAACCGGAGAATCCGGTCGAGCCGCTCCTTCGAAAAGAGGGAGAGAGAGGAGACTCACGCCAACTTGACCCTTCTGCCATGGTTGAGTAGGTTGATTGTTGACATCGTACCATTCGTAAGCGGCGGCGAGAGGGAGGAGGGGGATACCGAGAGCAGCGAGGCGAAGCATGTTGAGCGAAAAACTGGAGACGGTGAGAAGCAAGGGTGAGCTACTTCGATGATGTAGACGCGTAGTCCCGACTGATACGTACGAGTAGGAGAGGAAGGTGGAAGATGGAGCGAAAGGGGAGAGGAGAAGAGAAGCAAGTTGAACGAATTCTATCTTTGTTGAAGGGGTGCAAACATTGATTCGGCTCCGAAAATAGACTTCCGAGTTATCTCCGGGAACTCCTGAGGGCTGTGAAAGATCCACGGTCACAACAGGGTAAAGTGAAAGCTCGTTGCGACCTTGAGAAATCAAATAAAGATTCCTTGCGAAGTTCGAAAATTTGAAAAATCTGATCCTCCGCGGATTTGTTTCTTTCTCCTCTTCCCTCTTCCATCTTTCCAACTTCCCCTTCTTTTCATCACCCACAATCATGCATCGCACTCGCCAGTCACTCAGAACGGCATCACGCTCTCTCGCAACTCAAGCAACATCTAGCACAGCTAGCTACACTCCTCCTTTGAAAGCAGGAGCACTTCCCGCTTATGATCAAGCACTCGCCTACATCGCAAAGGACCGGGATCTCAAGCTGAAACAACTAGAAGAGCTCAAGGGGAACAAAGAAGTAGATCAAGCGGCACTCGAGAAGCTGGAGGTAGAGGCTTGGTCAAATGATCCTGAAACGAGATGGAAGGCCAACAACGGACAAGGTGAGCTGCTATTCCCTCTCGGAGCATTTCAAGATCTATAGAAGAACTTTTTGAAGGGCAAGCGAGATCACTGGCGGTCGCAACTCGATCTTCGAAGTTACCTTGTTCATGAACAGACAGTTCACCTCTTCTACTCATTAGAAGCTGACTGTCAACCTCTCCCCCTCACAGCTGACCTATCAAAGCCTGTCTATCGCTTCTTGGCTGAGCGAAAATGGAGAAAGGAGGGAGATTTGGCGATTCTCGTGAGTTCTCGTTCTGCTTTGTTCTCCTATTTCGCCCTGCTGATGATCCTTATCCTCTCGATAGATGCAACGAGTGACACAGATGTCTGTCACGCCGGATCTGTTGCCCGAGATCGCTCCAGAAGCAGACTTACGGATTCGAATCGGTGAAGAGCAGATCGTTCCAGGGGTTTTCACTTCTCCAGCAGACGTAAGTCGATTCCGTTGATCAGGACTGTCAATTTATGCTGACAACGAGTCGTCCATCGCAGACAAGAGAGGCGATTCAAGTTTCAGCGCAAGTCTACCATGCCGACGAACGATTATACACTCTGCTCCTCGTTGATCCTGGTGCGTTGTCGAGCCCGGTGTAGTTGGGCGAAGCAAGAGCTAATGGTGTCTCGAACGTCACAGATGTTCCCGATGAACTGAATCAATCTTTCACTACTTTCGCTCACTGGATCGTGTGAGTTCACCTCTCCCTGAGCTCCTTTCTGCAGAACACCGAGAACTCACATCTCACAACGATCTACAGCCCCAACATCCCCCTCTCTGCTTCCTCTTCGCCCGTTCTTCCCCTCGACTCGCTTTCTTCTACTCTCCCCTACATTCCCCCTCATCCTCAAAACGGTACCCCTTACCATCGCTACACCGTTCTCCTCCTCGCCCAATCCGACAACGCTCCTCTTTCGCTCAATGAACACGAGATCGAGCGACTAGACTTCGATACGAGAGATTTCGTTGCTCAGCACAAACTCGAGGCGAAGGGTGTCAGTTTCTTCCGACAGAAGTGGGATAAATCAGTGAGCAAGATCTACGAGGAGATTCTCCGTAAGCATGAATCCTTCCTTTTCTTCTGCTTCTCGGCGTAGACAATCCGATGCCAGCGAAATTCGAGCTAATCTGTTTCCTTTGTCCCCTTCGCAGAACAACCTGAACCCAGGTACGGTCGACCTCCCAAGATGGACACATACACTGGTAGACCACCGAAGTACGAAGTTGTTTAGATCTTTGTCGACGAGCAATCTCAGAATTCCCGTCCTATTGCGAAAATCTGCTGAACCTCTGGAAAGAAGCGCTATTTTTATTTCGGCGCCGTGAGACTCAAGCGTGACTCTGAACCATTCGAGAACACAGGCACGTTCGAGAGCGAGTTGTGCAGTGTTATCCTGAAAATGCGATTCGCTTCTTTCCTTGCGACCAGCAACTTATCTCGACGACTCCTCTCGCCAAAGACCCCAGACATCTACAGCCAATAGGTAGAGCTCTCAAAGCTATCTCGCAGGCTTCACATCGGCCATGGCGAGCTCCTCGACTACTTTCTTCTCTCGACTTGCCGACACTTCTCGCACCCCAACAGGCAAGCTAGTACTCGTAGCGGTCGCCTCTACAGCTCTCACAGCTGGTAGTATACTCGCCGGACAAGCGTTACGCCGGACAACTCGCCGACGAAGACTCAAGAGCGAGGTTGAACATGTTCTCGAAGATGACGATGAGGACGGGGACGTAACGGAGGAGTTGAGGGACTTTACGAGACCTATGGGTAGTAGGAAGAGTAGCATGTCAGGAGCTGCGAAACGAGCTGCTGCTGGAGGAAGGAAAGGGAAACAAACGAGTGAAGTAATTATTCGGGAGGCACTCGCGAGGAACTATGCGTTCTTTGGGGAGGACAAGATGGCACAGATTAGAGACAAGTTTGTGGTCGTCGTAGGAGTGGGAGGAGTAGGAAGTGCGGCTGCTGTAATGCTCGTGAGAAGTGGAATTCGTAAAATTCGAATCATCGATTTCGATCAGGTCTCGCTCAGTTCCCTCAACGTGAGTCTACCTGTCCTTGACAAGCTCTTATCCTTGTGAAGTATCGGACCGCTTACTCTCCTCCCGTTCATAGCGACATTCTACCGCAACCTTGGCTGAAGTTGGAACCCCGAAAGTCACATCTTGCGAAGAATACTTCGCTTCAGTCGCTCCTTGGGTCGAAGTTGACGCTCGAATCGAGCTGTTCGAGAAGGAGAAGGCGGCGGAACTCCTCGAGGGTAAGCTTTCGTGTGTGCTGCCGAGTCTACTGTCGCTAACTCAACCTTTCTTTCCCAGGCAAACCCGACTACGTTATCGACTGCATCGACAATATCGAATCCAAGGTAAGCACTTACCGGGAATATCGCACCTGGGATAGCCTGTTGATCCGAAAGTCGTCGTTCTGCAGGTCGACCTCCTCGCTCACTGTGCGAAGAATGGCATCAAAGTGTTCTCTGCCCTCGGTGCTGGCGCCAAGAGTGATCCCAGTCGGATACAGGTCAGGTGAACTCTACTCTCGAGGGCTTGAGAATCCGTCTCACAATCGGAACTGACATGTTTCGTTTTCGTTCGTAGCGATATCTCGACAACTTTCGAAGATCCTCTCGCCCGTCAGGTTCGACGGAGATTGTGAGTATTCACACCCGTTCATGTCTGACTGATGCTTGACTGATAAAACCGTCCTGATGCAGGCGAATGGAGGGTGTTTCGCACGGAGTTCCGGTCGTCGTGAGCTCTCTCTTACTCGAATCGCGCACTGCGATATACTGCTGACAGATCTCGATTGCCTAGTACTCGACTGAGAAGCCTCGTTCAGACCTTGGGCTTCTGCCTCTGCCAGAAGAAGAGTTCCAGAAGGGCAAAGTCGACGAACTGCACGCGATGAGCAATTTCCGAGTGCGAATCTTGCCCGTTCTCGGCCCTCTTCCCGCTATGGTACGTCTCTTCGCCTGTTCTCTCGAGCGGCGTGATGCAGTAGCTCACTTCCGTCGTCCGTAGTTCGGTAACGCTGCAGCTACCTACGTTCTCCTTGAGCTCGCTGGTTTCAAGACTGAAACCCTTCCTGTCAAGTAAGTCACATCTTCATCGCATTGTCGAATACTTGCTAGGAATGCTGAACGTATCTCGATCTGTGTAATAGGAATCGACAGCGTACTGCCGCAACAATCCATCGTCAACTCGCAGCTGTAGAACAGCAGCTCACGGGAGAGACGTAAGTCGAGGATCTCTCAAGCTTGACGTGTCGAGACAGTGCTGACTAGAGGCGTCATCGCTATCGACAGTCGCATTCCTTTCTCCGAAGACGACATGCTGTACCTCTTCGAAGAAATCCATCGTGCTCGATCCGTCGCTCCTCCTCACGTCTTCCCATCACGACCGACGGTACTGAGATGGAAGAAAGAGAAGGGTCTCGCGTGGGACAATCTCGTCGTCTTTGAGCGAGACGAGGGTTCGAGGTGAGCAATCGATTTCCGTTGCTTTCCTCCGGAACTACACACTGACGTCGCTCGTTTTGACCCCAGACATGAGAAATATTGCTTGTTCGGAGATGAGGATCCTGAGGAGTACTGGGGACTTGAAGTGACTGCTCTCGTCCATAAACGAGCAGCGGAAGAGCGAAGATTACGACCTTATCGTATGTGAGGATAGTAGAACGATATTATTTATGCTCTAGACAAGCTTCTGTAGTATCTGTGAAGGGTCCGAGGAGTGGAATGGAGAGAGCGAGAGTTGCTTTTCTTTTCCTTCTTCTCGCAACTTTCACTCTACCCGCTTTCTAGCTTCGTACTCTACCATGAACCTCGCTAATACCTCAGACGCTCAGTACAATGCTCAGTACGCCTCGAACGAAGTCCCTTCGCCGTTTCTACCTTCTCCCTTCGCTGCTCCTCTCGCTCTCCCTCAGCCTTCAGATCTGTACGGTGCCAAGCTCAAGGTGACTCTCGATCACGTCAAGAGGGAGATTGGAGTAGTCAGAGAGGGTCTGGAGGGTGTCATGCAAGTCAGAGACGAAGTTGAGAGTGTCAGACGAGAGACGGGAATACTTAAACAGCTGGTCGAAACTCAGAGTGAGTCCTCTCCCCTACGTGCTATGCGTATCACCTGATCACGCAATCGATACAGACGAGTTACTCGAGAAACGAATTCTCGACGCTGTTTCTTCCCTCATTGATTCAAAACTCGCTCCTCTCTTCGAATCAGTTGTTCAAGCATCTTCTACCCTTTCAGCTACCCTCAAGTCGAACGAAACCTCTGCAATCGCTCGAGCGAGAGCACAGAATGCGAGGATCGAAGAGGTCGAAGCATCGGCTAAGCGAAGGATGGAGGAAGTCGAGAGACAAATCGGAGCTGAACGCATCAAGTCGAGGCGAGAGGTCACGGAATGGATGCAAAAGCTTGAGCAAAGGCTCGAATCAGTCGAGAAGGAGGCCGAGTCGAAAGAACTGGCTGCGATCGAAACTAGGTTAAAGCTTGCAGAGCTCGAGAGAAAGATGGACAGCTTGACGAAGCAAGCTCAGGTGCTTTCGGTGGTACATCTTGTATTCTCATGATCAGTGTACCTTAGCTGACTCCGTGCTTCTCGATCTCAGCGCAACGCAAATACGTCGGAATCGGATCACTCGAATAGTTCAGTCAATCTCGTCTCCACCGGTCCATCTACGCTTTCCTCCAATTCTTCTCTTTCCAATGGTACGAGTGGCTCGGGCCCCCCCACTGAAGTCGTCGGGAATCGCGTGTCACTCGATGCAGCGGTACAAGGAGCTTCGACCAATCCTCTCGTTCAGACATCTCCAATACACTCCGATCCCTCTCCTCCTCGACGTCGTCCTCGCCGATCTCTCGAAACTCCCTCTATTACGCCATCACTCCAAGATACGATCCCGAACCCTCTCAACGACCTCTCGTCGAATCGAGCATCAACCTCTTTAGCCGAACCTCATTCCTCGCGTCTCATTTCGCAAAGCGCTGGCCGAGACGGCAATCCCGTCAATAGGATTCGTCCATCAGCAGCCTCAAAGCGCTCATGTGTCGGAGAAGCACCCAAAAACGAAATCGAAAACGTTTCTTTTTCTAGTCAAGCAGCAACTGAAAATCGATACATTCTCGCAAAGTCGACTCCCCGAACTCCCGTCACGCCGTCGAAGCCCTCTGAGCAAACCGAGTCTGCTGCTAGGAGGAGGAGACTTATCGAGCAGGATCAATCGCAAGGAACGATGGAAATCGAAAATGGTGGAAAGGATGGATTGGTAGCAGAGAAGTCAGGAGTTGGAGCAGCTGGTAACGACGATGAAGACGACGAAGGTGAACCCGATACTCAGGAGTGATGAACAGCAGACCTTCCGTAGATACAGTCTGAGCTTGAAGTGCGAAAAGAGAGGTCAAAGTTTCGTTGGTTTTGCTTTCGACCGCGCTAGAGTGAGCATTATTCTCGACACATCTCCAGCGTTTCTACTTCCCTCTGCTATCCCTCAGAGCGAGATTTGAAGCGAGAAAGAGAGGTTGCGAAGCGGAAGTCGCGATCAGCCCGTGGTTACGAAAAATCGGAGTTCTAGAGCATCTCACGAATTCTGCCATTTTTTTTTCTCCCTTGTCTCTCTCGTTCCCCCGGTAGCAGATCAACCTAGAGCAACATGTACGTTTCCATTCAATCCTACACCTATCCCTCTGTCCCTATAGCGCTTCCCCGTTCCTCTCCCTTCCTCTTGTGTCGAGTTTGAGCTGATGAGTTTTTCTGCCAATCCTCTACATCTCAACTCTCCCTCAACTCGAACGCTATTCAACGCTCGTCTATCTGTATCGTCTGTGGCTATTTTGAATGGATATAAAGGGCACGCGGACCCAAAAAGCACATGTCACGCCTTGCGGCACCCAAGGCCTGGATGTTGGACAAGCTCGGTGGTGAGTACCAGCTATACTACGCTACTCGACTGTGGACGAGTGACTGATCTGGATTCGCTTTTACAGGAGCTTTCGCCCCCAAGTTCGTTTTTCTCGACTATTCCTGTTTCCCCTCCCTCTTTGACCTCCTCCTAACCTCGACTCTGCTTCTCTCTACAGACCTTCGCCCGGTCCCCACAAGCAACGCGAGTGCTTGCCCCTTTCCGTGAGTCTTACTTTTCCAGCTGAATTTTCAGGAAGTAGCTTCGAAGCTAATCTTCGTTTCGTTCGTTTCGTTAGATCTTCATTCGCAACCGTTTGAAGTACGCTCTTACCGGACGTGAGGTCACCCTCATCGTCAAGCAGCGCCTCGTCAAGATCGACAACAAGGTCCGAACCGACGAGACCTACCCCGCCGGTTTCCAAGGTTAGCTCCTGAATCTTTCCACAAAGACGTTCTACGTAAACCCAAGGCAAGGGAGCGAGGCGCAGGCATCGACAAGTCAGGGCTAACAGGTCCGTTTCTTCTTATTTCCCCTCCCCTTTCCCCTCGAATAAACAGATGTCATCTCGATCGAGAAGTCTGGAGAGCACTTCCGTCTCCTTTACGACATCAAGGGTCGCTTCGCCATCCACCGAATTTCGGAGGAGGAGGCTACTTACAAGCTCCTCAAGGTCAAGAAGGTTCAACTCGGAGCCAAGGGTGTTCCTTTCATCGTTACCCACGATGGACGTACCATCCGTTACCCCGACCCCATCATCAAGGTTGGAGACTCTGTCAAGTTTGACTTCTTGGAGAACAAGATTGTCGAGGTTATCCCCTTCGAGCAAGGTCAACTTGTCATGCTCACTGGTGGTCGTAACCAAGGTCGTGTCGGCACAATCATCCACAAGGAACGCCACCTCGGAGGTTACGATATCGTACACGTTCGGTGAGTTTTGAAGTCGTTTGGACATGATTTGAGCGAGTTCTAACCAATTTTCATTTTTTTTCCTTTCCGAAACCCTTAGCGATATACTCGACCGTGAATTCGCTACTCGTCTTTCCAACGTCTTCATCATCGGACACGGATCCAAGGCTTCCATCTCTCTTCCCAAGGGAGGAGGTAAGTTTCATTCTCACTTTCTTTATCCCCTTTCTTCACTCATAACCCCTTCGAAACGTTCTCGAATCACAGGAGTCAAGCTTTCGATCGCCGAGGAGCGTGACCAAAGGCGCAAGGCCCTCGAGAAGCAAAGGTCTTAAGCGTTCCTCGTTGAATGACATTGGTTTTTGTTGTATCTTCGGGACAATCGAGAGGAGTCGAAATTTCAGGAGGAGAGGTTCACTGCAATTCTCTACTTCGGGCTTTCGACTGCTAGACATTTCTCTGTCCATTCCGTTCGATTTGAGAGATGCTGAGAGTGCTTCGTGACTGCAGTCTTCTCCTTTTTCTCTTAAATCAGGTTCAAGATTTCGCACAAGTCCCCGCTCTCCTTCCCTTCCTTGCCCTTCCTCCCTTCCCTTCCCTTCCCCTACAGCTTCACTCGTCCATGATCGGCACCACTCGTCTCGTCTGTGTCAGCGACTTGCGACAAGGTCGCCGTTTCCTTCGAGCAGCTGATAACTGCTATGCGTAAATTAGCATTCATTCTCTCTCATTACCCTCTTCTTCTTCCTCGACACATCTCAGCGACCCAGGACTGCTCGACCTCTCCTTGACAGACCATCATCGGCGCGACCTATAGTGCTTCACACCCTACGAGCTGCACGCTAGCCCTTGACCCTTCGCCTTCCTTCATCTCAAAATCGACCTTATAGCGTCCTCACCGCGACGTACCTACAACCGTCACAACAGATCGCTCCCCTCTCCAATTGCAACCTACTTCACGAGAAGCCGGGGCTCAACCTTGCGGGATCGTCGAGCAGTGAGTCCCAGTCTTCTCTTCCGCTCATCACGCGACTACGAGTCAGAATCATCTTGCGAGCATTCGCTAACCGCAGTATCCGTTCAGAGCTCATCTATCATCCTATTGCGCCGGGACAACACGTCCTCTATTCACTGAAGCACATCCTCGGAACGATATCACAACTTCTCGAACCGCTTTAATTCATTGTCGTCCATGTCTGCACAAAGCTCGTCGCGACAAAGCGACTGCCCGATGAGCAATCGAAAGGAGGAGTCAGGTGGAGACTTGAACAAGTCGGAGCGGAAAGGCTCAGCGAGGCGAACGAAGTCGACTGTTCAGAGGGAGAAAGCCTGCGATGCACAACGATCCTCGGTACGTTTCCTCTAGAGTCAACGCGACATACTGCGTTCGCTTATGCTGTTTGTGAGCAAGTAGGATTCGATACGATCGACCCGTCGAAATGGTATCGCACCGCTTCATGCGACAAATCTTTCTCCGATGCCGAAGCGTGTCAAGGTCAATGATCAAACCCTACAATTTCGAGTCGGCGCAGAGTACTCCGGTGCTGCCTCTTTCTACGAATCGGCTCGCCTTGCTTGTTTCCAGCATGGTTTCAATCTCGTCAAACATGGCAAACATTTGCAGTGCGATCAATCCTGTCCATGGTCTCTCCACATCGAAGCCGTACCTGGATCTCGAAATATTAGGATCGCGAAATTCGTCAACAACCACGATCATTGTGATGTTACGCACCTTTCGACCTTTCGCACTCTTCGGATAATCGAGGGCAGTACCCCAGGAGGCGATGATTCGAACATGAACAGATCAGATGGAAAGGGAACTCGGGATCAAGGGAGGAAGCGGAAACGAGACGAGGACGAAGGCAAGTCGAGAGCCGAAGCAGAGGTGAGTAAAGCTGAAGCTTTCAGTTCCGCTAAGCAATCTCAAGCTTGCAGTGGTAGCTGACTTCTTGATTGTCCTCGCAGCCTGCTGTCAGGTCACGGCGAGCCCGTATGACTCGCTCTCCGGTCGAGCTCGGCAGTGAACGCGACGACATCAAGGCTGAACCTATTTCTCAGGTCACTGACCGTCCAGCTCAGCTTCGGAAAGCCCCTACACCGACAGAAGCAAATGAGACACCTGTCAGGAAACGACTCGATGTCCATCTTGCGACCCCTCCGACAGAACAGATCGAACGATCAGCTCAGGTCTGTCTTTTCGTCTGTTTGAGCTGGAAGTCCCGATAAGAGTCTTTCTGCTGACATTGGAACTTCTCGCATCCGACTCTCAGATTGTGGACCTTCGCCAAAGAACCGAGGAATCGCCGTCGAATGGAGCTTCCTCTTCGCACGATGCCTCGTCCTCGTCCTCTCGGAACCTCGTCACACCATCACATACAGACACCATTCAGAACGACACTCTCGACAACCTGAGCTCCTTCCTCCTCTCGATCGACAGCGAGTTCTCATTCCGCACACGCGAACCCTCCCTCGAATTACGACTCGACTTTCTAGCACCCCTCTTGATCTCCATGCATTACGACATTGCGGATCACCTGAAGCTGCTTCAACCTCGGGATGCGGAACTGACCATCAGCGAACTCAAGCTGATGTACGAAAACGGCGGAAGCAAGAAAGGAGTCGTCGCAGAATTTGATTGGAAGAGGATGCGGAATCGCGTTGAGGATTGGTTGAGACGAAAGTAGAACATTTGAGTAGCTTTGTCGAGTCACGAGTCTAGCTTGTTGTCCTACCAGCTTTTTTGCAGGGTCTTTCGCAATCGCTTGCAAACCTAAACCGGATAGCAGCTATACGGAGAGTCGAGAGTCGACAATAGCGAGTCGTGACCAGCAATTTTACGCCTCTGGTCACGCTCCTCGGCGATCGAAAGCTTGACTCCTGTGATTCGAGAGCGTTCCGAAGAGTTGTGAGTGAATAAACGAAAGAAAGGGATTGAGAAAGTGAGAATGAAACTTACCTCCTCCCTTGGGGAGAGAGATGGAAGCCTTGGATCCGTGTCCGATGATGAAGACGTTGGAAAGACGAGTAGCGAATTCACGGTCGAGTATATCGCTAAGGGTTTCGGAAAGGAAAAAAAATGAAAATTGGTTAGAACTCGCTCAAATCATGTCCAAACGACTTCAAAACTCACCGAACGTGTACGATATCGTAACCTCCGAGGTGGCGTTCCTTGTGGATGATTGTGCCGACACGACCTTGGTTACGACCACCAGTGAGCATGACAAGTTGACCTTGCTCGAAGGGGATAACCTCGACAATCTTGTTCTCCAAGAAATCAAACTTGACAGAATCGAGAAAGTAGTGCTATCGTGATATACATTACGCGATCCTCCCCTTAGGAATAGAGAAGAGGACGCAAAAGGGAAACTAAACTGAAAAGTCTACATCAAATGCGCAACGGTTGCCAAAGTGAACCTTTTGAAGTTGAAATGCTCTATACGGTGACACCCTCTGCACCAGCCTTTGCGCCGTAAGCCCTGACAACACCAGTTCCAGTAGCTTCTCCCAAGCTTCTCGCGGCTCCCTCAACAGCAGCGAGAGCACACATAGTCTCGAGCCTGCTGGGTTCCTTCAATCCAGCCTTGATCTCCTCTTCCGACGGTGGTAACGCAGGAAGACCTTCCTTGAGTCGTTGATCGTTCTCTTGACGACGTTTCGCGAGTGCAGGGTTGGAGGATTCGAGTCGTGCGCGGTCTCGTGCGAGTTGACGAGATTGGAAGGAGAGAGTAGAAAGGTGGGCTTGGTGAGTGTCGAGTGCGGTGAGGAGGTGTTGAAGAGGTTGAGTGAGGGGAGCGGGGATCGTAGTTGAGGGAATGTGGGAAGAAGCGGAAGGAGCGGGGAGGGAAAGGGCAGAGAAAGAAGGAGTTGAGAAGGAGGAAGCGGCGGAGGACGATGTCGTCGAAGTGAGGGTTGAGAGGAAGGCGGTGAGGAGGGCGTTCGAGTGGATCGCGACGGGAACTTCTTCGAGGATGTTGGAGGGGACAAGTTTGTTCTCGATCAAGCTGTTTCGAAGCGCTCGTTAGCAGTGGAGCACGACGCAAACCTCGTCAAATGAAGCTCACCCAGCGGTATCGAATTTGTTCGCTCGGTAAGCCTCGACAAAGTTGGAAGAGAGGCGGTAAGCCTTGAGACCGACAGCTCCTTGAGCAGCGCTAGCGATGTCTGTAGGTAGTGATGATGTCAATATCGAAGACAAGATCAAGCTCTAGCGATTGTGCGTACCGTAAACGAGAGCAATACCCTTTCCACTCTTGTTCTGTTCTCCTGAAGAAAGTTGAGAGGCAGGCCTTTGACCAAGTCCAGGTCTTGGGGTAGGTTGAGTCTTTTGACCACTTCCGACTCCTCCTCCACTGAGCTGAGCACCAACAAGAGCGTCGAGGAAACCACCAGTTGCGAGGATTTGACCGTTGTTGGTCGAAGTGTAGAAACCGACGAGGGAAGCATCGGCGTTGAGGTCGTTCATGCGGGAAAGGAGTTGAGTTGAGTATTTAGTGGCTGTAGATCTCGGAAACTGATCAGTAACGAGTCGAGAAACTGAAATGAGCGCGATTCGAAACTTACCAGCCTTGACTCCTCGAGATTCAGATCCATCGGTTTCGGCAGTTGATCCACCAAGAGTTCCAGAAGGGAGACCGAAAGCGTTCGAGACTTCGAGAGTACCGTTCGAGTCGATACCGAGGAGTTGACCAACGGCAGGAGTGAAAGTGACGGTAGCGTTTGAAGTGTTGGGAGGAGCGGGGTGAACGACGTGAGCTTCTCGCGAGTGCTTGATGATCTTCATCAAAGCCTGTGAAAGAGCGATACAACCGTTCAGTCAGTCTCTGTCATCGTCGTTTCGTAGCTCGAGTTGCTGAGTATTGTAAAGAGGGAGACCTCATCCCATTCGAGTTCTTGACCGTGTCTAGAGTATTGTAGTACCCTTATTAACCTCCTACGTAGTCCAGTCACCCCCTCAAGGTGTTGCACCCCTCGAAGTGAGCAGTTGAATTTCCATGAGATGAACCTTGATCTCTTTGCTCTTCCACCTCTTCAAGCGCGTACTTGACCAGCTGAATCTGCCCTTGGAGTCCCAATGAATGATCTACTTACCAATCCATCTACTCTGACTGCCTCAATCTTTGTCTCTGCCAATCCTTTGTCAATTCTTGCTTTTTGTTTCGCAGATTGCTGCTTGACTTGGATGGTCGGCTCTTGAACTACTTGAGGAGCAGGAGCAGCGATGCTAGCTAGCGTCTTGGCGGTACTCATTCTAGGCGTGTTGGAGTGAATGAGGAATGAGCAAAAAGTGCAAAGAAAAGATTGTAATTCTCAATGGACGACTCAAATGTTATCCAATTCGACTTAGCGGAATTCTGAAATCCTCCGGCTCACTCGGTTAATTTCCTCCACTGTCTTCACTCTTCATCGAATGACTGTTTCTAATGTGATAGCCTCCTGTAAGCTATAGCATACTCCTCACTTCACACTGTAGCTCATCCTCACGCTCTCAACAGACGAGGCTACTCTGTTAGCTAACGCTTCCCGCATCGCTTCAATCGAATCAACTTTACGCACTCTCTCTTGGTTCATTCCCGGTTAGTCTCCTCCCTATTACTCACGAGTATCTGTAGCTCACTCTTCGTGCGCGATAGGTCGATTCAACGATGCCGATCTTGCATCCGAATCCCGTTCGTATTCCAATAATCTTCCTCTCCTCTCACTCAACGTCAACTGACTGTTCCCCCCCTCGATGAATAGTCTACTCTCTGACAAATCTAGTCTCCCTCTACCATGACAACATCCTACACAAAGCCGTTTCTTCCCTCCCCGCCCCACTTCGACCTCCCTCTTCTTCCCACACTCGCTACACTAGACACTGGACGACCGTCTCTCCTCCTTATCGAAGAATGGCTCAGCTATTGTCGGTGATCCAATCCGTCGAACTACTGTTGGAAATGGCAGTGCGGAAGAAGAAGGGTAGAGAGGGAGCAGAGAAACTCGCAATCGGTTTAGAAGCGATCAAGGCTGCGTTGAAGTTGGGATTGATGGGTGCCACCAAAGGAAGGTCTAGTGTACAACCACCAGTCGCCGAGAGGGAGATGGATCCGGCATTGTTGGAGAAGGAACGAGATCGAATGATTAGGATGAGAAAGGCCGCCGCTTACAACACTTCAAAAGCATTGCCACAGAGTGCAGCGGACGTCATGTTACAACGAATTGATGGAGGGAAATCAGATGCGGAATTGGGAATGTTTGATGCGGAAGTCGAGGAGAAGGAGTTTTGGACGGGCGCGAAAACTGGATACGTTCGACCTACTCTCGCTTCCCTTCGACCAGAAGACGACGCCCTCGTTGGAGATCCGACATCGAACTTTGGTTCGGGAGCTCAGGTCAAGGATTTGAGCAAGGAGTATTTGAGCAGGAAAGTTCTGACGATCGAGGATGTCAAGAGACCAGAAGATTTGGTGGAAAAGGCAAAGGGAGTCAAGAAGCTAGCTGAGATCATCTGGATCTTGAGACCGCTCATCTATGGTGAACTCAGCCCCTTCTTCTTCACCGCTCTCATCGTCTGACTTCGTTTCTCATTCACAGTAATTTCGATGAAACGTTACGGAAGACGCCACACCTTACCTTACCTCTTATCTCTCGCTCTCGAATACCTCGCCTACACCCTTCGACAATCTTCCAACAACCGAGTCTACGCAACGAAAGCTTCGGGACCAATGTTACCCTATGCGCCGAGTGAGCTCGAGAAGCAGGAGACGAGTAAGAGAGGTCAGGCGTTCTGGTGGTACCTTCTGAGAGGACCTGTTTGGGAGAGTTGGACCAAGTGAGTCACCTTTATCTCATTCGAAGAGGACAGCAGGAGCTGACGAGGTTTGACGGGAACAGACCGAGATTGGAGGGAATCTCTGATAGATTCGCGGATAAACCTTTGATCGGATTCGTTTCGACTCTCATCAAGGACTATACTCCTCTCATCGATGACTACTATTACTGTACGTTGGCGCCTGCGAAGATTCTTTTCGAAAGGTTTCACCAACTGAACTTTCTGCTCTTTTCGCAGATTCCGCTTAAGCTCGCGATCTCATCGCATCTCACTCTACATATCACTTCTGTCTCTCTCCCACTTCCTAGGAATCCTGTCTGTCCATGTGCTGTGCTTTTCGGTTGTAGTGTTGGATTCTCCCAAAGCAGTAACATTGTATCCTTGCTTTTCTCGTCGCTCCCAAATCTGCCGCTCGCGAGAATAGTCATGAGATGCAAGTACTGATTGATTTCTGGATATGCGTTGCCGACCATAGCGGTTCAACGTATTCAGCGAAAGGTGACAAACTGCTCTACAGGTCTCCTCCCGCAATTGCTTGAGCTACTCGATCCTCCAAAGCTCTACCCTTCGTACTCTCCTCCTCCGCTTCCTCCATTTCCTCGGTTGCCTCCGAAGCCTTCGCTTCTTCCCTTTCAGGTTGATGAGTCGGATCCATATCCTTCACCCCAAAGCTAGGCACCTCGCTCACTTTCCCTTGCCCCTCCAGCTCATCCAGCGCTTTCCCTCCGTCTAGCTCCTTCTTCAGTTGTTCAACTTCGACAGTTGTCGATTTCTTTCGTTCAGGAGTCTCGCCTGCTGTGGTCGAAGTCGAATTGGAGGAAGGTGAAGCTGGAGTGAAGACGTCTGCGACGGAAGAGAAGATCGATTTCGAGGGTGGGGCTGGAGGGGTCGATAGAGGTTGTGTAGTCGAGGGGGAAGGAGGCGAATCGGCAAACGTCGGTGATTTCGGAGTTTCTTCGACGAGAGGAGATTCGACCGTCAAGGTTTTGCTGCCGACATCGGAAGAAGGGGTAGGGAGATCCGAGATGCTGAGCTTTTCGATCTCTGCGAGTGGTTTCGACAATGATGCGCCTCCCATTCCTTCGATCGATGTTGAAGTCGCGACTTCTTGAGGCAAAGTTTCGGATTCCGACACCTCCTCCTCATCTTTCGCTGGTAATGGTGGATCAGCCTCCAGTTCGCTCGGTCGTTTCTCTGGTAACGGAGGAGGTTCGACACCTCTAGAGCCGTTCCCGATTTGAGCGTCCCTCAATCTCCGTCTTTCCATCTCTTCCGCCTCCAATTCCTTCGCCAGCTGTTCCAATTCATCGATATCAAGATCCTTTTGATCGATTCCTTCCAACTCGTCTTTCACCACATCGCTAGCCAATGGTCGATCCGGTAATGGCCTCGTGAAGTTGATCCTCTCAATCTTGAGTGGTGCAGTACTTCCCTCGAACCTCCTCGTCGAATCATTGAAATCGTACCCTCTCCTACTCGGATCGTGACTTGATCCTAAACCACTCGAGAACGTGTCGCCAGTCGAGATTTCCCGTGCTAGTTCAGCTAGTTCAGCTTCGGTCAGGTCGAGGTCGGCGAAATCGTCGAGGGAAGGTTTTGGTGGTGGAAGAGGAGTCGAAGTGGTCGCTGTGGAAGGAGCAGGAGGTGTGATAGATGATGCGGAGCATGAAGAAGCGACGGAAGAGGCGAGATCAGGAGAGGTAGAAGCGGGTGGTGGTGGAGGTGGTGTATCAAGTCGTAAGAACTGAATTGTGGGAAAGCGTCAGTTTAGCGGAACTCTTCTGTATCAGCCATAAGCAACTCACTTGTCGTAGCTCTCCGAATTCAACGCTGTATGAAGAAGATGAATGCGAGCTGTCAGCGGTCGAAATGATCTCGGCTCAGACTTCGAAACCTCTTAACTCACGCTTCATCCATATCTTCTATATTCCCTACTGGTTCACCATCGACTAGAATGAATGGTAACTCGTTCTTCCCTCCATTCTTACGTTTCCACAGTGATTTCGCTTTCTCATCTCCCGCGACCTGTCCAAGATTCCACCCCACATAAGCTGAAATCTTCAGCTTCGCGTTCGGCTTCAGCCAAGTAGAGAGATATGGACATACATCGTGCTCTGCATAAGGCACTCGAGCTGAGGCAAGGGCTCTTCGGACCCGTTCGTGTCTACCTCGAAGTTGCGGGTTCGATAGAATCGATGTGACAAAGACGTCGATGCTCGGCATGATTCCTGATATCTGCGCGAATGCTCACGAGCTCGCCTAGTCGACTACGGAGAGATGCGTCCGAGTTGTCGTGTTGAGAGCCGATATGGATTGATGACGCTCTATTAGTTTCTGATGGGTCTGCTCAGGTCGATTAATTGGTCGAGAGACTAGCTGAGCTACTCTTTGAGCTTCAGGGAGTGTCACGAGTTTAGTAGTCGCTGAGTGTGGATGAGGGCAAGCTAAAAGCGAGTTTGGCTTTGATTCGCTCCTTGTCTTCTTCCAATCATCTCGAAGACTCCTCTCTGCTTCGAATACTGTAAAAGATATCTCAGAAGATGCTCAGACGAGCTCACTGGCTCATTCCTGTCTTCTTCAGTACGTTCCATCCTCTCTCGCAGTCCGTTCGTTTCACTCAACCCCACCCCTTTCCAATAGGCTTCTTCCTCCTCTCCTTGACCTACGAGCCAGTACAGCGATCACTCATCTACCTACACTGGGTGAAATGGCCACTACCCTTTCTCGCTCAATTTGACGATCCTTCATATTATGGTTTCTCACCGGGAAAGGTCAAGAACTTTTACCTCGAGACGCAAGACGGTGCGAGAATAGGAGCGTGGTTAGTCATGGCCGAGGACGCTTACGATCATGCGCTGAGAAGAGGAGACTTGACGGAGGAGGGGTATTTCGAAGAATCGATTTGGGATTCTGCTTTGAGGTGAGCAGCTTCTGCATTCGACCCACGATCGTTCGTCGAGCGCTTCTCAACCGCATCGTAGCGTCGATCGAAGCGTCACCTCTGGACTGACCCCTAGCACTTTGTGCATTCAGGTCGACGAGACCAACGGTCCTCTACTTTCACGGAAACGCCGGCACTCGCGCCATCGGGAATCGCGTACGAGTAGCTCAAAAGATCTCTGCGATGAACTGCAATTTCTTGATAATTGACTATCGGTGAGCTCGACTTCTGATTCGTTCTCTCCGTTCGAACCATACTCAACGTTTGCCCGATCAGAGGATTCGCTGATTCTTCCTCAACACCGCCGCCATCCGAAGAAGGTGTGATGATTGACGCTAGGAGAGCTTTCGACTATTTGCATGTCGAGAAGGGAGTCGAAGCTTCGCAAATCGCAATTATGGGTCAGTCTTTGGGTACAGGGATTGGGACTGCTCTAGCTGCTAGACTCGAGGATGAGGGTGAGTTTTGCTCTACTTCTTGCGGTGTGCGCCTGGTTGAGTGCGTATGAATAGGTATCAAAACAAGAGCTTTGATTCTGATCGCTCCCTTCTCGTCCATCGCTACTCTACTCGAAACTTACAAGCTAGGTGAGTTCGGCTCTCCCGTGATAGGTTTGCTCGTACAGCGCTTGATGACGATCTCGTTTGTACAGGCAACTATATCCCTTTGATTTCACCTCTCCGGAGATTCCCCTGGCTATTCAAGCATCTCATCAAGCTACTCCGGACAAAGTTCGACACGAAAGCAATTATTTCCGTTAGTCCGCTCTCTCTTCGCTGTTCCCTCTCCATCGTCGACCAACTTTCTTCGTATTTCAGAACATCTCTTCTCCACTTCTGATCGTTCACGCACTGGACGACCCAGTCATCCCTTTCTCCCACACTCACGCCCTTTCTTCCCATCTCCTTGAGCCGCTGCTCACAAGTGCATGTGAAGGAGACCAGAATGCGAAAGAAGACTCACGAAAGAGCTTGGTCAAGGAGGAAAGAATCGGTCGATGGGGAATTGTCAGAAGTTTCCAGCGGGCCGAGGGGAAGGGGAGAGTCGTATGGGCAGAGGTGAGCTCATTTTCTCGCCGCTGATGAACAAAGGAGAGGAAATGTACTGACTTGTTTGATTTCGTTGGGGAACAGGCGAGGGAAGGTAGTCATACGTTCATTGGAGAGACGGAGTATACGATGAGATTGAGTACGTCTCCTGTCGTGCCCTCTATCCGCGAACCTGTCTGCTGACTGACGCGTTCTGACAGTCAAAGAAATCATTCTCAATCCGTAAATGGACAGACGGTTGTGACCTCGAGGATTTGTACGGCAATGTATCGTCTTGTAATACCTTATTGCATGCTTTGCATCGACAACGCTCACCGATGTCAAGCGAGAGTGCCTGAAGCAGGAATCAAAACCACATTTCGACGAAACGGGTTCGCGAGATGATCTCACAATATCGGCCAAGTAGACGAGACAAGGTGTTACTGAAACAAGAGAGTCACTCCGTTCGAATTGCGAGAGTAACACATCTACAAGAACTAGTACATGTGAAAACTCTGAATCTTCGGTAAAAACCCTCCCTATTCCCAGCAGGCATTGATCTTCAGAACGATGGTGGACGTCAAGGAGTTTACGCCTTGGTCTCAGCGTCGAATTTGTACTGGAATGGAGAGTAACGAGTCAGCATGAGGGGAAAACTTCGAGCGAAAAAATGAGCTAACGGTCAAACCGCACTTTCCACAGTACTGACGGTCGGCGTGCTGAGCCATCATGACAGACGGTCCACACGTCTCCGATGGGCACTCGCGACGTAGGCGCTTGATCTTTCCATCAGAGTCTACTCGGTAGTACTTGAGGATAGCCATCTTGACGGGCTTGCGCTTGTGCTTGATCTTCTTGGGAGTAGTGTAGCTGTCAATCATCGATAGCACATTGACGTCAGTATAATGGTCATTTGCGAGAAGCGAGTTTACGAAAGACAAGTTTGCGAAAAACGACGAGTTTGCGAAAAAAAGAAAACGAGTTGAGATGCTTACTTCTTCTTTTTACGCTTCTTGGCCATACCACCACGAAGACGGAGAACCAAGTGAAGGGTGGACTCCTTTTGGATGTTGTAGTCCGAAAGGGTGCGTCCATCTTCAAGTTGCTTTCCAGCGAAGATCAAACGTTGTTGGTCTGGGGGGATACCTTCTTTGTCTTGGATCTTGGCCTTGACCTACATAGAGAGGGTGAACAAAGAGAGGTTAGCGGGAGAGTGTGGGGCTGGAAGAGGAGAGGAGAGAGGACTAACATTGTCGATGGTGTCCGAGGACTCGACCTCGAGGGTGATCTATACAAGGGCTGAGAGTGTCAGTGAGAGCTAGCTAGATGATTGAGAGTATAGTCGAGCGTACGGTCTTGCCCGTAAGGGCTGTTTGATGAATGCAAGTGATTAGCTAATGGTGGTGAGGCGAAGGGGGGGGGGGGAGAGAGGAAGGGGACTAACTCTTTACGAAGATTTGCATATTCGAAACTGAACTTCTACCTACACAACCGGTAAGGTGCGATCCTGGGGCGGAGTTGAGAGAAGAAGAGAAAGAGAGAAGCAAGTTTGAAAAAGCTTGAAATTTGTTCACAAGAGGGAGAATTCCAGAGAGCGAGAGGGAGAGTCTAATCTCTCTTTTGGAACCCGTCACCGACCCGATTCTCTACCGACAACAATGGTGAGCTATCAGACTAACTCTACAGATCATACACAGCGTTCGAGCGAGGTACTGGAGTAAGCGAGGGAGTAGGAAATGAGGAGATTAGCAGGGAACTGAAAAGTACAGGGAATCACTCAGTCAGGGTCGAGGGAGTAATACTGAGGGGTCAGGGAGGTAATGGACAAGGTTATAGCGGTAACGGGACAGTCAAAGAGGCAGCAGAGACGCTACAACTTGAACACAATTCACTTCGAATTCAGCTTCACCTCAAACACAGTCAACTCCCCTCCTACGCCTTTCTAGACTCCATGATAGCATTCAACGCACTCTACAGACCATATCTACCACTTTCTTGCCCGAAACCCCTCGATTTCGCTACTTCGACTTCGACCTCAAATTCCCTCCTTCCTTCCTTTCGCTCAACTTTCCACTCCCCACTTCTTCCCTCCTCTCGCCTCCTCCGCTTCCTCTTCCATCTGCATCCCTCCTCCAAGTCAACTGCTGCCTCCAGACTCCACCCGGAACCTTACAATCTCGAAGAGAAAGTTGGGAAATAGTTGACTGATTCAGAAATTCGTTATTTTGTGGTAAACAGACGAAGGGAACGACTTCATTCGGTCTCCGCCACACCAAGTCTCACGGACTCTGCAGGCGATGCGGTCGCCGCTCGTTCCACAAGCAACACAAGACTTGCGCTTCGTGCGGTTTCCCCGCTGCCAAGTTGAGGTCCTGTAAGTTCTAACTCCTCTTCTCCTTCTTGCCTCCCTCCGAACTTTGCTGACAGCTTCATAATAATATAGACGAGTGGGGTCAAAAGGCCAAGCGTCGTCACACCACCGGTACCGGTCGTATGTCCTACCTCAAGGGTGTTTCCCGACGATTCAAGAACGGGTACGCTCTCGCTCTCTCCCACTCTTTCCCTCTTCCTTCGTGACTTACAAAGAAGCAATTGATGTAGTTTCCGTGAGGGCACCACCGCTACCCGCAAGCCCAAGTCTAAGCCCGAGTAAACTTTCAACTCGTCCTTACCCTGAAGTCTTGCAAATAAACCGGTTCTCTCCCCCCATCGGTCCTCTCCTTCGTTTTTGTTGGTTCTTTTATAAAGTGGAATGAAGAAAAGGGAGTTGTCGGAGACCACCACACAAAATCAGACATCGGGAAGAGCAGATCCAGCGGGAGACAAGTATGAGAGGGGAACTGCTGATCCGCAAAGCTGTCGTGGGATCTCTAGTCGCTCTCGCTTCTGTGCTGCTATCGAGGATAGTCCTGCTTCGGAATTTCTCGATTTCGGAGTATGCTAGTTCTACACAAAGAGTAATTTTCTATTCCTTCAAAGCACCTACTCCCGCTTCAGCCATCAATCTCGCCTCCTTTTCACTCTCCAACACAGCGACCAACTCCCTGTAACTCTCCAACAGCAACCTCACCTCGCCCATTTTCAATTCGTCGACCGAATTGACTTCGAGGAATTTTCGAACGGGCTTGAACGACATTGACGAGAGGGAAGTCGAGGAGGAATTGGCGGATGGGTTGGGGATTAGTTGATTTGAGGAGGGAGGAGACATCGGGTTGAGAAGCGTTGGACGTCGAGATGAAGTTGGTGAGGTTGTCGAGGCTGGTCCGAAAGCTGAGAAGATTGAAGCCTGAGAAACCAAGGGGACTGGTCAGCGTGCTGTGCGATCGAACGAGCGATGAAACTCACTCTAGTCGAACCCGTAGCGCTTGATCCTTTCGCTTCAGACTGAGCCACTCCTCCGAATCTCCCAAGTCCGGTGAATCCTGAGAGAGTCTCACGGAAACTTGGTCTATCTCCAGCCCCTGCTTCACCTTGCGTTGATCCACTCGCGGCGCTTAACGTAGTCGAGCTCATTTCTCCAAGGGTTCTGCCGATCGTCGTATCCCGAATCATCGACGAAATTGACCTGATGCTTCTTTGGTCATCTTCGCGAGTCTTGCTAGGCGAGGAATCCGGAGAGAGTGTATCGGTAACGGGTGCTGGTTTGCTCGTGATGGGTCGAGGAGAGGAAGGAGGAGTGTAATCGGAAGCTGGAACGTCTGGGGTACCACCCGGTAAATCCACCATTTCTTTGTGTTGTCCCGTTTCATCCGCTCCTCCTCCATTGAGCGCTAATGATGTAACGACACCTTCTCGGCCTCGAGTCTGCTTCGCTTCGGTAGGGAGAGTAGCGACACTCGCGCTCCGTCTGAACGGTAGTCCCATTCGAGCCCGTCCTCTCGCACCTTCGAGGACTCCTTTCACTTCTTCCAAACTTCTCGGTGCTGCACCTCCGACTCCACTTGCGATAGCTGATAAGCCTTTCGGTCCGAACAACATGCGATACGATGAATCGGCGACGGCTGAAAGGGCAGCAGGCATTTCTGCCGTCAATCGAGACGAGAGTCGGCCAGTTGTGTAAGCTCGCGGTCGAGTCGAAGTGGAAGTAGAGGAAGACTGGAATGAAGGGGAAGGGTTTGTAGCGGCGAAAACCTTTTGCGAAGAGAGTCCGAGGGAAGAGACGTCGACGTGATTGAGGAATTCGATTACGGCGTCAAAATTGGTCAAGCAGTACGAAGCTTGACCTCGCATGAGCGCCTCGGACCGGAAGCGATGAGCGAAGCGAACGTGCGAGATGAGTCGAGGAGGATTCGAGCGAACGACGGAATAGATGAGGAGGGGAAGAATGAGATCGGCTCCGGAAGTCGAGGTGGACGGTGAAGTGGCGTAGGAATGCAGAGAGGAAGAGACGGAAGTCGAGCGCGCTCGTGCAGATGAATCGAAGATTGAGGTGGGAGGGGAATGAGCTGGAATTGTCGGTTCGAACATGGAGGAAGAAGTCGCTTCATGCATTGAAGAACTGAGTTCGTTGTTTGAGTCCGACTCTGGAGCGGGAGCTGAAGGATCGGGCAGCTTGATCTCGGGAACATCTTGGTCTTCAGCAGGAGGAGGTCTCGGAGTTTTGAGGAGTTCATCGTCCGTTTGTTCCGCGATATCAGCCATGGGAGTCGGTGACCTGGGTCTCGAAGGTGCTCTCGAGCTGGACCGTGAAGAGGCGTCGTCCATCTCCACTTCATGCGAATGGTCGACTGTTGCAGCAGTCGAAGGATCCACCTCCTTTTTGAGCGGAATAGCAGGAAGTTTTCCGAGTTCGTCGACGAGCACCTTGTGAACTTGAACGAAAACATCTAGTTTGGAAGATGCTGTTCTATCGCTGGGATCCTCCAACCTTGCGAGCTCTGCGAGTGAAGACGAGACATCAGCTATGATCTGGCAAAGAGAGCGGATACTTCCTTGCGCACCTTTTCCTACCATGTCTGCCAGATCCTCGGCCGTCTCTCGTGCACTTCTCTTCTGTCCCTCCCATCCCGGTAAACCTTCGTCTTCACTTCCCAAATCGACTCCGAGATGTTCCAATCCCAACTCCAGCACGTTGAGAGCGGCTATCCTCGATGCAAGGTTCTCGTCGTCTTGTGCATCACTCGAGAATGGTGGGGAGAAGACATGGGGGTAGAGCGATTTCGTCAAGAGTAGATCTTCGATTTCCGACAAGGTCGAATCGACTCTTTCTTCGAGATCACCGAAATCTTCGAGGCCTCCCGATTCGTCCATTGTCGTCGGAGGAGCCATAGGTGAAGCGATGCTGAGATTACGAGAGAGGTCGAGTCTCGTCGAGTGTAGGAGGTCTTGGAATCCTTCAGAAATGGTGTCGAGATCGGCTTCGAAGAGTGAGGGTGAAATAGGGTAAGTAGTGCTCGAAGAAGCAGGAGGGAACACGCTTGTCCAATTCGAAGACGTCGGAGGTTGGAATCGAGTTGAGAAGTTGATGATTCGATCTGCTGCTGTCGGATCCCCTTTAATCCCCTGAACTTGCTCGAGAGAAGCTTTGAGGTCGGCATTGATCGTTGAGGAAATTTGCTTCGAAATATCTTGAAAGCGAACCGGAGAGGCGACAACGATAACTGAGAGTTCGAGGTTCGGTAGTGATTTCGATGCTAAGGGGGAGGCAGTCGAATCTGCCGAAGGCCCAGTCAATGGAGAAGGGAGATCTGGAGGAGGTGTCGTAGGAGAGGCGGAGGACTTCGAGAAGAGAGCTGCGAGTCGACTACTTGTGTTCGTTCGAGATGCTGCTGCTACAGCTGAAGGAGTCGGGGAAGCGTGGCGAGGCAAGGAGAGAGTCGAGACGGCGGAGGAGACTTCTATTTTCGGGAAAGCAGTCGGAGATTGATAGGAGGAGGGAGAGGCTGACGAGGAAGCTGAGCCGCGAAGATATCTGAGTATCAAGCAATTTTGGCAGTCAGCAAAGAAGGAATCAACTCGATCAACATGAGAGGCGTACCGATGCAGCTCTTCGCTGTTGTAGTCGACGACAGGCTCTAACGTACTCTGTCGAAGAACCCCATGATCCGTCGCTCGGGCTGCCAGGCCCACGCTACCATGTATGATCCCTTCGTCTGTCAGAATACCACGAAGACCGCTCAATGAGACGAAAGATCGAGCGTTGCCTTGGTTTGTAGTCGAGGAAGCGGAGGAAAGGAGGATCAAGTGGTCGAGGAGATTCGACGTCGAGATTGTCGAGGGGAACTCCAGTTTCTCGGAAGGCAAGAGGACAGTAACCTGTACGCTTTACCATGAACAAATCAGGACCTTCAAGGTTGACCTGAGAAGAAGAAGAGGCGCACCTTTCCGGATTTGACGACTTCTGCGATACTACTCAACTCTCCATCGTCCGGAATCCCTGCGAGTTTCGTGATGATCGCAGCTCCCCAACTATCATTCTGTAGTCCCAACGACTGTAGTTCTGCCTTGAGAGCCTGTTTCTGCAGTTGCTCTTTCGCTTCCGAAACTGATCTTGCGTAAGTTCTGCCTGACGGGGATGGTAGGGTCGAGTTCGAGGGTCGAGATACGAGGGGAGGTGGAGCTAGAGAGATGGCAGGATGGAAGGGAGGAGCTGGGGGAGAGGAAGGATGGATGCTATCGGAGAGTGAGAGCGGATTCGCAGAAGTTCGTTTCTTTGCTCCGCTGTAGACTGCGTATTGTCCTCCTCCTCCTGTATTACTGGATTCTGAGTTTGAGAGGGGTCCTTCACCAGCTCGAGTTGGAGAAGATGGGGAAGATAAAGGATCATCATTGTTCGATGAGAGTGAACGCAAGCTACGGCGACTTGATGCACGAGCGAGAGGTCTCGCAGGTAGCGGAGGTGGTGAGAGTGCGTTGTCCGACATCCGAGTGTTCTATCGAGGAAGAGAATTGAAACTGAAAGTGGGGAGAGATGAGGAGAGGTTGAAGGAGTGACGATCAAGTCTCTGGAACTTGCGAGATGTCTCGATCTATAGTTGACGGCGAGTTGTAGTGTCTCTTATGTATCTATCCTTTTCAAGAGCGGGAAAGGAGGGGAAGCAATGACTTTGCGAATCTCTTCATTTTCGCAACTTCGGCCCTCGCAGCGTAATCCTCGGTCACCACTCTCAAGGTCACCTAGAGTGCAGAACGATATAGATTGCGATGAGTATAGACTGAAGAATCTACAGGGTATAAGGAGAGAACGACGAAAGGGAGGTTGCGGACAAAAAAGGCCGACCAAACTTGAACAGCGATGAAAAGGGGGTATCGATTAAAGAAGAGATGTTGCTGGTCCCGAAAGCGAAAGCGCCGCAAGATGTGAGGTGTGTCGGGTAAAGGCGGAAGGTGAATAAGATTGAACGAGTACAGCGGTAGTCGGAATCGATCTTTCGCTCAGAATCCGTTACTTGCCAAAGCAGAGTTGCAAGTCCTCCTCATCTGTTCCCATTCTCCTTCTCTGGGTGTCACAAGATCTGTGCGTCATCGTCAAGGATGTATATCAGCGAACGAGCCTCATCAATTGGATCTCGTTGGAAAGAAGCCAAACTCACCTTGCGAAATCTCGTAAACGTAAACCCTACCGTCCGAACTTCCAATCGCACACCTCCTGCCTTCCTTCTTGTCCCATGCCAACTTGTTCAGGCCAGCTCTCCTCGATTGATTCTGTCCGTTCTGAGTAGTCGTCGAGTTCGCTTGAGCTGGTAACTCGACTGGCGTAGAAATGATCGGTACCTATCGAGTTTTTGTGGGTGAGTAAGTCAGAGAATGATCAATGAATGAGGAAAGCGAGAGATTTACTTCGGTATCAAGGTTGAGATTCCAAAGATCGAACTTCCCTGCTCCGTCAACACTCGCGAAGAGGGAAGGATGATGAGGGTGCCACTTGACGTCGTAAACGTAATCGTCTGCCTCTTCGAACGAGAACAGAGGTGAAATGTTCCCTACACCAGGTGTTGAAGTACTCGTCGAATTCGAAGGTTTCGATATTGATCCACTTCCACCCGATGCTTGACTCGCCTGACTAGCCGCCGCCGCCGCCGTACTCGAGCTCGACCCCGCCCTCCATAGTTTGATAGTCCAATCGACTCCACAAGTCAAGAATAAATCACTCAAATCGACCCTTCCCTCGACCGGGTGAAAACTCATCCCGGTAACAGGTCCGCTATGACCTTTATACACTTCATTCTGATTCAACCCAGCTTTAGCTCCCGCCCGATCATATCGATTCGCAGAATAAACGTTTCCTTCCTCGGTTCCGACCCAGAAACTCGTCGTTTCTCCTAAAGGGAACCCGAGGGAAGTGATCGATACTTCATCAGTTTTCGTGTGTGCTGGATGAATCAACTCGAGGGATTCTTGTGGTCGTGCCAACATGTCGAGAGTCCAGGCGCAAACGGTTCCGTCGGTAGAGGCGGAAATGAGTGAGTGAGCGTTCTGAGTACCGACCATTTGTAGAGAGTAGACGGGATGGGTGTGACCAGAAGCGGAGAGAGGAGTTTTGAGGATAGGATTTGGAGAACGAGATCGAGTGTCCCAGAGGAGGATTTGACCAGAGTAGGTTCCTCCGATGATCAGGTTTGGGTGAAACGGTGAGAAGCATACTGATAGTACGTCCGACTACGAGAGGATGATCAAACATGAGTACAGCGGATAGTGCCGGGTAGGAAGGACGAGAACTTACTTGAGCGTGGAAAACGAATTCGGGTCTTTCGAGAAGATGCAAATTCCAAACTGCTACGATCCCATCTGGTTCATTGATCGCCATCGGATTCCGATTGTAAGACGCAACGAATAGTTCCGGAAACTGGAGGAAACGATTTCTCGTCAATTCTTGGAAAGATTCGGGTCCGTGGAAAAAAAGATCGTTCTCACCTTTGGGGACCAATCGACAGCGGTAACACTTCTTCCTTTTCCCCATCCCTCGTCTCTCCAGTTCCCTAGTGATCGAACTCTCTGTTTCTTCCCCTCCCTCTCCTCCCTCCCTTCATCATCAGCAATCGTATAATCCCTCAAATAATCATAACTATCGCTCAACGCCCTCTGTACGACCCTACTACTCGTCTCCAAGAATTCTCCGAACCCGGTCGAACTCAAAATCGATTCGAGTTGGGGAGGCGAAAGTCCTTTCTTGAGGGTCGTTTCGAGGGATAGAGAGGCGAGTCTTGCTTCTTCTGCGATTTCGAGGTCGAGTTGTTGTCGTTCCGATTCGAGTTCAGCGATGATTCGGGCTCGTAACTCGTCGGAGGTTTCTCGTCCTGCTCCCGAAGAGGTTTCGGGCAAAGTTGGATCGGAGGTTGTTTGAGCAGAGGAGGAAGAGGCTGAAGGATAAGGAAGGAGGTCGAAAGAGGTTTGTATAGATTTGTCATAGGTCACTTTGGGTTTCGGTGGTGCTGGTGGAGGAGGAGGAAGGCGAGAGGGTTCGACTGGATTTGGAGGAATTTCGGGAACAAGGGGAATCGTCGGAGGCGAAGTGCTGTGAGGATGTCGTCAACTCATCAATCTCAATTCGACATGATGAAATGCACGACTGTACTCACGCAGCATGAGATTCGTTCGAAGGTATGGGAGAGGTAGTTGACTGATTTTGATCTTGTTGAACGAGAGTCTCGACCTGAGTTGCTCTACTTTCGCTCCTCTCTTCTCCAGCATTACTTCTATCCGGTGTTGACTCGCCTCCTCTGCTCGTTGCCAATTGAGGACTCGGGCTGGATGCGACTCCTACCCCTCTTAGTAAACTCTCAATCTCATCCGTCTTGCTTGTCGCTCCTATTCTACTCGATGATCTCAATCCAGAAGGTGTATCGTCTAATGGAGGAGTCGCTGATGCAGATAGTTGATCGAGTTGTTGTCGTGTTGATTGTTCCCTATCTTGTCTAGCTTGTTTCAATGCTGCTAATCTCGCGCGTTTTTCTGCTATTTCGGCTCTCCTCCTTTCAGACATGGAGCAAGCGAGTGAGAGATTGATGTTATTGAGAGGTCGAAGTTGAAAAGGTAGAAGTTGACTCTCTCGTTCACTTCATTCAACAAACTCGAAAGCATGGCTACTACAAGTACAACACCAGTCAAGAATCAAGGGACTCGACCAGAGAATCTCACTTCCTCAAACAAGCGAACTTCTCGACAATCTCTCCTCGCACTTTATTCTCAACTCTTACCACTCGCACCTCCTCCTCCTTCCTACCTGAACACTTTCCTATCCACTCTACCAACGCTCAACCTCACGACCCCTCAAATACAGGCAGTGTGGGATGAATTGACCGAATCAATCTGGGTTAGAGATCAAGGGGACATGCAGAGGCTGTGGAGACAAGGATTCTTTGGGAAAGGATTCTTGAGTAGGAGTGAACCAAGTTGGAAGAGAAGGGTAGAGAATAGGAGAGCAATAGTCGATGGCAAACAAAAACGTAAACTTTCATTCCCTCTCTCTCTCTCGCAACCCTTACTCTCTTGGCTAATCTCGCTTTCCTTGTGTTCGACAGGTCTCACATCAGAAGAAATCACAGCTCAACGTCGACTCGAGAGAAAGGGAACTAAACTAGTAAAGAAACTTGAACGAGACGCCGAGAAGCTCCTCGCCGCATCCGCCGCAACCTCTGCATATGGAGGCTCTTCGAACCCTTCTCCCTGCCTCAATCCAATGTCCTCGACAGTACTCGAAGGTGTACCGGAAGAAGAAGTTGGAGTGTTACAAGAGAAACTGGAAAAGATTGTCGAAGAGCGAGAAGCAGATGAAGGGGAGAAGAAAGAACCAGAACCTAGACCAACGAGTGAAGGGAAGGAGGATAAAGACGAAGAAGATCCCGTACCTGATTTATGGCAACTCGAAGCCGAACACACCCAACTTCAACCAGAAGAAGCATTCTTCCTACTCTTCTCCCTCGGATGCCTCTCCCTTCGAATCGCTTCTCTCGACTCCTCACTTCCTTCCTCTCGACTCTCAATCACCTCGGCCTTCTCCCTCTTCCTCCGCTCAGCGTCCTCACTCCCTCCCTCGCTCACTCCGAAACTCGACCCCCGATTAAATCGATTAGATTCCCCTTTCTTCCTCTCTTACGCCGCATACCACCACTTCCGCTCGTTAGGATGGGTTGTTCGAAGCGGGGTCAAATTCTGTACGGATTGGGTATTGTACGGACCAGGAGGACCAGTGGGAGGACACGCAGAGTCCGTCCCTTTTTTCTCTCTCGCCTCCTCTCCCTCTATCGCGGCCACTAACTTTGATCGAATTGGTGAATGGTAGATTCGCAGTTTTGATCATACCGAGTTATGTCAACCCACAAGATTCTCTCGATTCACCTTTCGCTTCCAACTCGCACCTAGCTATCAATGCGGATCCCGAGTTGAGAGAACATTTCAGGGGAGAAGGCGAGAGGAGGAGTAGTTGGAAATGGTTTCATACCGTGAATCGAGTTTGTTCAGGTGTGAAAAAGGTAGCGCTTGATATTCAATTCTCTCTCGTACTCGATATCCCTTTCGAACTGACTATCGAGTGACTGAGTCTGTGCAGACTCTCGTGTTACTGCATGTGGTAATTCCGGATCTTAGCACTACACCAAAGGAGAAGGATTGGTTGGTGAGTCATCCAGCACAAGCTTTGGCGAAATTACAGATGAGGGAAGTGGTAGTGAGGAGGTTCTTGGCGGGTAGGATGAGGGATTGATTCAAAAAAGCAAGTGCATTGGTAGGCGGGATCCAGGTAGGAAAGAAGGAATAGATGTTGTAACGATAATGGCGAAACTACATGGAATCTTGCGAAAAGCACTCTCGCAATCTCCTTTGAATCAGATCGTTCTGTCGTAGAGGAGCTCAGCGTTACAGTAAACAGATATGGGTACAATAAAGGGGTAGCTGCTATAGTATGCGAGCGATCAAAAATTAGGGGAATTCAAGAGAATAAGCAGTAATCTATCTTGTATGTTCTCCACTCATTCTTCCCAAGATACTCGCAAAAGGGTTCTCTGCACCACTTCCACTCCTCAACCTTCCTCCTCCTTCATGCCGTTCCGAAGCACCTTCCCCTGCAGCTCCATTCGAAGAGAGCGTCAATGTACCTCCAGTTGTCGAATTCGAGCGATTCATTCCAGTTCCTTTCGCGAATGCTGGCGAAGGAGGTTCGGTTGGTAATGGCGAACTGTTCGAGAGAGCTGGAGAGAGAGCTGGGAGATTGCTAGGACGAGGGGATTTCGAGGATGAAGTGCCAGGGGTCTGTAGTCCTCCGGGTGTCAATCCGAGAGATGAAGATCGATCACCACGACTTTCGAGATCGTTCTCTCGGTCTTCCCATAGTGTCTCGGCTAATGTGCCTTCGATTCCTCCTCCCATATCGAATCCTCCTGCTGTCGAAGCGATCGAGTTGCCTCGAAGGTGAGAATAGCTAGGACCTCCGGTTGAAGAGTTCCGGACATGTCGACGAGATCCAGAGGGAGAGGAACCGGGAGTGACAAATTTCGAAGAAGGGATAGTGTTGTAAGACGATTTTGGAAGTTGAGAATAGGTGCCTCGTCGAACGTGCAGGGCGTATGAATACAGGCACATGATGAAGTACACCTGTGCGGCCATTGTATTCAGTGAAAGAACCCAATGCAAGAAAAGGGGAAGCGTTTGCTCACCTTGAGCATCCAACCGATCAACAAAACTGCTCCAGAGAACCCTCTCTCACTTTTCCAAACTCCCATCGCAGCTTCCACTCTTCCTGCATCATCCAATCCAGTTCCGGTATTGTTTCCCATCATCGCTTTCTGCGCATCCGAGTTGGCGATACGTCGACCGTCGTGAGGAGTGTAGAGGTACCAAATCGCAGCGAAGAGAGAAGTGTAGAGAGTGCCGACGAGATGGTCGAGAGCGAAGAGATGTGCGTAGATCAATGATTTCGGACCATTCTCCTATACTCTCAAAGACGAGTCAGCCGGATTGGGGGAAAGAGAGGGAAGTGACAAACGAACCTCTCCAATTTTCTGTAAACCCCAAATGAACATGACCAGACTCGCGATCGAGTAGACATACATCGTCAACTGTCCTAGAGGCTGACTGAGAGCGTTCCCTCCCGCCAGTAACACTGCCAACATCCCATAAGCGCCTGCTACTTTATTCAGAACCGCGAATAACGAGATCAAAGTAGCGCCTGTGAGACAGCATGCCGCATCAGCTCGAATGATAAGGGAGCTGATCGAGTGAAGCGACTCACCTAGCTTGAGATCCATTCCACAAAAGGAATCCAACATTGGAGATAATCTCGCTCTACTAATTGCCATCTCTGCGATCTATCTATGCTGCTGGTTGAAAGTGATCAATCGTGCGGCTTGCAGAACTAGGGTGATGGGTAGTGAGATTGAGAGATGTAATAAATCAAGGAGTTGATGAAGAAAGGATCAAAGTCGAGCGTCCGATTGCGCGTCTTGTATTGCCGCTTGAGATGCGAGTGAAGTCGTTCTGATGGGATGAGCCGAGCGAAAGTATGCTGCAAGCGAGAGGGAGGAGAAAGGTCGACTTTACGCCGAGGGTCGATCGAATTCAGCAACTTTCGCAACCGTCCTCAATTTGCTTAAATTTGATCAGATTGACTGGAACCAACTGGTAAGGACATTGCCCACAGACGAGAGATCAGTGTCGACAGAGAGCGACAAAAAGAATCGGCCAGGAGGGCAAAAAGAGGGGCCGAGCAGGGAATTGAACCCTGGACCTCGCCCAAATGAGTGCAGCACCCTAAGGGCGAATCATACTACTAGACCACACGGCCTTGCTCACTGAAAAGAGGAGATTCGATGGAAGCAGCCGCCCAGCTGAACGTATATATACCATTGTAAACTTTCCAACACTGTTGAACCTATCCGTAGCCCTCTGTTTTGGACAGGTCTCGTTCTTGTTGCCTTTCCACAATGTCAGAGTGAAGCAAGACGAGAGAAAGAGCCCACTATCCCGCGAGGCCGTCATTTTCGACAGTCTTCCATTCGTTGACATGGTTCATTTTGCACACGATTGAGCTCAGGATGAAAACGAAATCATCGAGCGTCAAGTGGGAACGATACATACAGTCTAGCTGATCACAAGCAGAGCATAAAGGCAATTTGAATCTTGCGAGGTTGACTTTTCGAAATACTACTGCTGTATCGCCAATGTTTCCGAGCTCCACAAAGTCGTCTTAGTGTGTTCTATCGGATGCTGCGAGATGAAACGCCAGAATGAGCTGTACCTGCGAGATGGTCAAGCACAGGTCTATATCCGGACTTTCCACTCCAAAGCGCACTCTTCTTCTAACGCCGCTAACTCGCCTGCGGTCTCAACTGTTGATGATTTGAGACGATCATAAGAAGGAGACGAGGAGCGCAACCCATCGCTGCTAAAGTAGCAGTGCAACGATTCGAGCTTCGTGCTCGCGGAAAAGACTGTTCCAAACGCTCGCGTCGAGTCTCGCCTTGCCTCTCCTGATGATCTAGTGTGACGCGGAATCAACGGTGTGATTCCCCCAGGTCGATCAAGCTATGCGATATGCTACTCAAGATTGGCCTACGCTCGTCCCCAACTAGTAGCTGAACTTCTCGAAGGTTCCCGCTGTTCGCCCTCCTCACCAGTCGCTCCCGATCTCCTGATCTCTCCCCTCTGACTCCTAGTCCTTCCGAACAATCCACCTCCGATAACCCCGACTCCTCCTGGTGCAGGACTCGACTCTCTCGATCGATTGAAGATGGGAGAATCGATACCGGAACGTCGGTCGACTGATTCGGAGTTTCTCGAAACGTAAGAAGAGAATCCTGAAGTTCGTCCAGATCCGATCGGAGTCGAATCTCGAGATCCATGAGGAGTTGATCGGTCAAAGTTTCTTCGGGAACCGGTCAAGGGAACGTCAGAGTCGAGGTCGTTGGGATAGTGACGGTTCGAAGAGTGGTTACGGTGGCGGGAGGAGGGAGTTCCGTTGTTGTCGTGGGAGTGATTCGAGTTGGCAGGGTTCGAGAGGTCGAGGAGACGAGATGCGTTGGTTCCGGACATGTGACGTTGAGATTGAGGATCTCCCGAGGTGTGCCCGGATCCTACTACTGGGTGAGGCTTGTAGTCGAGCTGAAGATTCGAAGCAGAAGTAGAGGTGAGGAGAGGGGAAAGAACCGATCGAAGCGAGTCACTGGAGAAGCGCGAAAAGATCAGTTCTGCGTGACTTCAACCTGACGAGACGAGGAAGCGAGAACGTACCGGATGATATCTCGTTCAGTTCTGTTACTCGGCGCAACCCACAAACTCAAGATATCCTCGTCTTTCCTGACACTCAACACGATTCCGTTGATCTTCTCTCCAACCCTTTCGTTCTCTTCTCCCCCAATTCGCTCTCCAACAAGGGCATACACGACTTCCTCCCACACTCGATCGGCAACTCCCTTTCGTAATCGTAGAACCCAGCGTCCTCCTCCTACGTTCGCAGAATCTTCCCAAGCGGGAGCGATCGAAGAGCGGAAGATATTGTAGTCGCAGATGACGTTGATAGGATGAGGAGCAGAGTCGGTGGAATCAGGGTTGAAGATGGCAAAGGAGGAGTGAAGGGAAGAAGGGAGAGCGGAAGGAGGGACGAGATGCGCGAGGAAAGGATGAAGGGATTCGATCTGTGAATTCAAATTCAAGTCGTTGAGCTGAAGTGGAACGCTGCTGAGAGCGATAAGGAGACTCACGCTGGAGAATCCACCTAGTTTGACTACACCTTCTTCCCATTCTTCCTTTTGAACACCACCTCCAGTTCCATTCGCTTTCGCCTCTTCCTTCTTGTTATTCTTCTGACTTCCACTCCTGTGTGAGAAGAATACGTCCCAAGTGTACTTCAAAGGGTGGATATCTCGAGTAGATTGAGATCCATCGAGAGGAGGAGAGTTGAGTGCAAGTGAAAGTGAGGGTCCCCCTGATTTCTTCAAAGATCCGTTGCTGACGTTTCGTTCGCCGTTCTGTCTAGGAGCTGAAGCAGCTACAGTCGATGAACCACGAGTTTGGAATCCACCTCGACGAGAAGAATTCGATTGAAGTGAAGGTCGGCTCGACATGGTGCGTTAGAGGGTCGTTAGAAGATGTAGGGGTTATAGAAGGGGCTTTGAGTATCTTCTAGGTAGTCTGGAGAGTGGTGAGGCGGAGGAAAGGTTTTTCAAGATCAAGGTGAACTTTTTTCTGGGTTGCTTGAGCTGTAAACGGCTAGGCTGAGATTGATGTGAGGTTGAGTGTTGGCTTTGAGCTGTTGCGAGAGAGCTGGTAGTAGATTAAGCTGTTGGTTGAAGGAAGGAAGCGGTTTCAACTTTTTTCTCTCTCCTCTCAGATTTCCTCCGCAGGAAATCTCGCAAGATCGAAAGTGCTGAAGCGCCGTACACAATCTATTGGCGAACAAAGAGGGAATGCTACATAATCCGAATACAGATATGAGAACCCGCTTGCTAAATCCCTTGAACCCCGAAAACCCAAAAGGAAACTGAAAATTAAGTAAAGTAAAGTAAGCCCTCTATCCCCCTTGGCCTAGCCGCGTGGTTATACCCTAAGCATTGTTCTCGCCAATGACCTTCTTTCCGTTCTTGGCCTCCTTCGCAGCTTGTTTGCCTCGAGCGACGACATTGATTTCGAGAGATTCGGGTCGAGCGGCACAGAAGTATACGACGAGACCGACGAGAACGATGGGGAATGCGACGAACTGATCAAAGAGAGAGAGCCATAAGTCAGCATGTGCAGCGCGTGGGTTCCGACGAGACACGAGAGAGAAGACTCACGTAAAGCCAGAAAGGCTTGTAGCCGAACACCTTCAGACCGATGAGAAGACCAAAGAAGTCGGAGGTGAGGATAGCTGTAGGTACACCGTATCACTAGGTCAGTCGCCGAACAGAGATGAGCAACGAGGAAGTTTGGACTCACAAAGATTGTAGAAAGGAGAAGACGATAACCTGAACAGGATCGGTGCCAAAGAGTACAGGAAGAGCATCGCGCAAACGTATCCGAAAAGGCAAAGAATGGTCGTACTGTTCCATTCTACAGTGTGGAAGAGTTTGTGTTCGAGAGCAGCTCCTTGAATTCCGTTGATCTGCGAAACAGGAAGACCGGAGAATTGTCAGTCATCGGAACCTCACGACACAGCCTCAGATAGGGAGATAATCTGGAATGATATCGAAAGGACGACGAGAGGCAAGGGGGCGAAGTTGTGGGAAAAGAGGAGGAATCGGAGAAAAGGGAATTTCGAAACTCACGAACATGCCCCAGAAACCCATCTATCGACGCAGAGGACAGCAAGGCGTATCAGTACAGTACATTACATTAGGGAAACTAGAAGGGAGTTGAACGGCTTACCTGTCCAACAATTTCGTAAAGAGGCCTTTGACGAACAAAGAATTCCTCGAGAGCGTTCGAAAGACCGTATCCAGTGGCTCCAATGATCTATTCCGTTTTTACATTAGGTCGAGAGAGAGCGATAGTAAGCGAGGGGAAGACGAACCATGAAGATATCTCCCTTGACTCGGGACGAGGCAGGGCTGCGAGAGCAAGTCAAAGCTGTTAGACATTGCGACGCTTATATAAAGGAGAAGAAGAGGAGGCTCACTAGTCTTTATCGGTGATGAAATCACTTGCAACGAGCTGTAAGAGAAAAACACGGAGAAACGGATCAGTTCGGAAAGGCCTTCTCGTGCTTCAGAATTTCGACTCACAAGTCCAAGACCTCCGATACAGATCAATACGCCGAGTACTTGAGTCCAGTGGTATCGGGCCTTGACGAGGAAGAATGCAAAGATCATGCAAGCCTAGAGAAGGGGTGAAGTTGGATTAGTGAGTCGTCTGTCCGTCTTGATGTAGCGAAGGGAAACGTACGGGAGTTGCCCATGCATCAAGAAGCATGCAAGACAAGAGAGAAGTGTATCCATAAGCCTGTGATAGAAGGATTCTTGTCAGATTCTGCCAACAATTCCGATGGAGAAGACTCTACATACCTTGACAACCAAGAAGTTGGCCTGTGAGTCGGAGAACGTACGTTTATCAGTGAATACCTACTTGTAACGATAGATGAGCGCTCTGACTTACCTCTACATCGACTGCCGCGAGGAAGAAGTATTTCCACCCATCAGTCATGACCATCTTTCCCCAAGCCTTGAATCCGTAGCGGTAGACGGTGTAAGAAGTATAGAACAGGTTGAGGAAGAAGTACTGCAAAGTGCGGAAGAAGAAGGAGGATTTCAGCGTCGAAACAGCTGAAATGCGAAATGAGGAATTGGAGGCAAGACTCACGACAAAGAATGATTGGAAAGTAGGCATAGCCCATCCGTGCATACCTAGCTCTGTCGTGAGAGTACTAGTAGCAGTGATACAAAGCGAAAGCGCTTGACCGGCCAATAAACAGAACCTGTACGGAATCAGGCGAGAACAGAGTCAGCTCATACATTCTTTTTGGGCAGTGACTTTGCTCCTGGGCGGAAGTGTAGTATATGAGGGGAAGGAAGGGGAAGGAGATAGGCGGATTGGGAAGAGGAACAGGTCGAGGTAAATCGGAAGTTGCGAAATGAAAATTGAAAACTCACAGGAAACGCATAGTAAAGATATTCTTCAACCTCTTGCCCAAAGTATGCGTGAAGGTACCTAATCCCTTGTTCCAGACAATAGGATCTTCCCTCAGAGTAGTTCTGTCCCTTCCCAAGAATACATCCATTACTTTCGGAGTTGCCTTCTTGCCTACTACTGGCTCTTCATGCTCCTCCTCTGTGAGTGACTTGGTATCCTCTTGAGATGAAGTGACACGCTTGACGTCGTCGTCAACCGAGGCGTCTGAGAGAGTTCGAACTGGGAGAGCTGGCATAATTTCTTGAGCAGACATGGCGAGTTCGTTGTCGAGGTTTCTAGAGGTTGTAGGAGAGTCGAGCAGCCTAAAAGAAACCTTAAGGAGGCTGTCGAGTGGAGTACAGGTTGGGTGAAGGTGAGGGGAAGCAGCGTGAAAAAAAGTTCAAAAAAGTCGAGCGACAAGTCGATGAATTTCTAGAAGTTCTCGGACGACGATCTCGTAGATGCGTTACTCGAGCATAGTACTACAGTACTGCAGCTCACGCTCTGTCGGGAGTCAAAGTAAAATCGAACAAAAATAGTTCAAAACTGTGCCGAAGTCGGAAGAACTCCCCCCCCCCCTTCTACTCCTCCATTTCATACGACTTTACAAATGCCACCAAACCGATCAGCGAATGACAGACCGCCGATACTAGGGACGAGTCCAGCAGATCTTCCTCCCCTCGTTCCCGCTCCCCCTCACCGCCTCTCGTCCGATCAACCTTCCGACACCCTACAAGACCCGCCGAGTAGCTCAGCGCGCTCCTCAATCGACCCGAAGGAGTCTAGGATAAAGGAGAACGGCAAGACAGAAGTAGGGAAACCGGATAGGAGACAAACGAAGGATTCGGGTGTAACTCCGCCTTACACAATCCATTCAAAGCAAGTGCGATGGTTCATCGTTCTACTCGTAGCTGCAGCTGGAATGATGTCGTGAGTCTTGATGCTGGATTTGAACAAGGGCGTTTTGAAGCTGACTACTTTGCAATTTTCGCCTTTCGACTTCGTCCGATAGTCCTCTCACAGCAAATATCTATTTCCCTGTCATCCCGGCGATCGCAGAAGATCTTAGATCGTCGACGCAAGCTGTGAGTAGCGTGGTCCTCGCCCATTCACCGCGATGCCGCTAACATCTCATTGTCTCGACAGATCAATCTTTCCGTGACGGTTTACATGATCGCTCAAGGAGTCTCCCCTTCTTTCTTTGGTGCCATCTGTGATGTTCTCGGTCGAAGACCTGTCTATATCTTTACCTTCTTCATGTGAGTTCCGTCGTTCTCATCGCAACTTCGAAACGAAAGCTCATTCCTCTCCCCCGTATTTTAGCTACCTCGGTGCTTGCGCTGGACTCGCCAACACACATTCGTATGGCGAGCTACTCGGTTTCCGAATCCTTCAAGCTTGCGGATCTGCGAGTGTCATCGCAATCGGAAGTGGCTCGATTGGAGATATCGCTCCTCCCTCAGAACGAGGCCTCTTCATGTCTGTCTTCGGACTCGGACCGATGTTGGGTCCAGCTATAGGACCCGTCGTAGGAGGTCTACTCGCAGATGCTTTCGGTTGGCAGTGAGTTCGAGCTCCCTCTCTTTGCCTATCCACGTTCTGACCTCTGCGGGTTCTTTAGGTCTCTGTTCTGGTTCCTCTTCGCTCTAGGAGCCGTCATCCTCATCGCTATCATCCTCTTCCTTCCCGAAACCCTCCGCTCGATCGTCGGCAACGGATCAATCCCAGCTCGAGGGATCAATCTCTCCCTCCTCTCAATCTGGCAAGAACGACGTCGATCTCGCTCCTCTTTCAACGACGACGAGATCTCGATCGTATCTGCCGACAAGCCTCCAAAGAAGACATGGAAAGATGTCAAACCCTTCGCACCGCTCAAAATGTTTCGAGAAAAGGACGTACTCGCTATCCTCACTTTCAACTCGGCTACCTATTCCCTCTTCTACGCGACAACCGCTTCGACCGGTACTGTCTTCAAAGCGGTTTATGGGTTGAACGAGTCAGAGTTGGGACTGTGTTACATCGCGAATGGAGTTGGTTGTTTGATGGCGACTTTTGTGAATGGACCGAGAATGACGGCGGATTACAAGTATGTCGAGCGAAGAATGGAAGAGAAGAAGAAAGAGGCAATGGCGGAAGACACGATTGATACGATGGTGGAGGGAAAGAAGAAGGATTTGAACGATCTTTCGTCTTTTCCGATCGAACAAGCTCGATTTAGATCCCTTCGTGAGCTCCATTTCTCTCTATCGGCTGTAGTGGCGTGTGCTGACCTGCTGTTTCCCGAAACACAGCTTACTATTTCGCAGCCTTGATGTTCGTCTTCCTCCCTTTTCATTTAACTCGAGACTCGCCTTGTGCTGACTATCGCTGTCCGTTCCTCAGGTGCACAAATATTGCTTACGGTTGGCTCGTAAACTACTCAATCCATCTCTCAGCACCACTGATCATGCAGTTCTTCAGTAAGTCTGCGCCTCTTTCTCAGCTCTTCATGGCCTGAGCTAATGATCAGTCTCGTCATACAGTCGGATTGACTGTGACGAGCATGTTCAACATGTCTTCCACGCTGATGGTCGACCTGTACCCTGGTCAAGGAGCTTCGGCGACCGCTGCGAACAATCTCTATCGATGCTTAGCCGGAGCCGGAACAACCGCTTTCATCGATCCTTTGATCAACACGATGGGTGTCGGTAAGCGTTGTCTCCACTCCTCGTGAAAGAATCCGAATTGACCCTCGTTTTGGCTACAGGTTGGGCTTTTACATTCCTTTGTCTCCTTAACTGCTGTTTCCTTCCTCTCGTTTGGTTCGAGGTCAAGAACGGGATGCGATGGCGCCATGAGCGAGCGGATCGAGTGCAAATACGGAAGGATCACGATGAAGAGAAGAAAGCGGCGAAAGTCGCAGAGAAGGAAAGTCGGAGGATCTAGTATCGTTTTTATATCATATATCTGTTGTTGCATATCATATACCTGTCACATCGCATTGCACCTGTCGTTGATCTGACTATCTATCGTGACCAGCTTCCGATCGCTGAGGTGATGAGAACGAGCGGAAGCTCTCGAGAACCTGTCGCAATGCTCACTTCTGAGCTAGAGGCACACCCTCCTTCGCTTGAGTCGCACAAAGACGAGCTACGGGGATGGCTTTCACCGACTATCGTCAACAAAAGGAGAGGGGAAAAGCTAAAGCTTGCTGCGAGTGATCTGCAGACATTGACGACGCGAAAAAGAATGGCGCCCAATGTGGGGCTCGAACCCACGACCACCAGATTAAGAGTCTGGTGCTCTACCGACTGAGCTAACCGGGCGATCCATACATTACGCGGCAAAAATAACATATACAAAGCACTAGCGCAAACTTGACATGATGATAGTGATTTCCCGCTCTAAACAAGATCTCACTGTGTGTTAGGCCATTCTCAAGGTCCAGCAAACTCGATATGAGACGCCTTGTCGGATGAAATGCTGCTCGTGTGTCAAGGAAATGAGAGCTTTGTGGAATCCACAGGGCTTTGACCTCTTCTCTCAGATTGCGCTTGCTTGCCACGACTACAGTCGACGTGGTACGGGAGGAGACAATCAATCACTCTTCTGGTGCACATGTTAGTATCTCAGATAATCTCGCAATCGAGCTCGGAAAAGTTGACGCTCGCAAAGCTCCCTTCTCGCGTCGAGCGACCGACATCTTCATAAGTCGTCTGTTCCAGGAAGTTGTTTGAGCGAATGGCTGGAACATACTTTGAGCGAAAAAGGAGCAGAAGTGGGCAACAGAGGGCGGGACTGGGTGAATCACTTCTCTCGTTCTGACAGGTCTGCTCTAATGGGGATCTCGACATCCCTGCTTACAAGGTGCTCCTCCTGATCGTCAGTAATTGAGGAAGCGACTTACTTCACGCCTCAGTGTCCCCATAAACTGTGAAGCAGAGCGGACCAAATTCACGAGGGTCCTTGCTAAGCTCGAAAGTTCGCGGTCACTGTCCGAATGCGCTCAAGATTGGTCACTATGCAATCGTCGGCTCGAGATAACGTCTTGAGAGCGCTGTTGAAGTCGAACCTTCTTGAAACTGCGAAATTGCGCCAATCTGTTCCCTCCTTAAGCGTATCGAGTTCGGAGCACGACGATAGTTGAGACTCTGCGGCCTTTCGAAGAATGACACGCAGTCGCAATAGCGCACTAGTGCGGGTTGACGCCGCGAAAGAGCGGTTTCGAGAGATCTCGACGAAGGTCAAAGTTGGCGCCCTCGGTGCACTAAAGGTGAAGCCTGATTCGAGACGATGACAAGTCGATGAAGCTATCGGCGGAACGAGATCGAGTTAGACCGCTGCTAGACTTGTAATCGTTGACGATAGGAGCCAAGTTTCGAAAGGACGACTACGAATTGATCGCGTCGAGCAGCGCTCTCGAGGCAGTAGCAGGGTATTTAGTTGCTTTAGAGCAGCCGAGAGCCAAAGCGAGGTCGCGCGATCGAGGCCTGCGAAAGCGAGGATTCCGGTGCAACGTTGACGGTCAGGCCTCTTATGCGCCTTTTTTTTCGAAAATTCAAAGTCGATTTCCTCACTCATTTGGGTACAAAATTGAACCTCTCGAGTTGTAGGACTGCCATGTCAACGTCTGGCTACAACACTGTGGTCTCGGATTTGCTTATCGCGCCTTGGTGAGCGATATCTCAAAAGCGGTGTCAACGTTAGGCGCATAGTGGGGGTTATCTTTGAGAAAAAGGCGCATGCAAAGGATGAGAAGGTTCCCAGTATGCGCCTACACGTTGACTTGCATCGGAACTTGTGCGCCTTTTGCGCCAGAAAAGGCGCATCGGCGCATCGGCGCCGCTTCTATAGCCGATTATTGAGAAAGTTCACAAGCAGTGATAGGTGTTCTCACCCGGTATCTAAAGGTTGCTCAAGCTCAGAACTACACTACAAGAGTGGAAGCCGCTACAGAATACTCTGAATCCAGTTGGAAAGAGGAGTTGCAAGAAGAAACACCATGCTCTCCTGTCTTCCTCCACCTGAAGTCTCTCTCCTCTCTCCATGTCTTTACTTAGCTTATACTGAGCATATCAAGCAGCAAGATTGGGGCTTATAGAGTCAAACTTGAGCCGGAAAAGCCGAATCAGAATCGAGACAAAATAGCTCTCACCTCACTGTTCACTAAGACCAGCTGGGACGGCTTGACTATCTCCAGGGTCTGCAGACCGCTCCTGATCTCCAAGGCTAGAGAATCCCCTGATTGAGGCCTACTAGTACAGCAGAGCTAGCGAAAGAGGGATCAAAATAAACTGGCTTGCTGCTCCGCTCATCGCGCCATGGAGCCCTTATCGTTTGATCTGGTTCAAGTGCTGACGTTTTATACGTACTGGTGACGCAGGAACGACTGAGTTTAGAGGTTCATAGCAGTTGGAAACGACGAAAAACAAAAGTTGCATTGATACTTCGTAAATTCGGGATTGTGTGACCATACTTGAATCAAGAACTGCGCTACCTCTCTAAAGAGCGCTCGACTGTCAGAATTGCGCAAGTGTAGCGAGAGATACGGTTTTGCCTCTTGTGCGCCTTTTCGGCGCAAAGGCGCATAAGAGACGCTATTTTTGCGCCTTTGCGCCTTTGTCCATGCGCCGATACGCCGTCGATTTTGACGAAGACGATTTCCGTCAAAGCTGTGGACGGATAAGAAAAAGCTCTCCACTGCTTTGTAGAGTGAAGGACGGAGATTGATTGCATGGTAGGGTTTCAAGATTGTATGTGCAATGAACGAGAAAAGCGAAGCGGAGAAGGTAGAGAAAAAAGGCGCATAAAGGGAATCACCGCAACGTTGATTGCGAAGAGTCGACGAAACGTCTTCTTGCTCCGAATCTGCACAATGACAAAGTAGAATGGCAGTCAATAGCTCTCGATTGAACCCCTTCGCTTCGCAGTCTCCCTCCTTCCCCGAGTCTGCTCCTCGTCGATTCGACAACGAGATTTCCTCTGTCTTCTCAACTAGCCTTGCCGATTCCTGGTAGCATCGCTTCGAGCAGGTGTATACCCAAGGGCTCCTGAGCTGATAGTGAGCTAGCGACTTGGGCTGAGGGGCTAGTATGAGAAAGTTTAGGAGAATCAAGTTGAGAATGAAGACGATTCGCTCGCTCTCCTTGTTGCCCCTTGCCTTGATGCTGTCCTTTAGACGGTGGTGTAGAAGCGAGAAGAAGCGAAGAGGAAACTCACAAAATGAAGTGAAGGGGAAGAGAGGAAGAGAGGAAGAAAAGGGAGGGAAGAAGAAAAGTTCGCAAGGTGCGACCGACTTTGGCTTTACGTTGTCGCTTAGGTGATTGATTGAATAGCAAGTCAGCACTGATTAGCCTTGTAATTGACTAGCGAAGAGGACTAGCCCGCGGAAGTGGAGAGTGAAGGGTTGAGCATCATCAAAGCAGAACGAGCGAATCGCGAGTACACTACCTTGCGCAAACCTCAATCTCAAGCAGCAGGCATGTCTCAATCTACTTGAATAGACCGTCAGATACTGTTGATTGAATCAGGAGAGGAAACGCAACGGGATCTCGCGAATCTTGACCTTCATCGTCAAAGCTTGACCTGCACTATATATATGCCATGCCAGCGAGCCCCTTCAAGCAAAGATGGTTGCATGATAACGGTTGTATAGTGTAGTGGTCATCACGCTCGGTTTTGATCTCACAGTTGAAACTTTCCGGGCAACCCCGGTTCGAACCCGGGTACGACCTCCTCTTTTGCTTCTGAGCAGCCCCATCCTACCTTTTTGACCACAACACGCTTCTGAGAGCCTCTAAGAGTTCAAGGAAGCATACTTGCAGCTAAGTAGGACAATCGCAGACTTCGCATCGACGGATTTGGGACAGTCTGAGGACATAACTTCACTCCCAAGACCTCGCGCACCTCGACTAGACGGATCTCCGTAGGCAACTTCAACTGTGCGCTGCCTTTACGTGACGAAAAAAACTGATCGCTTTTGAGGCCGTTGATCGGGTACAGACCGAAAATCGAAACTTGTCTGTTTTCACTATCCGACTCGGCTATGAGACTGTCACTGACTCTGACTTAGCTGCCACGGGAGAGAAAAGTAACACGAATGCACTCTCGCGCTTCCCGCAGAGCTGTATGCCAATTTGCGACGCTGAGCTTCCAAGCTCGAGAGAAAAGGCCAAATACGGTCAGGCTCGCAAGGTATGGTGCTTGCTTCTGACGCCGACCCGATGCTGTATATCTCGATCGATTAGATGTGGCTCGCGAAGGGAGAAACCCCTGGGCTAGCTCGAACGCCAGCTTTTCCGACCTCTGGTGAGTCTCGACGTTTTGAAAGCATTCGACTCACTCTGACCTTCTCTCGCATCGGCGATAGACATGCTTGAGTTGATGGCTTCACCTCATCCCCCATTGAGTATGAACACTCGAGCCTCAGCTTTCGCAATCTCGAGGCGGGTGCAGACTGAAATTCAAAACTTACCAACTCTGACCCCCAAGCTCGTCTACTTACGCCAAAAAGCGTTCAGAGAAGCTGTTAGTCACTCGATGATACGCCGAAGGCTCGCTTGGAGCCCGCTGAAGCCGAAGGTTGTCGTTCTTCGAAAGCACCCTTCTCTAGCAGACCAGGCTTTGTTCCTCGATCATCCTGCACCACCGCCATCCACCGCCAGGCGTCTATACGCAAGGTAAACCAGGGCAGCGAGACTGTTGACAAAGGGCAACAAGGGAACGACAGTCGAGAATGGGATAAGTAGTCGCTAGCTTGCAATTCGATCGCTTGCAATATGAGCTCCAATCTAGTCCCATCCACCACCTCCGAACATTCCAGCACCACTACCGCTGCCGAGAGCATCGAATACGCCTCCTTTCTTCTCCTCGTCCGACTTTTTGCCCAGTCCCAACAGATCCCCAACATCCACCACTTTTCCATCTTCCTTACTATCTCCCGCTCCCTCCTTATCCCTGTTCTTGTTCTTCTTGTCCTTCTTCTTGACTTCGACAACCCGCAACACCGAGGTTTTCTGTTTTGGTTCTTCCTGCTTCTCCTTCTCTGCTCCCGCTAGCGCAGTTTCTGACTTCTTCTTGGTCGCCACTGGTGTCGAAGGATCGTCAGGGTCAGCTTTGAGAGCATCGAGAACTCCTCCTTCTCGTTTCGCCTTCTTCTTCTCTCGTTTCCGGTCGGCCTTTGTCGGTTGATTCGAGTCTGCTGTAGGTTCCGGCACAGCTGGCGTCGCTTTCGATGGTGGATCGTTCTTGGCGGAAGAATCAGACTTCGACTTGTCTTTCTTGCTCTTCTTCTTGGGTGGTTCCTCCGAAACTTCGACCTCCTTCTCGCTATCACCCTCCTTCACCTCTCCTTCACCAGCGGCTTCTCGTTCACGCTTCAATCTATCCTCCCTCTCTTTCCTCCTTGTTCCATCTCCGAGTTCTTCCAACCCTTTCCGTCTCCTCCTCTTGTTCTCCTTCTCCCTCTCCCGCTCCTTCAAGATCTCCTTCACTTTCTCCAATTCTATCCGTTCTTTCTCTGCCGCAGACTTCTTTGCGAGAATCTCCAACGCCATAGGACCGGCGTCGAGGAGAGCTTGTTCTGGTGTTCGAGAAGCTCGCAACGTTTTCAGTTCGAAATGCTTCGCGTCGAATCGGATCGAGTCGAGGATGCGAAGAGAAGGCAGAAGGATCGTGAGCTGTACAAGAAATGCTTTGGGCCGATCAGTCTCCATCTCTAGAGAGCAATGTTCGGAGAGGACGCCCACTTACCTTTGATTTGAATTCCTCAAACCCTCCACCCGAAGTCATAGCATCTTCAGCAACCTTGTTACCCTTCAATCCCAAATTGACGATACCATCTTGTTGAGCGATTGCTTTCAACCCAAACCAATTCTCGAATCCACATGCCGTCAAATCCAGAATCTCAATCCCTTGTTTCGCCTTCTGCTTTCCACCTCGTCGTCCACCACGCTCTTCGTTATCGGTTTCGCTCGGAGGCAGGGATTGCTTGCCCCATTGGCCGAAATGAGAGGGTAATGAAGTGAGAGTCGGGTTGTTCGAGAATCGGAGTTCGTGTAAGTGAGAAAGAGAGGAAAGGTTGGGGAGACCGGAAGAGGTGAGAAGGTTGTGAGAGGCAGAGATCTTCTTGAGCGAAGGAAGGGAGGTGAGAGTGGAGGGGAGGGAAGTCAATTGATTGTTCGAGACGACTGAAAATGAAGGGAGATTAGTTTCTAGACTTCGGGTCGAATCACTTGAGACACTCACCAATAGTGTTCAGATCAGGAAGATTACGAATGTGCTCGAGCGATTTGAGCGAGTTGTGAGAAAGCACGAGAGCTTTGAGGGATTCGAGCGAAGAAACGCAACTTGGGACTTGCGTGAGTTCGCAATGGCTTGCATTGAGCACTGTAGCATCGTTGTAAAGAAGATCAGTCTCTGCTCGATTTAGATGTAGAGCCTACATGAGTGCTCACCGTATAGAGACTTCAGTTGATCGATTCCTTCCCACGCCGAAGAATCCATCAACTTGTTCCCGCTCAAATTCAACCAAGTCAAGGTGTTCCTGACCTGACTGACGAAAGTGATATTGGCCAATCCACAGTCTGTCAAGTTGAGTTTGCCCAATCTTGGATACTCCTTGGATAAATTCGGAGGTTCAGTGAGCGATTTCCCCGTCAAGTCGAGAGATTGAGGCTGATTCTGGGCTTGTTGATCTTTGTGCGATTTCGATATGACTGGTGCGGAAGGAGGAGGCTTGGGCCCTCTACGTTGTGGTCGATCATTCGTTTGAACTGCAGAAGATTGAGGAGGAAGTGGTCGACGATTGCCGGGCTGAGAGTATGGCTTCTTGCCGTGGGAATGATTATCTGTCTTTGGAGGATATTTCGGCATGACTGGAGTAGATCAGAGCTAGTTGAGTGAAGAGTGAGAAGCCAAAAAAGATGAAAAAGTTCGGAGTTCTTCTTGTTCTTCACCTTCTCACTTTGATACCTTGAGAATGCTTCGGACAACTTCTAGAGGGATACTACAACTCCTGCCGCGGACTCGGACGGTTGCCCCTCGCTTGTACTCTTCCCTCCCTCCCAATTCTTCCTCAACTTCTCCCTCATCTCCTACTCATCTCAATGTACCTTCCCATGCATCTCCACGTCCTCAGAAGCACTCGAAATCCAAGAAGTCAAAGTCGCAATCCTCTTCAGCTTCTATCGCCCCTCCCTTCCCTCGATCGACGACAAGTCAACTTCAACAACTCCTTCCTCAACTCCACGCTTCCTCGAATCCAGACCGACTAGGACCTGCAGATGGAAAAGCGATTGCATTGACGACGGCGGAATCTTACGATACTCGAGTCTTGCTCAAGAGTTTGGAACAAATGGGGTTATTGAACAACGCGGTCAACCTACTGGGAGAAGCGATCTTACTGCCGAAATGGTCACCTCCAGAGCCGACATATGATGGAGAAAGCGGGGAGGTGTTCATCTTCGAAAGCGGAACGATCGTCCTCTGGGGACTGTCGATGAACGGCGCTCAACAATTCTTGAGCAAGGTGATTAGGGGAAGTGTAGCCAGTTTGGAGTCAATCGGATGGGTCGAGCAAGGGCGATATAGTGAGCCGGAGACGGAGGTACTCGAATACTGGGTCAGTAGTGGGAAAGGGTGAGTCGAATCGATCGAGCTATTTCCTAGCCTTCTCTGCTCATAGCTCTTTCCGTGTCGTTCACAGTCCTACGAGAATGTCTGGAGATTCGATCCTCCTGAGCTCTCCTCCCTCAGCCTCTCTTCCATCGACTTCAACTACTACGACTTCGACGCCTTCGAAAGATCTGTTGGAGAGGTTGGCTTTCAGTGCGGGGATGGCCCGAGTGACAAAGCTAGGAGTGTACGAAGAGCAATTTGATGAGTTTGCAGAGGGAGTTTCAGATATTCCAAAGTTGTTACAATCCGTATGTTCCTCCTCGTCTGTCACCTCTCGCAGCATTTGGCTGATAGCGAGAGAATTCGCGTGAATATAGGGTAGTGAATCACCCGTGAAGAAGACCGACATCATCAAGCGAGTTGGAACACTTCATCAATTCAGGCAGAAGTTGAATCTGGAGGATGAGAACTTACTAGATGAACCTGAATTCTTGTGGGAAGATGCTGCTCTGCACGGTAAGTTTTCTGTTTACCTGACTAGCCGATTCACGATCCACGATCCGCCCGCAAAGACTGATCATCGCGAGCCAATCTAGGTCATTATACATCGGTTTGCAAAGCGTTGGAATTCGAAACTCGTCTCGAGTACGCCTCACTTCGCTTTACTTCGTCTCTGCGCAGCTAAGCTGATGTCCTGCCTCTACACTCAGAACTCTCAACGACCGAGTCGACTACGCCTTTTCTCTTCAAACGACGCTCATGGAGCTGCTTAATGCTCAAACATCTCACCGACTCGAATGGATCATTATCATCGTGCGTTTCTCGTTTCGCTCAGTCGAGAACAAGCGGCCTCTTGCTGACCTTTTCACCCTCCCGCAGTTGATCGCTTTCGAGATCAGTCTCGTTCTCTACCGTGAAGGTTTACCTTTCGTCAAGAGTAGCAGCGAAGAAGGAGAGAAGAAGAAATCGAGTCACTAAGCCCTTCCTCCCAACATACTTCCCCTTAGCTGCAGCCACGATCAATATTGTATGAGTATAGAAACTATCGCAACTCTCAGCAGTCCTTCTGTCTTGTTTTGTAACATCCAGCAACTCGCAACTCTTGACTTTCGATCTCGCTGCGGTCTCTTCGAGGTGCCGAGCTCCCTGCTTCGCTGTGCGACTAGTTGTTGGTCATCTGTCCGTCATCAGCATTCAAGAGGGCTTCAGGCGATGAATCACGAAGACGAAGCGAGGTGTCTGTTTCGCGTCAACTACTGGTTCTTGCCTCTCGCATGCGTCGCTCGCCATATTCCCCGATCGACGCAAAATGTCGGAAGTATCAGCGGCGAGGTAGATGATGCCAGCCCCGAGCGACATTGAGTGGAATAAGAGCATCAACAGAAGAGGATGAAGCTCTTTTGCACCTCTCGCAAGGCCCACTCCGAGCTATAGTACACCCTCCTTCACTCGAGTCGGACAAAGAGAAGTTACTGAGCTAAGCTACTTTCGATCCGCTCGTGTCAACAAAAGGAGAGGGGAAAAGCTAAAGCTTGCTGCGAGTGATCTGCAGACATTGACGACGCGAAAAAGAATGGCGCCCAATGTGGGGCTCGAACCCACGACCACCAGATTAAGAGTCTGGTGCTCTACCGACTGAGCTAACCGGGCGATCCATACATTACGCGGCAAAAATAACATATACAAAGCACTAGCGCAAACTTGACATGATGATAGTGATTTCCCGCTCTAAACAAGATCTCACTGTGTGTTAGGCCATTCTCAAGGTCCAGCAAACTCGATATGAGACGCCTTGTCGGATGAAATGCTGCTCGTGTGTCAAGGAAATGAGAGCTTTGTGGAATCCACAGGGCTTTGACCTCTTCTCTCAGATTGCGCTTGCTTGCCACGACTACAGTCGACGTGATACGGGAGGAGGCAATAAAGGAACCTCCGAATGCCTATATGTCGATATCTCGTGTGAGTTGCGCAATTGAGCTGGAAAAGGTTGAGTTTCGCACAGCTCGTGTTCAGCTTGTCCTCGCCACTTCATAGCGATCGTATCTCCGACGCTCGTTGGCGGTTCACGGGATAGATCCGGTACATGGGACGGATGGGTTCGATGCTTAGAGCAGCCGGCTGCTCTCGCTCGTCTGACGGCTCTTCGCAGGGGAAAATTTGGAAACTACGCCTTTATTCGGTGACAAACCTCATCGAGAGGGTAACGAAGTCGTTTTGTAGAATCTCGCCTTAGCCATACAACTCCCAATGCTGTCCTTGAGGACCAGTTTCTGCTCGCGTTCGACCTTTCGCGAAATTTGAGTTTGTATTCCATGGCTCCTGCTTCAGTATCCATTCTGCTTGTAGCCCAATTTCTCTCCACGACGCATGATTCAGCAATATAGAGTTGGCCTGGGGCCGTCAACGAGCCAAAGCGTGCGGGAAGACCTGAAAGACGCCCTTTTGCGAAATCTGAAACGGTCTTCTGCCGTTCTCCTGTTTGCAAGTCCGCTGCTGTTCCGTCGCAAGAGTGTATTTATCGAGGAGTCGGCTCGATGTCGAGCCGCTTTCGAACATAGCGCTGCCGTTGACCTCGCCGGACCTTCGAAAGCTTTTCGCAAGGGTTGCGAAACTCGGGAATTCTGCTCACCTCTGGACGAAACAACTCTGACCTGACGAGCAGAGCTGGATTGACAAGTCTGCTTGACCATGACAAAGTATGTTATTGCGAAATCTGAGACGATTGTCGAACTTCGATGCGAAATGAGGTTCTCCTTCCTCCACCTCACTTCACTTCAATTCAAACCATCACCATGTCTACGGTAACTGCTGCACAAACATCTATTTCGACTGCTCAGCCTACGAAAGACTCGAATCAGAACCCTCATCTTCTCCCACTCCAAGAGGTTCGCTCATATTCCATCATCTCTCCACGGCTCACGATCGACTCACACTAGCTTACATGAAACAGGATGATGAATTTGAAGAGTTTCCCGAATCAGGTAAGCCCCTTCACTGCAGAGGAGATTAGAGGGAACGCATCACCGCCCCATCTCTCCAGCTCCTCTCCCCCTTCCGATTGCTGACGGATCTCCTGTGAGTAGACTGGAAAGATTCAGATACATTCGGTGCTTCTTTAGCTGGCAAGTCAGGTCAGAACGGAGCTGCAGGTGCAAAAGGTGGTAAATCATTAGATCTGTTGTGGGAGGACAACTGGGATGACGATGATGTTAGTGACGATTTCAGCGTACAATTGAGGTCAGTCTCTACACCCTCCTCTTATCGTGCGGAGTTGGAGGAGAACCGTCTCAATTCGAGTTTCGATCCCTCCATCCATTCTCGACTGGCTCCGTGCTCCTCTCGCTCATTCCGCCCGAGACTAGTCGCGCTGACACTCTCTGCACGTCCACAGGGGAGAACTATTGAAGCAATCCGAGCAAATGCAGTCCTAGATTCCCTCTTCTTTACTTCGCCATCTCTCTGTACTCTCCCTCGATTCTCGCACAACGCCTCGAAGCGTTCCACCCAGTAGTTCCACGCGCAATCTCACATGATCTGTACCTTTCCACATCGCTCTCGAACTGGTTCAGCCAGTCGCCTCGAACGATTTAGGATTCCATTCACAAATTCGCCCTTACAAATCTCTTTGAGCCTCACAGATCGCAGACCTTCTCAGTATCACTCTGAGCTCTTCAGCTGTTGGCCCTTCTGAGGGGTTCAGGGTTCCGTGTTTGATCTCACGAAGCTTTTTTCGACCGCTTCATCTAAGCGATTCCGATTCCCCTTGCCCTCCCCTTCTCCGTCCATCTTCGCTCGCCCGCGCTCTCTTCCTACTGATTCACGAAGCAACAGCTGCTCTTTGTCTAGCTACGGGAGAAATAGTGACCCTTAGCGATTCCGAGCTGCGAAGCGAAACGCGAACTGAAAATTGTCGAGCGAAAGGAGAACGACTCTTCGACGGCCCGAGCAGCTCAGGACAGACTGATCAGTACTCGCAACAAGTGATTTTTAATCGAGCATCGGAAAGTCGTGCGATGCAAATTTCATTTGAGAGTTCCCAGCGATTTTTGATCCGAACCTTGGCTTCGATTTCTTCTTCTTCTTCCACACTCATCTGCTTCGTAACATCGACTCGACTATCACACAAGTGGACACCCTTACAGACACCTGACCGAACTCCCCTTTCATCTCCGCGTTTCAACTCCTTTCCCATCACTCAACTTCGAATTTAGGGCGTTTCCCTTTATCCTTTTCCTCCACTTGATCAAGTCGGCTTTTCTCGCAAGATGGCGTACAATCAGCAGCAAGGAGGCTACTCCGGCTACAGCGATTATCCTCAGCATCCTCAGTACGGGAATTCTGCTCAACCCGAACTTCCCTATTCTCAAAATTACGCTCAAGACCCTTTCGCTTCTCGCGCATCTTTCGACCAGCCATCATCTTATCCTCCCCATCATCGACCTTACTCGGGAGAATCACAAGGAAAGACGGGTTCAACTTGGTCGCTGGATGAGCAGCCGGTTCTAGCGGGAGGTGCTGGTGCAGGTGGAGCGGCTTACAGTGCAGTATCGAGGGATAAGAGTAATCCGTTCAGTAAGGAGTTCAAGAGTGGGAATAAACCTCCGGGAAATCGAGTGCGAAAATGGATTTGGATTATCGCTGCGCTGATAGTCGTAATGTAAGCTCTTTCTTATCTACTAGTCTTCAGGGGATCGGTATCGTCGAACTCGGTGTCTATGTGCTCTTCGCGGGACTTGACTGACTCTAACTGCTCGTTTCTTTGCAGTGCGATCGCAGTCGGAATCGCCGTCTGGCGAGTTATGGCAAACAAGAACGACTCGTCCGGTTCGTCGTCGTCAGGAGATGGCAAATTGCAGTTCATCTCGGGAACAGCGAAGGTCGTCAAGTCGAATCCTTCAGATCCTTCGCAATTCGAAAAGGATTCGAGGTTGAAACCAATCTTCTACGGTCTCGCCTACACTCCTTACGCGGTGCTCGAGCCATTTTGCGGCGCTACCCTTGCAAATGTGACAGAGGACATGCAGTTGTTGAGTCAGTTGACCAGTGAGTTTGACGTTTCTCACTATCTTCGAAAATGGATCAAGTCCGGCCGGTATATCGACTGTGGTGGGCCAAACGAGGGACGGAGCGGAGGAGGAGAGCGAAGCTTGAGCGTTTTCATGGCATCGTTTTGAGAGCTGAACGCTGACTGAACTCGTCACTTTCGAAAACAGCTCGAATTCGAACGTATGGCTCAGCCTGTAATCAGTCAGAACTCGTCCTTCAAGCGATTCAGGATACCAAGATCAATATGACAGTATGGCTCGGAGCTTATGTCGGAGACAACACTACCGTCAAGTGAGTTTCGCAAAAACTTTCCAGCTTCGAACTTTGAGAAACTCATCATCGATCGACGTTCAATAGCGCTCAACAACAAGATTGGTTGATCGAAGCACTCGACAAGTATGGAGTAGATCACGTCGGAGGAATTACGATCGGAAACGAGTGAGTTTCGAGATCTCAATTCTTGCTCTTCCTGTTCTCGCAAGCTCACAAGCTTTGTCTCGACGGTTCAGATACGTCCTCAACGCTGTCGATGCCGCTGATGTCACGACTCGAATCGATTACTTGACTTCCGAAATGAGCGCTGTGAGTTTGGATGGACTCCGTTGGTTGACTAGAGCTTCCGTACTCACGACGGTCGATCGTACCTAGTTCCGAACTCGACTCGCATCCAAGAACTATGGCAAGACTCTCCCAGTCGGAGTCAGCGATGCTGGATATGTGATCACGACGAGTTACGCTTCAGGAGCTGACTATGTCATGGCCAACACGCATCCTTGGTTCGGAGGTGTGCCTATCGATCAGAGTGCCGGCTGGACTTGGGAATACTTCCAGAAGAACACAATAGCGGCGGCGGAAGCGGCGAGCGTACGTTCACATTTTCTTATGCATTTTCAGTCGCAGTTCCACTCTGACATCTTCCCATTCGCAGAACAATCCTACAGCCTACATAGCTGAAACTGGATGGCCAACCGAGTCGATGACCCCTCTCAACGCAACCCTCGGAGCAGCTGTCGCTGGAATTCCGCAGCTTCAAACTTTCCTCGATACCTATCCTTGTCAAGCGAACACGAACGGATCTTACTACTTCTACTTTGAGCCTGTGAGTCTCGAGAGCCATTCTTTTGCACGAGACGTACGAAGCTGACTAGCTACTTTTCTTCGCGTCGAAGTTCGATGAGCCGGTATTTTTTGCTCCTCTTTCTTTCACCTGAGGCTTCCGCTGACTTATACTCGTTATCGACTATGTATAGTGGAAAGTACAGTTCGGAGGAGGTGAGTCCCCAGCATCTTTCTTTCTCTCGCTTTCCCCCTCTCGTCCCCTTTCCATCGTTCTTCATCTCGTGGAGCCGTAGCTGACTCCTTATTTCTCATGCACCAAATCAGTCGAGCCGTATTGGGGTCTGTTCGATCATAACCGTGCGCTCCCACCCTCCCAGACTATCATAATTCTGTTCTGACAACTTTGCGACGATTTCCAGGCAAACTGAAAGATATCACCTTCCCCGATTGCTCGATCGACTCTACTCAAACCTCCGGATAGACTGCACCTTCCTATACGACTCGTACATATCACCTCTAGACTCGCCATTCGACAGAATCGGTTATTACTCGCTTCTTCCGATTACTACCTCCATAATTTGTATCTACTCTTGTTACCTCTTTCAGGTTGTGCAACAAACAGACACTATCGCAAATTCTATGATGTCTTTGAAGCTCTCGAATACGAGCCTGTAGCGACGAGATGCGAAAAGGGACTGAGGGAGACGAAATCAGAAAACTCGAATCGATTCCTGCGGACAAAGCCCTCAGACGTCGCTGGTCCGGCGGCTCTCTCGACTCTATCATATTGGCGTTGTTTCCGAGTGAGTAACAGAGACGGTCAGAATGTGGAAGCTCATGATTCCTCCTTGTAATACATTCCTTTCAAAGCTCTATACTTCTTCAAACTATACAACGCTTCGAGTTCTGTTCAAACCACAACATCAGCCTGCGTTCAGCCTTGTCAACAGAAGAGTATGAACTCACCCGCTTTGATCCATTCAGCTTTCTTGATCCCCTCCACCAATTTCTCCTTTTCAGCTCCGACATGAGCGAGGAAACATCCGTGCAACTTCTTGTGGATTGGGTAATTGGGATCTGGGTACTCCTTTGCGAGGTAGAAGAGCTGTACAGAGCGGAGAGCGAGAGTCAGCGATCTTCATCGGATCAGTCTAAGAGTGGGGGCGAAGAGGGAGAAGAAGAAGAAGAGCTCACCTCTTTGTACAGCCTACGGGCTTGAAAGCGAAGTTGCTGAATAGACGACAGATTGAGAGAAGTTGCTGAGTGAGAGATGGGAGGAGAGGAAGAGGGAAACAGCGAAGAAGCCGATTCACCTCAAACCTCTCACTCCAGACCCCAGATCAACTGCGAGAATGTCATGAAGCACATTAAATCACCCAGTACGCCGACCAGCGGTTTCGAGAACCTTCCTCTCGAATTCCTCGACCTCATCGCTTCTCATCTCGAAACTCGATCTCTCGCTCTTTCATCCCTCCTTTGCAAGATTTTTCGGGCGATGTCGTCCCCAAAGCTCTTCAAGCATCTCCCACTGGAAGAACGACTCGAAGAAGGTCGGTTGAGAACGTTGGAGACAACGAGTCCCGCAACTTTCGATCGAAGAGCTGTATAGGAGTGATCATTCGAGCCAAGTCCTCTGCCCGACAAAGACATCGACGAGGAATCGACTGCTTCTGGACCAATTCCAGCTTCTAGCAAGAAGTTTCTGGTTGAAGCGCTCGAAGAGGATCCAACCTTGCGACTCGACGAGGACCTACAGTCTCAAAGCTTATCGAGGTGTCGTCGGGAAGATGTGTACAGCTTGATGGAGTGAATCACTGGGCCGGGGTAGGAAGGAAGTCAGGAAGGAAAAATCGCGAGATAGATTGTAACGATCGAAAGCTTTTCCTAAAAACCTATTGTCTAAGTGAGCGTTATAACTCCTCTCGCCCTGAGGTGCTTGAGAGCAACGAGTCTGGTTCTCCTTTTATGCGACGAAGCTTGAAACTGACGAAAAGGAATCTATTGCGAAATTGTAAACAAGCACACACAGACGAATAAACGATCCTGTTTCGAGAAACCACCAACGGCAACGACGCGCTTAAACCTCAACAGCCTTCTTTTTGCGACCCTTAGCATCACCTCTGAAGAGGAAAGCCATGTCTTGACGCGTAAGTTTGGCTTTACCAGCGTCTCCTCCTTCGAGAGCGTTACTAGCAAGCTCAGATTTCGCTTTCTGTAGAGTCAAGATACTATATCGGACACGAGACATCAGCGAGCTGTAGCCTCCTGGGAGATATACAGTAGGGAACTTACCGATCTTCTACGGTGTTGTCGATAACGAGTTTGTAGATCTGTATGTCTTCTTTTTGACCGTAGCGATGTGCACTATGCAGAGCCGGAGGGGACAATCAGCGACGTTTGTGAGCATTAGATGAAAGGATCGCGCACCGGTCGAAAGCTCTGCGACATGAGGATTACATGAGCGCTGAGTGGTGAGCGAGGACAGAAGGGAGCACTCACTGATTCTCGATTTGGGGATTGAACCACAAATCAAGCAGAATAACACGAGAGCACATCGTTAGATTCAGGCCGACGGCACCAGACTTGATCGAGATCAGAATGACTGTGGTTTTCGGATCGTTCGTGATCTTATCGACGGCAGCATCCTTCTGGGCGAGGTTGCATTGACCATCAACTGTATTTGAAGAGATCAGATACGTTCGAAAAGGATGAAAAGAAAAGGAAATACTGACATCGAACGAAACCGAAACCACCAGCGACGAGGAACTTTTCGAGAAGATCAAACATAGAAGTGAACTGAGGAAGGTAGGAAGCGGTCAGATGCGTCGAATATGCACGAGTGATATCAAAGGCCAGAAGGAGCTCACCTGTGAAAAGATAATCGTCTTTTTCTTCGGGATCCTTTTCCCATTCTCATCGACCTTCTTCGACTCGTCTCGGATCTGTTGGAGCAATTGCATAGTCCTCTTAACCTTCGTTGATGTTTGAAGGTGCGCGTAGGTCGCAACCTCCGCTGCACAAGACTTGCAGTGTTGGCCAGAATCACTCGGGTCTCCACAGATCAAGCACGAGGCAGTCGAAGAATCAGGGACGTTCTTGACTTTCGACCTTGACTTCGGTTCATCGTCGTTTCCGGGCGCCGCTGCCTCAGGATCGAGAGCTTCTTCGTCGGAATCGATCGAAGCTTTCGTGACGAGAGCGGGGTGATTCGTAGCTTGCCTCATTCGGAGGAGTCGAACGAGAACTTGAGCATAATTCTCGGATCCAGTCGAGCCTCCTTTGAGGTAAGCGTTGTAAGTTAGCGCCATCTTCTCTTCGACTGTAGGAGATGCAGAGAACGGTCAGAGACCATGGATGAGAATGAGAAGATGAGAGATAGCGGGACTCACTTGCTTTGTAGAATGCTGCTTCCTCCCTGTAACAGCGGAAGCGCGTTTAGCGAAGACTTGGACTCAGAGCTGAGAGAGCTCGCTTACGAATCGAGGAAAGGACCACCGACGATATTGACGATCCGCTCAGGTAGAGGTAGAATGGGCTTGCCGTTGACAGTCGTGTTCTTTGTGCGACGAAGCATAACGACTCCCAAAACGGCCTGAAAACAAACTTGGATTAGTTGAGGGATTCAACCTTGGAAGGTGTAGATAACTCACCGAGAGACGTTCGAAAGCGAGCTTGTTCTGCTTCGACTTGATAGGTTTACCGATCTGTGCATCGAAGGTGGGTCTCTCCCAGAGTTGGCCGGGAACAACTCGACCACCCAAGAAGCGAAAGATGGAGAACAGGTCGTTCACAGAGTTTTGGATCCTATCGGTCGAAGACTCGTCAGTCGTTTCATAACGTAAGCGGATGCTCAAAAGGGAACTAACGGTGTACCAGTGAGAGCCCAACGATACTGTCCTTCTAATTCCGAACAAGCTTGACTTGTCTTCGAGGTAGGATTCTTGATCGTGTGCGCTTCATCGAGAATGACTAGCGACAACAATTCGGCATCAGTCACGCGAGTTCATATCGGACAGAATCGAGAGGACTCGCTTCGATAGAACCGTCGATCCGGATCCGTATCGAAGAGTGCTTTCTTGTCTTTTGCGCTCCGTTCTGAAAGAACCGTCTCGTAGTTCGTAACCACAACATCGTACTTGTGTACTTCTCGAGACTCTATTGTACATACTCGGCGTCAGCGAGGTCCGAAGCTCTTCAAGGACGAAAAGGAGAAGACTAACCCTTCGTTCTTCTCGGTCCATGATGAATGAGTACTCGCAAGCGCTTCTTAGTCTTTCCCTCAACTTCGACCTTCCACTGTCTCAACAGACCGACAGGACAGACAATCAGCGTTGTCTTGCTGCCAGTCTTCTCTCGGTCCTGAGGGTTCGCAAGAATGAGGGCGAGCATCTGAACAGTCTTTCCGAGACCCATCTACTCGTTGTTGAGCGGCGATTAGTCACGTGAAAGCAAGCGAAATACGGAGGAGGGAAGCGTACATCGTCTGCGAGTAAACCTCCATGGTTCTTCTTCTCTCCAGTTTCCCGACTTTTCAACCAGAGAAGACTCTGCACTTGGTGAGGGAGGAGAGTGCAGGCGAGATGAGTAGGAGTGATCTTCCGGGACATCAAGCAGAGAGAATGATCAGCATGATCGCTTCGTGGTTATTGTTGAGCGAATACTTACCTCGACTAGTTCCTCTTCGTCAACGTCTATCTCGATATTCGATGGACCTAACCCTTGTCGGAAAGCAGCGACAGCCTTATCCTCTTTGACACCATCTTGGATTTTCATTTGACCAAAATTCTCAAGTTCCGCATCAACGTCGATACCTAAAATATCGAAGGATATGTCTCGTCAGCTCAGAAGGCATCACGATCGGGATATAGCAGAGAGAGCTCACCTTTCGAAGCTTTCGGCTTCTCTTCGCGGCGGAAACTAGTCGAAGGGGGATTCTTGGGAACGTCGATCGGGATTCCCTTTCGAGCATTCTCCTGCTCGATCTGAGCTCCGAGCCTCGATTTGACCGAGATTGGTTGAGCTTTGAGGTTAAAAGCCGTGGAGTTACTCGAGAAGGCGGAGGAAGAAGAAGAGGAAGAAGAAGCGGGAAGTTGATTCGACGTGCGAATGCCGAGGGGAGCGGTGAGTTTAGGTTGGAGGAAGGTGGGGTTCGATTTCGAAGTGAGTGAAGTACGGAAAGATCGAGGGTCGGTTGTCGTGGGTTTGGGTTTCGAGCTTGGGAGGAAGCCGTATCCGCGAAGTGCGTTCTCTTGATCCGAGTCGAGTTCGGTGGCTTCCTTCTGAGCCACAGAGGCAGGCGACGGCTTCTTCTTGAACGACATCGCGGCGAGAGCGTCAGCCATGCTGGCAGGTCTCGGGTTGGGATGAGGTTCGACTTTGTCGTCCGGAACGACGAAAGCATCATCCGAAGATTCGTCTTCCTCCAGCTCATCCTCTTCCTCCTCCTCCTCCTCTGAGCCCGACGATTCTATATCTTCTCCCGAATCTTCACTGTTCCCTCGAGCAACGAGATGAGGCTTGTTTACTTTGGGAATCGCACGAACCTCCTCCTCTTCATCCTCTGAATCGCTCTCTTGCACAGCTAGTCTAGCTCTTTGACTACTGATGATGTTCACGTCACTGTCATCCGAGTCTGAATCGCTGTTGACGATAGGAGGTCGGCGTCTTGTAATTTTAGTGGGTTTATCTCGCGAGTCCTCCTCATCGGAAGAGATTGTGAGGTCGATTGTGTTGTTCTTACGGGGCTCAAAGAGACCTTGCCGGTTCGTAGAAGTCATGGAGAGATCGCAGTGAAGTGTGAGAAGGAAAGAAACAAAAAAGTGAATCACTGAACATTTGGGCAACAAACTTTCACGTTCTCTGACGCTGACCTAGTGTAGTTATAGCTCTCGCGAAAGTCGCCCATGCATCGACAGCGCGTTCTCGCAACTTGTTCATGAGACTTGAAGCTCTCAAATTGTCTCAAACTCGGAAAACTCAACTTTCTGAACAGAAGCTGCAGGACTTGCTTTACACTTCTAGGCTATTTTACACGACCAGTACACAGCAGCAAGCTAATGGGGGAAATTGAGTGAAGTGGAGGAAGCGAAAAGCGAAACTTCCTTCCTTTCCCTCACAAATTATGGCCGACAACTCAACCGCCACATTGGTTGAAGCTAGTGATGGGATTCAGAGCAATGCTCCTCTCTCGGCTACACAAGCCTTGAACCAGCTCGATAGGTGAGTCGCTCGCTATGCTATTCAAGCTCTTCTCAGAAATGACATGCAGACCAAGCGACTGACTCGCTTCTACTCCTTGTAGTACCTGGTTCATCTCTCAGTATCCAGGATGGATGGACGTATTGATCTACTCTGGTCAAGAACTGTTCATCGTCGATGGAGACGCACTCGTTCAATTCGTTCTCGATGATAGACTCCTCGCCTTTGCCAAGTCAGGAGATCCTTCGTTCCAATTATTACACGCAACATGGTTATTGGAGAAAACTGTAGAGGAATTACTCAAGAAGGATTGCGCTTTCGAGATTGTCTTCTTCGAAAGTGAGTTTCATCTCTTTCTAGGCAGAGTCGGGCGATGTTCTCCTGAAGCTAACAATCGACTCTCTTGAGTAGGTCAAGCACACGCTACTCTTCACACTGGTAAATCTGACTACGTATCGGCAGCTCGACAACTCGCCCGTTCAGTTTTAATCCGACGAGCGAATCTACCGGGAACCAAAGTTCATCGAGTCGCTTCTTTACAAGATGAGGAATGGAAGGCCTGGTACTTGCACCGAAGACCGATGTATTACCTCGGTCACGATGGAGGGTTACAGAGCAATGAGGGAGAGTTACAGGCGGAGCGAATCTTGATTCAAAGGAAACATCTCTACGACACTGTTCATCAAAGTCTTCCTTTCGTCCTGCTTCAAGCTGCCGAATTCACCGACACGAAGATCAACTCTTACTTCTACGATGTCGTCAAGGGATCAGTCGAACCCTTACCAGCAAACATCACTTCTGCTACCGACGCTGCTCGATCAAGTCTCGACTCGGCGAAAATCGTCCTTCCTTCAGTCTCCAAACCCGCTTCCTCATCCAGTCTCGACGACATCCTCGAGTCTACCGCTTCTACTTTCCTCTCCGCCTCTTCCTCCATTCCCCACGCCTCTGCCCTTCTCCAGCTGTACCTCGCCCACGCTTACCTTCTCCCAACCCTTCCTCTTCGATCTCGAGCTCAACGCATTCCCAAACCATCAGCCGAAATCATGACAGTCCTCGAGCCTTTCCTCGCCGCTTTCTACTCAGCCACTGGCGCTGCTGTCGATTCTCTTTCCGATTCCACCGATGCACTCCCTGAACTCGACTTCGATGGTCGAATCTTCTTCCTCCTCCTCCTTGACGTCATCGCATCTTCACAAGATGCTCCCGCCTTTACCGACCTCCTCGGCTCCGACGCCGCTTCTCGACTCGACAGTCTCTGGTCGAAACTTTCACCCTCTGCCGCGCCCGACTTCTCTGCCCTCCGATCCGCCATTCCCTCGCAATCGACCGATCTACCCGAACTCCCTGCTCCCATCGTCGAAGATTCAGTTCTTGAATACGATTCCCCTATCTTCACCGCTCACCTCTCTTCCGTCAATGTCTCTGTCAACGCAGACTCTACCCTCGCGACTTTACCCAACAAGCTCGCCAACAAGCTCGACAAAGAGTCAGTCTTCGATGACGAGCGAGGATGGGTCAACCCGAAACCTACACTTCCTACTCATCTCGGTGGACCTCCTCCCCCAGTACTCGACCTCAGGGAGAAGAGAAAGCGAGACAGGAAAGATCAGAGGTTCATGGCGCAAATGCAGAAATCAGCAGCTTCGTTGACTGGAGCTCTCGGAGGAACCCTCAAGCAGCAGGTCATTCCTGCCGTCGGCAAACGATCAGCTTCCGCTATCAAGGAGAAGGCTGCCGCTGCCTCGAAGGCCGCTCGATCAAGTGCAAACACTCCCGCTGGATCTGGTGCAGCTACGCCAACTGGTTCTGAACGAGGTGGAAAGAAGGCGGAGAAACCCAAAGCCCTCAACAGTCGAGAGAAGCTCATCGCCGACAACGCTGTCAAGAAGCAACAAGAAGAAGGTCTCCTCAATTACAAGTGGTGGGTTGAACGTCTCGAAGATCTCAAGCCTCTCCCTCTTCCCGGTCAAATCGCTCAACTCAACTCTTATCTCAAGAACAAGCGATCTAACGATCCTTGGCTCGGAACTGAGATGACCATCAAGCGACTCGACCTCGAACTTCGCAAATGGATTGCCGACGAACGTCGTGAAGCCGAAGATGTCAAGGATCAATACCGAGTCTACCTCGCTCGAACTGCTACTCCTCTTCTTCAAAAGTACGTCAAGAGTGTTGAGGAAGGTACGGGATCGGTGGTCATCAACGAGAAGCAAGGAAAGGCTTTGGTCAACACTCTCGAGGTGATGGGTCTCGGTTGCCTCGTTCCTGAAGGCATCAAGTTTGCTGGTCTTGGATCCGACGGAGATGATGACAAGAAGAGTAAGAAGAGTAAGGGAGATGATGATGGCAAGAAGAAGAAGGGTGCCGCTAAACCTGGAAGTAAAGCTGCCCAAACCAAGGTGAGCTCAACTCTCATTTCCGACTCGAGAAACGCTGCTGACAACCTCTTCCCGCGCGTCCCTTTGCAGAAGAAGGAAGATGCCGCAGCTCCTGTCAAGAAGGAGAAGGATGTTCGTGACAAGCTTACTTTCCATTACTGCTCTCTCATCGACAAGGAGGAAGACGAACCTCTCTACGATTGGATGGAGATCGACGAGCACCCCTTGGACTGGCAACTTCGCAATCTCGGAGAGTTCATGGTTCGAGAACTCGACAGCAAGCCCGATCCTCGGTGAGTCTCTCAATTCTCAGATTCGAAGACTGGACGATTCACTCACGCTTCGTCTACCAGTGTCGACTTCTCCCCTGATGCCTGGCAACGTGATGTTCTCGACAAGATTGATGCCGACGAATCGATCCTCATCGTCGCTCCTACTTCATCCGGAAAGACTTTCATCTCCTTCGCCGCCATGGAACGTGTTCTTCGCGAGTCTGATGAAGGTGTTGGTACGCTATCATTTCCACAGCTCTCGCAAGAGCGCTGAAGCTGATGATCGGCTCTCCTTACAGTCGTCTACGTCGCTCCTTCGAAGGCTTTGGTCAATCAAGTCGCTGCCGAATGTTTCGCTCGTTTCTCGAAAGAAGTTGCTGGCCAATCTCTTTGGGCTGTTCACACCGGTGATTACCGGTTCGTCTTCTCTAATCTCGCTATCTCCTCGTGACCTTTGCTGACGATGAACTGCCTTGATCTACAGAGTCAACAACCCTCAAAACTGTCAAATTCTCGTCACTGTTCCTCAAGTCTTCTCGGAGATGTTGCTCAACCCCGCTCTCGCCAGGATCTGGACTCCTCGTATTCGTCGAGTCATCGTCGATGAGATTCACGCTGTCGCAGAAGAAGGAAGTGGTATGTGGGAGCAAGTCTTGCTCATGAACCCTGCTCCCATCATCGGTCTTTCCGCTACTGTTGGAGCTCCTGAGCGATTCTCGGGATGGCTTGAGTCAGTCGAAGAACGATGTGGTCGCAAGTACTCCCTTGTCATTCAGTAAGCATTTTCCCTTTTCGTTTCTCCTAGGTTTCTTCGCTGAAACATCAATTCCTCTGCAGCACTCATCGATTCAACGCTCTTCGCAAGTTCGCTTACGCTCCTCAACTTACCGAATGGCCAGTCAAGACCATCGGCCCTCTCGACGAGTATCGATCACGACCAACAATCTTCGCTCCCGTTCACCCTATCGCTGCCCTTGGTCTCGGAGATCCCGAACTTCCTGAGGATCTCGCTCTCGAACCTCGAGACTGCCTCGCTCTTTGGAAGGCGATGTCTGCTGTCGACCAGGACCTCGACTCGAAACTCAAGCCTCGCAAATACTTCGCATCGACTCCCATCATCGCGATCCGAGATGTCATCAAGTACGAGACCGAACTCAAGCGTATTCTACTCGAATGGCGTCAAGAGCCCAACTACAGCGATCCTACATCTCGTTTCCGCCGAACAGTTGCTGTCCTCGAAGATCCCCTCAAGGCTTCCCTCAGCACTTCCGAGGAGCTCATCGAGAACGCCGACGAAGACCAGTTCAACTCCCTCTTCACTCCCCTTCTCGCCGATCTCAACGCTCAGAACCAACTTCCCGCTATTCTCTTCAACTTCTCTCGAGAACACTGCGAGAGTCTCGGTAAACGTATCTCGAAGGATCTCGAAGCTGCCGAAGACAAATGGCGTCGAGCCAGTCCTGCTTACAAGGAACGAGTTGCTCGAGCAAAGGCTGCGGAGAAATCAGCTGCGAAGAAGGCCAAGGCTGTCGAGAGTTCGACTGTCAACCGCAAGCAAGAGGAAGAAGCTGCTCGTATGGGTGTCGTCGAAGAAACTTCTACGTGAGTACCCTTCTCCTCTTCTGCAGTGAGTCAGTGCTGACCGTGCTACTTCTCGCTGCAGCTTCGATCCCGATGCGCCTTCAGAGGAGTTCACTTTCGTAGGAAAGGGTATCAGTCACGTCGAGTTCAAGAAGGATGTCGACGAGCTTCTTTGGCTCGACATGGATCCTTGTAAGTCGTGACTACTCGCTATCCAAGTAACTCCTCACTGATGCGGAAACGTGACTCTCAGTGATCATCAACGCTCTTCGTCGTGGTGTCGGAATTCATCACGCTGGTATGCCCCGTCGATACCGAGTACTTGTCGAGAATTTGTGTAAGTCGAGAGCTGCTCCCCTCTCGCCAGCGATCGTCAGCTGACGCTCTTTCCCTTGCTGCAGACCGTCGTGGTGTTCTTCGAGTCGTAATCTCGACTCAGACCCTCGCTCTCGGTATCAACGCTCCCGCTCGTACTTGGTCAGTCTCCCTTCCATCGCCCTGATATTCCTACTATATGCTGACGCATCTTTCTTCGCACAGCGTGTTCGCTGGTGACTCCCTCGAGCTCAACCCTCTCAACTTCCGTCAATGTGCTGGACGAGCTGGTCGTCGTGGATTCGATAATGTCGGAAACGTTCTCTTCGTCGGAGTTCGTCTCGATCGTATTCAACGTCTCATGCTTTCCAAGCTTCCCAAGCTCGTGAGCAAACTTCTCTTCGATGTTCTATTCTGGAAGCTGATTCGATGCACGAATGCAGGGTGGTACTTTCCCCTTGACCACGACTCTTCTCTTACGTCTCAACAACCTCATTTGGGGTTCAGAACAGGCCGATCTTCCGAAGATGAGTGTCGAGACCATGCTCGACCTTCCACGACTGTCTGTCTCGACTTCGAACGATTCGAATAATCGAGATCAAACTCGTCACTTTGCTCGATTCGCTATCGAGTACCTTCGTCGAGCTGGTCTCCTCGAACAAGACGGAGTGTGAGTGCTTTTATCTTTCGTTGTAGCTCAGAGTGATCAAACTGATTCGAGTTGTCGCTGCAGACCCAAGACTCTCTACGGTATCACTTCGGCTCTCTACCCAGAGGAACCCAGCAATTTCGCCCTCGCTGCACTCCTTCGATCAGGCGCTCTCCACGAAGTAGCGAACAAAGTCACTTCGGACCCCGATGGCGCCCTCCGACAAATGCTCATCGTTCTCGCATGGCTCTTCGGTACCGTTCACCGACGACGACAGAGTCCCGAAACCCTTCGATCAACTCGCAACTCGACCTCTCTCATCGTTCTCCCTCCCCTTCCCGATGCTATCCGATCCGCGCTCGACGAACATCACCGTGCCGTCCTCGCCGTCTTCTCAACCTACGTCAAGGAGTACGCTGAGCAGCACGCCGAAGAAATCGGTGCCGACGATGCTCTCCCTCTCTCCGGTCGCAAGGCTTCACCTTCAGGAGCTGCCGATGCTGCCTTCGCTAGCAAACTTCGACAAACTGAACTCGCTCCCGAAAGTCGATCAGTCTTCGCCGCAACTTCTGGACACGGAGACGACTTTGCCTCGATCGTCGACCTCGCTCGTTCAGCACGATCAGGCGTTACTCTCCAACAACACGCTATTCCCGAATTGTCATCTCCTGGACTCGACTCGACCGAACATCATCTCGATGCTTACGTCGTCGATTTCTACCGACACGGAAACCTCGAGGTACTCGTTCGTGAGAACTCGATGTCTCGAAACAAGGTTTGGTACAATCTACAAGTTCGTTTCAATTCCTCTCTTTCTTCCTTTCTCGAATGATGCTTACTCTTTCGTCCCACGATAGGAATTCGATCAAGCCCTCACTGCTATTCGAGCAGCCTTCCAAACTCTCTACTACCGAAGTGATACCGATATCGATGATCGAGATTCGGATGATGGTCGGGAAGACAAGGGTCTCGATGAGGAGAAGAAGGAGGATGTCGATCTTCGAAAGCCTCCTCACATCTCTGATTCAGATTGGAACCTCTTCATGGTCATCCACACTCTCCAAACTACTTTCCACGCCAAGTTCTTGAACATTTTCGCTGTAAGTTTTCCCTTTCCTTCGCTTCATTCGACCAGGACTAATGATTCTCTTCGTGATGCAACAGTAATTCTCGTTGTTTATCTGTCTCTCGTCCCTCGCAAAGCTGTTCCTGTCCTGTCCTTCTCTTCACTCTCTCGCAAAAGAAGTATCTTTTCCTTTTTCTTGCAACCAAAATTTGTTTCTCCTCGTTCTCCTTCTCGTCTGGCGCTTCGTTGCCCTACTTCTTTGCAATCAGCATGTAGATAGAAAGCACGAATTCGTGAGCTTCGGCGCTAGCAGATCTCAGCGAATCTCGCGCGCTCAAGATCGGCTCGACGTTCCGAATAGAGACAGAAACAAGAGAAAGGAGTGTGTATTTAACAGAAAAGTGGGACAAAAGAATGAGCTACATGAAATATGAACAGAGACGGGGAGACGAGGGAGAAGAGGTAGGGAAGACGGGAAGGTGATGGGTTAGTTAGGGAGTGAGTAACTAAAGTGATGCAAAGTTGTCGAGGATTACACCTTGTAAGCGGGAACATCCTCAGGAGTGTCGAGGAGGGGTTGCTTGACATCGGAAACGACCTCGTAAGCGGGTAGAGTCTCCTCCATCGAAGAGGTGGACGAAGCGTTTTCCTCCAATGCGATGCCCTTCTCCTCCTTGGGAACCCAGACTTCGCGGTAAGTCCAGAACTTCTTGAACTCTCCTCTGAATGCCGCGGTGAGGGAGAGACCAACGAGGAGGAAGATAGAGGAGAGGCCGAAAGATAACCAGTTGAAGCCATCAATCATGTGCCTCGGGAAGGGCACGATGAGCGCGAACATCCCAGCGGCGGCGATTTGAGCGAGTAGCCATGCCCAGAGAGCGACGGTGAAGTAGGGCTTGCTGAAGTGCTCAGGGAGAGAGGAGGGAAGAACGACGCCAGAGGAGAGGAATTTGAAATTGTTCGTGGGTACTTCGACAGTTTTAAGGCTGACGGGGGTGAAGAGGTCGGGAGAAGATTCGACGGCGTTCGAGTAGTCGAAACGGTAACATCCAGCGATCTACGAAGAGGAGAAGCAGAGTCAGAGTGTAATCAGACTTCGTTCGTGAGCGAGGAAGAAAGCAGATGCGACTTACGAGAGTACCGGGTACAAGAGCGTACATCGCAGTGATGAAGTAGTTGACAAACTTCATGACGTTTGGTGATGCGAATCCATCGATTTCGAACCCTTCGCCATTGTCTTCTGGGAGTTCGATCTCTCCATTGTCGACTTGTCGCATGAACTTGGTGGCGGCCGCCGCAACGATAGCGAACAACGCCACGATCAAGGCTGTAACGATGACGAGGCAGAAGATGCATCCTCGAAGGGAGAATCGACGAGCAGGGGTGTTCGAGAGACGTGCGACTATGACCGAGACGATCAAGGCGCTTCCGAAAGCCCAGTGAGCATCGTAGTAAGCCGCAACGTTGACTGCGGTAGCGGCGACGACCGATACCAAGGCCTTGGGACGGGAGAGGTTGTGAGGTCGGTAGTGGAGGACTGTCCAAAGGAATACGGACGACAATGAGCATTACATCGTATGGAAGAGCAAACGTCAGACTCACTACCGGCGACTCCACGATGAGCAGTCCATTCAGTCGCTTGAGTCATCGAGACGAAAAGACCCATGAGCGAGACCTGAAAGACGTAGGAGAACAAGTAGGTGAAGAAGCTGTGCACGCGAAGGATGCTCTTCGATCAGCTCGAGTGAGAGAAGAAGGAGAGAGCGAGGAAACGAACCGATCAATGGAGAGTTGACTGCCTTGAGCGAATAAGTAGAATTCAAGTCCGATGACTGCAGAGAGGATCAAGAAGGTAGCCGCCATCATCTTCCTCCTGAGTTTCTTCTCCTGATCCTTGTCGAGACGAGGAGCAGCGGGAGCATCTTGTACTGCCAACCATGCCTAAAATAGATTCCGAAGGAGGGAGGATGCGAAAGCGTCAGCCCAAACTCGCAATACTCCAACCCGTCTGTTTCAGCTCACCTTGAGGGAGTTCCTGGATCCAATACTGAATCCCAAGAGACCAGGGAAGAGTACGGTCTTTGTGGCGATGTGAATAGCAAGTTGTTGCAAGTTGAAGGTCTGATCAAAATAATCACTTGAGACGTGCATGTTATGGTGTTTATTGTTCGGGATAAGTAGTTGTAAGTTGTTTGGATTGAATGAAGAGTTTGTGGTGCTCTTCGTGGTGGTTAGAAGAGAGGCGTCGCAACTCACGCGGCTCTCCCTTCATCATTTCGCACGCTTGCGATTTCGGCTCCCTAGCAGGAGTAATTCTCCACTCCTCTCTATCGCTCGTATGATCTACTCTTACACCGGCTGAACTTGTCAGTATGTACTCCGCGTGGGCAGAGCAAAATCGAAGAATTAATCTCGAAATTATCCTGGATCATCCCAACTTCTTCCCTTCCACCTATGCTCGTCTTCAGAAGCTGTCGGCTCTGCCCACAGGGTAATAGAGCTACACCTCTACTGGCAACAAGACGTGCTTTCCTCTCGTCATCTCGCTCACTTCTCGACTTTCCTTCATCTTCTCCTCCTTCGAATGACTCAACAACTCCCTCTGACTCCTCTCCGAAGCCTCCGAAGCTCCCAAAGTCGAAAGAGATCTCTCAACTACAGATCAAACTGAATGAAGCACGACATACCGCTCACTTGAAACTGAAATCTTTACTTTCAACCCTCGACACAAATGCAAGGAAACAAGGACAAGCACTCTCGGCGGCAGTCGAGGCATGGGAGCTAGAACGGAAACTGAGGAACGTTGGAGGGAAGATCAATGAGGCGACTGGATACGAGGAAATTGAGAGATTGAGGATATCAGTTGGAGATAAAGGTCAGTCGAGCTGCCATCACGAGACGGAGGATGTAACTGACCCTCGTGATCAATAGAGAAACTATTACTCGACGTGAGAACGAGAGCGCTCAACCTCAAAAAGGATTATGCGGCGAAAGTAAAGCTACGAGCGGATTCACAACGAGAAGTGAACGATCTGTTACAGCGAAAGGGCACCTGGAACTCGGCAGACGTACTCAGGTGAGCCTCAATCTCGTTGTCATGTGTCGATCGCAGTACTGAGTCAGGCCCATGTGAACAGATTCACCGAGCTGGTTCAACAAGATCATGAAAATGAACAAGCAGAAGTCAGGGCTAAAGTGGCGATGGAAGCTGGGGACGAAGAGGCAGAGAAAGGCTTTCAAGGTGAACTTTCGAGGATCCAATCGTTCGCGGCGGAGTATCAACTGATCACAGCGACTCACGACAGATTTCATGCAAGCGATTCTTGAGCGATATCACGAGGAGCAAGTCTGGAGTGACAAGGTGAGCCTCTGCGGATCAGACTCTATCATGCGTGTCCCTGTGACTGACGCCGCTCCCTCCCAGATCCGAGCCATCTCGACTTACGGATCTCTCGCCATCACTTCACTCAATGTTCTGCTTTTCATCATCACTCTCCTCCTGATCGAACCATGGCGAAGAAGACGACTCGTGGCGAACGTCGAAGAACGGTACGCTGCTGTCCTTCTGCGAATGATTCGGACTCAAGCTGATTGTCCTTCCGAGATGAACAGATTACGAACAAACTCTGCACAAGGTCACGAAGCGACTCTCGCCCAACTCGTCTCCCTACAAAACCTCTTCACCGACGCGCAAGCCAAGCTCGATCATCTCGCATCCTTAGCTGTGACTGAACCAGCAGCAGCGAACGTCGACTCGCCAACGATTGAAGAAAGCGCGACTCTGGAGTCATCGGCCTCGGTTTCGCCGCCGGTTGAGGATCCGATAGCAGTTGATGTACCAAGACGGAGAACGATCGAGTCGATACAGTCAGTCGATGATGCGTGGTTGTTAGCGAAGGAGAAAATAGAGGAACATGAAACAGTCGCTGTAGGGGTCGCTGGAGCTCTCGGCGGTCTCGTACTCGCTGGTGTATGGAACGTATTGACACGATAGACCTTCTTGCGCACTCTCGAGCTGGATAACTGCGAGAGAGAGCTTGATCCATTTTTGTCGTCGAGACGGCCGAAAATTCTTCATTTCCAATTCCTTCACCTCATGGTTGTTGATCTCGCTTCGGACAACTCGCTATGGGCACTATAGATACTGCCAAACTAGAAGGAGCAGTCTTATCGAATCCTAACAAAAATGAATCGGATCCTCAAGAAACGGTTGAAGGAAAGGCAACTCCCACGTTGAATGGATCAGAGGAAGGGGTCGACAGGGAGGAGAAGCAAGATCTAGAAATTGGACAAGCACTGAACGAGGGAAAGGAACCGCTCAAGGTCAGACACAAATGGTGAGGAACCTTCAAAGTGGAGGAAGAGTGGAAACTTCGAGAGAACTGCTGATACTAAGCTATTCGTTGACAGGTGTATCTTTGATCCGTTCCACTACGGACCGCCTCCTCCTCCGCCAGCTTCGATGGACGACGCAGAAACGATTCGACTCGCTCATGCGAGTTTCCTCAGTCAGCTCACGTTCTCGTGGTTCACGGAGCTACTCGTGAGAGGATACAAACGAGAATTGACGGTAACGGATCTACCGAAGATGGACGAGTCAAGGGAGTCGGCGTTACTCGCAGATCGATTCGAAGCGAATTTCGAACGACGGCGGAAAGAGGTCGAACGATGGAACAACTCGATCGATGAGGGGACGGTTAAGATGAGTATGATGCAGAGAGTCAGTTGGAGATTGGGGAGAATGATTGGGATCGGGAGAGCGGATATGAAGAGGGAAGTTGGAATCGCGATGGCCCTGAGCGACACCTTTGCGTGGGACTTCTGGATGGCTGGAGTCTACAAGCTGGTCGGTGACCTAGCCCAGACGACTTCACCTCTCGTCACGAGGCAGATCATCATCTTTGTCCAAGAGTCTTACAATGCGAATCGAGCTGGAGAAGCGATGCCGTCGATTGGTCGAGGAGTCGGATTTGCCGTGCTCCTGTTCTTCATGCAGATGTGAGCTCACATTTCTCTCGTACTTGCCTCGAGCGTATGCAACGAAATCTGACGCACACACTTGTCGGAGACAGTATCTATTCGATTTTCACCGCGAACACTTTCTCGCGCGGCGGTCAATGTGGTGTGTTGGCGCGAGGCGCACTCATCGCCGCAGCGTATCGGAAGGCTTTGAAGCTTTCAGGGAAATCAAGAGTCGAAATCACCAATTCGAAGCTCGTTTCCCATATCAGCACGGATATCAGTCGTATCGACTTCTGCTCCTCCTTCTTCCACTTCTCGTGGACCTGCGTCATTCAGCTCGTCGAAGTCATCATCATTCTACTCTGTACGATTGGAGTGACCTCGCTCAGTGGAGTCGCTGTCGTCCTGCTTTGTCTGTGAGTTCAGCGCTTCCTCCACGTTTCAACACACTGAATACTTAGCTGACGAGGACGATGAGACCGTGAAGCCCGATCCAGACGTGGGCAATGAAGAAGCTCTTCCAGGGTCGACAGAAGTCTATGGTACACACAGATCAACGACTGAAGACGATCACCGAGTTTTTGAGCGGGATCAAGATTATCAAGCTTTTCGCCTGGGAGGAACCTTTGCTAGCGAAGGTCAGCGAGAGTCGAAGGAAGGAACTCAAGTGAGTCTAGGCTATCTCATCTTGCTCTCACCGGTCTCACCTGATTCGTCTGTGCAGCGGTATCCGAGGACTCTTGACGATTCGTTCAGCCAACCAAGCGATCGCTCTCTCAATCCCGACTCTCGCATCCGTTATTGTCTTCGCCGTCTACGCCGTCACGAACCATTCCCAAGATCCTGCGACAATTTGGACGACGATCTCTCTGCTCAACTTGCTCCGATTCCCTCTCATGATGCTCCCCAACTCGCTCTCGACTATCACCGACGCATATTCAGCATGTAAACGCCTCGTACCCGTCTTCCTTGCCGACGAACTCCCCGAACAATCGATTCAGATTGTCGAAGAAACCAAATACGCCTTGGAGGTGAAGAATGCCAGCTTCGAATGGGAATCATCGGCGCCTGTCCACAACAAAGGAAAGAAAGGTCAGAGTAAGGAAGAAGCAGCGGCAGCCGAGAAGAGCAGATCTGAGGAGAAGGAGGAGGATAAACCGAGTCGATTGGACGACATCTCTCTACAAGTGCCGAAAGGGGCTCTTGTCTGTGTTGTCGGGAGTGTCGGAAGCGGAAAGAGCTCGCTGCTACAAGGTCTCGTCGGCGAAATGAGGCGGGAGAAAGGAGAAGTCATTTTCGGTTAGTCTCGTTTTTCGTTCCGAACGGATTTCGGAGTAATGCTAGGCCTTGCGACTGACCTCATTGCGGAATTAGGTGGTCGTATTGGATACTGTGCTCAACAAGCTTGGATCTTGAACGCTACGGTTCGAGACAATGTCCTCTTTGGTCAACCTTTCGATGAGAAAAGGTTCGTCCAGTTTCTCGCTCAAATTGTCCGCTCCTAGCGAAGTGAACGTTACTTAGCATCCTGAACCATAACAGATACCGGGACTGTGTCAGAGCTTCTGCACTGCTCGCTGATTTCGATCAACTCCCCTCGGGCGATCTGACAGAGGTTGGAGAGAAAGGAGTGATCTTGTCAGGAGGTCAACGGCAGCGTATCTCGATCGCAAGAACGCTCTACTACGATGCCGACATCGTTCTACTCGACGATCCGCTGTCCGCTGTACGTCCGCTTTCATCATTCTCCTCCAAGCGAAAATCAATCTGAATTGTTCTGCCAGGTCGACGCGCACGTCGGGGCTCATATCTTCAACGAAGCTATCCTCGATATCCTCAAGGACAAGACTCGTATCCTCGTCACTCATGCACTCCACGTTCTCCCTCAAGCGGATCTCATCGTCGTTCTCGAAAATGGTCGAATCGTCGAGACGGGAACTTTCCACGAGCTCATGGAGAATGGCGCCAACTTCTCTCGTTTCGCCAAAGAGTTTGGTATGGAAGGATACGAGGAGAAGAAGGAGGAGTCGTCGATTGCGGTCAAGAAGGAAAAAAGAGAAGGACAAGGTGAACCTCGAAAAGCTGGAAAAGCTCTCGCAGCGAAAGAGGATCAAGCTTCGGGATCGATCTCCCTCAAGGTCTGGAAGGAGTATGCGAAAGCAGCGCATGGCATCCTCACGATTCCACTCATGTTCCTTTCCCTCTTCTTGATGGGCGCGAGTCAAGGTAAAGCTCTCTCTCGCTTGTCTTCAGAGTCTACGAAACTGAGAGGTCTCGTCTCACGTAGTGCTGTCAAACTTCGCACTCGTTTGGTGGCAAAGCGGTCAATTCGATCTTAACACCGACGCTCGAATTGGTCTGTACGCTGGATTGGGTATCTCGACAGCTTTCTTCACCTTCGGCGTCGGCCTCGCCGCTGTTTACCTGTAAGTCTCACCCTCAAGACTCATCCCCATCAATCAAGACTCATCCTCATCAATCAAAACTCATTCTTGTCAAAAGCTAATTATGCTTTGTGTTTGCAGCGGTACGACTGCTTCTCGGAACTTGCACAATTCGGCTCTCAAGCGTCTCGTTGAGGCTCCTATGTCTCTCTTCGACACGACTCCACTCGGAAGACATTCGTCGAGGATGGGAAAGGACGTCGACTCGATCGACAATCGGTTGAATGACTCGCTGCGAATGGTTCTCGCTACACTGGCTCAGATAGTGGCATCTATCGTCATGATCGCTATTGTTTGTGAGTCTCTGCGTTCTCTCAACCCCATCCATGCCCAGACGAACTGACGACGTCTTTGACATTTGATTTCGAAGATCCTATCTTCCTCGGTGAGTCTCGCTCAAACACTCCTCCAGTCACGTTCACTAATCTTCCGCTATATTGTAGCTCCCGTGGCTGTCATCATGTTCCTCATTTACGCGACAAGCCGGTTCTATCGCGCAAGTGCGAGAACGATCAAACGACACGACAATACCCTGCGAAGTTTCCTATACGCTTGGTTCTCGTACGCTCCTTTCTGCTACTACCGTTGATGGACGAGTACTGATACTTCACGAGTAGGGAGAGCTTGACGGGCCTTGCGACAATTCGAGCTTTCGGAGAACAAGATCGCTTCTTACGAGGGACGGAGAAGTACGTCGACATCGAGAACCGCGCGTATTTCTTGACGTTTATCAATCAAAGGTGGCTCAGTATACGAGTCGATACGCTAGGAGGACTTCGTAAGCGTTCTTAAGCTTTCTCAAAACAATAGCAGCACTCAACCACCATAATCTCGCTCGTTCCAGTCACCTTCATCGTTGCAATTGTCGCTGTTGCCGAGAGAACGACGATCCCCTCGAGCAAGATTGGACTGGTACTGTCGGTTGTCCTCGCTGTTCAGGCAAGTTTCGGTTCCAGCTTTCGCTCAACTCATATCGTACTGACTGCATCACTGTATACAGCAAGCGCTCACAATGATGGTCAGACAGTTTGCCGAAGTCGAGAACAACATGGCTTCAGTCGAGCGACTCGTTCATTACGGTCACCAACTTCCTCAAGAAGCGCCAGCTCGAATCGCCGAGACCGCTCCTCCGTCAAATTGGCCTGATCAAGGTGTCATCTCCTTTGATCATATCGAGTTACGCTACCGACCGGAACTTCCTCCAGTCATTCACGATCTATCGCTCGAGATACGAGCAGGAGAAAAGATCGGAGTTGTCGGAAGGTACGTTCGACTTGACTGACTCTCTACTGGACCACGATCGAGCTAATCAGTACGTCGTCATTGTCGCCGTGCAGAACTGGAGCTGGAAAGAGCTCACTTACTCTCGCGCTTTATCGAATGGTCGAGATTTCAAAGGGCAAGATTGTCATCGATGGACTCGATATCAGCAAGCTAGGACTTGCTCAGCTACGAGAACGCCTATCGATCATCCCTCAAGAACCTGTCTTGTTCAACGGTACTATTCGGTGAGCCTCATTCCCATGTCGTCGACTCGTCTTTTGAACTGACAAGGTCCTCTCACAGCTCAAACCTTGATCCCTTCTCCGTCTACGACGACGCTCGATTATGGGACGCCCTCCGTCGAGCATGGCTCGTTGATCGTGACACCGAAGCTCAAACTTCTCGATTCAGCCTCGACACCAAGATCGAAGACGAAGGAGCGAACTTATCAGTCGGAGAAAGGTCGCTCGTTTCTCTCGCTCGCGCTCTCGTTCGAGATGCCAAAGTCGTCGTACTCGATGAAGCGACTGCCAGTGTCGACCTCGAAACGGATTCGAAGATTCAACAAACGATTCGCACCGAATTCAAGGACAAGACTCTGATCTGTATCGCTCATCGAATCAGTACGATCATCTCTTACGACAAGATTTTGGTGTTATCTCACGGACGAGTCGAAGCGTTTGATACGCCTCTTGCGCTGTTTGACGAGGGAGGAGAATTCTTCAGTCTGTGCAAACAGAGTAATCTCTCGAGGGAAGACATTCTCGTTGCAGCTAGTCGTTGATAGATCTTCACTTCATATGTATATACTCTGTTGATATCATATTCGTTTGGTTCTTGCTCGAAACTTTTGCAAAAATTGCGAAAGTTGAGCGAGAATCTTTGTTGCCTTTGTTCTCCTCCCATCTACTACTCTTCCGCTTCAAATCACCTCCTCACCTCAGAACATCAATGTCGGACCCAGTAGTCGTTTCCTGTCCCGGCAAAGTACTCTTAGCAGGAGGCTATTTGGTTCTCGATCGGAATCGCCAAGGCTTTGTCATCTCGACACCTTCTCGCTTCTACACAGTCGTAAGGGAGCGATCAAACTCGAATATTCAAGCTACGGAACAAGCGAAAGAGGGAGAGGAGAGAGTCAAATTGTCGGTGCGGAGTCCCCAGTTTGATGATGGATTGTGGGAGTATGAAGCGACCAAGGAGGATGGGGAGTGGGTAGTCAAGGAATATAATACCCAAGGGTACGTACAGCACGGTCCAAAGACGCTCCCATGAAGGTGCTCGTCGCTCCTTCGCGGACTACATCTTCTCAGCTCCCTTCCCGCTCTTCCGCTGACCGTTTATTGAGTGCCGTACAGTTCATCCAACTCTTTCGTACATCTATCACTGCAAACGACCCTTCAAGTAGCAACAGCGCTCTCGCCTTCTGCCAAAATCAGGGATTTATTGATCACGATTGTTGGATCAAACGATTTCTACTCTCAATCTCGTGAGGTACGTCTCGAACTATCTCTAATCTCATCCAGATATGAAGCTTAATAGATACCAATGATGCGTACAGGATGAAACGCCTATACCTTTCGCACCTCTGAACTGCACGATTCGAAATGTTCACAAAACTGGACTCGGTTCATCAGCAGCCATGGTCACTTCCCTCACTTCCTCCCTCTTCCTTCACTGGACTTCGTCTCTAGGTTCAGCTCCTTCCGACCCTTCGCCAGAAACGACTCAACTAATGCATAATCTCGCTCAATACGTTCATTCGCTCGCTCAGGGCAAGATTGGGAGTGGATTCGACGTCAGTGCTGCAGTTTACGGGAGTCAGGTGTACAAACGATTCGACGTGAATTGCTTGGGGAATCTACTCGAGAATGGAGATGATAAAAAGGTCAGTGTCGAAAGCTCTCCTCTCTCTCGCGCTATTTTCTGCGCTGATGCCCTATCAGCATCACTAGACATCCTCTCAATCACTCTTATCTGTGCTCTCACCATCTCACAACTCATCTTGGACCTCCACTTCCTCCTGCGCCTCCGTTACCCCTTTCTCCCTCCCACCACACATGACACTCCTCCTAGCCGACGTCGACGCAGGTTCAAACACTCCTTCGATGGTCGGCAAAGTACTCGCATGGAAGAAAGCCTCGCCGGTTGAGAGCGAAAGAGTATGGAACGAATTGAGTCAGAGTAACGAAGAACTGGCGAAAGTGTTTGGATCGCTCAAGGAGGAATACAAGAGTGATCGGCAAGCTTACGAGGAGGAAGTTGAGAGGTGGTCGAGACTCCCATCGAGAGAGGTGACACTTTTCCTCTCGCACCGATTCGAGCCCCTAGCTAATCTCAATCGTCCCCTCAGTGGTCCGCGTCTACGTTCTCTCTCGCCTCATCCGCAATCCTCTCCACTCGATCCCTCATGCGCACAATGGGTGAATCCTCCTCTGTCCCCATCGAACCTCCAGAGCAAACCAAACTACTCGATGCCTGTATCAACGAGATTCCCGGAGTAGTAGGAGCAGGTGTGCCAGGTGGTACGTTCCCCTTTACTTGTCTTCTTCGTTCTCTCCGTTTCCTGAGCTGATGTGATGGTGTGCAGCGGGAGGTTACGATGCGATTTGGGTTCTCTGTCTCACTCCCCCATCCTCTCCCTCTTCATCCGACGAACCGAAACCGCTCGAGAACGTGGAAAGATTGTTGAGAGGTTGGAAGGAGATGAGTGTCAGACCATTATCGAGGAATGCCTGGGTTAGAGGAGGGAAAGAGGAGGACGAGAGGGGATTGAGGAGGGTTCGGTTGGAGGAGGTTGAGGGACTGGAGGAGGCTGTGAAGAGGGCGGAGGAGATGGAGAGGAAATAAATTGGATGAAGCGATATTTGGGCATTGAGCGGGAGACTATCGGGACTCGCAACGATCGATTCCTCGCGTTCTCTAGAGACTAGCAGCGAACGAGAGTTGTACCCTGAGAAACAGTGTTATCACAGATGATTGATGAGTAAGGTAATAGACAACAACCGGGTTTGGGTATGAAACTACGAAAAAGGGTATCACATCGATGGACAAACGAGATAGCATGGTCTGAGGAGCATTAGAAGCGGCCAAGGCCGTCTATGAGTCTTCTCTCGTCGACTGACGAGTCTGCCTCCGTGCCGCAGGCTTCGTCTCTGTTGCTCCTTCGTCATCGTCGTCTCGAGCCTCGCTTTTCCGCTTCTTTGATTTCGCCTCAGCTTTCTTCTCCCTCTTCTTCTCTTCCTTATCTTCCTCTCCTACCTCTTCCGCCTCGTCTCCTCGGGTGCCAAACTCTCTCTCAATCCCAAAACTGTACAAGGCCATCTCCAACTCATCCATCGTCCACCCTTCCTCCTCTTTCCTCCTCTGCATCTCCTCCCTGAACCGTTCCCAGCTCTTCATCGTGTACTCCCTCTTTCCTTTCTTTCCCTCCTCCTTGTCAGTCCGTGAAGTGACATAATCCATCGCTTGATCCGACATGAAAGGTTCGTTTTCCGGATCAAAGAGACTGAGGATTGCTGAGGCAGTAGCTGGTCCTACTCCTTTGAGCGTCGAGCATTGGGTGATAAAGGCTTCGGCGGAAGCGAGGGAGAGGGGGAAGGATGGGGATGAGAGACGAGTTGAGGAAACGACGGAGGTGGGAGAGTTTGAAGCGATGTAGCCGGATAAACAGGGTCGCCATTTCCCTCTCTATTTGATCGTCGACGTCAAGGAACAGGGAGAGTGTGAGCGAAAAGGGACCGACAACAGAAGAGAGAGATAGAAAAACGAGATTTACGGATAATTTCCACTCCATCAGTTTCACCAATTGATCCTTGTCCAACGAGTACCCCTGATCCCTTACACTCTGTCGTAGAGATTCGGATCTGAACCATTGGTCCAATTCGACGAGGTTTGAAGAACGAGGAGTTGAAGATTGTTTCGTTCCGAGTGATTTTGAGTAACGAGCTAGGGATGCTTCGAGGGTAGCTTTACTCGGCATGTCGATATCTTGCAACCTGTCCCAAGCGAGTCTTGATTAGAGTTATCAGGCGAAAGTGAGTGACCTAATGAGAGAGAAGTTAGTTTCTCTCTGATTTCCTTCCTCCACTTCACCTTGATCGCTTTATACAATGTCTAAATCCTACGATCCCACCTCTATTCGAACAGCGACTGTTTCCCGCAACACGTCTGAGACTTCAATTGAATGTACAATCACTTTAGATCATGAACCGGGAGTCAAACAAGAAATCTCTGTATCAACAGGAATCGGATTTCTCGATCACGTAACGCTCTTCTCTCTACTCTCTCTCACTAGCCACGGACTGACGAGATGGGGGGAGAATGGAATAGATGTTGACTGCATTAGCGAAACATGGACAAATGAGTTTGACTCTAAAGTGTAAAGGAGACTTGTGGATTGATGATCACCACACTGCAGAGGATTGTGCGTTGGCATTGGGAGAAGCGTTCAAAGCCGCGTTGGGAGAGAGAAGGGGAATTAGAAGGTATGGAACTGGTTTCGCACCTCTCGACGAAGTAAGCTCTCTCTCTTTCTCTCTCTAGCTCCATCATTTGTGGCTTGCTGATCAGAACGTTCGAGGTGTACAGGCATTGGCGAGAGCAGTACTCGATATCAGTTCGAGACCATACTTCTGTGGAGATTTACAATTGAAACGAGAAAAGATTGGAGATCTCTCAACAGAGATGATTCCTCATGTCTTTGAATCGTTCGCTCAAGCTGCTGGAGTCACCCTTCACGTCGATGTCATCAGAGGTGTCAACGATCATCACAAGTAAGTCGAATCTTTCGCATTAGACGACTTTCGACAGAAATCGACCTAATCGTTCTATGGGCTTGACAGAGCGGAAGCTAGTTTCAAGGCGTTGGCATTGGCAATCAGGGAGGCTATTCAAAGGGATCTGAGTGGAGAAGTACCTTCAACAAAAGGTGTCCTAGCAATTTAGGGGAACGATTTCTCTCGTCCGCACCATAGATCCGAACCAGCAATACACTGTCGTTACATTTGAGTCGTCTTAGGTTTCTGGCCCGCGGGAGAACGGTTTGGAAGCATTGAGGCGCTTGATCTTCTCGAGTCTTCGCAAGCTTCGGAAAAGAACCCTTCGCTTCACTTCTCTCTCCGATATTCACTTTCCGGCTTATCGCTTCAATTCTTCTTCTCCTTTCTCTCTCTGCTCTTGTCATACCGCCAATCTACAACGTATTTGCAAGTGATGGCATTTCGTCAAGCAGGTTCTTCGTTCCCTTTTCTCCTCAACTACTATTTGCCCATCCACGCTCTTCGTACTTCCAAGCCCCTCGAATCGTCGTCGAGATTCTTGACTGCCCTTCAGACTCCACTGTACGTCCTCCCTTGTCTCGTCTCAGTGCTTCCAAACTGATACTGACCATTTTTCACGAATCGACAGTCTCCCGCCCTCTCTTCGAATCCTCCTTTCCCTCCCCTCCCATCGCTCTTTATTCCCGCAAATTCAGTCTTCGCGCCGTTCGTACTCGACTCCAGCTTCCTCACCTACCCTCGAACCCTCAGAGATTACGAAGGCGTTCCCTAAATTCGGAAAACACGGTCCATTATGGGACCGCTCCTACTCGCTGGATCCCCCGCTTCCCAAATCGAGGAAGAGTGGTGTGAAAGTGATATTGGAAGAGTTTGTAGAAGAGGCGAAGATGGAAAGGGATGGAATGGAGGGGAGGGAAAAGAGGGAAAGTGAGAAGCGGACGAAATCGTGCGGAAAGGTGAGTGTTACTAACGTCAGACTAGGAGAGCGGTCGAACTGATCATCTTTCCGAGTGATAGGGGTGTAGCGGATGTAAGAAGAGGACGAGGGACACTTGAAGAAGATCGAAAGGGGTTCGAATGGTTTTGAAAGGGGTTTGTTCGAGGTTGAACAAGCTGCTATATAGATTGTGCTGAAAGCAGGGGTCTAATGTACTATCTCTGATTCCACGACGCTGAGTTTGAGTCGTCTTGAAGCGGAGATTCGGCGTTTAGAGAGAGGTAAGCGAAATCGAGAGACGACAAATCGAGTCCTGCGCGGAAGTGACAGCCCAAAGCAAGCATACGAGGATAAGCCACGTCGATTAGAGGACTAAAGAGTGCATGGCGACGCTCGAGACATCGCTCAGAGTCGAGAAGGCGAAGAAACAGGCGAAAAAGCTAGAAACGACGAGGAGAAGCGGAACTCAAACGAGAGGTCACGGGAGTACTTGCAGCCAAACCGCTGGACCTAGCTGATTCCAGTAGAGTTCAGTATCAAGGGACCAAGCGATTTGAAGCAGAATCGAGAGAAGTGGTGTTGACCAACAGCAGCGAATCGAATTTCCCTCTCTCCTCACCTTTTCTCCACTTTCATCATGCAGTCTATTCGAACAGGTGAGTAGCTCAGACTATGCTATAGAGCTCTATATACTGATCCCAACCCGTATACAGGTCTCGCTCCTACTCTCCGACAAGTTGCTCGACCAACTCCTTCTTCGATCTTGGGGTTACGTTCCATCGCCACCTCTTCCTCCCGCCCCGCTTCTCCTCCAGCCGTACAATCTCAAGGTACCTCGCTCAGTTCGACTCAGAGACCCATCACGGAAGAGACGGCGGCGAATGCTTTTGGATTAGCCAAAGTTGGTTCCAACCAATTATCTTTGGAAACTCCTAGGAATGGTGTAGAGTACGCTTTGGGTACTATGGATAAGATTGTCAATTGGGCTAGGCAGGGTTCAATGTGGCCTATGGTGAGTTTCGCAGCCTCTTTCACTTCTCGAAGGCGTTCGACGAGTTAGAATCGCTTCGAATCGATGAACTCACCTTTCTGCATTGTGAGTGTACAGACTTTCGGACTCGCTTGTTGCGCTGTAGAGATGATGCACATGGCCGCTGCTCGATACGATCAAGATCGTCTCGGTGTAGTTTTCCGTGCTTCTCCTCGTCAGGTGAGTTCGATGAACCCTGCATTCGCCTGCGATGGAGACTGATGTAGATATCTCGTCCGAACTCACAGTCCGATATCATGATTGTCGCTGGAACTCTTACCAACAAGATGGCTCCCGCTCTTCGTAAAGGTATATTTTCCCTTTTCCCTCCTCTCTCTTCTTTCAACCTCACTGATCACCTCCCCCTTCAATAGTCTACGATCAAATGCCCGAGCCTCGATGGGTCATCTCCATGGGATCATGCGCAAACGGAGGAGGTTACTACCACTACTCGTACTCTGTAGTTCGAGGTTGCGACCGAATCGTTCCCGTCGATCTCTACGTTCCCGGTTGCCCTCCTACCGCCGAGGCACTTCTGTACGTCTTCCTCTTCACTCAGTGCATTAGAAAAAGTTGACTGACTGAATCGATACCGTACAGCTATGGAATGCTTCAATTGCAGAGGAAAATGAGGAGGTCTCGTCGTGGTGTTCAATGGTACAGGCGTTAAAACCCGCTTCGTACCATCTCCCGAATTCTCCACTATACGCACATATCATCGAGGAAAGGAAGAGTAGCGAAGTTACCCCCCTTCGTTCTCCCCTTTCTCGTCCTGTCTTCCCTTTCTATCTTTCTTGTTCCGTCTTCATTCCTTTTTGGTTCTCTTCCCATTTGATAACAGAGTAAACCTTGTGTAATAGTCCTCTTTACTTTCGTTCATCTTCTCGTCGTCTCGCACGGATTCTTTGCGAGAGATTTGTTTCCCTTTTCGCTCGTTCGGTTGCATCTTGCTTCGATCCCTAGGAAGCTTGACAGTGATTCCTGACCTACGAGTAATCGCGAAATGCGAGGTTCCGTCTCGACAAACCTCGAAGAACGTCTGCCTCTTTCACGTCACTTTCCTCTCCCTCGCCACACCACTCCTCTCTCTGCTCTGCTCACTGAATATAGTAATGGATCCACAAGAACTCGAGACCTACGAGGTACGTCTCTAGACTCTTTCCCTTCTCACTGAGATTTGCTCATCAATTCCCACCTCCCTCTCCACTTGACACAGTACCAACTCGCTCAACTCAAGCTAGGCTTAGCTAAAGATCCCTCCAACACCGAATTCTTGACCCTTAAAGAAGAACTCGAATCCCTGATCGACTTGATCAAACAATCGATCGCACCTCCCTCTGCCGCTCCTCCTCCTTCCTCTGCACCCACACCCTCGACTTCTCGAACACCAGCACCAGCTCCCTCTGCCTCGGACAAACCTAAACGAGAATGGAAGAGTGGAGATGATTGTTCTGCTCGATACACTGGAGATGGGAAATGGTACCCTGCAAGAATCACTTCTGTCGCTGGATCAACCGAACAACCCATCTACACAGTCATTTTCAAAGGTTACGATACACCCGAAACCATCTCTCAGAAAGATCTAAGACCGGCAAGTAATCAATTTGGGAATGGAGCTGCTCCTTCGTCCGCACCTTTGTTAGGAGGAGTGGGGGAGAAGAGGAAAGCGGGTGAACCGAGTGCCGCGGAAATGGAGAAGGAGAAGAAGAAGAAGAAGAATGAGAAGAAGGCGGAAACTCAGAAAGCGAAAGCCGAGGAACAGGCGAATCGACAGAAAGGTTGGCAGAGTTTCGCAAAGAAGTCGGCGAAGAAAGGCGTCAGTATTCCGGGAATGGCAGGTGAGCATGCAGTTGTCTTTGATACAATTTATGTTGATCAGACGGGCTGATATCTAGGACGTTGATGTTCACAGGGGAGAGTATGTTTAGATCTCCAGCAGATATGGCTCCTCAAGCACGAGGTACGTCTCGATTCGTCTTCATCATCGACACGGTACTGATGTGATAATCATCGAGGACGCACAGTGGGAGTAGTCGGATCTGGAAAAGGAATGACGAAAGCTCAAGAAAGGAAACGACAAACTTTCCTCGGAGGAGAAGACGATTAAAGCTTCAATGGCCCCCAACCTACCTAATCTCTCTTTCTCTGTGTGTGTGAAAAAGCAAAGATCATTGACCTCCTCCTTCTATGTTTGTATTCCTACTTGTCAAAAAATCAATACAGTGTTTATTTATTCGAAATCTCGGATCGATGGCTTATTGCGGTTCGGGGAGAGCTCGTACGATCTTCTTTCGTTTCCTTCGCTGAGAAAAGCTAGTATACTAATCGAGGCTTCTTATCGTTCCGAATCGAATCCAAGCGAAAACACAAAACGCTCGTTCGACTTGCGAAAGTTCAAGCTCTGAGCGCCGAGAAGCGTCCTCTCGTCTGGATCACGATGAATGAGAAAAACAAATCGAGATATTCTTTCATTATACAGTCGGTTACTAAAGCTAACACTTCACAGGAAATACCGATCACTAAACCATTCACAGTTTCGACCTTGTTTTCCGATTGTTTTCTTCCAGGAATCTGAACTCCCCTCTCTTCTTCAGTCTTCCTCTCTCAGGTCCCTCAAGCAGTCCTCTTCCATTGTCCCTTGAGCCCAGCGACAGCAGCGATAGTACCACAAACTCCGACCCAAACATTATCCGGCAAAAGTCCATTCGGCAATGACCTACACCCACAGGACAACAGATCAGCTTGACCCTCACACTCACTCAGTAGCAAAAAAAAACAGGAGTGCGTACCAATGAGCAGTGAGGGGTAGATATCCAGCTTGTACCCAACAATCATTCTTTAAATCGTCTGATTTCATTTGCAACGCCTTCAATTGCTTCTTCTCGTTGTCCGAAGCTTCGGAATCATGTTTGCCACTTGCGATTCTCTGTCGAGTCGAACGAAGAATCGTGTTCTTCTCCCTAGAGAGAAGGACGAAGGATCTTCGAATGTGAAGGATTTGACTATTAGAGAGAGAAAAAAAAGGGTCAGTCGAGGTGAGAAGAGAGGAAGGGGAGAGAAGAACGTACAGGACTACGTAAGCTGCCCAAAAACGACAGGACCAAATCGCCATTTGACCAATTCGCTGAGGTTTGATCTTGAAAATTCCTTTACCCGCGAGATAATCTACATTCTCTCATCTCGCATCTCAGTCATTATCCTCTCTATTCAAAGTGAGGGAGCAGAGCGACGTACAGGTGTGCTCGAGTGGGTAATAGATGAGCATGGAAATGGTTTGGAGTCGTTGAATCGTCAATAATTGAGAATCTTTCGGACGGGTCGAAGGATCGTTTAGGGATTGAGCCCATTGAATGATGGGGAAGATGCCGAATAATCGATACCTATCTCAATCTACTCGTCAATAGTTTATAGTATGGGGAGAGTAGGAGGGGAAAGTGTGTGTACAATACTCGTGCATCCGAGATGATTCCTCTCAATTTCTCAATCCTTTCCGCCAAGTCGACTCTCGATTTGTTGCTTAATCTGGGGCTCCTCAACACAGCAGCTACAACATGAGCGGAATCTGTTCATCCACAATCACTCGGTCAGTAGGGACGAGAGGGAGAAGGGAGAGAGAAGGAGAGAGAAAGGGGACAAACAAGCGTAAACCATAAAGATTTTGTCTTGACCTGATGTGGAACCGGCTATACGATTGAAGTGTGTGAGTACTGGGGATGGTACATCGAAGGGGGAGAGGGAGAACTTTGAGACCATCTTGTTGTTTTGAGGGAGGGGAGAAGAAGAGGGAGAAGGTGGGGAAAGTGAAAGAAGGGGAGGGAGGATTGGTTGGGGTTGAGAGTGATCGGTAGAGTCTAGCAGTGACGAAGCGATACGAAGCAGCCGAAGAGTGAGAGGAGAAAGAGAGGGAAAGGGAGAAACGGCAGAAGTTGCAACCGAGAAAAGGGGTTCAATCTCTTCCTATTCACTTTCACTTCACTTCAGAAAGATGATGTTTCCAACTGGTGAGCATTCTCTCTCAATACTACAAGAATACGGTGTTGACTCCCTCTATCCCTCCATAGCTACTTTGAGTTCTTCCTCATGACCCACTCTTCACTCAACCCCAATTCATCATTACTTCTCTATCACGCAATACCTCGCTGACCCTCTCGATCTCTCTCTGGGCTCCCTAGATCATCGGCCCTTCAACCCACAGCGAGATTGATACCTTTCTGAAGGAATGGAGTCCATCTCTTCAAAAGACGGTACCCGAACAAGCCAGAGGATGGATTTGGTGTCACCTAGCACAAGCTACAGAGGAGAAGAAAGTCTCGAAACCAGCAGAAGACAGGGAAGATAGGAATGAGAGATTCGAACAGGAGGGAATGAAATTGGTCGAGGAGTTGAACGAGACTTGTAAAGAGATCAAGGTGAGTTCTCCGAGCGCGTATCTATCGTCTATCAAGATGTGACTGATAGGCGAGATACTGAGATCTTGCAGGAAGGAGATGCGCCAGTTCGTGCGAAAAAGGGAGTCAAGAATCAAAAACAACGTAAGCTCACTCTCACATTCCTCTCACTCTTCAAGCTATACGACGCTCGTATCTGATCGAAGCTGATACTCTTTAGACGATTCAGTCCGTGAGGAAGCTTATGAGACGTTCAATGAGAAAGTAAAGATTCTCGCTCGCAAGTATTCGATAACCTCTGGCAAATGGATGTTTTTCCCTCGCTGTACGTCAATTACTCTTCTCAGTCTCTTCGACACCATACTGAGAGCTTCCTCAGCTTCGTACAGCCGAGGGTGTCGATTATCAGTGGTCTAAAATCGTCAAAGCGTTAGCGGATGCCGATGGACCTCTCGCAAAGACTGGTTTTGTCAAATCTGCGAAAGTAGCTCCCATTGCACTCGAAGGAGAGTAAGTACCCCTTCTCCCTGCCCTTGACTTGTCGAAGGAGAGAGCTGACGAGGTTCTGAGGTGCGGCGAGTTTAGGACTCAGTTGATCTGTGTTTATGTCGAGGATAGTTGGGATAAGAAAGCTGTGGGAAAAGTGTACGAGACGTTGTTGGAGGATTTGGGATTGTCGAGTAGTGCGTTCAAGGTGAGTTTTCAATTCGGAATTTCAGCTTGACCTGAAAATGGAGGAGCTGATGTCCTGGTGTGCTCACAGTGCGACGCAAATGTTTGTATACAATCCTGTTATCCAAGGGCGATACGATTACTGACTCGCTCGCTTGATCGCACAGACGATTCTCGGGATCGATTCGAAGCACCCCTCAGGAATTCGTTCATCACTCTACCAAGCCTCCGGTTCATCTCCCCCTCCTCCCTCTTTCTCCCCTTCTCTCTCGCTGACCTTCTTCGAACATGGTGTAGAATTCAAATCCCGCGACGAGGTTAAAGCAATTCTCGAGAAGAAGCAATCTGAATCGAAACCTGCAGCTGCTGCTAAACCGAAACAGAGGACATTGGAAGAGGAGAAAGAAGCGGGATTGGGAGATTTCGATGAGGTTTCTGAAAGTGAGGATGAGGAACCGAGGCAGAAGAAACAAAAGACGAAGTGAGCTTGAGCTCGAGATGGAAAGTGAGAGGGGAACACGCTTGATTCAGGATGGGACGGAGGGGAAGGGAAGGGAGTTTGTGCCGTATATACCTTTAGCTTTACGCTGTCAGTTTCGATACCATTCAGTCCCTGTGCTTTACCTCACTCGTTGTATAGTGAAGAGCGAGAGAGAAGTATACGGCTCCACCAGCTCTCGAGCGTTAGCGAGGAGCGGAGGTGCTGGTAAGTGCCGCTTCACTATCGTATCTGCGCTCAAGAAAAAGTGAACGAATCGGCAGAAATGAGCGAAACCAATGACTCGTAAGTTGCGAACGCCCTCTTCTCCCTCTCTCCTCTTCATCTCGCTTCAATCTCAATATCTCCGCTCGCTATCTAGTAGAAGGTGCTCTACTGAGAGACTGCACCACTCGAGCAGTTCATCTCAGCGATCTTTCAGTCGTCATCGCACACGGTTCGCTCTTTTCGAATCTCTCCCTCAACCCTCTCGAATGGCTTCAAGTGACGGTGAGTCTCCTCTCATAGCACTGATGAGGTTCCTGGCTTACTCTTGACCCTCACGCAGCTACTGTACATTCCGAATTCGTCTGGTTTCGTCGAGCTCTCTTCACAACTCGTCTTTCTACCTAATCAACGGACAATAAAGGGCGAGCGAGACGTTTTGTTAAATCAGGGGCTGATGCTCCTTCGATCTACCCTCTCCGCAGCTTTTCGGTCCCACGACTCACGACGAAATCGACTCTTTCTTGAAGAAATGGAGACCGTCCTCACATAGATGGACTCAAGACGGTTGGATCTGGGTCACATATCCACCTGGGAATATTAAGGAAGAGATGGAGAGGGAGAACCGTCAGAGCTATGAGGTTCGTACCCGCAAATTGGGGGAGGAAGGGGAAGTGCTCATTCGACGTCTGGTAAAGAGGCTTGCCGAGATCAAGGTAAGTCCCTCGACAAGGCATCGACGGTTGATAAGCTCAAGAGAGAAGGGAGATAGGCCACAGCTCCGGTGAAAGTGAAGAACGGAGAGAAAACTCGGGGACAACGTAAACTTGAGCTTTCCCTGGCTCTCAGCCCTGCGCTACACTGACCTACCCGTTCCGCCTTCAAGTCAATCGTGAAGTACGAGCTACTTTCACCGACGACATTAAAGCCATCGCCCAAAAGCACTTAATCAAGACTGGGAAATGGATGTACTTCATTGATGGAGACAACATCGATCGTGTCTGGTCAAAGGTTGTCAAAGCTCTCGCGGATGGAGATGGAGCATTGGCGAGGACGGGTGTTGTGTCTACTGCGAAAGTTGCGGCTAGTTCGAACGGTCGCGAAGGGTGCGTTCGAGCTTTCTCATTCTCAGCGATTCCTTCATTTCCGAACGGGATAGCTGAAACATTCGGAAGAGTTTCGCACAGAACACACTTGATCTGCGTCTATGTCAACGATAGTTGGAATTTGAAGTCTGTCGAGAAAGCCTTCAAAGCTTTGCGCGATGAGTGCGGATTACTTTCGCAAAAGTACAAGGTTCGTCCTCCTCTCGTGCCAAATCGAGGAGCAGAAGTAGGCTAATGATCTAAGTGATCCACAGTGTGACGCTTATGTGAGTGCTAAACCTATCAGCATCCAAAGGTCGAGATCTATTGCTGAGCTCTGCACCTTTCTTGCGAATCAGACTCATCTTGGTATCAACACTCGTCACGAGACTGGCGTCTCCTCGATCCTCTACAAGGACACCGGTAACTCATCTTGATATGATCTGCGGAAGAAGACGAGCGAGTTGACTTGAGGGATTCAATGCAGACTTCATGACGAAAAGCGAAATTGACGAACGCAAGATGCCTCCGAAACAAGTGATTCCATATAAGAGAACCTTTGAAGAGGAACAAGAACAAGGTCTAGGAGACTTTGATCCAGCATCGAGTGACGAGGAATAGATCTGAGTAGGACAGTGAAGAGTTGGGCGGTGTGCGAAGGAAAGCTTCGCAAGGTTAAAATCAGTTTTCGGCAATTTCTCGTTCCCGCTCAACACTGTAGTCCCCGTTTTCGTTGTCAATGATACCCTACGCAGTACTTCCGTCGAATTTGGCCCGATTTACGAAAGTTGCGAAGTGAAATTCGTCGCGATCAATTCGCTACTTCGTCGGGAACGCTTTCACTCGTTCGATTCACTTCAACAAAGGCCTTTCTCACTTGCCCAGCGCTCTTCTTCTTCTCTACATATCACCCTACAAGCCTCAACTCCCGCACAAATCGCAGCGATCTCTTTGAATCTTTCATCAAACAAGAGGAATGTCGAAACCAATTCCTGGGTACGTAGCCGCTCCCAAGACGCATCACTATGAATTCGGAGGACCAATTGGAGCATTAGGAGTCACCTTAGCTGTCCCATTCTTCTCGTACTGTGAGTAGCTGTATCCCCCTTTCTCTCCTTTTCTCATCGATCGAACCATCCCTAAACATCTTCTCGACAAACAGGGCTCGCATTCGCTTGTACCGATACTCAATGTCCTCCTTGGCCACTCAACAAGTTCTCACAGTTTCATTCGACCGGGTGGAACAACATGAAGAGTGGATCGGGTTGGTGGGAGGATTTGTGGAGTACTGAAGCTACTTTGGTTTATTTGGGTTGGTATGCTTGGACTGTAGCTTGCTGGTTCGTACTACCTGGAAAGCAAGTCGAAGGAGCTACTTTGAGAAACGGTCAGACGATCAGTTACAAAATGAACGGTGAATTTCCCCTTACTTCTCTCGTTCCCCGATTCTTGCAGAGCTGATATGAGCGTGATGTAGCTTTCTCGACGATGATGTTATCCCTTGCTATCATTGGAGGATGGACTGCGACTCAAGGAATCGACGCTTTACTCTACATCCCTCACCATTTCCCTCAACTCATCACCGCCGCTCTCGCCATGAGTATCTTCCAAGCATTCTTCGTCTACGCTCAATCGTTCAAGAAGGATGAGATGCTCGCCATCGGTGGAAACTCTTCAAACCCTCTCTACAACGTGAGTCGAAACGGTTTAGAAACCCAACTTGGCTTTCTCTGACTCATTCCTCATCACAGTGGTTCATCGGTCGTGGTCTCAATCCTCGTATCGGTTCATTCGATATCAAAGCATTCAACGAGATGCGACCCGGACTCATTCTCTGGGTTATCATCGATTTGGGAATGATCGCCTGGCAATACGAGAGAATCGGAAGAATCACGGACAGTATCATTCTCACCGTCGCTTTCCACACTTTCTACGTTCTTGATGCCGAATTCAACGAGGTGAGCGAGTGTCCCTTTTCAGCCTTGACTTGATCGCGAAACTGAACAAAGACATTGCGAACAGGCTGCGATTTTGACTACAATGGTTCGCTTTTCTTCCCTCCCTCTTATTCTACTCGACATCTAACGCTCTTTCGAGCTATAGGACATCACTACCGATGGTTTCGGATTCATGCTTTCGGTTGGAGACCTCCTCTGGGTTCCTTTCACCTATTCCTACACGGCTTATTATCTCGCTCAGAACCCTAAAGACATCGGGCTCCTTGGATGCGCTGGTGTCCTCGCCGTTCAAGCAGTGGGATACTACATCTTCCGAGTTGCGAATAACGAGAAGAACGAGTTCAGACAGGGAAAGAACCCGAAGAGTCAGTTCTCCTCTTGCTCTCCCATCGCTCAGAGAGCTGATAGGTCGTTATCGCTGCAGACCTCAAGTCATTCCAGACTGAACGTGGTACTCGTCTTCTCACTTCGGGATGGTGGGGTCGATCTCGACACCCCAACTAGTACGTTTCAAACCTAACTTTCCCCTCAGACTTGTACTAATCTCGACGTTCTCTTTACAGCCTCGGTGATTGGATTATGGCATGGGCATGGTGTCTTCCCTGCGGATTCACTTCCCCCCTCCCCTACTTCTACGTGATCTATTTCGCCATCTTGCTCGTTCACCGTCAAACTCGAGACGACGAAGCTTGTTCGATCAAGTACAAGAAGGATTGGGAAACCTACAAGAAACTGGTTCCTTCAAGGTGAGTCTCTCCCGTTTCTTCCTTCGTTGGGAAGAGGAGGGTGCGGCGTTTGAGGAGAGAAGGGGAGGAGGGACAAGGGAGTTTTCGAAAATGCCTTCTCATTCAAAGTTTACTGACTCTCTCTCGTCTCTCTCTGCCCTAGGATCGTCCCCTATATCTACTAAGCATCACTCTCTTTACCCCTAATATCACTCTACCTAGTCTCTGTTGCAATTGCATGAAAAAGTTGTTCGCATTTCGCTCGTTTCGTCGGATAGGTTGAGCACTTCTTTGACTAGTGATCAGGGTTGGGAGACATAGAGGCTTTGATGACGAGTCTCGAGCGTCACCCCTCAAAGAGGATCTACGAGAGAGAGAGCCTGAGATCAACGTAGATTCGAAGGTCTTCGGAACGAGCGAAAGTTGAGAGAAATCTCAACTTTTTTTTGGCGGGAGCGACTGATTCACCCATCTCAACTTTCCCTTCTTCTCCTCCTCACCTCCCTACTTTCCGCACGCCCTAGGCACTTCTCTCAGCACTCTCACACTATACCCTCAACGCTAGACTAACAGGAGTCCTATCGGTGAGTGTCTTGTCCCACTTGATTCAACTCATCTCTCCCCAACCTGCCGAATTTCATCCTCACAAAGTCCCGCGACCTCCCGACTCGCTCTCGTCACTCCCAGAGCTCTATTTACTACTTGGCAAGAAGGACAAGGTATAGCGAGAGAAGGGAAACACGTTGGAAAGGTCCCGAGGTTCTTTCGCTCAATTCAGCTCATCTCAAGCAACTACTCCCTCAATCGGATCAGGGACAGCTAGGAAAGATCTATAGACAGTGTGGAAATAATCTCTAGCGATCAGGAAGAGGTCACTGACATTGCGCTCTATTGTCTCCTCCCTTGTGTTTTACATAGCCTCAACATTTATCCCAATCTACCCTTCTGAACCGCTCTATTCCTCAAAACTCGTCATGCTCAACGGTCTTCGCACCTTGACTGGAACGGGATCCTCTACCCCAGTTCACACCGCCACGACTCGTCCCCTTGTTCTCCTTCAACCGACGACTCAAACTCGCATTTCAATCCATGTTCCTTCAACTCCTCAAGAATGGATCGCCGCAGAAGTCGCTCGAGACACGTTCCAAGATTGGATTCATGCCGCCAACAAGGATGGTCATTTGGTTGGATTCGACGCCGCAGAAGTTGACGACGAGGAAGAAGGAGGAGGAGATGGTTCATCAGAGAAGGAATTGGTTTTGACCGCTTACTTCCTTTCTCACGTCGCTGGACTCCTTCCCTTCCCTGCGACAGCGACTTCTCCTGCGACCGCCGCCGTTCTCCTCGCCGCTTTCTCCCATTTCACTTCGACTTATCTCTCAGGAATCGACATCCATTCCCTCGCCGCTTCTCTCCCTACACCAGTTCGATCACTCCTCATATCTTCTTTCTACGTCGCCAAGTCGAAATTGGAAATCGCTGGACTTGCGAAGTCTTTACCCAAATCGAGCGAAAGTGCTCTGTTGAAGAAGGCGGTTGCTGGAGAATCAGAACTTTACGCTCTCTTCGGCGGACAAGGAATGAACGAGGTTTACTTCGATGAGCTTCAGGTAAGGTTGAGGAAAGGTTCGATCTACATCGTTTGATTCTTAGCTGATCCACCTTCGCTTCATTCCTTACAGACTCTCTACGACCTCTACACTCCTCTCCTTCACCCTTTCCTCGCTCTCGCTTCCGAACACCTCGTCTCTCTCGCTTCCGCCGAATCTTCCACCCTCCTCTACGACAAATCCCTCGACGCTCTCTCATGGCTTCAAAAACCTTCGACTCGCCCCGACGTCTCCTACCTCGCTTCCTGCGCCGTCTCTCTCCCTTTGATCGGTCTCACTCAACTCGCACAATACGTCGTTTACGGAAAAGGATCATCACTCGGACCTGCAGAACTCGGAGCGAAATTCAAGGGAGCGACTGGACACTCTCAAGGTATCATCTCTGCCTGCGTTGTCGCCAAGGAGTACCCTCCGTCGAAGGGAGACGGATCAGATGCCTGGGAACCTTTCTACCAACAAGCTCTCTCTGGATTAACCGTTCTCTTCCAAATCGGTCTTCAAGGTACCCTCGCCTTCCCTCCTCTCGCCATCGCTCCTGGTCTCGCCACCTCCTCCGTCGAGAACGGCGAAGGTGTTCCTACCGCCATGTTGGCAGTCACTGGTCTCGAACTCAAGTCACTCGAGAAGAAGATCGCAGAGGTTAACGGTCACGTCAAGGCTGAAGGTCGAGATGAAACCGTTTCGGTATCGCTTTACAACGGTGCGAAAGCTTTCGTCGTCACTGGCAACCCTAAGGATCTCGTCGGTCTTTCGGATGCTCTTCGCAAGAACCGCGCTCCTCAAGGAAAAGATCAATCAAAGGTGAGCTATCTCTTTCTCATTTTCAGCTTCTTTGACCTTCGACTCACATCTCTCTACTTGACAGATCCCCTATTCGAAGCGTCTTCCCGTTTTCTCGATGCGATTCCTCCCCATCAACGTTCCTTACCACTCTCACCTCCTCCAAGGCGCTACCGAGAAGGCTGTCTCCGCTATCGCTTCAAAGGACGCTTCTTCCTGGTCTCCTTCCGCCCTTACCTACGCCGTCTACAACACTGAGACCGGAGACGACCTTCGTCAACTTTCTTCAGGAGAAGAACTACTCACCTCGATCTTCACTCAAATCTTCACTTCCCCTATTCACTGGCAAACGAAAGCTACCAACTTCCCTTCGACCGCTACTCACGCCCTCGATTTCGGAACTGGTGGATCATCGGGAATTGGTTCTCTCTGTGCGAGGAACTGGGAAGGAAGAGGAATTCGTGCGATCATGTTGGGTAACCGAGGAGATGGTTCTGGAGCTGGAAAAGAAGCTTGGGGAAACAAGGTGATTGGAGAGGACAAGTGGGATCAAAAGTTCTCACCGAGATTGGTCAAGACTAGCGATGGAAAACTTCACATCGATACTCCTTTCTCGAGGTTACTTTCGAAACCTCCTCTCATGGTCGCAGGAATGTGAGTCAGATGATCTAGTGTATCTGTCGTTTGTCGAAGCGAGCACTGATCCCTTCATTAATTGACCTCAGGACTCCCACTACCGTCAAAGCTGGTTTCGTTTCTGCCTGTCTCAAGGCCGGATACCACGTCGAACTCGCCGGAGGAGGGCACTACAACGAGAAGGCTGTCCGTGCCAAGGTCTCGGAGATTCAGAAGCTCGTCGGAAAACCTGGTGTCGGAGTTACTCTTAACGCTCTCTACATTAATCAACGTCAATTCACGTTCCAACTCCCTCTCTGGCAACAAATGAAGAAGGAAGGTGCTGCTGTCGAAGGAATGTGTGTCGCTGCTGGTATCCCTTCGACCGAGAAGGCGAAGGAGATTATCGACGGTCTTCACGAAGCTGGTATCAAACATGTCGCTTTCAAACCTGGTACGGTTTCTCGCTCTCCTCTCACCTGCTTGTTGAAATTGCCGTACTGACACAAGGGGCGAGCACGTAGGATCGGTCGATGGTATTCGTCAAGTTGTCAACATCGCTGCTTCGAACCCTCACTTCCCCATTATCCTCCAATGGACTGGAGGACGTGCTGGAGGTCACCACTCTTGCGAAGATTTCCACGCTCCTATCCTCGCCACCTACTCCTCGATCCGTCAACACCCCAACATCAAACTTCTCGCTGGATCCGGTTTCGGAGACGCCGAGGGTACCTACCCTTACCTTTCGGGAGTTTGGTCTGAGCAATACGGTGTCTCGAGGATGCCTTTCGATGGATTCCTCTTTGGATCTTGGGCGATGGTAGCGAAGGAGGCTCACACTTCTGAATCCGTCAAGCAATTGATCGTCGATGCACCTGGAGTTGGAGACGACAACTGGGAACAAACTTACGACAAGCCTACGGGAGGAATCATGACTGTCAACTCTGAACTCGGTGAACCGATTCACAAAGTCGCTACTCGTGGTATCAAACTTTGGGCTGAATTCGACAAGAAGGTCTTCTCTCTTCCCAAGGAGAAGCAAGTCGCTTGGCTCGCCGACAACAAGAAGTACGTTATCGACCGCCTCAACGCCGATTTCCAAAAGCCTTGGGTACGTTTTCACCTTTCGACTCTGTTTCGATTCTTGTTCTCGATTACTCACTCTCGGTTTTCCCTTTCCGTAGTTCCCTGCCAAGTCCGATGGAACCGCTTGCGATCTCGCCGACATGACCTACGCTGAAGTCAACGCTCGTCTCGTTCGTCTCATGTACGTCGCTCACGAGAAACGATGGATCGACCCTTCCCTCCGCAACCTCACCGGCGACTGGATTCGCCGTGTCGAGGAGCGACTCTCAAACGTCAACGACTCTGGAACAAAGGTTTCTGCTCTCCAATCTTACGAAGAACTCAACGATCCCAGCACTTTCCTTCGCAAATTCCTCTCTCAATACCCTGAAGCCGAGAACCAAATTCTCGCTTCTGCCGATGTTTCCTACTTCCTTGCTATCTCCCAACGTCGTGGTCAAAAAGTGAGTTCGAACTCCCTACGTCAAATCCTCGTTCAGATCGCTGACATTCCCTCCTTTCTTTCTCTTTCCAGCCCGTTCCGTTCATCCCTATTCTCGACGCCTCCTTCAGTATCTGGTTCAAGAAGGATTCCCTCTGGCAATCAGAAGATATCGAAGCCGTCTTCGATCAAGATCCTCAACGTGTCGCGATCCTCCAAGGTCCGATGGCCGTCAAGCACTGCACTTCGACGCAAGAGCCGATCGCCGACATGCTCGGCAACATTGAGAAATCTCTCGCCCAAAAGATTCTCGAAGAATTCTACGGTGGAGATGAATCTCGTATCCCTACCATCGATTACCTCGCTCCCGAACCCAAAATTGCCGACCCTACCCTCCTCGCGCGCAACCATATCTCTCACTCTGTCGAATCGACTCAAGAAGGAGGAGAGAAACACGTTTACAACATCAATGGAGTTCTTCCTCCAACTGGAGATTGGCTCGACGTTCTCGCTGGTCCGAAATTGGGATGGTTGCAAGCGTTCTTGTCAAACGTTTCGATTCAACATGGTGATCAATCAATTCCCAACCCTGTCAAGAGGGTGCTCGCTCCTAGACATGGTCAACGTGTCGAATTGAGTCTGAACAAGGATGGATCTCCTGTGAGCCTTCCAACTATTCCTCTCTTCCCGGGACTCGAGCTGACTCTCTATTCTCTCTCGACGATAGCTCAAACTCGACGTCTTCGGTGGTCTCTAGATCTCTCACCCGCAAAGCTAGACATATCTCGCAACTCAGTTTTCCCTCTTATTCGTACTTTCCCCTTTTCCCCTTCTCTCGTCGTTCCTTCTTCGTTCGTTTGTGTTTCCCCTTCCTTACCCCAATCTGTGATAGATCTTTCTCTCTCTCTTCTCTCGTCTTAAGGTTTCTCGGGTTTTCTCTCTCTGGATCTCACTTTTCTTTCCTACTTCTTGTTTATTATTTCTCCTTCTTTTCCTTTTTGCTAGTAGTCGTTTCAAAAACTAGCAAAATCTCTTTGAATCTCACTTTGGATTGAGTAGTGTGCGAAGTTGCGAGAAAACACAAGTCGGTTTCTTCGATCGACTTAACCGAAATCTCAACTTCTACCCATTCACTTCACTTCACTTGCTTCAGATGAACGGTTCTACATCTCAACCATCTACTACAAGCGCACGCAAACATCACAATTCTGCCAGTCGATCATTCCTCGTCCGAGATTACAATTCAACCGCTTCGTCTCTCCACTCTGCTCTCTCCTCCCTACCTCCCTCCCCACCTCACCAATGGATCGAATCACTACTGGATTCTGCACCAATCTCACCCGAAGCGGAACTCCAACGTAAACTTGATATCCTACAAATCACTTTCCTCGCTACCGTTCACTCTTCATCCCCTCTCTCTCCTACTCCACACTTCGATAAACTCCTCCAACTGCCTCCTGATGAATTAATCAAATCGCTCTGGACCTCGTTGGCTAACGACGATTCAACAAAGGAAGAGGAGGAGGAGGAGATTCTCCCCACTTCTCAAGTTTCCCTCCTTCACCCTTCAATCGCAACTTCCCTCTGTCTAGCAGCGATCAAACTTGAACAACCCAAACTCGCAAGATCCGTCGCAGAAGCATGGATTGGTTCAGCCAGTGAAGAATTGGAAAAGATTGTATGGGAGGAAATTCAGGAGATTGGACTAGATTGGGAAGGAGAATTACCTTTGGATGGGATGGGAGGTACACAGAGTAGTGGAGGGATGAATGGATCGAGTATATTAAAAGTGCCCGATAATGGGAGGAGGCAACTCGTCAAATCTTGGATCAGGTTACTCGATTTACTCGTACTCCATATCTTGCCGAGTCTGGACGAGTGGGATGCAGCGGGTGATTTTGTCAGATTACAGAGTGTAGAGAATGGAGGTTGGGTACCGGATCAAAGAGTCGAAGTGAGCTCTCTCTGTGTTCACGCATTCTTTGCGAGATTGCTCGACTAACCTGTTCGTTTTGCTCTCTAGGCTACCCTACAGCGATTGACGCAAATCCGACAAGACGAGGTCGACTCTGCAGCTGCCAAGGTACAACGACAGAAGGATATCGAAGCACACAAAGCGGCTCAAAAACGAGAAGCTCGATCTTCCTCGAAACAAGACAAAGGCAAAGGACGAGCACGAGACGATCATTCACCCGGTTCCGAGAAGCTTACGACTCCAGAGAAGAAGAAACGACAACATCGCTCGAATGGAACGACGAAAACTTCCCCTTCTTCCTCTTCAACCTCTTCGAGTCTGACTTCTCCCACTTCGGCCCTCTCCCCTTCTCTCCCTTCTCCATCCGGATTCGCAGGCTTACGTTCCTCAATCACTTCCTACCTCTCCCGCTCCAACTCTTCCTCCGATTCTTATCAAACGACGACTCGATCGTCTTCGAACCCGATCACAACCATCACTTCTTACCTCCGACATCATTACTCGACAGACCCTCTCCGATTACTCTCGATGGTGTGCTTCTTATTAGCACTCTCGACATACTTGAGACGGAGGTTTTCGATCCAACGAGGCAAGACGAGGTATTCATTAGGAGTTGCGAGTGCGTACAAGCTAGTCTTGGGCAAAGTTGGAGAGACTCTGAGGATGGGAACGAAAGTGACCACACTTTAGTAGATCGTAAATAACGAAGGAGGGGATTTCAAACATCAAACATCGACGATTCCTCCTACACTGAGAGTGTCAGCAGCGACCTTGAGTCCGAATTTGACTGAAGCTCTCTCCGCGTCCCCCAATTTTCTTCTCGCCTTCTCCATGAGCTCCTCCCCGTGTGCTTCGAGGAAGTACCCTAACCCTTTCAATAGTGAACCGTGAGGTGCTGCTTTGATGAAGACTCGTTCGACTGCCTCTCGGTCTTTGCGAGATCCTGTTGTCGGGAGTACGAATGCAGGAGAGGTCGTTTGAGTAGAGAGGAAGAGGTGGGTGAAGAAAGTGAGGAGGAAAGTTTGGGTCTGAGGAATCGCAGTCGCAAAGGGAACAGGCTGTACGATCCACCCGATCACACCCCTATCAGCTCGAGAAGGGAAAGAGTGCAGTGAAGTTGAGAGCGTACCTTGAGGATTGAGATATTCAAGGCTTCCTTCGCAACGCACCACGAGTAAAGTTTGGCCAAATTGCCAACTTTCCTCTCCGGTACTTTGTGAGTAGCGTTCGCACTGTCATCTTGCATGTTCTTGACGAGTTCTTCACCTCCGACTGATTTCTCTCCCAAATCTCGAAGGAAATCCCAAAGGAGGTATTGGAGAGTGATTTGGAAGGAATGGGATTTTTGACATAGTCGTTGAGCGACGAGTGTGTAGTAAGGATTGTAGGATTTCTCCTGTGTGCGATTGAAGGAGGGTGAGGAAGGGATCGTGCGAGAGAACGAGGGAGAGGAAAGACTCACGTTTCCACTGCATTGTAAGAGGACTCGAGCGATTTCTCGTTGTTGAACATCCGAGAGACCTAGCTGAAGTAACCGTTCACAAGCGTCGACATAGTCCTGTGGGTGAAGACCAAACCTCCAGTCAGCGCCTAAGACGCCTGCTGGATCGATTGATCTCGAACTCACCTCTGAACTCATCAAAACATTGAAAACTCCTTTCCTAACCTCCGTGTTCATCCCTTGACTCCTCGCCAACTTGACCAATTTCGCATCGCTCTTACTCTCTTTCGTCCTGACCTGTTCAGAGAGGACTCCAGATTGTTGTGCTTCGAGTAATGGATCTCCTGACCAAGCTGCTCCGACTAACCACCATTTCCCTCGAGTTGCGGAGGAACGGATCTCGGATAATGAGACGCGAAGGGGATCGGGTGCTGCACCTGAGAAAGATGAGGGAGGTAGTCAGTCTTCGAAGAAACGGCGTAGAAAGCGAGAGAAGTTGAGCTTACCTGATGCTCGTTTCTTGTTGAGCGATACGAGGTACTTCTTCAAGCCAGAATAGTTGTCGATGGCTCCATCAGCACCGAGTTTGGGTAATTTGTTGTTCTTGAGATTCGTCAATTGTTCAATCATGAATTTCGTTCGAGAGCTGTGTAGGTTCGAATATGCCCTAGTCAGCACGAAACTCAGACTAGAATGACTCGAATCGACTCACTTCATGGAATTCGGGTCGACTCCAACCATTTTCTGTTTGACCATTGAGATGATATCTTTTAAAGCACTCGGATCATCTCCTCTCAGTTGTTGTCCAGAGCCTGTGAGTCCCAGAAGAAGAAAGTTACTGGGTTAGCGAAGTGAGAAGAAACGAGTACAAAGCGACCTTGGGAACTCACGTTTAACGATTTTACTCAACAATTCCACCTCCAATTCTCCCAAACCTTGTTTCCCTCTCTCGACAAACATCCTCACCAAATCATACACTACTCCACACCCGACGACTCCAAAATTATAAAGTTCACTCAAGAACGCGACCAAATTCTGAGCTTGTTTACTTCCTGGTTTCCCTTCGAACCCTCCTTCACTTTCTGTCTCCCTTCCTCCTGTCGATTGATCCGCTTTGGACAAGGAAGCGTCGAGGAGGTTGATCGATTGAGTGAGTACTCCAGCTGGGAATTCAATCCCGATTCCACGAAACAATGACGCGACTAAACATGCGTAAGTGATCATTAATTGATCCCCTAAATTATCACGGTCCGAAACGATTCCGAGTAAGAGTTGGGTAAGAGTCGAGGATACGACAGCTCGTGGGTTGGATTGATAGAGCGATAAGAGGGCGTCGTAGATCGTAGAAATGTTTTGAGGGGAAAGTTTGTTCAAATGTCCATTTAGGAGTCGGCGGAGTCGGGGATCGTCGGGAGGTGCTTCGAGGGAATCGGAAGGTTTGGAAGAAGGTGTTAGGGGAGCAGGAGTAGAAGGTTCTTTATTTCGAAGGTGAGGAGGAACGTATCGACCTGTAGTCGAGGATGAAGCGGGAGTGAAGCTGGTCGAAGGTACCGGGGCAGGTTCATCGCCGAAAGTCATAGTCATAGCACCTGACTCGTCCTCCTCATCTCCTTCATTGAAACTTAATTCCGATCCCTCGAATTCCGATTCGATGTCCTCCTCATCACTTTCACTCTCACTGTCCTCCTCCTCTTCGCTACTTCCCAATTCTCCCATTTCTCGATGGTCATCATCATCACTAGGTACTTCCAACTCTTCATCTGATATCCCATCTGACCCGAACGCTTCATTTTCATCCATTCGAGCTTGATCTTCGTCCTCGGAAAGGATTCCAGCGAATTCATCCTCCTCTGAGTCAAACCCTGATCCCGCTTCCTCGTCGTCCTCGTCAAATTCGAGATCGGAAAAGTCTCCTGACTCTTTCAAGAGTTTGGCGTAGTCCTGTACGCTGTCAAGGTTCAGCGATTGTAGAGACGAAATCGCAAATTCTTCGACCGTACCTTTTCAGCTCCTCCAAACGCTGCCGCTTCTAAATCATCCATTCCTTCGAATAGCTCTGTGACATCCACCTGAGCATGAGCAATCACTTTCGAGAGAGTTGAGCAGAGTTTAGTTTTGAAAACTCACCATCCAATCCATCCTCTGCAAACTCCTCCTTCCATTTCCCTTTGTCCTTCTTGGTCAGCTGACCCGGAGGCCCCGTCAATCCCAATTTAGCTTCCAACCAAGCGATCTCCTTGTCCTCATCTGTCAAGTTCTTCTTGCCCTTCTTGATTGCGACTACATCAATCGGTTCTTTCCTTCGTTCTTGTTTCGCCAACAACTTCTCCAAAGGTGTTTGTTTCTTAAGGATCGATTTAGGTGCTTCTTGAGTAGGAGGAGCCGGTGAGGAAGCGACATTGAACTTTACAGATTTCTTCTCTCCTGATTGCGATTTCACTTTCTTGTTTGATTGCGGTTGCTGAGTCGTTGGTGGTTCCTCTTCCCTAGTTCTCTTGTTCGATTGGTTCTTTGCTCTATTGATCTTTGATTCATTTCGTTTATCTTTCCTTCGATCTTTTCTTCCCAATTTACCAGATTTGTTTGGTAAAGGGGCGATCTTGCCTAGTTCTTCGAGTTCTGTCCGTAACGCGGCGGGTAGAGTAGAGGTACGTTTACGCGCTGATACATTGTAATTGTTCGTTCGTGGTGGCATAGAATGTTTGAAAGTGAGATGAAAGAAGTCAAGAACACTTTCTCTCTTCCTCCATTCAAAGTTCATTCTCAAATATGCTATCTACTAGAACACTACTGAGATCAAGACCCCTTACACTCCTTCGACCACTTCCCCTTCCTCGATCACCGAAACCTTTAACCTTTAATCGACTCTCCTCCACTCATCAACCTTCCTCTCCTCCACCACATCCCAAGCGACCCTCTCCCTCTTACTCTACTCGATCAGAAGGTTACCGACGAGCACAGCAACAACACTATGCCGAAAGGAATCGATCCCTCCTCCTCTATTCCGCCGCAACAATCTTAATAGTAACCGCATCCTCCTACCTCGCCGTACCCTTATACAGAGTATTCTGTTCAACAACTGGATACGCCGGTACTCCCGTAACAGATCCAACAAAATTCTTAAAGGAACGGTTAGTAGCAAGGACAGATTTGGACAAGAGGATCAAAGTACAATTCAATGCGGATAGCTCGGATTCATTACCGTGGACGTTCACGCCTCAACAAAAAGAAGTCAGAGTGTTACCGGGAGAGACGGCTTTGGCTTTTTATACGGCAAAGAATTTGAGTGATCAGGATATTATAGGGATTGCAACTTATAACGTTACTCCTAATAACGTAAGCTCACTCTCTCCTAACTCTCCTCTACTTCGAGATGTAGAGCTGATCGGCAGAGGAGAAGTGGACACTTTAGATTGCACCCTATTTCGCAAAAGTTGAATGTTTCTGTTTTGAAGAACAAAGAATCCTCGCTGGAGAAGAAGTCGATCTACCAGTCTTCTTCTTCATCGATCGAGATTTCGTAGATGATCCTCTCATGAAAGATGTGAGGGAAGTCACGTTGAGTTATACTTTCTTGTACGTCGCAAGGGTTCTGTTCAACTTTCTTCAAGAAGACTGATTGTAGATTTTCTTGTGAATCCTACAGCCGAGCGAGAAGGGATTCATATGGAAACTTGGTACCCGCTGAAGGTCCACTAGCAGTAGAAGGATCAGTACCAGCCGTCTAAAAAGCATCACTCCATTCCCTTCCCTCATTTCCCTCTCTTCGTTTTCAATAAGTCCACTCGCCGAACACTCGTTCACCTTTCAATCGCATCTGCAACTCTCTACTCGGTTCTCCCGCCTCTCTCTATTCCTGATTGTAGATACTTTTAATGTACGAAATACCGCAATACTCTCATCCCTTTCAATTCCACGATCCCAAAGTCTGCGAGCGAAGGGTACTTTGGAGAGTGGCTGAGATTTCAACGATTTGAACCGCTCTCGAGGTCCCGATTGAGAGCAAAGCAGAATAGGGTATCGGATTTACATTAGCTCGAAAGACCCTCATAACTACGAGAGCGTTTGTCTCCCGAGCTCCCTTCGTCTACAACTCCTTCCTCTGCCAATGGTTCGCCTCGTTCCCTTCACGATGACGAACCTCCCTCTAATCAACGACCCTTTACTTCTTATTCCTCTTCTTGACCTCCTGTTATGCCCACCAACGAATTTTCACGTCAGCTTTTCTGCTCCCGTCCTCCTTACGATACCCAGATAGAAGAGTGTGACTTTACCTCATCTTTACAAGCGTGCAACATGACTTGATTGACGAAATCCGGTTTATGTTTCAAATGACCCCCTGACCAATCTTGCGTAACTGCATACGCAAAGATCCTACCCGTATGATTGAAAGACGTAGAAACGATCGGTCCTCCTTTATTCTCAAACGCTACAAACTCACTCACCCAAACATCAGCTGAAGAGAAGGGGAAGGGGGAGGGAGGGGAGAGGAGAAACGTACTCTTGAGTCGAGTTTTTGATTCTTTGTCCCAGAAATTGATCGTACCGTCTGAACCGGCCGTCGAGAATGTTCCGTACGGATGGAATGAAATATCGTTTACGGCGAAAACGGTCGATGATTTCGATGGTGCAGGTTCATCTTTCCTATGACACTATTTGCTCCTCTCCCCCTTTCAAAATCAGCTATCCACCCTCACTCGCTCATAATTCAAAGAAGATTAGGAAGTTTTACCTTGAAAGTGAAATTTGAACTAGCCATTTTATCATCTACATGTTGAATCGCTACCCTACCTTCAATCGTTCCCACCGCGTATCCAGTTGCATCAGGGAAACAAGATATAACTCGAGTTTGCCATCGTAATGGAGAAGTAATCGTTTTGAAAGCTTGAGTAGGTTGGTTGAGATTGAAAATTTGGATGTGACGTTCTGCTGTACCGACTACCATCAAGGGGTATTGGACATCCAGTGCTGTGCGATGGATCTCGAATGTCTAGTCAGTACATTTGGAGCGAAAACTAGCAAAAATGAGATTGCGCACTGTAACATCGTTCGGGAAGTTGGACAGAGGCGACTGGGTTGGGAGTTCGTAAATCCCAATATTTCAATGTCTGTATGATCGACCGTCAGCAAGAACGATAGAGAGATAGTTAGTCCCAATGAAGGCTCACCTTGTCCCATGAACCAGTCACTGTGAAGAAGAGAGACAGAACAGTCAGTTTTTCGATTGTTTGAATTCGTTGACTGTCTCGCTCATTTCGACTCACCTAACATCCCTGAACCGTTCATCTCGAACCATTTGACACACTTGATCGGTTCATCGTGTTGAGCGATCTGTGAACGAAACCAAGGAGGACAGATCAGCAGAGTTAAGCGAAAAGTCTAACGAATTCTCGAAATTTCAATGGCTCACCTGTTGTGTTTGACCAGTTGTAACATCCATCATTCTCGCCGCTTTATCCGCACCTCCCGAAATACATTTCGTACCATCCTAAATGTCACAAACACAAAACAATCGAGCGAGTTCAGCGAACGCTTGCGATAGAAAATCAGAAAAGGTGTGTTTACTGACTTTTGACCATTGTACACTCAAAGCTGGACCTTCATGACTATAACTCGCTTTACCAACTGCTTGTCCCTGTGGACTAACCTCGTACAACCTCACTTCATTATTCCAACTTGCAACGGCCAACAAATCCGCCGTCGGAGAGAATGCGAGTTGGGAAGTCGAATCTGATGGGAGGTTGGGTACTTCTATGTCTTTTGGTTCGGCTGGTCGGCCAAAGAATGACATGATGGGGGAGAGAGATCAAGGAGGAGGAGAGAGATCAAACAATTGAGCGAATCAGGCGGAGGGAAGGGAGGAGGGGGCCGAGGAATCAATCGAGAGGCTTCTAAGTATGCTCGGTAGTGATTGTAGGTGGTTCGAGTAGTTGTAATGAGAGCAAGAGCCAGTCGAATTTCGCAACTCCTTTTTAGTTCTCTACTCTTCACTCTATTCTCCTGATTCTACTTCTACTTGCTAAGAGTCTACTCTAGATTCTCGTAATGTGCAGGTGAGCCGTCCTCGCTCCTTCCCATCTTGTCCTCGCTCATTCTGCTTCTCCCCTCCTTCGGGAACAAACAGATTACTCGTAGTCAAAGCCGAGGAACCTATCAAACTAGCCAATCTCTTGACCAAACCAGCACATAGTATCATCAACCAAGCGAGCGATTCACGATTACGATTAGATGCAGGGTCAGTCCTCCTCTCTTTCTCAATTTCGCAATTTCGTTCAACTTTGACGTGATTCGGGGTTGTCCAGGTCGATCAACGCGGATGGATTCGGAGTAGGGTGGTATGATCAAGATGAAGCAACTCAGGGTCCTTGTATCTTTCGTACGGTCAAAACTCTCGCTTCAGATCGAGATGAATCCGCTCTGACTGCGATTTGACAGTACAGGTTCTATCACGCCAGCCTGGAGTAATCTCAACCTACATCGATTAGCCGACAAAATCAAGTCACCTCTAGTCTTTGCGCATGTGCGAGCTTCGACGACCGGAGCTCTAAGCGAAGAGAATACGTGAGTTCCTCTCTCGGAATTGACTGTTCTCGCCACCGGGTGTACTCATGTCAGTGTCGACCGTATCTCACAGGCATCCATGGACCTATGCGAATCTGATATGGATGCACAACGGCTGTATCGCAGATTTCCACAAGATCAAACGACGCTTACAAAACGACCTATCAGACGAAATGTTCTCGGTACCTCAAGGTAACACGGACAGTGAATGGTCTTTTGCTTTGTTCCTCGATCAGCTCGCACACGTAAGACGTCGTCCCCCTTTCATGTTGAGTGAGGAGTAACTGATTCGGTCGACGGAGAGAGACAGTTGACGAATCCTAGAGCGAAGACTATTCCGCACGCCGTGCTGAGACAAGCGATGTTGGCGACATTGGCGAAGTTGAGGGATTACACTCAGGAGTGCGAGGGCGCAAGTTTCGAACCTTCCCTCATGAAGTGAGTTCAATCGTTTCTACTCTCTCCTTCATCGCCTCGACCGTTCCATTCCACTTCTCTCCCAAGTCTCTAGGGGGGATATTGAGCGCCCACGGATTTTCTGTGCATCTTGAGATTTTCGAGCTGATGATTTGGATCCCTCTCTTTCGTTCTCCAGTTTCTGCGTTTCCGATGGTACCTCAGTAGTCGCAACCCGATACATCACCTCGGCAACCGAGGAAGCCGCCTCTCTCTTCTTCTCCACCGGGTCAAGTTTCGCAGAGACTGAACCTGGAATGTTCAAGATGTACAAAGCGGACAAAAGGGAACGAATCATTCTCATCGCGTGCGTTTCATTCCTCTTCTTCTATCTGTTGGCGATCTACTGGAGCTGATGGACGGGAAGAGATGCACAGGAGTGAGCCACTGACGTTTGAGAGAGCGGATTGGACAGAGGTACCAAGTCAATCTTGTATTGTCGTTACTCCAAAGGTCACGCTCTTACTCTCCGATTTATCTCCTCTCTTGCTCCGACTGAACTCGCTTCGACGGTATAGAATAATCTCTTGAGGTATCCAATAGTCGATCAATTCTTCCAAGCCGAAGCAGTATCGAATAGACAAGACCATTTCGCGAAAGCGAAAGGGTATCGATGGGCTCGACCGACGGCTGTAGAGGAACACTAGACGCTTCGGGATTGGGTGGAGGTCTCGCTGATGTGTTGTAACGTTATCAATTGTTGTATCGTTTTGAGTCGTCAGAAGTCATGTTGTATTCCCAGTCCGTCTCATTCTCTTTGATCTCTCTCTCGTTTCAAGCACAAGAGATCAGGATGAGGCAGAGTAAAGCGTCTATCATTGTATCTAGCCAAAGCAATGAGGGATATGAACGTAGTCGAACAATAAAGATTGACAGGTAAAACAACAAATGAAAACGAAGGATGAGAAAAGTTGAAAGGAAACTATTGGGTGTCTGTCAATATATACGTAAGAGAAAGTACAAGGTGTGGTGTATAGGTAAAGAAGTCGTCCGTCCAATCCGGAGTGGGTGTATATATAAGCAAGAGAAGAGAAGAGAAGAAAAAAAGAGCGAGGGTTTTTTGGATGAGGGTCAAGCTAGTAGATATAGAAGGAAGAAATTGGTGGTAGATACAAGAAATGGGAGAAGAGGTGGATCCGGTCGGTGTGTATATGTACTTCGTTCTGATCGAGGAAGAAAGGGGGAGAGGAAAGGAAAGAGGGTGAGCTTTGTCGAGGTTGCTTATTCCATGTCCATCGACTCGACTCCGTCCATGCCATCATCGTAGTAGTCTCCATCCCACTCGTTATCTCCCATATCGCCGTCGAATTCCCCTTCCCTCATTTGAACCGACAAGCGGAACAATTTCTCTTCTTCATCATCTTCGAATTCGAGTCCTAGCGAATGCGTTGATTTGTCACTACTCGAGGGAGTCCAGATCGTCGAGATCGTCGTCGCGGTGAGAGAGGAAGATGTTGAGCTCGACTGGGAAGAGGAATCGTAGGATAGACCAGAAGAAGATTGGGAATAGTAGGAATGACTTGGTCGAAGGGGAGGTCGGGTCGCTCGAACTGCTTCGTTCGTTGGGTAGAGTGCGTACGTCGACGGTGACAAGGAAGGATATGAGGAGTTGGACGTTGTTCGCTGCGACGATGAAAGGAGGGAAGGGAAGAAGGGAGGTGTGCAAGGAGGAGTTTCGCGAGCAGGAGTGCCGACCATGAGCATGGGGAACGCTGCTGGTGAAGTAGGGGCTGAGGGTAGAGGGAGGCTCGATCGAAGTGATGAGAGATCTGGGAAGCGAGGAGTCGAGGCAGAAGGGGAGGAAGCCATTTGCGACGGTGGAGGAGGAGAGAGGAGGGAAGCTGCACCACATGAAGCATGTAGTCTTGATACGTGGTAGGCGTACGCTCTTGAAGAGTAAGCTGGTCCTGATGTAGGGGCGTGCATCGCTGCGAAAGTTGACATTTGAAGGCGAGGCGCGAAGGAATGAGTTTGGATTGCGAAAGGAAAGGATTGAATTCGCTGAGTGTCTGTCGTAGATCTGAGGTTTGGAGTTGACAAGAAGGCGCGTAAAGTGACGAGTTTGATAGTAAAGTGAAGGGAAGAGAGAAGAGGAGAGGGAAAGAAGGAAAAAAAGTAGATCTGCTGCTTCGCTTCGCTTGGTTCCTGCACACAGAAGTCTCTTCCCTCGGTGCTATAAAGGGTAGGCAATTTGTTTGAAAGGCGGGTTTCGGGCAGTGTCCCATCGAAAGGATCGTCCTGCGAACTCGTCTCATACAAAGGAAACGAAGCTACTCAGAGAGGCGAGGTTCAATGTGCAGGAATTCTCGACGACCAAAAAGAGGCGGTCCCCTTCACGTGGCGCGCTCTCTCGCTCTTCTCTCTTTGTGAAGAGATCGAGATTGATTGCGAAAGAGGGCGACTAGGCTTCGCAACGGGTAGCTCAGCGAGCCTTCACGAAGAGCGAAGTTAAGCTTCGCAACGAAGTTCTCAAAAAAAAAAAAAAGCTGGCTCGCAACGCTTTCGCACAAAGCCTCTCTGACCGTTACCATGGCTCGATGAATGACACCTAGTTGATATTCTGACTGGCATAGGAAGGGTACTTGCACGTATGTATCTATCGAGATGGAATCAGCAGAAATTATCGTGAGAAGGCGCTTTCGAGCTTAAATGCCGCTACTCTCTCGACGACATAACGATCAGCTGCGAGTGTGTTCGTTCGAATCTCGATCAGAAAGAACAGTACTGTAACAGGCTACGTGTAGGAAGCGCAGGATAAACAGACGAGAAGAGAGAGAAGACAGAAAAAACGAACTACTCCTTCGCAGGAAGATTCTCGTCGCAGGATTCTTCTCGTTCTCCAAAGCACTGGATCAATTTGTCAAGTCATCAAGTCTTCTACAGATCGTCCATCTCGCGGAGATCGCCCGTTTGTTGACTAAGAGCACGAGTCGATCTGTTTGTCCGCTTTCGAAAATAGTTTTCGTTTGTTCTTTGGCCCTTCGCTTCGGCAAACGAGCCTGAATAAGATGAGAGTCTTCGATAGAAATGAACGTATTCAGATTGGATAATGGCGGCTGCGAGGTGCTACGAAACAGACAAGCAAGGAAAGAAAGAAAAAGTGCAGGAAAAAAGACGGTAACGAACGAGAAAGAAAGCGTGCACAAGAAAGCAAGATGATCGTAGTGAAAAAGCCCCATATGAAGAAGAAAGAAGTCCCGCACCCTATCCCATGCCATTGTTCCTCACCTTGAATCCGTCATGCTATCGAGAAGAAAGAATTGTCCGTTTTCGGGCCTTTTGTACTGAGCTTGTTCCGGTTTGAATGCTTTAGAGGCGCTGAACGACAATGGCGGAAGCTCCTCCTCCACCCTGCAATGAAACGAAAAGCGTCACTCAGCATAATTCGAAAAATCGGTCAATGCGATGAGGTCGGGGAACTCACGTTGCAAACACCGGCGACACCGTATTCTCCTGACTTGAGGAGATGGACGAGAGTGACGATGATTCGGGAACCAGATGAACTGGCAGGAAAGTTTCGCGTCAATTCGTAGATCTAGATATATGAGAGAAAGATTCGCAGACTCACCCAAGAGCGTGACCGAGAGCGACAGCACCACCGTTGACGTTGAGCTTCTCAGTAGGGATGTTGAGAATCTTTTGGTTGGCAATAGCGACGGCAGAGAAAGCTTCGTTGACCTCGAACTTGGCGACTTGGTCGATGGTGATACCTGCTCGCTTGAGGGCGAGAGGAATGGCGTGAGCAGGGGCGATAGGGAAGTCGATAGGAGCGCAGGCAGCGTCGGCGAAGGCTACAGAGAGGCAAATTGATCAGTATCGGAAGAAACCAGCGAAAAGCAGGGAAATCTCGAAAACGTACAGACAACCTTTGCGAGAGGCTTAAGACCGAGTTCGTCGACCTTTTCCTGCGAAGCGAGGACGATAGCGGAAGCACCATCGTTGAGGTTGGAAGCGTTGGCAGCGGTAACAGTTCCGTCCTTCTTGAAGACGGGTTTGAGGGAAGGAACCTTGTCGGCCTTGATCTTCTTGTACTCCTCATCCTCCGAGATGACGACATCGCCTGTTCGAGCATTAGGGATGGTCACAGGAGCGATCTCGTTGGAGAAAGCACCGGCCTTCCACGCCTCGGCAGCTTTTCGGTAAGATTCGAGGCAGTACTTGTCTTGATCTTCTCGGGTGATTTGGTGCTTCTTGGCAGTCTCCTCAGCGCTGTCGACAAGCTATCAGTCTGGTTATATCATGGGAGGTAGGAATGGAGACGCACCAGTTTCCCATAGGATAATCGCCGTAAACGTCGGTCAAACCATCTTTTGAGATAGCATCGAGAGCTTGGTAGTGACCAAAGGTGGCAGGGGTACGGGGAAGGTAGAAGCTGTAGCGATCGAATAGGATGAGTTCAAAAGACTGAGGAAGCTACAAAGCAATCAAAACTCACGGAGCGCTCGACATTGATTCCATACCTCCAGCAATCATCAAGTCTCGTTGACCGGTTTGGATGTTTTGGGAAGCGAGCATGACAGCCTTCATTCCTGAAGCGCAGACCTATCATTTGAACGACTCGAGTGAGCCCACTGAATGGAAAGCCCGAAGTTTATAAGGGAAAACCCGGAATTTAGAACTCACCTTGTTGATGGTAGTAGCTTCGGTAGTATCAGGGAGACCAGCTCCAATGACAACTTGCCTAGCAGGAGATTGTCCAGCTCCTCCTTGGAGAACGTGACCGAAGTAAAGGTCCTCAACTTGATCGGGTTTGACATTCGAAGCGGAAAGGACTCCCTTGACGGCAGCTACACCGAGTTGGACAGCGGGAACTTTGGCGAAGCATCCTTGGAATGAACCGACGGGGGTACGGGACTATTCATGAGGTCGAGGGTTCGAGAGAAGAAAGGGAAAAATAGTTGGGAGAGAAGAGAGAGGACGGTGCAGGATTCAACGAGTCAGCTCTATGGAGGGTGAGACTGTAGATGAGAGAAGATTTACAGCACCAACGATGAAGACCTCTCGGAGACCTGAAGGAGTGGCAGTTGAGGAAGACTGTTTGGGAATGAATCGTTCGACGCGTTAGTGAGATGAGATTTCATTGGGAATGCAGTGTAAGAGGATCTCATGTGGAAGTCAAGGATGAAGAGCTCACCATTCTAATATGAGATAATCTACGGAGAGCGGTGAGAGAAGAAGAGGAAGATGTGGAGGAGGTCAAGAGTGAACGAGCAGCTTGCATACGAGCAGGTTCAAATGTCGAGGATTGATAAGTCGAGTCTCGAGGTTCGTGAATGGATGAGGAAGATTCCAGTTTAGTAGTGTTCGGCTCTACGTGAGAGGAAGCAAGAGGAGGGGGAAATGGTAGTTTCGCGGCAAGCCAGAGGGGAGAGGGGGAACTTCTCCAAAAACTCCGGTCTCTTCTCTCCCGATTTCACAACGACGAGGGGAAGTGAAGTAAGCAAAGAGAGAACGCATCATTTCCAAAAGTTACTAGGCAAACTAAGCGGAGAGACTAGCTTCAGTAGCAGGGGAAGGAGTATCCATCCAAACTCCCTTGACTTCCTTGTCTTTCATCAATTGAGCATCCTCGAGATCCTTCAACTTGAGCTGTTCCTCACTCCAGAGATTCGTGATCTTTTTGGGGTTGGCCATTCCGACTCCGCAACGACCTCCGAGAGCGGTCCATTCGGGAGTACGCTTGAGTCCCAGCTCGTTCCAGACGCTGTCGACAGCGGTGATGAGAGCCGAGAGTTGCTCAGGAGTGTGGAGAGGGGAAGGAGTGATACGGAGACGCTCCTCGCCAATCGAAACGGTCGGGAAGTCTGCGAGAAGGGGAAGTATTGGAGTCAGCGGGCGAAATCTTCGAGGAGAAAAGATCAATTAACGCACTGATACTCTGGACGTAGAGCTTGTACTTCGTCAAAAGGAGATCACTCGCAGCCTTGGCAGCCTCGGCGTTGCCGACAAGCTGAAGAGAGAGAGTGAGTGAGTGAGTGGAAATCAGCTTTGGAACAGAGCAGAAAATGGAGGGAGGAGAAGAGACGTACGAGAGGTACGATGTGAGAAGGGTTGGGAATGACGGGGATTCCAATCTTGGTGAGATCAGCCTTGACTTGAGCGACGTTGCGTTGTTGCTGTTGACGATCTCCAAGGTGTTGCCTCTGGTAAGCGATGGCAGCGCGAGCTCCGGCAGCAGTCGAAGGAGGAATCGAAGTAGTCTGCGTGCAAGAAGAGTCACCATCAGCTTATGCTTAGCAGATGAGTTCGAGTCTTGAACGTACGAAGATGAAACCAGGAGCGTAAGATCGAACCATGTCGACAAACTTGGCGCTTCCAGCGATATAACCTCCAACGACACCGTAAGCCTTTCCGAGAGTACCAGTGATGATATCGACTCGATCCATAACTGAACCCTTCTTTCCACCTTTCGCGTTGACTTCGAAATCGAGATGTTCAGCTACACCAGCTCCAGTTGGTCCGTACATTCCGACGGCGTGTACTTCATCGAGGAAAGTGATTGCACCGTATTTCTCGGCCAAATCACAGATCTCGGAGATGGGTCCAACGGTTCCAGACATGGAATAAACTGATTCGAAGGCGATGATCTTGGGAGTTTCGCGAGGGATCGAAGCGAGTTTAGCCTCGAGGTCGACGAGATCGTTGTGCTTGAAGATCATCTTGGATGCTCGAGAGTGTCGGATACCTTGAATCATCGAAGCGTGGTTCATCTCGTCGGAGAGAATAACGCAGCCTGGCATCTTGGATCCGAGAGTCGCGACTGGAAGCATGGTTTCGCACTCAGCCTCGTACATGACGATGTGAGAAGAGAAGCAAGCTTACGAGTCTCATCGTTTGCGATGTAGCAACTCGAGAAAACGAGAGCTCCCTCCTTCTGATGAAGTTGAGCGAGTTCGGCTTCGAGTGCGAGATGCATAGCACCGTTTCCAGCAATGTTACGAGTTCCGCCGGCACCCGCTCCGTATTTGTCGAGGGTGTCGCTGTGGGTCAAGCAAATGAAATCAGCAACTCGAACAGTTTGAAAGCTGAAATCGAGCGATCCGACTCACTGAATAGCTTTCAAGGTAACGGGGTGCCTACCCATGCCGAGATAATCGTTCGAGCAATGGACAGTAACCTCGTCCTCCGGCTTAGCAGTGTGAGCCTGGGGGAACTTGGCAGCCAACTGTGAATGGATCGATTTTGGGGTAGTCAGCTAGAGTGTCTAGTTTCTTCCCTGGATCAGACACTCACCCTGTTGATGTTGTTAAAGTACTGCAGCCATAGAGAGGAGGTTAGCTTCGAAGATCGGGAAGGGTAAAGCGATTTCAGAAATCTGACTCACCCTGTATGACCTATCCTCGTGCTTCTTTTGAAGCTGGGCCTCATAGAAGCCCTCGTAGTTGAATATCGGACTGTGTTGGATATGCTTCTTGAACCCGAGAGCGACAGTTGGTCTTCCCTCATAATGAGATTCTCCCTCTTTACCAACTTGATTCAACTTGGTGGCGGGATTGACGAAAGAAGCATCTGCATTCTCAGTTACGGTGGTAGCCTTGCGGAGAGCTTCTTGTTGAACTTCAGTGATGGAAGCGTAGTTGCGAGATTTGAGATTGGTCGATCCAGAGTTGGATTTCTTGTTGTCTGCGATGGAGGAGCGAAGGGTAGTGGTAGCGAATCCTCGTGCTTGGAGAGCGGGTTGCATCAAAGGGCATCGGGATTGGGCGAGGTGAACGAGTTGATTCGTACCGAGTCGATTGGTGGAGGTAGAGAAACCGGAAAGGCGTTGAAGAGGAGTGCGGTGGAGGAAAGGGCAGACAGTGCCAAAGCGCTTGAGCTGTACTACTGCTTCCATGATGGAGAGTGTGTGGGAGAGGAAGAAAAAGTCTCGATTGCCGCCAACTTTTTCTCGCCCTTGTCTCGCAAAAAATAGATACCAAACAACACTAATCGTTACAACACTGCTAACACACCGAGAGAGTACGGAAGATGAACTAGAAACGACTCTGAGAAGATTTCCGAGAACTGCAAGAATTCCCTCGCGAAAAAGGTCAGTCCAGCTCAAGACAAGAGCAAATGCGACGAGAGACTCACTGATGCACTCGCAAGAACAACCAGTCGACAGCTTCTCGAATACCGTCCCTACAGCGAAATGACTTGATCAGACGAGGACGAATCATGCGATGAAAAGGAGAAAACTTACCCTCGCAATGCTGATATCGGCATCACGCTACCTTCACTCACGTTCAACTTCCCTACAATGAGCTTGTTGAACATTTGCTTGATGTCCTCCACTGCCATGGCTCCTTCACAGTCTTGTTTGTTTGCGAGGACAAGAGTCGGAACTCCATCTACTCGATGATCAGTCACGATAGTTTCTGCATTCGCACGAGAAGAGGCTCAGTTCGGCTAGGTAGAGTAAGGAGAGAATCAAGTGTGCTCACCGAAGACAGCCCAACATTCTTCAATCCTTTCTTTGTCGGTTGAATCGATCACGAAAACGACAGCGTGACAATCTGCGTAGTACTTTGGCCAGATACTTCGAATGTCTCGTTGACCTATCACTTGAGAAGTCAGCGAAAGGGTCTCAGTAGAGAAGAGGATAAAGGCTTACCTCCCAGATCCCAAAATTGGAGAACCGATGAGGAGAGAGTGATTCGACCGACTGCACGACAGTGACTGGCTCAGCGAGACGTCAGTTTGGCTGATACAGCGACCCGACGTACTGTTCTGTCCTATTGTCGGAGCTATACTGCTCGGATCGACTTCGGGAGTGTGATTGAAGGTACTTTTGACTTTCTCTGCGAGGAGGGACTTAGCGAATGTCAGTAAGCACCTGACATACGCCGCAAACTCTCTACTCACCGAGGAATGTTGTCTTTCCAGCATTGTCCAAGCCCATAATCAGAACGGAATACTGTGATTGACAAGAGGTTTGTGAGCGAAACCAGCGAATTCGAGAAGGAAGAAAGGGACGAACCTCTTGCTTTTGCATCAAGTGGGCGACGAAACCTGTTATGAGTCGATACATGTTGCCTCTATGCCCTTAGTGAAGGACTCCACAGCTTGAGATGGCTTGAATAGATGAGAAAGTCCAGATGAGGTAGAGATAAGCGAGGATTGCACCGGGTTGACTGCGTCCAGCTTGAAGTGCCTCTTGCGAGTTGATTTGATGTCTAGATGAGGGTCTCGAGTAACACCGTGAGTTTGTAGTGAACAAGTTGAACGAAAGAGCGATCGCACCTCTTGCTGCCTCTCCACTCAGTCGACACTTTCGAATCCAGCTCAGTACTCGCCGAACACTCTTTAAGTCTCATCACATCCTCCAGTACAATTACCGCTTCGTTCCGCTTCGAATTCGCTATTTCCCAGCTATTTCCGACTGCATCATCTCAAGTGAGTCTTGCTTCTCTCCATCAGCTTCTCTTGGACGATCTGATCAGACTGTTCGGCCTACAGTGGGTCAATCATCAAGTGCCGTCAAGATCACCCCTCAAGATCGTTCCATTCTAGAGTAAATTCCGTTTCCTTTCAATCTCCCCACTTTCCGTCCCTTCCATCGTCGTCTGAGCTGGCGCTGACTGCATGCCTCTGAGACAGTCTCAAGCTACAGAGGGATAAGCTCAAGCAGTATCAACGTCGGGTACGCATCTTTCGCCTTCTCTCCCATCTTGGGAAATGACTGACTCTGCTTCGTTTCCTCTCAATCTCAGATCGAGGTCGTGCTTGTTCGGGAGAAGGAAATCGCAGCCGTGTCATTGAGGGCGGGAAACAAGACGAGAGCGTTGATCGCGCTGAGACAGAAGAAATATCAAGAAACTTTGCTATCGCAAACGGATTCTCAACTCGAAACGCTGCAAAAACTCGTCAGTGACCCTCATACTTTCACAACTATCACCATCGTGCCCGTGGAGGATCGTTGAAGTCGTGCTGAAGATGTCTCGAACGAGAACAGGTTCAATCAATCGAATTCTCGCTTGTCGAGAAAGACGTACTATTCGGTTTACAACAAGGAAGCGAGGTGCTGAAACAACTGAACAAAGAGCTCGACATTGACAAGGTGGAAAAATTGATGGATGAGACGAGAGAAGGAATCGCTTATCAAGAGGTTCGTTTTCTTCTACTTGATATCTGTGATCATCTCTGATGAAGTTTCGAGGTAAAATGAACAGGAAGTCAGTGCACTACTATCGAGTCGGATTTCTGCGGCAGACGAAGAAGACGTACTGGCAGAACTCGCAGCGTTGCAAGAAGCAGAGGTATGTTTCACCGAGTCTCCTCACTTTGGCCTCTCCCCCTCTTCCTTCTTACTCCTCTTTCGCGTTCGATCACAACACAACGCACACAGCCGCTGACTCCGACTCTCTCCTTGTTTGTGCAGGTCGGAAGCAAGTTACCGCAAGTTCCAGTCGATCGACTCCCGACGCCTGTCGTCACATCGCCGCAAGAAGAAGAAGCGGAAGAAGAGGAACCTTCAAGAGTGCCACAGCGTCAGCGTCAAGCCCTTGCAGCATGATTCCGCTCGTTCAGTGGCGTTGCGGACCTCTTGCGATGCTATTTTGCATATTTCCTGTTTTGCCGTTGGATGCTATTTTTCCATATTTTCTGTTGTCCCGTCGATGTTTCTGTAGACTTGTATATGATGTATTACTATCTCTCGTACTGCTCTCTTCCTCTCTGTAGCTGTGCGAGAATGACTTTAGAATTTCCTTTTCTCAACTCTTGCTCCAACATTTCACCCAACAACACACAATAAAGATGAGTGAAGTAAGTGACACTCTCAGATCACTACAGACCGAGCGTGAGCTAATACAGTACATCCGCAGAACGGCAAACTAGCAGGATCTTCTTCTCGTTCTGACCGCGCAGTGTCAGTCTCGCTTTCTCTCCCTCTTCCCTCGCTGTAGACTCACAGGATAGCCCATCATATAGCTCTGTGACCTCTCACCATTCGCAGACTTCTTCTTCTCGCCGTAGAGGAGGAGGAGGGGATGAAGACGAAGAGGAACGTCGAAGGAGGGAAGATCGAGAATTCGAACGAGCTAGAGAGAAGGAGCGAGAGCGAGAGAGGGGCGGTCGTTCAGACCGTGGTGATCGATCAGATAGGGATAGGAGGAGGAGAGAATACGATGATGATTACAGAGGAGGTTCTTCTTCAAAGAGGAGTAGGAGGGACGATGACAGGGAGAGGTCGAGGAGTAGGGATAGGAACAGAGATAGAAGAGGTTCGTCGTACTATGATGATGCGCCTCCACCTCGTAGAGATGATCGTCGTTCGAGAAGAGGCGATGATTACGATGATCACAGGTAAACTTGATCTCTCACTCTCCTTCTATACTCTTACGTCCTTGCGCTGACCAAGCCTTGATACTACTCGATAGATCTCGTCGCAGGCGCTCTCCTTCTTACGATGAATACAGCAGACGTGCTTCACCTCCTCGCAAAGCGAAATCTCCTTCTCCTGGGTCCGTTCCCACTTCCTTGCCTCCCTTCTCTACCGTGCTGACCCTGTATGATCTCATAGTATTTCGGAAGAACAGCGCGAGATGCGTTCAGTCTTCGTCAACCAAATCGCCGCTCGAGTTACAGATCGTGAACTAGGAATCTTCTTCGAAGCCAACGCCGGAAAAGTTCGAGATGCTCGAGTTATCGTCGATAGGATCTCACGTCGATCGAAAGGGTGAGTTCCACTTTGTCTCAGCAGCCGTGACTCCTGCTCAGCAGGTATCGTGGATTCACAGTGTCGGCTACGTCGAGTTTGTCGGATTAGAAAGCGTTCAAAAAGCTCTCACTTTGTCCGGTACTAAACTCCTCGGTATTCCTCTCATCGTCCAGTACACCGAAGCCGAAAAGAATCGTCAAGCTCGAGACGGAGCCAACGGTCCTCCCGGAGCAAACGGACCAATGACTGGAGGGTGAGTCTCTCCCTCTGTTCTATCGTCTCGAAAGGCGCTGATAGTGCTCTTGGACGAGTTCACAGACTCTACGTTGGATCTCTCAACTTTGCTTTGACTTCAGAAGATATTCGTGAGGTTTTCCAACCTTTCGGAGAACTCGAAACCGTTGAGTTACACAGGGATCACGTCACCGGCAAATCAAAGGGTTATTGTTTCGTCAAGTATGTTCATTCGTCTCCCACTTTGCGAGCTGTGACTGATAAGACTCGAGTGAATAGGTTCAAGGAACACAAAGATGCCATGGTCGCGATCGAAAAGATGAATAATTTCCCTCTTGCTGGTCGAGAAGTACGCCTTTCTACCTCATCAGTCTCCTCCGTAGCTAACTGAGGATGATTGACGGGTGCAGATCAAAGTAGGACTCGTCGCTGATCGAAGTGCCACTTTCAACAAGCACATCACTGGTCCTCAGGAACCCAACTTGCAACAAGAAGAACAAGGTGAGCTCGTACGACAGATTCATCTGCTCTCAGATTGTGACTGATGTTGTCTTTCATTCCTTCTCACAGGAGGTAACGTCGGAGGTATCTCTCGTTACGAGCTAATGCAGAAACTTGCAGGAGTAGATAAAGGTCCTGAACTTCCTCCTCAGCCTATGTGAGTACTTCTCGCTGCTTCAGTGTCTTGAGATGTATGACTGACAAGTTCTCTCGTTGGTAGGTTCCGTCCTAACATTCCGCAGAATACGACTCGCAACGTGTAAGAAACCGTTCCTCCTTTTCTCTCGCTTTCCATAGTCTGACTTTTCCGCTACTCTCAGCTTGATGAAAGATGCTTTCAACCCCGAAGAAGAGACTGAGCGAGACTGGGATCTCGAACTCGCAGAGGATGTCAAGTCGGAATGCGAAGACAAATACGGTAAAGTCGTAACAATCTTTGTTGTCAAAGAGTCCCAGGTAAGCTTCTCTCTCGCTTTCTCTTTTGTTGATTCTGCATTGAGGCGAGTATTGACACTGTTTCGATCGAAAACAGGGAGAGATCTATATTCGTTTCGAAAAAGTCGAGGATGCCGTTAAAGCAACTCAAGGACTGAACGGTCGTTGGTTCGGTGGTAGACAGATCTCGGCAAACCACGTAGGAGACTCGTTATTCGATGCCAACGTCGTCAAGAAGTAGATTCCGCTTTCCAACAAATCGCCTCAAGCTCATCCTCAAATAGTCTAATCAAACTCGCTTCACTACTACTCGTTGATTCCTTGGAGGTTTTCTCGTCGTTCGCAAGGTTTCCCCTTTCTCTCCTCTTTCCCTTCGTCTTCCCTCATTTGGTCAACAGGACGGAAATTTTACCAGAAGTCCAGGTTTTGCCAGAGTTGGTCGATTCGTTCGATAATGTACCTTCTTCTTCATGCAACAGTGAAGTTCCTTTTCGTGCCTTTCTCTGCTACGGGTGAGGGGTATCGCGAGAGGCGGAAGAAATCGAGAGATGTTTCGTGCATTTCGACTTGCGTGCCTCCTCTCGCGCGGTCGTCTTCGTATTTGACTCGGCTAGAGTCTTTTGCCGCTACTTCGCTCTCAAGCCGCTCTTGAAGGGTCACGATCTGGATACAAACGAGAGCGTGGATTCAAAGACCGCTCGCCGAAACTAAGGCGTTCGAAAAAGAATGGATTCAAGGGGTCTGTACTGAGCTTCCTCGACTCGGCAGCCCCTGCGTCGACCTACTATTCTGGCCGTTAACGCGACTTCGATACCGCTGCTTCCGGCTCCTTCGCGATCGATACCCGTGAGGTTGAAAGGAATGAGCGAGTTTCGCAAAGGACCCTCACCTGAGACTTCAGACGACTCCGACGATATTGAGATCCGGCGAGCGCCGCGTGAAGTAAGTATAGAGCGTTTTCATCTGCTCATGAGCAACTTGCGAGAACCGGACGAGAGAGACGCATGAAACCTTTCCCTCGTTGCGAAGTTTTGCCTCTTTTCTTCTTTCCTTCCACTTCTTCACATCATGCAAATTCGACTTCCGCGACCGAAAGATCAGCCGCCTCGACGGAAGCGCCCACCAATCGTTTCCACTGCTGACAATCCCGTCTGTGCCATGTAAGCGAGAACTTTCACCTTTCTCTCGGTTTCATCGGCTTTGCATCTCATCCCTTCATTGCTTTGATCGAAATAGATGCAACAAACAGATCAGTCGCTATCATTGCCCGACTTGCAACCTTCCTTACTGCTCTCTAGCTTGTTACAAGTCCCCTCAACATGAAGATTGTTCAGAGAGATTCGACCGTCAGACTCTCGTAGATGAGATTAAGAGTGCGGAGGGAAAGACTGGAGAAGAGAAGAAAGCTATGATGGATATGCTCAAGCGGTTTGAGGAGGAGAATGGGGAGGAAAATGAGGATGAAGATCAAGAGGGGAGAAGCGAGGAGAGAGCTGAATTGGAGAAGCGATTGCAAGGTGTTGATCTAGGTGAGTACTCAGATCCCCCGCAATGCTTTCAGGTGCTTGACGAGTAGTTTCGTAGATGCTCTGCCGCCGGACGAACTCCTCGCTTTGCTTTCTCCCGCTCAACAAGCCGCGTTCACCTCGACTTTGTCAGATCCGGATCGCATCAACGCACTTGTGTCACAGGAGCTCGAAACAGAGCAGCCGTGGTGGATCGATGATGACGAGGAGGAGGATTTCGACGAAGAAGAGCAGAAACTCGACCAGAGTGCTCGCAGACCACCAATGCAAGAGGTCGCTTCCCTACCGGTGTTACCTCTAGACGCTGAAGGGAAACCGAAACCAAGCCCAACGCTCGTTTACAATATTGTCGCCGTTCTGTAAGTCCTCGTTCGAGATCAGCTCTGTCTTGCTCGTTGGCCTGACTCGACCACCCTTCTCACAGGATAGCATATTCGTACACATTACGAACGTTATCATTGACGTCATTCTCTGCGTTGTCACCACGTTCGAGTGAACGGATACCGGCGACCCAAATGTTTTCTCAACTCGTTCCTTTCCTCGTCGAACGCTCCACTACGACTCTCGACAATCTCGACAGTGCGATCGAGTATGTTGCGTCGAGGGAACAGTCTATCGTGCGTACATACTGTCTTGACGCTTTCGGGCGTCTTCTCTCGCTGACTCCTTCCGATCGCTTTCTGCTGCTCAAAGATCTCGAGCCCTCAACTTGTCGCTCTCCTCCTCCATGATCTCTCAAAGCTCCTTCAACCCTCTTCAATCTCGGAAAATACCGGCGGCTCAACAGCTGAAGCCATTTTAGCATCTCATCCTTCCGCCAACATCCTTCTCGCGCTTTCCGACCTGCATCACCTCTTTGCCTCTGTGACGGCGACTGCTCCAGCATCGACGACAGCCCCCACTCCGAAACCCTCTCTCATATCTCGACCTTCGACCATCACGCCTCTCTCGAAAGGGCAACGAAATCAAGCGTCGATGGCTTCGCACAAACTACTCTTCTACGCATCCTTCCTCGCTCATCCCAAATCGCCTGTCGATACTCGACTAGTAGCGAGTATAGCAAACCGAGCAGAACGAGGCGCGAATAGGAGGGAGGTGGAAGAACAGAAAAGGGAAGAGGCGACGAAACAGAGGAGTCAAGATATTTCGAGTAAATTGATTGTTGACGAGAAGCCGGGAGTTAGGTTTGCTGAGAAGGACGATGAGGTTGATAGTAAGCCTAGGATTGTAGAAATAGAGTAGAAGATTCTGCATTTTTAGCTCGCGGCTACAGTCGAGTAGAGAAAAAAAGGGGGAGAAAGAGAGAGAGAGGGAGAGAGAAGGAGGAAGAAGTTCTCTCGCTATCCCATCACTCTTTTGCTCGACTGCATCAGTTCGTATGCTTCGTAGTCTATCTGCCACTGCCCGCCTCACCTCTACACGAATCTCTCACCCTTCAATTCTCGTAGCTCCTTCTCGCGCTTACCTCAACATGTCCCGACAAGCTTCTACTTCAACCGCTCCTAGCTCTCCTCAGGTACGCTATCAACTCTTTCTTGCTCTCTGTGACCAACAGCTGACCCTACACTCGTTTGATTCAGCTCAAGAATGACAAACTTTGGTTAACTTCGGGTTTACTAAATGGTCAATGGACGAAAGGTACCGCTACTGAAACGTTCGAGGTCATCAGTGAGTCATTATCCCCTTCTTCTGTGCTTTCGAAGGACGAGAGTAGCTGATGAATCGTTCCTTCGGCCCCGCAAGACCCTGGAACTGGTAAAACAATGGGTTCCTTACCCGAGATGGGTGTTGATGACGTCAAGCAAGCTGTTAAGCATGCTGCTGAAGCTCTTAAGACCTGGCGCAAGACGACCGAGTATGAACGTGCGGCCATTTTGACCAAAATCTTCCAGTATGTTCTCTCATCCGTTCAGTCGCTCTCTTGCTGCCCAAGCTGACATATCTGCGGAATGCATAGACTGACGACTGAGAATCATGAAGATTTGGCCCAAGTGAGTTGGTGAAAAATCGCGAGAAGACTAAACGAGGCTGATCAATGTTGCGGGATTCGATAGATCATCACTGCTGAGAATGGAAAGCCTCTCGCTGACTCCCGAGGAGAGATCACTTACGGAGGTGAGTCTCGACTGAGCTTCTGATCCGCGCGTTCAAAGCTGATCCATATTCTCCTTGTCGACTCCACAGCTAGTTATTTCTCGTCAGTCCCGTCAAATTGCATGCTCTTGAACGTTGTCTGATCTTCCCCTGCCATTCATCCAGTTGGTTCGCGGGAGAAGTCGTCCGAAACTACGGAGATGTCATTCCTTCTGCGACAAAGGGTGTTCAAAATACCACGATCAAACAGCCTGTCGGTGTTTGCGGTATCAGTGAGTTAACTATCTCAACGATCCCTGACCCACTTGCCATACTGACAATTCGGTTCTCTCACAGTCACTCCTTGGAATGTAGGTCGAAGACTCGGAGATATCGATGCCTCGCGATACTGATATCTCGATCTTTCTCCTTCCTAGTTTCCCAACGCTATGGTCACTCGCAAGGTTGCTGCTGCCCTTGCCGCTGGAAATACTGTCGTTGTGAGTTCTTGCATCTCCACTTTTCCACCGTCCATGAAAGTAACGGTCAATCTCGTCCTCCTTAGCTCAAAGCACCCGCCGAAACTCCTTACTCTGTCCTCGCAATGGCCGATATCTGTCGACAAGCTGGTGTTCCCGACGGTGTGATCAACGTTATCACCACCTCGAAGCACACTGCCGACGTCGGAAAGGAGATGTGCGAGAACCCTTTGATTCACAAGATCTCATTCACTGGTTCAACCCGAGTTGGAAAGATCCTCATGAAGCAAGCTTCCTCTACTCTCAAGAAGCTTTCGTTCGAACTAGGAGGAAATGCTCCTTTCATCGTTTTCGACGATGCTGATCTCGACAAGGCTGTCGCTGGTGTGATCGCCTGCAAGTTCCGGTAAGCTTGTCTTGTCCTTCTCGCTTCCCGTCAAACCAGTTCTAACGTTCTCGTCGATTACGCAGTCAATCTGGTCAAACTTGGTAAGCATCTCTTGGAAAGTCATGACAAAGCGCTTGCGACTGACCCTCTCCTTCTTTGATAGCGTCTGCGCGAACCGAGTCTACGTCCAAGATGGTGTCTACGAAGCCTTCTCGCAAAAGCTTGCTGAAGCTGTTCGAAACTTCAAGGTCGGAGAAGGAACTGGAGAGGGAGTCACTCACGGACCTTTGATTCACCAAGCTGCTGTCGACAAGGTCGATCAACATGTTCAAGATGCTGTCAAGAACGGTGCAAAGGTCGTGGTAGGAGGAAAGAAGGTTGATCTTCCTGGTTACTACTACGAACCTACCGTTCTCACAGAGGTCAACTCTTGCGCTATCGACAACGAGGAAACTTTCGGTGAGTGACGCTGATATCATGATTTCAATTATGTCGTGCTGATGTTTTCTAATCACACAGGTCCTCTCGCTGCTCTCTACCGATTCAAGACTGAGGAGGAAGTTATCGAACGAGCGAACGATACCGAAGTTGGATTGGCTGGTTACTTCTTCACCGAGAACCTCTCTCGTCTTCACCGAGTGGCGGCTGCTCTCGAGGTTGGAATGGTAACGCTTCTTCTTTCCTCGCACCCCCTCAAACACCAACTGACCATGTCTCTCACACAGGTTGGCGCAAACACTGGAGCTATTTCGCAAGCAGCAATCCCCTTCGGAGGTGTCAAGGAGTCTGGTTTCGGTCGTGAGGGATCGAAATACGGTCTGCAAGATTGGCAAAACATCAAGCTTATCTCGATCGGAGGATTGTAAATCGCTTTCGGATCCCTTCGTACATAGGTCATTAGGGTTTGAGGAGTGGAATTATGTATATTGATATCGATCTAGCTCGTTCGTGGCCTCACCAGGGTGTGACTCATCGAGAGATGCGTCAAGTTCTGATCTTGCGGAGAGAGCGCGGGATCGCAACGCTCGAGATGAGTCCGCCGCATCGAGTTTGGACTGGTCACAGTTTATTGAGGCAGCTCCGACCAATGAAGTGCTCGATGGAGAGCGAGAGTGGGTTGATTCGACATTCGCGAACTGAGCTTCTTGGATCGCTCGTTACCTTCCGACATCGGCAACGAGGACGACGATGATCTTTCGGATGAGTTCGGGGCGCACTCCGAGACGAGAATCAAACGAGCACGACGAGAGACAGCGATCCTCTCGACGAAAGAGAGAAAGACAGCGAAAAAGGAGAGTTGCGAGCGAAAAGCGTTTGATTTTTTTCCAGCAGTAATGCAAAGGAGGTAGAGAGAGGTAGAGAGAGGTAGAGAGAGGTAGAGAGAGGTAGAGAGAGGTAGAGAGAGGTAGAGAGAGGTAGAGATATCAACAAAGAGGGAGAGAGAGTGCAAAAAAAGTTGTAAAGAGGCAACGGTAAAGATGTAGCTACAAGGTGAATTGAAAAACGAAAAGAGACGACCATCCTTCAAACGACGACGACGGCGACGACGACCCCAGGAACGAACAAGCGAAAGAACGAGAACAATCTTAATTCCCAAATCCATAAAGGGTCTTTCCGGCACGCTTGAGAGCGTAGACGACGTCGAGGGAAGTGACAGTCTTGCGTTTGGCGTGTTCAGTGTAGGTAACCGAGTCACGAATGATGTCTGAGTGCAAGGAAGGGGGAGTCAATACGAGAGCAGAAACAGAGAGAGAGAGAGGAAGAGAGAACGCACTCTCGAGGAAGATTTTGAGTACACCACGAGTCTCTTCGTAGATCAAACCGGAGATACGCTTGACACCTCCACGACGAGCGAGACGACGAATCGCAGGCTTGGTGATACCTTGAATGTTGTCACGCAACTATTGAAAGAGGGAAGAAATGTGAGTTCGGAGGTTGCGAAAGAGAAGAGTCGAGAGGGGAGCTTACGATTTTACGGTGACGCTTGGCTCCTCCCTTTCCGAGTCCTTTTCCTCCTTTTCCTCGTCCAGACATTGTTTAGTAGTGAGTTGAGAGTGGTGGTGGTTGAGTTGAGAGTTAAAGAGAGATTCGCCTTGAAAAAGTGGAGAAGTTGGATAAAAGTGATGTGAAGGGAGTCAAGAGTAGTTGTCCTGATTCTCGTTCAGTTTGTTTGGTTGCAAAGAGATTTCTGACTGAGCAACAGTTTAGCTGTTTATCGAGGGATTCGATTTTTAGGGCGCGCGTCCCAGATCTGATTTCAGGGGAGCCCACTTTTTTCAACCTCGACCTAGGTAGTACACTTGAAAGTGATTCGTCGACGTTTGCCTCTACCACCTTCACTTTGTTTACTTTCGCTTCAACTCGCAAAAACCTCTCTTTCGCCTCCTTCTCATCGCTTGTTCACTCTCTTTGCCCTCTCACTCGTAGCTTGAATCTATCTGCGTATCCTTGCACTCTTGTCTAGAAAGTTTCATCCCCTTCTGCCTCTTGTCGAAATTCTCTCCTTCGCTTGAAATACTCAATCTCTCCTTCCAATCGTTCAATCTCGTCGTACGCTCCCTCGAGCTTCCCCTTTTGCTCCTCGAGTTTCAAGCGCACCCGGCGAGAGAGTTCGTCCTTGCGAACAAACTTTGATGTCGAATTGTTGAGCGAGATTTCTCTCTCCCTGACTACTACCTCTGCGCTCGTCAGAGCATGCCATCAGACCTCGACATCAGCTCACTTGCGATCTGGCTGCACTCCCACAATCCGACGGCTCCTCTCGCTTCCCTACAAACTTCACTCAAATCGGACAAGCACCTCTCACTCGCTCTACATCAGCTCAAAGCAGCTATAGGTACACGTGAAAACGAACAAGATAGAGTTCACGATGCACAGCAGGCTCGTCAGAAGGTCAGCTCCTATCCTTCACTGCGATAATTTCCAGCTCCACTTCCGAATCTTTTAGAGCAGCTCTGAGCCCGTTTGAGCCCCCGAGCTGACTATGCGTGGTCATTCAGTAGATACAGACCCTCCGTCAATCGCTTTCTCGCCTCAGCGCACATTCGAATACGCTCTCAGATCGTCTGATTCTGGCAGAGACCTCCCTAGCGGCTCAAAAGCAACAGAACACTCTACAATTGCAGAGTCGTATAGATGAACGAGATGGGATGAAAGCTTTATGCTCGGTGTGGGAGGCGAGATGGCGAGAAGAGCGAACTTTGAGGGAAGAAGCCGAAGCAGCGTTGCGAAATCTCAGAAAATTTGATGGAAAGGTGGTGAACGACTCGAATGAACGATCCGGTGATCGACTGGTCCTTCTCAAAGGTACGCCCCTCATTCTGATGTTTCCCTCGCATGTGAAAAGGAGCTGAAGCGCATCTCGCAGGCTGTAGAAAGTCTCGGAAAGCGCCAGCTCCAGCAGACGAGGCTCCCGCAAACAACTCCAATCTGGATGACGCCATCTCTCGGGAGACGATTCTCGCTGATCTCACGAATGAGCTGGAATGCATGCGAGCTGAAATGCGGGAAATGACCAGTTCAAGGGTAGCAGAGGTGAGTCTTCTTGCAGTCTAAAGACACTCTCTCCCCATCTGCTCTGACACTGTTCGCTCGATAGCTCGGCCGCTTAACGATGGAATTGCAGCTACGACGGAACGAAATGTCACAACTCTACGCTTCCCTCGATCAGATTCTCGTATTATCACCCTCTCGTCTCGCCCCCACATACGACCGTCGCCAGACGGTTTCCGCAGATCACAACGACTCTCAACGGCATCGGATTCGCTCATCCTCTCCCCTCGTCGACCTTTCGACTGTCGGAACCGCAAACTCGCAGTTTCGCTCTCAATTCCAGGAGCCTGCTGCAGTCAGCAGGATCAACGCTGAAGAATCTGCCGAGACTGTCAAATTGGAGGAAGAGATTCGAGACATGGAGAGGAAGGTTGGTCAGAATTCGCTTTTCTGCGAATCGCTCCGGAAACTAAATCGGACGCTTGAGTAGATTCGGCAGCTCTCGGGTGCACCAGAGTCTGAGGGAAGTAGTATAGACCCCGAGGATGGCTTCGCTACGAAAGCGGGGGTCGTCGATGATTCGTGAGTTCTCATGAGTCTCTTACCCGGGAGATTTCGCTGACTTCTTGATATTTCAGATCATCTCGTAAGGACCTACTGCAGCTAGTCTCCGTGCTACAGAACGAGCTCGATTCTATCAAGCACGAGCTAGCTATAGCTGTTCACGAGCGAACACTTTTGCGGGAGCGATGCGAAGAGGTAAATCTCCCTACTTATTCCTTCTCGACTCAATTCGATCCTTACGTCTTTGGTTTTGTCGTGTTCAGCTGCAACAGACTACAGATCGCCAGAAAGACCAAGCTGAGCTCGAAGCGACAGCGCAAGCTTACATCGAACGTCTCGAAGCTGATCGATCTCGGTGAGTCCAACCCGAATCCATCCGTTCTCGCTCCCTCGAGTATCTGCTGATGGTTTCGCACATTGTGGCCCACAGATTATCACAACTGCTGACAGCGTCTGAAGCGGAATCGCACGCTCTCTCAGATCAGCTGGCAACTACTCACGCGCAAGTCAACGAACTCTCTCGCCGGGTGCGCTTGAAACTCGAGGAGCAAAAGGGGAAGCTCGAGGGAGCGTACGACGAGATTGAACGATTGGAAGGAGAGATTGAGTATTTCAAGCGAAGGAGAGAATTTCGACAAGAGGCAGAAGGGGATGAAACTTTCTAGACAAGAGTGCAAGGATACGCAGATAGATTCAAGCTACGAGTGAGAGGGCAAAGAGAGTGAACAAGCGATGACAATCCGCGAGAGAGAGGTTTTGCGAGTTGAAGCGAAAGTAAACAAAGTGAAGGTGGTAGAGGCAAACGTCGACGAATCACTTTCAAGTGTACTACCTAGGTCGAGGTTGAAAAAAGTGGGCTCCCCTGAAATCAGATCTGGGACGCGCGCCCTAAAAATCGAATCCCTCGATAAACAGCTAAACTGTTGCTCAGTCAGAAATCTCTTTGCAACCAAACAAACTGAACGAGAATCAGGACAACTACTCTTGACTCCCTTCACATCACTTTTATCCAACTTCTCCACTTTTTCAAGGCGAATCTCTCTTTAACTCTCAACTCAACCACCACCACTCTCAACTCACTACTAAACAATGTCTGGACGAGGAAAAGGAGGAAAAGGACTCGGAAAGGGAGGAGCCAAGCGTCACCGTAAAATCGTAAGCTCCCCTCTCGACTCTTCTCTTTCGCAACCTCCGAACTCACATTTCTTCCCTCTTTCAATAGTTGCGTGACAACATTCAAGGTATCACCAAGCCTGCGATTCGTCGTCTCGCTCGTCGTGGAGGTGTCAAGCGTATCTCCGGTTTGATCTACGAAGAGACTCGTGGTGTACTCAAAATCTTCCTCGAGAGTGCGTTCTCTCTTTCCCTTTCTCCTCTCTCTCTCTCTGTGTTCTGCTCTTGTATTGACTTCCCCCCTCCTTCCACTCAGACATCATTCGTGACTCTGTTACCTACACTGAACACGCAAAACGCAAGACTGTCACTTCCCTCGACGTCGTCTACGCTCTCAAACGTGCCGGAAAGACCCTTTATGGATTTGGGAATTAGGAAACCGCGCATCTTGTTCGTTGGGTCGTTGGGTCGTCGTCGTTGTCGTCGTCGTTTGAAGGGTGGTCGTCTCTTTTCGTTTTTCAATTCACCTTGTAGCTACATCTTTACCGTTGCCTCTTTACAACTTTTTTGCACTCTCTCTCTCTCTCTCTCTCTCTCTCTCTTTGTTGATATTTCTAACTCTCTCTACCTCTCTCTACCTCTACACCTACCTCCTTTGCATTACTGCTGGAAAAAATTCAAACGCTTTCTCTCCTTTCTCGCTGTCTTTCTCTCTTTCCTCGAGAGGATCGCTGTTTTTCGCTGTGTCCCGTTGCGCTCATCCCGGTCTGCGCTACAAAATCAATACGAGGTTCGTCGTTGTCGGGAGAAGCGAAAAGTTATTTCTTTAAGACGAGAACGGTCTCGCTTCTTCACTGAGTACTCGAGCATCAACAGCGAGACGCTATCTCACACAGCCGTCGCGGTCATCTTAATGAGTATGTGCAGAAAGTGCATATCGTGCTTTTCGCAAAAACAACACAGCTACTGGAAACAGACTCGACTACTCATCATCACTCTCGTCGACAACCATCCTCCTCCTGACTGCTCCTTGTCCACCCTTATCTTCCTTGTCAGAATCCGAACTGACGCTGTATTCTCGTTGTTTTCTTCGGTCTTTGCGTTTTCGTTGTTCGCGTTCGATCTGTTTGTCCGCTGCTTCAATCTCCTCTGCATCGTTATCGGACATTTGCATCTCCCTATCAAGCACAAAAAGGGTCAGTCTACGAAGAGCGAGAGAAGGCAAAAGGGAAAGGGAGCTTACTCGTCACTCTTCGCCAGGAATCCGTCCTCATCCTCGTCATCGCTGTAACCTCTGCTGAGTGCTCCTCCTCTGCCTCTCTTCGGTTGACTCCTTCTCTCTGAGTAGCTTCCTTCTCCATCTTCGTCGTCTTCCGAAAGATCCATTCCTTCGAGAGTGACCGCTTTCTTTCCCTTTCTTCCCCCTCGACCACCTCTCGATGCCTTCTGAGCCTCCTTCTTCGCTTTCTTCTGTTTCTCGATCTCCAACTTCTCTCGTTCCATCTTTGCCTTCTCCGGATCAGTCTCCAACATCATAGTCTTGATTCCTCTGCCCTTTACGCCGTACCTCGCCGCAACAGATCCTGCCAACCTCTTGTGGGTTTGTGAAGTCAAGGTCGATGGTCGGAAAGTCATCGTTCCTTCTAGAGACGCTTGCGCTTCGTACAATCGATTGTAGTCATGTCGTGCGGTGAGATAGGTGAGACCGTGACCTCGATTGACGTCGAACGTTGTAGGGGTGAGACCAATCTGCGAGGATGAAGGCGCGACGGGGTTCTGTGCTCGAGAGATATTGGCAGAGTGGTCGAGAGCGAGAGAGATGTCGAAGAGTTCAGAACCGAGTTGGAGGGAGAGGGAACCGTCTGACCATCGAACGATACGAGCATTCGATTGTTTGATCTAGGTCGGGGCAGAACAGATCAGCAGAGGTCAGAAAAGGTAGAGAGAAAGAGTGAGGAGACTTACGACTTGACCCAATTCATCTTTCGTCCATCTCCATCTGATGACATTCTCATCCGGTAAATGACCCTTTCCACTCTTTCCGCCAAGATTCGGCTTGACATCCTCTCCACCCTGACTCGACTCTTGCTGCGAAGCTTGTTGGGACTCGTCCTCGTTATCCTCGGGTTGCCAATTCTCTTCGTTCCACGCTTGAGTTTCCAATCCCAAGAAATTTGGTAATTTCGCATGCCAAACTTTGCCTCCCGCTGGTACTGCCAAATTCGCGAGAGGTACTTGAGCGATTCGTTCTTCGTGAGTGATCATTTGTTGCGGTCCTCCTCCAGCTTCTGAATCTTGGTCTGATCGAACAGCATCTTCGTCTTCTTCTCCGTACTCGAGGTGCTTTCGGCGTTGTCGCTCTTCCTCATCAATATCTTCATCTTCTTCACCTCGTTCTGGTAGTGGAGGAGGAGTGGGAAGTTTGGGTTCGACACCGTGATTCATCAAACTATGAAAGAATGCGAAAATATCAGCACTTTCCAGCTAACTCGACGGGAGGGAAAGTTGCTCACTCGTCATCGTCATCATCATCATCTGCACCGTCTCCAAACAGATCATCCCCTTCTACCTCTTCTTCCTCCTGATCATCTTTCATCTTGTCCTCCTGTTGTTGCAACATGAAGGAAGCGGGGGGTACCGGCAGTTCGTTGACATCTGTACTTCCAGGTACAGGTGCAGCGCCTTCCAATTGACCAGTCGCTCCTTTCGGGTATAGTTCTGGAGGAGGAGCGTCGGAAGGGAATTTGTCTGATTCGAGAGTGTGAGGTTGTACTGGGTTGATCAGGTCATTGTTGACTCCTTCATCGAAGCCTGTATCGACTACTGGATCCATTCTGGGTCGAGTGGAAGCGAGGTGAGAGTGTTGGAGGAAACAAGAGATTCGTTTCATCTTTTGGCTCAACCCATTCACTACTGATACGCTCTGCACGCTCATTCAATTTCTGGACAGTAGCAGACTCTACCACTAGACCCTTCAAGCAAGCCCTCGCTGTTCCCATCCTTCCTCGCCTCAATTTCGATCAACTTGCAACCTCGCTCCACCTCCCGATCAACCTGAACAATGGGAAAGAAGACTGATAAGCTCTACGTGACTCATGTACGCTAACCTGTCAAAAGGCTGTCCAAACCGAATCTTCGCTGACTCGCTCGTCTCCCTTTCTGCAGACTGAACATTCGGGAGAATATGGACAACACACTGCTGGAGGAGTAGGTGCAAAGCGACGAGATGTCATCCTATCTAAACTTCCCTTCGACTGGTATGCTCTCAACGTTCGCTCGTGAGGAGTCTCTCACTGACTTCTGCGTTCTCTCCTGTTCTCTAGTTGCGCTCTCACTCTCAAACCTTTCGAGACACCTGTCGCTACTCAAGATGGAACGATCTACGAGTTGCTGGCGATCATCCCCTTCCTGAAACAGCATGGGACAGATCCTATGACGGGAAAGAAGTTGTCAGCTGGAGAATTGATCAAACTCAACTTCTTCCAAAATGCCGAAGGTGTACGTCCCAGTCCATCTGAATTGCTCCGTATAATGACGCTGATGCAGGGATTCCAATGATGTACAGCAATATCACGATCCCGTAACTTTCAAGATTTTCAACGACCATACAGCAATCGCTGCTATCAAGACTTCTGGAAACGTTTATGCTCGGGAATCTATCGATAGGTTGAACCTCAAACCTCAGAATTGGAACGATCTCATGACGGATGAACCATTCGTCAAGAAAGATATCATCATGTTGCAAGATCCTTTAAATATTCAAGCTAAAGATCGTCAGTTCTCTTCCGGACTCATCACTAACCGTGTTCCCGGTACTGATCAAGTCCCGGTATCGGAGCTAATAGTGAGCAAGTTCGATTACGTGAGACGGAATCTCGAAGTTCAAACTGAGGAGAACGCTCTGAGTGGTATCAATGTCGAAGCGAGTGGGATTGGACGAGTGCTCAAATCAATCGCAGATAAGGAGAAGAAAGAGAATGATGTACGCTATCCGTTTATTGTGGCTGGTATCGATCACAGTAATACTCAACTCTCATTGTTGGATTTAGGCTAAAGGACCGAAACCCTCTTCATCGACTTCGCTTGCCTCGACCTCCGCCGCACCAAAACCTTCCGCCTCCACTTCAACCTCATCCCTAATCTCCCAATCTTCCGGCCCCGTACCCTACAACACCGCAACAGTCTCAACAAACCGAACTGCCGCTTCTTTCACCTCGACCTCTTCAGCTCTCTCCACTTCCGTAGAGAATGCTCTGTGGGACGAAGAAGATCTGATGTATGAGCAAGTGAGGGAGAAGGGAGAGAAAGGTTATGCGAGAATGAAGACTAATTATGGGGATTTGAATTTGGAGTTGTACGCTGAGAGGGCTCCTAGGACTTGCTATAATTTCCTTAAGGTACGCACGACATGATTCAGCTCTTCTCTGATTCAATGCGAGACGCTGAGATCGCGTTGTATTCGTACAGTTGGCACAAGAAGGGAAATATCAGAATATCAAGTTTCATCGATTGATTCCTGGATTCATGCTACAAGGAGGAGACCCTACTGGTACAGGTCGAGGAGGTGAATCTATCTGGGGTAAACCATTCGAGGATGAATATAACGTTCGTAACGCTCGTGCGTACTTCTCCCTCTTCTCAGATTTCGACGGGAACCGATAAAAGCTGACCGAGCAATGAATCACATAGACAAACATGATCAACGGGGAACGTTGTCGATGGCGAATAGTGGACCGAATACGAATGGTAGTCAGTTCTTCTTGACTTTCAGGGATCAATGTCCTCATCTCGACGGTAAGGTTCTTGTCCCTCTCTACCTTCTTTCACCAAACACTGATTCAATCCGTCGTCAATAGGTAAACACACGGTATTTGGTCGATTAGTAGGAGGACAAGACGTTTTTTCGAAACTCGAGCGAGTACCAATCGATCCCGCGACAGATCGACCTCTGAAACCGGTCATCCTCGAAGATGTTCAGGTGTTTGGAGATCCGTTCGAGGAGTACAAGCAGCGGCTAGGGAGACGATTGAAGAGGGAGGAAGAGGAACGGTTGGGGAGAGGAGAGAAGGAGAAGTTAAAGGAGGAACGGAGAAAGGATCGAACTACGTGAGTTCACTCTCCCTTCTAACCTGTGATCCTGCGTTGCGAGAGAGCCTCGGCTGATTGCTCGCGTCTTCGCGATACAGATGGTTTGGAACGAATCTCGCCGCTGCACCAACAACGACTCTCGAATCTGCCGCTCTCCCTTCCGCCGCGAAGGGTGTCGGAAAGTACCTCTCAAACCCATCTGCCGCACAAGTCCCCATTTCAGCATCGATCAAACGGAAAGAACCATCTTCGACACCGAGAACGAGCGATTTGTTTGCTGAGCTAGGGGGAGGGGGAAATGAGGGAGGAGGTGCGCAGAAGAAGAAGAAGAGAGCAGGAGGATTCGGCGACTTCTCAGCATGGTAGTAATTCTCCCTTCTTGAATCAAGATATTCGAAACCTCTTTCCTTTCAGAATGATCTCTCTCAATTCGAGGTATCGAGGAGAGTAGAGAGAGAAACGACAATCTTCTATGATTATGCGAGTGTAGCTAGGCGATACAGGGATATGGAAATTAGGAATAGGTAAAAGTAGTGTCTGTAGTGGAGCGTCTCAATGCGCTGGTGATGTCCTCGGCCAAAGAGAAGTCCCTCCGACGCCTGAACATAGCTCGTGATCCGTCAATAGGTCTCTTGCGAGCACGTCCTGTCGAGAGCAGCGAATGAGCTTCACTTCGCGAGTTCGAATGGAGAGAGGAGACGAACGATGTAAGCTGAACCGTAATCTGCTACGCCGAATGAGAGAAGAACAGTGTCGTCAAGGAAGCCGTGATTCAATCCCAAACCGTGTCGATCAGTCGGATGATCCCCTGCAAGGAAAGAGTACTCAAGCTCAGCCCATAATTCGACGAGGTTGGGAAGAGAATTCGCTCACAAGCCATAGATACGGTGAAGATTGGATCGGCTTGATTCGTACCGAGGTAGGTGAGAGGTTTAGAAACTGAGAGGTAGTTGTAAGGTGAAGTGACGTTCCAAGTCACCAGTCGACTGGGATTGGCAAACGAGATCAGCTAGCTCCGTTTCTGGAGAGAGGGAAGAGCTGGACTTACCGAACATAGTGCAGATAAGGTAGAGGATGATACTTGATGTGAATCATACCGATCAGAACGGTATTGTGAACATCAGGTTTACATTCTCCCCTCTTGCATAACGTCGCTCGGAGCAAAGGTGTAGCGTGATGAAGGTGCACTCGATTCATGTCGGGTCCAAGGACGTCGGTGAGACAGTTGTGCGTAGGTGCGAGAGGATCGAGAGGTCGTAGAGTGAGGTTTGGGACGTATTTGTAGATTTGCTGAGGTACGAGCGAGACGTGGAAGAAGAGCTGTGGTACAAGGCAAACCAATGAGTGACCGACAGGAAGCAGCTGAACTCATTGTTGTCCCGAACTCACCTCGTCGTTCTCGCCGAGGAAAGGACTCCAGTTCTTCTCGATGTTGAATTGGTTTTCGCGAATCAGATCTGTTGCGAGGGAGGGATTTATCCGAGTCAGCAAATACAGCGGTTTCACTAAAGCTGCTTTCTCCACTCACCAGTCTGTTCGGGAAACTTGATCGGAGCGCTCCATCCCGCTCGTTTCAATGCTTTCGTCAATCCAGGAATCACCATTCTGTCAAATCGAAATAGTTTGAGTAAGTTGGAGTCGTCGCAGAAGACTGACATTAGCTTACCTTGCATCAATGATGAAGAGAGCACGACAGATGTTTGGGGAGCGACCCGTTTGCGAATAGATCAAAAGAGGTTGACCATCGTTCGTCATGAATAATCGAGGATCTTCGGGTCCAATGAACTGTTCAAGCGAACCATCCGACTCAGCGCGATCTCGCAATGGGTTAGAGAGATTGAACGAACCTGATCATAGACTGGATCGTGACATCTCAGATAATCAACCTTTCTCTTCGCCGGTAAATCCAGCGTTTCCAAATCCGACTCTCTCGCCAAGTACGGCAGCTCCAAGTGCGCTCGTTTCATCGGTAATAAGAAGCAACCCAACACTTTCTCCCATCTCGTATCCTCTCCGTTGATCTGTTCATATTTCTCTTCTCCTCTCGCAACCAATAAATGCCTCCAACCGAGTCCCACTGCATCTGGAAGCACGAGTACTGAAGGGTTGAAGACTCCTCCGGCATAAGGATCGATCAGGTTGATGTAGCCGAAGGGATTCGAAACCGATGTCAAGACTTTCGCTTTGTTTACTTGTCGAGATGCGGGGACCACGAGGGAGTTGAGGAGGTAGGGGTCCCTGTTCGGAGAAGACTGGGTTGCGTGCGGATCAGAGGAGGAAGTGAGGATAGAGTGGGAGCGAAGGGCAGAGAAATGACCTTTTCGAGCGATGGAGGATGCTGAAGGGGCGAGGAGTAGGTACAGAGAGATCAGAGAGAAGGTCGCGATAACCAGTATTCTTCTTCGACGAGGTATAGTCGAAGTGAAGGATCTTATTGAAGGGCTCGGGGAGAAATTTCGAAAAGATGAAGCGGAGGAAGTTGTATCGCTCAATCGAGTTCGACGGACTTGCGAAGCGAGACTGCCGAAAGGCTCCACGTATCAGTTATACAATGTAATTTTCAAACAATCGGGAGGAACTTACCCTGACCATCCTTGCTTATCGAAACTTCTTCGCCAGGATCTCAACGCCATTTTCAATCTCGCTAGAAGTTGTTCCCATTCTCCCTCTGCCCTGTATCCTTCCTGCCCTTTCTCTGCATTGTCTCCATTACTGTTTCCATTCCTGCAAGTGCCGTTTTGATCGGAAGAAGAGGTAGATCTTGTGCGATTCGAAGGAGGAACCGAATTGGAAGGGCAAGGGGAGACATAAGCTGCTTTGCCTTCTTCTACATCTTCGGGACTGATCGGTGAGGTAGTTGGCGTTGTCAAGGCTGTAGAACTTGTCGTGATCGGAGGTAAGGAGGAAAGATCGAATTGATTTGAACCGTTGAGGGAAGAAGCCTCTGAACTTGGACTCAACGGAGTCGATGACTCGTACGCCGCTCTGTGAGCGTACGAGGATCGATCAGGTCCTCCTCCCGTCAATTGGCGTGACATACTCGCCTTGACAACTCCTTGACTTGAAGTTGACCGTTGGATCTCTTTCGTGAAGGTGAGCCGAGGCGTGACAGCCGTCGAGAGGGCGGCCTGACTCTACAGTAGCCTCTTGCGGCTGAGTGTGATGGTCGTCGAGCAAACGCAGCGTAATGAAGGAGTTGGAAAAGGAGATGAAATGATCGCAGGCAAAATCGCAGATCTCGCTTCTCTCACAAGAAAATACAAGGAGTAGCTTGAAATTCATCTGAGTCATATCATTGCCAGCCTAGTTGAGCAGGAGATTCATTGGGAAGAGATAGCAGAGTGAAAATTTCAGAGAGAGCATTTTTTTCGAATGGAAACTTTTGATCAACCTCATCACTCACAACTTGACCTAGACGGGCAGGATGGCAGATGTAAGCACCAATGAGCTATTTTTGAGGGTTTCAGAGCTGTCAGACTGATTCCTGCTACTCTGTTGCTCTTTGTACAGCCCGCTTTCACTCAGTCGCTTTTCGCGACTCTCGAACAAACTATCGCCCCTGACACACAGGTTATCAAGGCTGTATGTATGACTTCATCCAAGCTAGCTACTTTTGCTCTCAGGCTGATTTGAACTTCTCCTTGTTACAGGCTACCGTTCAACTCAACAACCATTTCTACACTGATGCTCGCTGCGTTCCTTCCCTCTTTGAAATCGGTACAAGCGGTCCCAATGTTGCTGTGAGTAGAATCCCTCTACTTCTGCCCTCTTTCCCGGGAAGCGACAATTGTCCAAATTCACCTTTCCTGCTGTCCGAATCTCACCCTGATCTTCGTTTGCCCTCTTTCGATAGCTTCGACAACTCGCTCTCGTAGAAATGCGAAAGCGTGTCTCAGCGAAGAAGAACAAGCAATGGCTTTCGCAACCTCAAGAAGTTCGCACCGCTATTAAATCTCGACTTCTCGATTCTCTGCTCACTGAAACCAAGTAAGTCGATCATACTTCGTATACGTAGCTCATCTACTTATCCTCGAATGAATCGACTGACAGCGGACAAGCTCGTGCTGCTGGAACTCGTCTCGTTTCCGCCTTGGCCAAAATTGAACTTCAAAACGGTGTTTGGCCTGAACTTCTTCCCTGGCTCTTCCAAATGTCCTCTTCACCAACTTCCGCACACCGTGAAGTCGCCCTCCAAACCATCTTCATGCTCCTCGAGACTATCGCCATCGCTCCTTCGACTCCCGGAGGATCTGCTCAATCTCAGATCCCTCAACTTCTCGCTCTCTTGACCCGAACGCTCAACGATCCCGAATCTATGGGAGTACGAGTGTGGAGTATCAGGGCGCTGGGCAAACTGTCAGAGTTCCTCGAGGTCGGTGAAGATGCTGAAATCGTGAGTACTTTTCCTCTCCTCGCAACTTGTCATGTCTACTCACCTACTTTTGTATTGCAGGCTGCTTTCCAAAATCTCGTTCCTTCGATTGTCAACGTTCTCTCTGCCGCTCTCGAAGAATCCGACGAAGCTTCCTCCAAATCCATCTTCGAAATGATCGAATCCCTCACCCTTTCCGAAGTTCCTCTCCTTACCCCTCATCTCGCCAACCTCGTCCAATTCCTCATGACGGCTTCCGCCAACGCCAACTACGAGAACGATCTCCGAATCATGGCTCTCAACTCGCTTCTTTGGGTCGTCAAGTTCAAGAAGTCGAAGATTCAGCAACTCAACCTCGCCGGTTCGATCATCACTGCCCTTCTCCCCATCGGTGCCGAACCTGAGCCCCTCGATGTCGACGACGATGTTCCTGCCCGTACCGCTTTCCGAGTCATCGACGTTCTCGCTACCTCCCTTCCTCCCGCTCAAGTCTTCCCTCCTCTCTTCGAACAAGTCCGAACCCTCGCCTCTTCCCCCGATGCCGGACTCCGAAAATCCGCTATCACTGCTTTCGGTGTCGTTGTCGAAGGTTGCTCGCTCTTCATCCAGCCTCATCTCGAGAGTCTTTGGCCTCTCATTCAAGGTGGACTTCAAGATCCTGAGGTTATCGTTCGAAAGGCCGCATGCACTGCTCTCGGATGTCTCTGTGAGATGCTTGAGGAGGAGTGCGCCAAGCAGCACGCTATGCTTCTTCCCGTAAGTTTCACCTCATTTTTCCCTTCCTGCGAACCAAACTCACACCATTCTCATGCTCCAACAGCTCATCTCGAAACTTATGGGAGACCCAGCTACTCAACGACAAGCCTTGATCGCTCTCGACTGCCTCCTCGAAGTCCTCGGTTCCGATATCGAGCCTTACATCCCTTCTCTCATGGACGCCCTCGTTCAACTCCTCGACTCTGCTCCTCTCGCCATCAAGGGTACCGTTGTTGGTGCTATCGGTTCCGCGGCACACGCCTCGAAGACCAAGTTCGCCCCTTACTTCCCTGCCGTTATGGAACGACTCGTCCCCTGCCTCCAGCTTACCGAGGAAGGAGAAGAGCTCGACCTCCGAGGTGTCTGCCAAGATACCGTCGGTACTCTCGCTGAGGCTGTCGGTCCTGAGCAATTCCGACCCTACTACGCTCCTCTCATGCAACACGCTCTTCAAGCTATCGGAGTTCCCAACGCACCAAATCTCAAGGAGTGCAGTTACATCTTCTTCGCCGTCGTCTCCCGAGTCTACAAGGAGGAGTTCGCTGCTTACCTCCCCGCGATCATGCCCATCCTTCTCGCTGCCATCGGTCAAGAAGAGATCGACGAATCGACTCTTCTCGGTGAATCTGCCAACCCCTCCGACTTTGCGACCGGTCTCGACGATGATGAGGACCCCGACTTCGAGGATGTCGATGAGGATATCGATTCGGATGATGAGGAGGCGATGTTCAAGGCGTCGACCGCGATCGCTATCGAGAAGGAGTGCGCTGGAGATGCTCTCGCCGAAGTGTTCGACCACACTGGAAAGGCGTTCCTTCCTTACATCGAACCCTCGGTCAAGGCCCTCATGCCCGGACTCAAGCACCACTGGCACGACGGTATCCGAAAGTCTTCGGTCGCTGCTCTCCTCGGTTTCATCTCGACTCTTAACCGAATCACCAACCCTCCCAAGTGGACCAAGGGCAGTCAATCCGTAAGTCTGTCTGACTCACAAGCACTCGCAGATAGCTGACAATCTCGCTCACAGGCTCCTCTCGGCGCTGATGTCCGAACACTGATTCAAGCTGTCATGCCTGAGATCATCGACATCTGGGCTGATGAGGACGAGCGAGATGTTGTCAACGAGCTTTGCAACTCCTTCTCTGCTCTCCTCATGAGTGTCGGTCCCGCTTCGATTGTTCCCGAATGTGAGCTCAAGTCTTCTCTCTTCGCATGATCGACTCTCATGCTCCTCTGGCAATCACAGACGTTCAACCCATCTGCGAACAAATCTCCCTCATCCTCAAGCGAAAGGCAGCATGCCAAATCGACGATGATGAAGATGAGGCAGCCGTCACCGCCGGAGAACAATCAGAATACGATGCCGCTCTCATCGGTGCTGCTTGCGACCTCGTTGGCTCCCTCGCCAGTACTCTCGGTGCCGATTTCGCCCAACTCTTCCCTGCCTTCCAATCCGACATGACTTCCTACTACAAGTCTGACCGATCCACCGCCGACCGATCGACTGCCATCGGTTCCCTCGCCGAGGTTGTCAACGGAATGGAGACTGCTTCGACTCAATTCGCCGAATCCCTCTTCCCTCTCTTCCTCCAAGCTCTCGCCGATCCCGAGCCAGAGGTTCAATCGAACGCCGCATTCGCCATGGGTTCTTTGATCTTCCACACTTCGACCGACCTCTCCTCTCAATACCTCACCCTCCTACAAGCTCTCCACCCTCTCTTCTCCCTTCCCGACGATGGACAATCGAAGCACGAGAACGCGAAGGATAACGCTTGCGGTGCCGTCGCTCGTATGATGCTCAAGAACCAAGCTGCCATGCCTCTCGACCAAGTCCTTCCTCTCTTCCTCGGATCCCTTCCTCTGAGGCGGGACTACGCCGAATCCGAAATGGTCTTCAACGCTATCCTCACCCTCCTCCAGCAACAAAACCCTACCGTCCTCGCCTCCCTCGATCACGTTCTCGCCGTCTTCGCTTCCGCTCTCCAATCGACCCAAGGTGATGTCTACTACCCAAGTGGAGACGCTCAAATCACCGTCGAGAACAAGAACCGATTAGTCGAACTTGTCAAGGCTTTACCAGCAGACAAGGTTCAACAAGCCGGTCTCGCTGCTTACCTCTAAACGGTTTCCTCTCTCTCTTCATATACTAGAAATCTGTTCTTACTTTCTACTACCTCTCTTCTTTCGCATTCTCTCTCTCCCCCTAATATACCCCTCTCGTTTCCTTTTCATCGTGAATCACTTTCTATCTTCGTTCCATTTTTCTCCTTCCTCTCGTCTCGCCTCTTATTGTTACAATTCTCTCGAAAAGGCGATCAGATCGTTCGCAATGATCTTCTCTTTCTCTCCTCGTGCCGCACGTACCGAGAGTGAGAGTGAAAACAAGGTTGCGATGAAGAAAAACTACTGTCCGTATGAAAACAAGCAGAAACGAAGAGATAATCACTGTGGAAGTCTGATCTCTCCTTCGACGACTTCCTTCCTTGCCTGATACTTCCTCCATCCGAACCTACCAGCGTAAAACAATCCAGCGAAGAAAGCCGTCGTAATCGTCAAATCGATCAACCTCGCTGCGATTCGCGATAACAGTCCAGGTCGTTCGCGTCGTCGTGACCAACCGGGAGGGAGATTGGTGTTGTCGTGGTCGGAGGGCTTGCCGGGAGAAGGTCGAGAGGGAGTCGCGACGTCGAAGAGGAGTCGCTGAGTTGAGGGGGAAATGGGAGTCACGATGACCAGGTTGTTGTGAGGAGCAGGTTCCAGATTTGCGAGGTGAGGAGCGATACGAGCGTCTGTAGGGCGAATTCCGAGGACTGAGTATACTTGCTAAGAGAGTACTCAGTCTGATTCCGCTCTTACCTAAAGCTTTCACCCAATCTTCTCTACTCGCTCCAGCTTTCATTCCATCTGCCGAGATCTTGACAATCTTGACCTGTTTATTAACCGCTCCTTTCCCACAAGTATTCCTCCAACCTCTCGCCCAAGACAAAACTGTTCCCTCGAGCGCCGCTTCCTCCACAACGGAATCCTTCGCTTCCTCGTAGTAATCCCTCAACGTCTTCGCTACCTCTTGACCTTCCGTCTCAGGGATCGTCTCGTTTGAACGAGGGAGTAAATCGAAATCCGAATATTCGAGAGATCGTTCGTCCAATGCGAATATGTTCAATGGTCCACATGGATGAAACCCGGGAATGAAAGCGACCATATCAATCCGCTTTGTGAACTCATCTTTGAGTCCGAGGAAAGAGCGAGGGTGGGAGAAAGCTATTAAGGGGTCGTGCCAAAGAATGGGGTTAGTCAGCTTGACAACGAAGGAGCGGTGGTTTCAGAGCAGGTACATACCTAGTAGAGGCTGTGGAGAGTCGAACAAGCCAGCTAGGGCGAGAGGGAGTACAGAGAGAACCGCGAGAGATGACAATTTCATCATTGAACTTGAGGGGCGATGAGTTCTGGCGCTTCGAGAGGAGCGCTGATTCTCTAAGAGAGGTCCTGATCTATCGTGTAGGCGATTCTGAGAGGTGCGTGAGAGGAGAAGTGTAAGGCAGGAGGTTAAAGGAGGTCATTTGGCGGGAAGTTGCAACGACTTCGCGAATTCGTAAAGCCAAAAGATAGGTGTCATCGAGCTAGAGTAGTTCTACGAGCAACGAAGCGGACGACCGAGAAATTCGATGAGCAGAAGAGTGTACAACACATCGTCCTAAAAACAGAGGATTGCAAAGTTGGGAAATGAGACTGAAGTACAAAGTGAAAGCTATAGATGAATGAGAGTAGGCCGAAGATTGAGCAGGTATTAAAAGGGGAGGGGATCTAAACAGAAAGTAAGGGAGAGAAGGGAGAGAACAGAAGCTTGCGAAAATCAATTTCCGAATCTACAGCTTCTTCTCTTCCGTCGCTGCTGGTGCTGGTGCTGTTCCTGGGGCGGCAGAGACGATAGGAGGAGTCGATGCACCACTCTTTGTCGGTTTCTTTCCCTTCTCCTTCCTCCTCGCATTCGCATCCGCAACCAATTTCTCCATTTGTCTCCTCTCTTCATCCCCTGCTTCTGGTACAACCGCTTTCAAGATCGCTCCGATGAACAAGATCGCTTTAGCTCGATTCATCAAGATAGTTTCAGTGATTTCCGATGATTCCTTCGCGAGAACTGTCAAAATACACTCTATCTCCTCAGCAAACGCCAAGATAGATCATGAGAACGAAGAGAGAGTACTGACCAGTATCAACAACCTGTCTCAACACGGCGCTCAATTCGAACTTACTCCCCTTCCAAGCGACCAATAGCAAGGTCCCACTCAACTCTTGCTCCAACCTCGCCATCTCGTCTTCTCCCAAATCTCCATTCTGTTGTCGTTTCTCCAAATCAACCATCGCACGTTGAACGTCGAGCCCCGTAGAGAGGAAAGACCATCCTTCTTTGAGAGTCGTTCCCTTCTCTTTCATGCGGGACCAGAAACCGGGGAGACCAAGAATGTTTGAGGAAGGCTTGCGGTGGAGCTTGATGTATGAGTTGGCCTAACAAGATGAGTGATGTGTGAGCTAGAATTTCGATTGAGGGAGATGGGAAAAGGTAGAGGAGAACGTACTTTTTGCATATATATTTCTCCGATCAAATGACACAATTCTATTCACGTACATCGTCTCCTTCATCAGCTTCTATCATCTTCACGAATGCGAGCGGAAGTGAAGACGACTCGCCAACTCCGAAAGACTCCAAAGCGAGATCATGACTTTCCTCTCTAATCCTTTCCGCCCACCTTTTAGTCTCGGCATCGTCTTTTTCACCCGGATTCGTAGCCTCAACGAAACCCCTCACTCGATCCCTCAATTTCGCAGCCAACGTCTCGATCCGCTTTCGTTTCTCTTCATAACTCTTCTTCTCCTCTTCGTACGCTTTCTGTTTTTGTTCGGGAGTGAGCTTGGGGGGTTTTCCGGCGAGATGCGATTTCGCGTGTTGGTGTTCTTTTGAATCTTTCGAGGTGGAGGAAGAGGCGGGAACGGAGGATTGAGCACCGGCAACTGAGGGAGAAGGTTCGGAGGTGGAGACGGGAGTGGAGGAGGAAGGAGGATTGGTGGTGGAAGTGGTACCGGTAGGAGTGACGGTGGGAGCAGCTTGAGGTTCGACGTGAGCTTCGTGGTGAATCGTCGACTGTTGAGGAGTAGCAGTGGTTGGTTTCGCAGTAGTCGAAGTCGAATCAGTTTCAACCTGTGCGCTCAAGCCTCGGTGACTCAGCAACATCACACTAGTAACGAAGAAGAATCGAGCGTACCTTTTCTTTATCCTGTTTCTTTTCCTCTTCCTCTGCCTGTTCGAAAGCCTTCGAAACTTCTTTCCCTAAACTGATTTCACCAATCCAATCCTCGAACGCCTTCCCTCCGAACAGCTGACTGAACAATTCTCCTGGGTTGGGCATAGCTTCCTCTCCTCCTGCTTCTCCCATTCCTGCTGATTTTCCATACTTGTCGTAAACCGCTCGGGAGTTCGAGTCACTCAGAATACTGTAAGTTCGGGACTCAGTCGACTACTCAGCATGTCACGAGAGATAATAGTAGCGAGGAGAGACGTACGTATAGGCTTCCGATATTTCTTGGAACTTGAGTGCTGCGTCTGGGTTGTTCGGGTTCTTATCTATCGACACTCTCCTTCTGGATCAGCTCTTCGTTCTGCCACACGCAATAAGAGCAAGAGTTACGCACCTGGATGAAACCTGACTGCGAGTCTTCGATAACTCTTCTTGATTTCAGCATCTGTTGCATCTGCTTTCACTCCGAACAATTGATAGAATGATGGATCTTTGATCTTGTCACCATCTCGAGATAATCCGACATCGTAGTCTCCTCCTGCGACTGGTGCCGAGGTCGATTCGGGAGTCGTCATTTGAGTGAATTGGAGAGGAGAGGGAGGGAGGGCGAGGCTGTGAAGACCGAGGTTTTGTGGACTGAGGGAAGGTGTGAAAGCTAGGTAGAGTTGCTTTGACTATTGATGAAATGAAGCCAAAGCGAGCGAATCTGGTGGAGAGGAGAGAGTAAAAAAACAGCGAAGCGGAAACAGAGGAGAACAGTTTGACTACCCCGAAGCTAGTAGCGAATCTCATCCCGGCTTCCTCTCCTGCAGCAGACCACTCCACTCACTAACTACACTATGTCTCTACTACGATCCTCCACCTTTGCACGAACGGCTCTCCGATCAAGACAAAGTTTAACTCAAACAAGGTTGGCTTCTGGAGGTGCACACTTCAATGAACCTACTGGTTACCTCTTTGGAGAAAAGGTACATTCTCCACAAACACTTGATTACTCGTAGCTGGATATAACAGGCGATCGAAATTCGGACAGAGGCAGATTCAGAGACTTCGGATTGATCAAAGAGTTATCATCAACCTCTTGATTCAGTCTAAGAGCTGAGCAGGGGGGGATTAGCAGAGGTGACAGGTTGAAGCTAGTGAGCAAGCCCTCTATCTTTCGTAGCGATACTGACTCTTCCTTCCGTTACTCCACTCATTTCGCAATTTCTCATCTCATTAGCCTCCCGCACCAGGTACGTTTCTCTCTCTCTTCATTGCCATCTTCGCAAGACGTGCTAATGTACGAGTGTGAAAACGCGCAGGTAAGAAACGAGTTAGAGAAGATTGGGAAGCGATTTATTACTGGGGGATGTTTGGAGGGATGGCATTGGGAGGTGTATTGATCTATTACAAACCTGATACTTCGTACGTCGTTCTCTCACGCTTACTCTATTGCACTTCGAATGCGGCTGACCTTTGAAGATGGGATGTGAGAATAGGATCGAGGGATGGGCAAGGCAACAAGCGAAAGAGAAAATGGCCGCTGCAGGTCAAACCGTACGCATGTCTCTTTAAGTCTGCATCTGTTTTTCGTCAATATAGCGACTGATGTGACCTTGTCGGGTGTGTACAGCCTTCATACGAGAAGTCTTCGTAGATTTTCTGCTACTTTCTCCTTGTTTCTCTGTTTTCTACTGTTCTTCCCTCTGTTCTTCCTCTGCGCTCGAAATACCAAATCAGGCTGTTTCCATGTCATTGAGCGCAGTCTTGAGTGAGAGAATGCATAAACTTGCGAGGTTCTTGAGACTACATGCAAAATTTCTCATCTCTCACTTTGTCAACTCCAACTTCCACCACTCGCTCGATCTCGTCAATTCGGAGGAGAGCATCATGAAATTAGATGCAACAGGTACGGCCGTCTCCCTGACACATGCTCGCTGATCCTCAGCTCGAGAAAAAGAATCGTTCATCTCTCAACTTGATCTGCTTCTCAGACCGCCAGCTGACCAAGGCTGCCTGATGTGGGATGTATAGATCTGAGATATATTTCTACCGATGCATTCAGGGTCTTGTCAGCTGTGAGTCTCCTTCTAACTCCCTCCTTCAAAAAAGTTCATCAAACTCACCTCTGTCCTCTCTCCCTTCCTCTCCCTTACCACCTCCCGACACCTTACCTACGCTACTCACTCTCGCCCCTTCTCCCTCCCTTCCGCTCGCCCCGACTATCCACTCGAAAATATTCCTCAGGTCGAACAAGGATCCAAGAACCACGAAGTAGTTCCCTCACCCTTGATCGCACAACTCTCCGGAGCGCGTAGTGGAGGAGTAAACAAAGCTTTGGGAGAATTGGCAAAGAAGAAACTAGTAGGAAAAGTTCAAAATATAAAATGTACTCTCTTTTTCTCTCTCTCTTCCCCCCTCTCTCCTCATTTGCGATTTCGAGACTGATGTGAAAGAGCTTGTTGAGGGGAATAGATGAGGGTTATAGGTTGACTTATGGTGGGTATGATTTCTTGGCTTGTAGGACTTTTGCAAAGAGGGATACGATTTATTCAGTTGGGAATCAGATTGGTACGGGAAAAGAATCTGGTACGCTCAAGCTTTCTCTGTTACTGCTGCTTGACGAAAGAGGAGCTGACTAGTGATTGGATTGGTCGAGCGCGCAGATATCTATGTGGTTGCGGATGATGATGGCGCTCAGATGGTTATGAAGATTCATCGGTACGCACTCGCCGTCTCTCTACGCTTCTCAAGAGACGAAACTGACACAGAACAGGTGTTGATGACTACAGATTGGGACGAATGTCATTCCGAGCGATTAAATCGAAACGAGATTACTTGAAGAAGGGTCAAAGTGCGAGTTGGATGTATATGTCGAGGTTGGCGGCGATCAAGGAATACGCTTTCATGAAGGTGAGTTTCCTTCACGTTTGTGTTAGTTCTCAATAGCGAAAGAGACTGATACAGCGGTCGACGAGTATCACAGGTGTTGTACGATCATGATTTCCCAGTACCGAAACCTATCGATCAATCAAGACATTGCTTGATCATGGAACTAATTGATGCATTCCCCTTGTGGGTCTACGATTTCGCTTCACCTCTTCATCCCGATGTCGAAGCTGAACAAGGTTGTCTTCGAAACCACAGACGTCAAATCGCTTCTGTCCCTTCTCCCGGTGCTCTCTACTCCTCACTCATGGACCTGATCGTTCGACTCGCGCGTTCCGGACTAATCCATGGAGATTTCAACGAGTTCAATATCCTCATCCTCGACCACCGTACACAAGAAGAGAAAGATCGAGATGATGAAACTACAGAAGAACGAGATGCGAGGATCGCGGATGCTGGAGGAGTTGATGTACCCGTCGAGATCGAGTTGGAGGGAGAAGAGTTCGAGTTGAGGAGGAAAAGGGAGAGGGAGGGAACGTTACTCGAACCTGTTTTGATCGATTTCCCTCAGATGGTTAGTACGGATCATGCGGATGCTGAATAGTACGTACAAATCTCAAACTCTACATTCTCTTTGTCCTACACGAGCTAACGTTGGTGGTGTTCTTGTTCGTAGCTATTTCAATCGAGATGTCGACTGTATTCGAAGGTTCTTCCAACGGAGATTCAAGTATGAATCGGCGGTGTATCCGAAATTCACGGCGAATTTGCAGAACGGAAAGAGGGAGTTTGATCTGGATGTGGAAGTCGCCGCGAGTGGGTTCTCAAAGGATGATAGGAAACATCTTGACGACGTGCGTTTTTCGACATGTAAACCATCTCGAAAAGGCTTTCGTCCTTTACTGATGGCGTTCGATTGAACTGTACAGTATATGGCGGAGCTAGCAGCTCATGATCGAGAGAATGGGGTTGATGGAGAAGAGGAAGAGGAATACAGTGATGAGGAAGAGAGATCGGGTTCAGAAGAGGAAGAGGAGGAGGAAGAAGAAGGGGCAGATGAGCCAGCACCACCACCGACACGAGACCTGCATCAAACGGAGGAGGACAAGGAGCGAGAAGTGTTGGCGTCGATTTCGGCAAATACAACAACGGTGCTTGAGGGAGAAACGGATCGATTCGGGAACTTACGGATAGCGGAACCAACAGCTGAAGACGAGGAGGAAGAAGAGGACGAGGATAGTGAGGAAGAGAGTGAGGAGGAGGATTCAGAGGAGGAAGATTCAGATGTTGGATCGGTCGCTCCTTCACAAGCACCTCGATTGAGACCGAAACGACAAACTCGAGACGTCGAATCTATCGTGACGGCGAAATTGAATCGACAACACAAGAGTAGTGAGAGGAAGCATCATGGGAAGAAGACGGCGAGTAGTAACGTGTTGGGAAGACAGAAGGGAAGTAAGAAGAAGACTAGTCATAACGCTGCGATCAAGGAGGGGAAGAAGGGGAACGCTTTCTTTTAGACATCTCTCACTCTCTGACGCTGGTTGTAACATTACGCATTTAGACTCGGGTACTGTTGAACGAATGGCGAGCGAGGGAAGAGGAGCGAGATTATTTACGAAGTTTGTCGCAGCTACACTTTTTCTAGTTTCATTTCGACTTGCTCTCCTGGTGTGGCTCTGACTTAGTTGAGAGCATGTCGCAATCTTCGGAGCCGAAAAGGAACTTTTTGATTCTCCACGTCGAAGTTGAAACCGAAACAACTCTTCTTTTCTCTCCCTCCCAACTCAGTTTCTCGTAAGCCAGCTCTATGGTCTATCGCTCAATAGCTTGTAGCTGATAGTACACTGGTAAGGTTTCCAGGTCACAATGGCTCGATTCCCATCCCTCATCTCGCTACTCCTCTCACTCTTTGTCGCCTTCTCCCTCAACCTCCTGAGCGGTAACAACGCTGCCCTAGCAGTCAAGGGACCAGTGATTACCAACAAGGTACGCCTCACTTTCTCCTCAGTCTCATACACGTATCTTGATCGCTCAACCCCTTTGGTTTTCGGATCAGGTCTATTTCGATATTGAACATGGAGGAAAACCTATGGGTCGAGTAGTCATGGGTTGTACGTCTCTTTCCCTACTGGCATGATCTGACAATCAGCGGCTCATGGAGGATCGAAAGAGGTACAGTGTACGGAAAGACTGTCCCTAAGACTGTTGAGAACTTCAGGGCTCTCGCTACTGGTGAACAAGGTTACGGATACGAGGGATCAGCTTTCCAGTGAGTCAAAGATCCTCTTCATCTCCGTTGTAGTAGTGAAGCTGATGGTTCGGTGACGTTGTCTCGCAGCCGAGTTATCAAGAACTTCATGATTCAAGGTGGTGACTTCACCAAGTGAGTCGACGATTTACGTATCTCATACGAGGAACTCGTACTGATAGAGGTTCCATCCTTTGCTCAGGGGTGACGGAACTGGTGGAAAGAGGTAGGTCGAATATAACATGCACCCGATGATCTTGACGACTTACGGTGTCTGAAGTTGATGGCCCACAGTATCTACGGCGCTAAATTTGCCGACGAGAAGTAAGTCGAAATTCGCTCGTCTCGCCAGTCAGTCTCGCGAATTCTGACTTTTCTTTCCCTTTCTCCTAATCTCACAGCTTCAAGCTCCGTCACTCTGGACCTGGAACCCTCTCGATGGCTAACGCTGGAAAGGACACTAACGGTGAGTCGGAGTGGCTGCGCGAATCGTTCGAGTACAGGAACTGATTCCAGGAGGTTCGCTTCACAGGCTCTCAATTCTTCATCTGCACTGTCCAAACTTCTTGGTTAGATGGCCGTCACGTCGTAAGTCAATGTCCCCGCTCAGCATCTGCACCCTTGCTGAGTTTGTTTTGTTTGTCTTGCAGGTCTTTGGTACTGTCCTCGAGGGAATGGATGTTGTCTACGCTGTTCGTTTGCTTGTCTTCCATTCTCGCACGCTCTCATGCTCATGAGTTTGATCTATAGGTCGAGAATGTCTCGAAGCTCCCCGGTGACAAGCCCAAGGAGAAGGTTGTCATCGCGAAATCTGGTGAACTCGCGATTGAGGCTCAATACGATTCTGAAGGCAAGGAAATTCCTCTTCATGCTGAACTCTAAAGCGGTGAGCGTAGATCCGGGATGCGGTTGGGGTGAAGAGAGTGGAGAGGGTAGAAAAGAAAAGAAAGATGAAATATTTACCATTTTGTTCGTTTTCGCTTTTCCTAGATCTCTAGAGGGAGGAAACAAGACGCTCGACCCTGGCTCTCCTACAAGTAGTCACATGATCATCCGCGGACACTGTTTCGCTTCATATCTGTATTCTCGCAAGCATATCCATTTTGACCATTGTGTATTCTGGGAGACGCGCTCGGTGAGAACGAGAGAACAAGAGCAGAACATGAACCAGAACGAAGCAGAAGAAGAACAGGAAGACGAGAAAGCGGCGGATGCCGGGGATCTGTCGGGACTGGGCAAAAAGTTGGACGAGGAGAAGAAGGGATGGGGTGTTCAACGCTCTCGGCAGTGGCAGTGGTGCCGGAATGTTTGAAGGTGGTGGATGGGACTAGATTGGAGTTGATATCGCTAGTAATGGAATTGCAAGCTTGCGACCACTTTTCCCATTCTCGAGTGTCGTCGGTCTGCTAGAGACAGGTGCTTTCTCAGAAAGACAACTTTCGTCCTGTATGACCTCCGATCGGTCCTTCCTCGTATCATGGAGTGATTGACAGCTTCTCTAGACCCTCTATGGCGTAAGTCGACGAGCTCGAGAGACGGATGTGGCAAGTTTCGAATTCCAGTCTGTACCCGCCTCGAGATTGCGAAAGCTGAGGCTCGAGTGTTCATACTCATTTGGGGATGAGGTGAAGCCCTCGACTCAAGTATGTCTGTCGCGGATGCGAGAGCAGGTCAGAGTGAGTCGAATGCTTTCAGAACGTCGAGACTCACCAGAGGTCGGAAAAGCTGGCGTTCGAGCTAGACCTTGGTTTTCTCCCTTCGCGAGCCGCATCTAGTCGAACGAAATATACATCACTGGGTCGGCGTCAGAAGCAAGCACCACACCTCGCGAGCCTGACCGTATTTGACCTTTTCTCTCGAGCTCGATTTTCGAAGCTCAGCGTCGCATTTTGGCATACAGCTCCGCAAGAAGCGCGAGAGTGCATTCCGCTCTACTTTCTTCTTCCGTAGCGGCTACCTCAGAGTCATATACAATTGTAGAGCCGAGTAGGATAGTGAAAACAGACAAGTTTCAATTTTCGGTCTGTACCCGATCAACGGCCTCAAAAGCTATCAGTTTTTTTCGTCACGTAAAGGCAGCGCACAGTTGAAGTTGCCTACGGAGATCCGTCTAGTCGAGGTGCGCGAGGTCTTGGGAGTGAAGTTAATGTCCTCAGACTGTCCCAAATCCGTCGATGCGAAGTCTGCAATCGTCCTACTTAGCTGCAAGTATGCTTCCTTGAACTCTTAGAGGCTCTCAGAAGCGTGTTGTGGGCAAAAAGGTAAGATGGGACTGCTCAGAGGCAAAAGAGGAGGTCGTACCCGGGTTCGAACCGGGGTTGCCCGGAAAGTTTCGACTGTGAGATCAAAACCGAGCGTGATGACCACTACACTATACAACCGTTGTTATGCATCCATCTTTGCTTGAAGGAGCCCGCTGGACTGACATATATAGTGCAGGTAAAGCTTTGACGATGAAGGTCAAGATTCGCGAGATCCCGTTGCGTATCCTCTCCTGATTCATTCAACAGTCTCAGATGCTCTATTCAAGTAGATTGAGTCACACCTGTTGCTTGAGATTGAGGGTTGCGCAAGTTAATGTACTCGCGATTCGCTCGTTCTGCTTTGATGATGCTGTACTCGCTCGCTCTCCACTTTCGCAGGCTAGTCCTCTTCGCCAGTCAATCTTGAAGGCTAAGAAGTGCTGACTTGCGATTCAATCAATCACCTAAGCGACAACGTAAAGCAAAGTCGGTCGCGCCTTGCGAACTTTTTCTCCTTCCCTTCCTTTTCTTCCTCTCTTCTCCTCTTTCCCTTCACTTCGTTCTGTGAGTTTTCTCTTCGCCTCTTCTCGCTTCTACATCACAGTCTGAAGGACAGCATAAAGGCAAAGGATTACAAGGAGAGCGAGCGTATCGTCTTCATTCTCAACTTGAGTCTCCCAAATTCTCTCATACTAGCCCCTCAGCCCAAGTCGCTAGCTCGCTATCAGCTCAGGAACCCTTGGGTATAGACCTGCTCGAAGCGATGCTACCAGGAATCGGCAAGGCTAGTTGAGAAGAAAGAGGAAATCTCGTTGTTGAATAGACGAGGAGCAGACTGGGGGAGGGAGGGAGAAGGGGCAGCGAACAGGAATTACTCTAGAGCTACTTACTACCGTTTGATAGGGGACGTGCACAGATTCGCAAGCGAAAGACAATTCGTCGACTCTTCGAAATCAACGTCGCACCGGATTCCTCACTATCGCACGCACCGTCCTGCCGACCTCGCTTCGAAACCCTCAGCTAACTCAGAGCCATCGAGTACTCTGCTCCTGACTCGAGAGCGCTGCTGGACGCGATCAACTCGTAGACGTCTTTTCGAAACTTGGCTCCTATCGTCAAACAATTACAAGTCTAGCAACGGTCTAAGTCGATCTCGCTGCGCCGACAGGCTCGCCCGCTCGTCGTATTCTGGAAGCGGGCTCACCCAGTGTGCCATCAAACCCGCCAACTCTGCAAATCGATTCTCGATGCCAGAACCTATGTCGAAATCTCTCGAAACCGCTCTTTCGCGGCGTCAACCCGCACCAGTGCGATATCGCGACTGCGTGTCACTCTCTCAAAGGTCGAAAATTATCACCTGTCGTCGTGCTCCGAACTCGATACGCTTGAGGAGGGGATAGATTGGCGCAATTTCGCAATTTGAAGAAGTTTCGACTTCAACAGCGGTCTCGCGAAGTCATCGAGCTGAAAATTGTATAGCAAGCGATCTCGACCGCATTCGAACAGTTATTGCGAACTTGCGATCGAGCTTAGCAAGGACCCTCGTAAATTTGGTCCGCCCGGCTTCACAGTTGATGGGGACACTGAGGCGTAAAGTGAGTCGCTTACTTTTACTGACGATCGGGAGGAGCACCTTTGGAGCAGGGATGTCGAGATCCCAATCAGAGCAGAACTGTCAGAACGAGAGAAGTGATTCACCCAGTCCCGCCTTCTGTTGCCCACTTCTGCTCCCTTTTCGCTCAAAGTGCGTCCCAGCCAGGAAGGCATCTGAGGATGTCGGTCGTTTGACGTGAAAAGGCAACGACAAGCTTAAAAAGAGCTTTGCGAGTGTCAACTTTTCTCAGCTCAATTGCGGGATTCATCTGGGCTGCCGACATGCGAGCATCAGAAGAGTGATTGATTGTCTCCTCCCGTACCACGTCGACGGTAGTCGTGACAAGCAAGCGCAAGTGAGAGAAGAGGTCAAAGCCCTGTGGATTCCACAAAGCTCTCATTTCCTTGACACACGAGCAGCATTTCATCCGACAAGGCGTCTCATACCACACCGGACCCTGAGAATGGCTTAACACACAGTGAGATCTTGGTTAGAGCGGGAAATCACTATCATCTTGTCGAGTTTGTTCTAGTGGTTTGTATATGTTATTTTTGGCGCGCAACGTATGGATCGCCCGGTTAGCTCAGTCGGTAGAGCACCAGACTCTTAATCTGGTGGTCGTGGGTTCGAGCCCCACATTGGGCGCACCTTTTTGCTTCGTCGACGTCTCCAGATCACTCGAACCAAGCTTTAGCTTTTCCCCTCTCCTTTCGTCGATGCGAGCCGGTTGCAAGCACCTCGATAGCTTCTCCCTGTCTGAGTGCAGTGAAGGAGGAGCGCGGAACGGGCCTCGCGAAAGATGCGAAAAAAGCTTCAGCCTCTTCTGTCGGCGATCTTGATCCGCTCATGGTCTCCCGAGCTATACTCCAGCGGTCAGAAGCTGGTATCTCCGAGCGCTTACTGTGCCCGGAGGAGTACAACGAGCTAATCGCGCATGTTGAGCAGGTTCGGGAATAGACGCAAAGGAGGATTCGTCCTTTGCCTCTGGCTCACACGAAATCATCATCGTTTTACACCTTGACTACTACAGAATAGACATAGTGCTGCGAGGATCTCCTCTGACCGGTCGATCAGGCAGGCTCAACAGATAGGAGCAACTCGAACCACGAGTAGACCCCTAGCCACAACTCCCTCTCACACTCGCAACAAATCTCTCAATTCTTTAATTCTGCGATGTCACAGCTGATAGAGAACAGGCTTCATCAGCATTTGAAAGGTGCTCTATGTTCTATAGATTCCCACCGTCGTTCTACAGCAACCGACCAAATTCTCCTCTCCTAAGCTTCCCGTCCCTCACCCATCGATCTCCTCCATCATAACCTCAAGATCTCGACATACGACCCCAAGCTCTCGATATCCGTCTTCCTCTTTCCGTCCCCTTCTGATCACTATTTTCCGTATCCGTAATTTCCGCTGATAGATCAACAACCCCTCTGCCACATGCCTCAGATCCATTCCACCCGCTTCTCCTATCGACTGATCCCTGATACACTTTACCCGTCGATATTGTAGAGCGTTCTTGAGTAAGTTTCTCGCATCGATTCTTGTCGAACTTTCGAAACTGAGTCGTTCGAGATGTGGACAATGTAGAGGCATACTCTCTATCGCTTGAGCGTTGTCCGAACAGATATGCAGTGTCGTGACGCGAATCGGCGCCCAATAGACGGAGTGAACAGTCGAGGGGAGTATGTCGCGTGGTAGAAAGAAATCGAGAGATCTGAGGGATTCGGCGAAAGTCGAGGAATCGAGTAGCCAGGAGAGCTGAGAGGAGGTGAGAAAGAGTGCTGCGTGTAGCGTGAGAGATCTGAGATGGAATGTGGGAGGGGATAAACCGGAGAGGGATTGAGGAGAGGAACGAAGGTTTCGAAGTTCGAGATGAAGGAGTCCTGGGAGAGTTCCGAGGATTTGCCCTACTGTCGTCAAGTTGAATCCACCATCGTTCGAGTCGAGTCTACCGATGATTGAGAGCCTGGTTAGATGTGGAAGGGAGGAAGCAAAGGAAACTTGTCGACGTCGAAGGGAAGTGAAGGAGAGTTGATCTAGTCGGATTCCGACTATGTTCGGCGATAACTGACATAGCTTGACTAGCTCCTCCTCTGTAATGCTGTCCTCCAGCTCTCTCTCAACTTTTGATCTCCCCACTTTCACCTTTTCGACTCTCTTCCTCCACCCTCTTTGCAAGGTAAGACTCTGCGTTTGTTGTCCCGCCTTTCTTAATAGCCCCTTGAGGTAATGCTGTGCTTGTGTAGAGCTTGAAAGGAGTAGATGAAGTGAACGATAGGATTGGACTGAATGAGCGAATCGAGTCGAAACGAGGGCGAGGTGAGACAAATTAGTCGTAGAGTGTGAAGTGAAGGCTACTATGCTGTCCACAACCTCTCTCGAAAGGTTTGACGCCATAGTGAGTGAATGATAGAGGGTCAACGATTCTCTCTCATCTCCTCTCCCTCTTCTCACTCCCTCGCCCTCTCGGACCTGCTGTTACAAGCTCTCTATGTCCTCAAGACCTCTATAAACATCGACTATGCTTAACCGCTGGCGAATCTATGGCTTCCTCGTCTTTCTTCGGCTCCTCATCGCCTTGACTTCATTTTCCATCATTCATCCAGACGAACACTTCCAGAACCCAGAAATAGCAGCAGATCTCGTGTTTGATTACTCACGGAGTGGAGCTGGACCCCTCAAAACTTGGGAATGGATTGGAGATGAGCCTTGTCGGAGTATCGCACCAATTTGGATTTCCTCGGGAGTCGCTTTCAAACTCGTCAAGGCGTTCGTAGGCAGCTGTGAGTCTCTACACACGTTGAGAAAGTGTATAGCGACTGATGCAACTCGAGCAGATCCATCGGGAAAGACTGTGTTCTATGCTGAAAGACTTGCGATGTTGTTCCTCTCCCTCATAATCGGTATAATCCCCCTCCTTTCCAAGCAAAGCGCCTTGTCTGATGTCTCTCTTTTCAGATCTTTCTATCTGCCTCATCTCAAGGTCCTCCCTCTCCCTTCTACTCTTCGCTTCCTCGCCGATCACCCTTACTTTCCTCGTTCGCCCATTCTCAAATTCGCTCGAAGCGTTCACTCTCGCTCTCACCCTCTACTTCACTACAAGGATCCTCGAACACAAGGAGAGGTATCTTCCGCCGATCGGAGGAATTCTCGCTTTCGGTGTTTGGACGAGAATCACGTTCGTCGCATTCGCAACTCCTGCAATCGTCGCCGTCATTCACTCGCTGTATCAGTCCACCGATCATGCGCAGTCTTCATTGTAAGTACTCATCTCGGAGCTTGTACAACGAGCTAGCTCACTGTCTCTCGCTGTAGTACTCGATTGTTGTCGACCCTGAAACGAGGTTCACCCGCCGTCATCTCCTTCCTCCTCACCTCCTACACTCTCACTCTCTTCGACACTCTTCACTTCCTTCCTACCCTCTCCTTTCGCTCCCTTCTCTCCCATCCCTCAAGACTGATCCTAACTCCCTACAATCTCCTCAAATACAATCTGTCCTCCTCCAATCTTACAGAACACGGGATCCACCCTAGGTGGCTGCACGTAGTCGTCAACTTACCAATGCTATTTGGGGCTGGCCTGATTGTCATCGGTGAGGTAGCAAGGAGGGAACAGAGAACTAGAGGAATCGAGGTCAAGGATAGGAAAGAAAGGTCGATGAATCGATGTGGGTTCCTTTCTACATCAGCTGTCTCGACATTACTGAAGGCTGATGTCGAGGAGAGGTTTGCACAGTGCTCCTCGCTTCCTTCGTCGTACCCTTACTCGGACTATCGATTCAACCGCATCAAGAACCTCGATTCCTCGTCCCTCTCCTTGTCCCACTCGCATTGCTAGCATCGAGGAGTTCCTTCCTCTCTATTCGTCAATCTACCAAGAAGCGACGGATTTTCTGGGTGAGCCATTTTCTCTTCTCGCCCTTCGCACATAGCTGATCTTCGTCTTTCTCTAGTCACTCTGGATCCTCCATTCCATCCTCTTCACAACTCTCTTCGGATACCTACATCAAGGAGGCCTTGTTCCTACCCTCTTTCGACTCGATCAGGAACTACGAGATACAAATTCGCTCAGTTTCGCGGGAAAGGAGAAAATCGATTTCGTTTTCTGGAAAACTTTCATGCCTCCTCGACATTTGTTACTACCACTCTCGGATGGAGATCGTACGTCGAGTCAAGTGTTTCACTACGCCGCTTGTTGAGCTGACATAGGGAAGAACGATCGACGCACAGATCCGAACTCTTCACCACAAATCGCTATACACGATCTCGGCGGCGTCTCCCACTCTCAACTTCTCTCGACGCTCTCAAACCTCGTCAACACTTCCTCACCCACAAATCCGAATTCATCGTCTAGTGCGACATTCCTGATCACTCCTTCCTACCTCTTCGACCCCTCCCCTCCTGTCTCCTCTCCCGACGTCAAACTGTGTTTTGATCCCCTCTTCAGTGGCAGAACCTTTGGAGTTCATGTCGATATGGATCGATTGGGAGAAATGGTAGCTAAAGGATGGGAGAGATTGGGTGTAGGTGTTTGGGAAGTCAAAAAGCAATGCTCATGATTCATCAAGAAGGATTGACTGGAATCTTTTGGTTCGTCGTCGTCATCGTCGTCGTCGTCGACAACTTCCGATCGCTTCCTGCCTGCGTTGAGACGATTTCGAGTCTCCCGCCTTCATCGTCCAGCGATTCTTAATTCGAAGTCGATATCAAGTGCTTCTCTTCCTCGAACTCGTCGTACGTCGTGCGATCTCGTCGTCGATGGAAGTTACATAGGGGAAATGAGAGACGCTCGCCGCTCGCACCCCCTTTCGAAAAGTTTTCGAGAGTTGACCTTGGGAAGAACTCGATAGATTTCTGTCGAATGAAAAAGGTCGATCAAATCGAACGGTACAGGTGAATCACCTTGCGGGGAGTATGACGGAGTGATTTTTGAATTTGGACAAATTTTAGCTTCTCCTGCTCACTCTCCCTTCTTCCACTCACTTTTCAACGCTCAAAGCACACTTTGTGAGTCACCGAGACCACTCGAATGCCTCTATACTCCGTCTAACGTACTGACTTGCTTCATCTCCGTCTTCCTTCACCGAGTTAGCCCATCAGCTTTTCACCTACTTTCAACATGTCTACCATCTCTCAATACGAAGCTCACGCCGGTGCCGGAGACGTCGGAGAGGGATACAAGGAGCCCCAAGGTGGACCTCGTTACGAGGAGGGAAAGGACAACTCTCACCAAGCCCTCGACTCGACTGATGAGCGATCCATTGCCAACAAGGTAAGCCTACAACCCTCCTCTTTCTCCCTCAGCCTACTCTCACTCTTGGGAGTGAAGAGATGGAAGAGATTGAATTGAATATGACGCTAACTTTGAACTTTTTTTTGGTGATCCTTATTTCTAGCTCGCTGCCGCTGCTAAGGCTGAGAAGGATGAGAAGAAGGCCGAGAACGAGGACAAGCCCCTTCCTACCCAAGCTGCTAAGGACAACGGAAATGAGCCTTCGCGAGGTGCTAAGATCGATGAGCAGGTAAGCTGACACTACACTCGTCTACTTCTCTCAAGAGGCTCACTGACACAGCATCGTTGCCTGTAGATCGAACTCGAGGAGCAAGCCGAACTTGAACGCAAGGGAAAGGCATAAACAGGGTCACTTCCTTCTAAATCTGAATAATTCTCGAAACTTGTACCTAAAATCCAATCCGCAATTAGCAAATCCAAACCTTAGTACATACCACCTACAGTACATACTCTTGCCCTTCGTTGTGTGCGAGAGAGAATAAAGAGAGTTTTTGGTCTATCCGCGATGAAATCGAGTCTAAGAAAATGAGCGAATCTGTCGAATTCGTCTCAGGCTTCTCCTGCTTCCTTCATTCAACTCAACTCTCAAAAACCATGTCTAACCCTACAGTATTTGAACTCGTGAGTAACGCTACATACCTTGTTATCTGCCTGGAATGAAAACTCATTCCTCTCCTCTACTCTCTCCCCTTCATCGGAAACGCGTTCACTCGGTTGCCTCTCGCTCCTCTCTCTCCCTGCCTCAAACGTGTAAATGACAGGTCTGCGGTGCACAATCTTACGACTGGGGTAAACTAGGCAAGGTGAGCCACTCCTCCTTTATTCTCTTCCCTGAACAAGAACTTTGGAAATTGATGAGTGAACTTTCGGTGTATTTCATCTGAAAAAGAATGGATCCAAAGTTTCTCATTTCGCAAAAGGACTCCCAAACTTCTCTTACGACGAAGAGAAACCTTATGCCGAGGTACGTCCATTCTCCTCACTCCCATCTCCTTCGAACTGATGGATTCTTCGGAACTGCACAGCTATGGATGGGAACTCATCCTTCGTGTCCCTCTACTTTGATCGATAACGGAAAGGACCTCAAACAGTATCTGAAGGATCGTCCAGAGTTGTTGGGAAAGAGAGTCGTAGACAAGTTTGGAGATGATTTACCTTTCTTGTTCAAGGTTCGTCGCGACTCTCATGTAAGCTCTCTGTGAGCGCGAAGCTAACTTGATTTTCGGTGAACAGGTGCTCGCGATCCGAAAGGCTTTGAGTATTCAGGCTCACCCCGACAAGGAACTTGCGAAGAAACTTCATGAGGAGAAACCCGACGTTTACAAAGGTGAGTTGAGCTCTTCGTTCAGTACATTCCACCATACTGAACCGCATCTCTTGTTCACAGATCCCAATCACAAGGTATGACTCGCTTCCGACTCTTCGTCAAGCGAAGATACTGATTTTCTCTTTTTCGTTTCTCTACGTTTCGCAGCCCGAAATGGCTGTAGCTCTGACCGATTTCTCCGGATTCTGCGGTTTCCGACCACCTCAACAAATCGCTTCCTACCTCTCCACAGTCCCCGAGTTCTCCACCGTCATTGGATCCTCGATCTCTGACAAATTTCAATCGCAATTCTCCTCCTCTTCTGCCGACGAAGAATCTAAGAAATCTGGATTGAAGGATATGTTCTCGGCATTGATGAAAGCTGATGATCAACTCGTCAAGGAACAAGTTGGGAGATTAGTCGAGAGGTTGGACGAGGCAGAGGGAATCGACAAGGACGAGAAAGAATTGATTAGGACCCTGAATAGGGATTTCGAGGGGGATGTTGGAATCTTCTGTACCTTCGTACTCAACATCGTGAGGTTGAAACCTGGGGAAGCCGTCTTCTTGAAGGCGAATGAACCTCATGCTTATCTTGATGGAGGTGCGTTTGAATCTCAGATGAATCTGTCTGCATAACGTTGCTCACATTCATCGGAAACCCCTTCCACAGATATCATGGAATGTATGGCTACATCAGGTAAGTCTCTCATGCATACTCCTCTCTCTAGTCACAAAGCCTAACTCTCCTCGCTGTTTCAGATAACGTTGTTCGAGCTGGACTCACTCCCAAACTTCGCGATGTCCCCACCTTGACCACCATGTTAACCTACACTTCCTCTCCCCCCTCGGAACAAATCCTTCCCCCAGTCTCTTTCCGCCAAACCTCTCACACAACACTCTACGATCCCCCAATCGACGAATTCTCTGTCCTCCTCACCGTCCTCAAACAAGATCAAACTGAGAAGTTCTCAGCGATTGACGGACCTAGTATCTTGATCTTTACTGAATTGAAAGGAGGAGCGAAATTGAGATTTGGAAAGGAGGAGAAACAGGTTCAAAGAGAGGGTCAAGTATTCTTCGTTGGAGCGGGACAGGAGATTAGTATCGAGTCAAAGGGGGAGAGGGTCGTGGCGTACAGGGCATTCGTCGAAGCTGGGAACTGAGATGAGGCGCAACGAGGAGATGGTGATGAGAACGTTGCGAAATTGTAGACACTGCACCCTTTCCTTTTTTTTATTCCTTCCACTTGAGCCATTTCCCTCGTTTCAGTAGCATCACCTTGTTGCATATACACGCAAACATCACTCGTATCATGTGTTTTTGAATGCATGAGAGAAGCTGCTTGCGAGAGGTTTGAGAATTTCTCGTTTCTCATTTCTCGACTTCGCCCTTCGCACTCTCCTCATCTCCACTTTCACCGCCGTCTCTCGCAGGAGCGTTCCACTCTGTCCCTTGACATCAAGACGGCTCGTAACTCTCGTGCTGGCTCTGTTCGATCCATTCGGCCTGTTGTTTGATGACCGTTCCTCACTCGACCTCGACCTCACAAACTGCCACTTCCACCTCGCAATGGAACTCACAAGTATACGCTCCACGTCTCGAGAGTGGTCTTGACGAAGAAGAAGGTTCAGAGGAGGAAGTTGAGGGAGAAATGACTGGGGATTTAATGAGGATTGCTGTAGTAGCTGGACTAGGAGGTGAGCTCTGCCCTGCTAGCAGCTATAGCACGAGCTATGTACTGATGTAATCTTGGACTTGCAGGTCTCCTATTGCAAGTTTCCTCCCCTCTTCCCCTCACCCTCCCTCGGAACCACTCTCTGACCCTTCCCTCAACTCTACAGCGGTTTCGATACAGGCGTAGTATCTGGCGCTCTCCTTTCCCTCTCTCATTCCCCACCGCTCAATTCAGACAACACGCTCCTCTCTACAACTCAAGAATCATGGCTCGTTTCATCCGCACTCATTGGTGCGCTCGGAGCCAGTCTATTCGCGGGAAGGTTAGCGGATGGGGTAGGGAGGAAGAGCGCCATTGTGGGTGCGGCGGTTTTATTCGCGTTGGGAGCGGCGGAAATGGCAGCGGCTCAAGTTTATAAAGAAATCATTCTGGGTGAGCCAAACCTTCTCTCTGATCTCTGAGTTCCGTAGACTCACAGTCCAGGACTTGAATTTACTTATAGGTCGGGTACTAGTCGGGTTGGGAGTTGGATTGGCTTCTTGTGTACTGCCAACCTATCTCGCAGAGTTATCTCCTCGTAAGTTATCTCCTCTTCTCTCCCCGATTCGTTCTCAAGCTGAGAGTCCTCTCGATTTCAGCGAAATATCGAGGACGATTCGTAGCATCTCTCGTAGTCCTGATCACCTTTGGACAAGTCCTGGCCTACTTGATCGACGCACTCTTCATTTCAGTCCAACAAGGTTGGAGGTGGATGTTCGGAATCGGTACTATCCCAGCACTCGTTCAACTCCTCCTATCCTTCTCGTTACCTGAATCTCCGAGGTATTTATTGGTACGAGGGAAAGTAGCGAAAGGTAGACAGGTCATTGCGAGATTGAATCCAGGCTGGAGTGCGACGAGGGTACAGAGGGAGATTGACAAGATTTTGGGCGAGGTTGGCGATAGGGGAACGATGAGGAGGGATCAACCAGAGAGATTGGATCGAAATGAGCGAGAGGGAGTAGGGGGATCATGGTGGAGGAGAACATTCGTGCGGATGAAGGGCTTGACAAGGATCGATTGGGAGATAAAGCGGAAACAGCTCGTATCGAAGAAGGAGAGCTATCTCGAGCTACTCTGGCGAGATCGGGCGAATCGAAGAGCTTTACTCGTCGCTTGCGGTCTACAATTCTTTCAGCAAAGTACGGGGTTCAACAGTTTGATGTACTAGTCAGTCACAATCCTTTCTCTCGCATCTCGAGTCCGCTGATCATAATCTACTCCTACAGCTCGACCAAGATCATTCAGCAAACCCACCTTTCATCTCCCGCGACTTTCGCACTCCTCATCGCAATCTCCAATTTTATCTGTACCCTCCTCGCCCTCGCCCTCATCGATCATACAGGTCGACGCAAGCTTCTCCTCCGAGGCCTGACGGGGATGCTAGCAGGGATGATCGTTCTCTCGATCTCGTTCATCTTCATTCCTAGGAGTAAAGCTATCGAATTGATGATTCAGGAGGCCGGGGCGAAGGCTGGAGCACCTGCGATCATTAGCTTGATTGGAATGACAGTATTCTGCTGTTGTTATGCTCTGAGCATTGGAAATATACCTTGGGTCGTTCAAAGCGAGGTGAGCTCACTCACTCCCCTGTTTTCTGCAGTGCTTCATTCTCGCTGACTAAATTGAATGATTTTGAAAGGTCTTTGATCAAGAATTGAAAGGGATTGGAACTGGATTAGCAACTAGCGTGAATTGGGTTGGGAATCTCTTCGTGTCTTCGACTTTTCTGCACATTTCAAAGAGTCAGTGTATCGCTCCTTCATTTCACTCCTCCTCAATCTTTGCTGATACCTTCAACGATTCTTATAGGTATCGGGCCGAGTGGTGCATTCGGAATCTTCGGTTTGATCTGTCTGCTCGGCTGGATCTTCACTTGGATCTATCTACCAGGTTCGTCTCCGTGACTCGCCCAGCTCTGCTAGGATCCTGAAGCTGACGAGGGACAGAACTCGCGAACAGAAACGAAAGGACTGAGCTTGGAAGAAGTACGGCAGTTGTTCGAGAAAGAGACTCCTGCGACCAGTTCACTCTTGAAAGGTAGAGATGGGAACGAAAGAGAGACGGGAGACGGGAACGGCTATCAGGTCGTAGGAGATACGGAAGAAGAGGAGTCTGGCGAAAGTGCCGAAGATGAGGGAAACACGAGGACGAGAGAAGGAACTGTATGACTACTCGACTTAGCTCGGTTTGTTGTTGTAACCAATGTTTCTACCTGGACTCGCACTTCGTCGATAGATCGACACAGAGATATGTGTATGCATATACAGAAAAACAGATCGAGACAAACTACGAAAGAACAGAATTGAAAGAAACGAGAAGAAACCTCTATTTTGGGAACGGTTTCTTCGTCCCTTCAAAAGACCAGACACATTATAGAGTATATTTGTAAGCAGTTCTAGATGTAATCACTGCCCATTTTATCGAAACCCCCTCCTCTCTAAAGAGCGTTCCAAGCCGTTTTAGCCCTCTTGAATTTCCCTACTCTCGCCCTCTCCTCGAATCTCCCTTTATCTAAAGCATCCTCGACCGCGCTTCCAATCGAGAGGTACACATCACAAGCGGCTCTGATTCCGCCTCTCGCTTCACTCGGTAAACCCTCGATCGCAACCCTACTCTCTTTCGCCATCCCTTTCGCTACTTCCAACAACCTCCTTCGTTCCCCAGTCAACGATTCGATCGATGCGTCGATAGGTTGAGAGGGTAGATACATTCGATTGATCTTTTGATCGGCCGGTACATCCCTCGCGATATTAACGAGTTGTAGAGCTTTTCCCATCTTTCTCGCTGCTTGCAACGTCTTCTCCCGTTGTTGAGGAGTCGTCGAGGTGATCGAGGTCGAATGGGCGAATACGAGTTGAACACACAAGTCGGCGACGGAGGAAGCGACGTTCGAAGAGTAATCCATCAAATCCTCGTCTGATTTGATCGGTAACTCGATTTCTTTCTTCGAGGGTTTCGCCAAGAGGGTAGCTTCCTCTTGATTATCGTGAGAGAGGAATTTGAGATCGGTTTCGAAGCCTGCCAGGAGTTCTTCTAGGGGTCCTCGAGTGACGGGTAAGGAAGTGAGGAGTCGGAAAGGTCCTTTCTCTTTTTCGGAGAGGAGCGGGAGGGAAGTATCGAGTTGTGCTTTCGTGAGGGCGTGAGGAGTAGAGGGGGAAGACGAGGAAGAGTAGGAAGTGTAGGCGTAGTCGAGGAATGATCGGATACCGTGAATGTTGGCAGAGGCGACGGGAACTGATGATGCGTTGTCGATCAAATCGTCACATACTCGACACCATGCGTAGCTATAGCACTCGGTCGGATCAGTTTGGTTCGAACGGAACAAGGCGAAAAATGCGTACAGTGAGAGAAGATCCAAACGTAACCTGCCATCAAACACCATACTAGCGGTCGAGAAACTCTTCGAATGAACCTCGAGGATATCGATCGCGTTCCTCAGATCGATAATTCGTTGTGCTTGTTTCGCGTCGGGTTGATTCAGTAGGATGGGGAGGAAATCGACGAGAGGTGGGAAAGGGGACGATTTGCCTTTGTCGTAAGATCTGAGGTCGTGTACGGCGAGACAGTAGTCGCTGTAGTAACAAAAAGAGTGGACTGAGATGAAGGACGAAAGGAAGAGAGCACAGTGAAGGGAAACTCACCATGCGATCAATCCGAAAACAATCATGAGGTTCGTGAGAAGGAAGAAGACTGCTTCTCTGTAGGCGAGGAGGTATCGTCAGTACCGCTTCTGCGAGCGTGCTGAACCCGAGAACCCTTCGTGCTTACTCAATCTCGAGACCTCGATAAGACCAACCCAATTTAGTTCCCTGCTCGATAACCCAAGTTCCACGTTGAAGAGCTTGCGCATCACATTCCCACAGGTAGAGAGTGGGGAGAAGGATGGGAAGGATGACTGAATATCGGGGCATGGCGAGAATATGGGTCGAAGTAATGAACCTGTGGAAGACCCACAAGGTTCAATTTCAACGTCTCGAAACGCGGAAAATGAAGCTGGAAGAGTCACCCACCATAGTAAAGCGAGGAAAGGAGCGACCCATCCCACGATCAGAGCCAAATAAGTCCCTTCACCTCCTTCTTTAATTTTCGTAATCGACAACGCAGTGATCAACAAGAACACTCCAGTTCCGATATATCTCGTCGTTCTTCCTTGTTCAGGTTTCGTTGGGAGTAAAACGGCGTGTACGACTGGACGAGTGAAGAGGGCGTAGACGAGCGAGGTAATGTAGGTTTGAACGAAGAAGAAGAATACTTCTTCGTAAGGGATCGCGAAAAGTGTGGGTCCTACTACGGAAGATTGAGGATATGACCAGATCTATCATTCGAGGAGTCGGGTCAGCTGGAGTATGTGGGAGGAGAGAGAGAATAAGATTTCATGGGAAACTTACGCGATTCCGAATCAAATAAGAATCCCAAGGTATTGTTGCCTAGAGACAGAGCGTGTGAGTAGATTAAAGCTCGTGTAGTCATAGATGGGAGCTTACGAGTACTGCGATCTGTAGATTGGGAATCAATTGTTTCACGATCAACGATCTTGAATTCTCTCTCTCCCTCCTCGGCATCAGCAGTGACAAAGTGTGAGAGCTTACAGTGATCAAGAAACAGGATTTGTACACGTCTCTAGCAGTTCTCAATCTTCTAAAAGTGAGCCAGAGTACGACTGCTGGAGGAATCGTCCATTTCGCATGGCTGCACTTGGAATGGTTCAGTTCAATCGCGAGTCACTCGGTTCAATATAGAGAGTAACTCACACGAGCCAGTAGTCGAACCCCATCTTGAGCTATTGAGATTGGATAGAGATAGGAGAAGAAGTTGAACGTCACTTCTCCGTACTTTTTTGAAGTTTTCGGCGCCGACCCTCGCTCTTCTCTCTCTCTCCTTCATCCGCTACCTTGAGACCATACCTCCCTCTCTACTCTATGCCAACGCCGACCACATCCACATCAAATTGAATGCCACCTCACCCTTACAGAACTGGCAATTATGTTCCATTGCGTCAAGAGAGATCGACCGCCCCTTGTCAATTCACTGGAAAGATCCCAAAGGAACTCTCGGGAGGGTCAGTCTATATTACCTCTCACTCTCTAATGCTCGTGTACTAACTCACAACCCCTTACAGACTGTACGTTCGGAATGGTGGTGCTCCTTCTCTGACTAAAGAGGACATTGATGAGTCTCATGATCGACAACCCGCTTACCACTGGGTGAGCACTCATTGACTCGAATGTGACTCGATCTCAGTACTTAACTCTCTCCTATGTGACAGTTCGATGGGGATGGAATGTTGACTGGTGTACATTTCTCCGCAACTGATTCAAACTCAGACATCACTCCTACTTTCGTCAACAAATACGTCCTCACCGATGTATTCCTCGCATCCCACGCCTTGGGACTCAAGAAACCTATCCTCCCTTCGATCGCGACCCTCCTTGGTTCATTCATCACGATTCATTGGATCGTTTATTCAATCTTGAGAGCAGTCTTCCTCGCTTTCTGCTCCTTCTTTACTCAAACACCACTACGACACCTATCAGTAGCGAATACGGCAGTGTTGTGGCATGATGGGAGAGCGTTGGCGAGTTGCGAGAGTGGGCCGTTGGTCGAAGTGACGTTACCAGAACTCGATACGGTCGGGTATTGGAGTTTGGAAGGGGACAACGGTGAACCAGGAATGAGAGAAGGTTTACTCGGGTGGATGAAAGAATGGACGACAGCTCATGTAAGTTTGCATATTCTTTTTTCTCTCTTTCTTTCGATCTCATCGCAAAACGGCTCATTCTCGCGATTTTTCTTTTTTCGCAGCCAAAACGAGATCCATTCACTGGAGAACTCATGTTGTTCCACATGACTTTCATTCCCCCTTTCCTTCACTACTCTGTCATCCCTTCGACTTCACCCGCCGCCGCCGCTCTACACGAAAAACGAGAACCTACCCCCCGAATCCTCGGTGCACCAGTCGCGATTTCTGCCCCACGAATGATGCACGATTGCGCCGCTTCTCGAACCCACACCGTCCTCCTCGACCTACCTCTCTCCCTCGATCCCCGAAACCTCCTCTCCGGTAAACCCGTCATCTCTTACTCCCCTTCCCAACCCTCTCGATTCGCCGTTTTCCCCCGTCACGCGCCAGATCAAGTTACTTGGTTCGAAGCTCCTCCTTGCATCATCTTCCACACGGCATTCGCCTACGACGAGTACTACACGACTTCACAATCTTTCCTCTCACCTTCCTCTCAACCTCAACCTCAAGATGTCGCCGCAGTCAATCTCGTCTGTTGTCGACTCAACTCGCCTCGGTTAGTCTACTCAGCAGGGAACCTCGTCTTGCCCGCATCGGAAGCCTTACCTCTCGGCGCAAAAGAAGCTTGCGAATTATACTACTACCGATTCCCATTCCCTTCCTCACCTCTCGCCGCACCGAAACCATCCCACGCTTTCCCACTCGCTTCGATCCCTTTCGAGTTCCCTACGGTTCCGACCTCGAAAGTCGTAGGTCCTTCGAAATACGCCTATGGTTGTTCAGTCAAACATGGGAATTTCGATGCTGCGTTGGGAGGAGCCGCCAAAATCGACTGTCTAGTCAAGGCGAACGTGGATCGTCTAGTTAGAAAAGGGATAGAGAGGAGTGAACGATTCGCGAAAGAGGGAATCTTTGAAGAGGATCAAGAATTGGCCGTCGATGAAAGATCAATTTCGGAAGTACTCAAGGATCAAACCCCGAGACCAGATCAAGCATTCGAGGAGGAGGATGGTGACGTCGAGATTCGAATCTTTGAATTACCTCCGAATCAGTTTGCTCAAGAAGCAAGTTTCGTACCGAGGCAGAATCAACGAGGAGAAGATGATGGTTACTTGGTCTTCTACGTCTTTGACGAGAGTCAGATTGATCCGACGACAGAGAAACCTAGGGATGATGCGACGAGCGAATTGTGGGTGTTGGATGCTTGGAATATGTTGGACGTGGTTGCGAAAATTCAATTACCTCAAAGAGGTGAGCACTTCATTTCTCTCTTCAGCTTCCCTTCTTCGGATGCGTGCTGACTCGGGTGAATGAGATCACAGTACCATATGGATTACATGGAAATTGGTTCACTCGAGAAGAAATCGCTTCACAACGACAACCACCCACGATTCGACAGCGACCATCAACGATTCCTTCCCCTACATCCTAAACCTCTCTCTCTCTCTCACTTCCTTTCTATATCCTTCCTTACTTTTGTTGTTCCATCTCTCACTCGCAAGATTATACCCTTAAAAAACAAGCGCAAACCTTTCTTCCTTAATCTCGTTCCTTCTCTACCTCCTTCTCCCTCACTAATACAGAGATCTCACCTCCCTCTCCCTCCTCCGTGCTGTACATATCTCTCACTCAATCCTCTCTCGATCCTTGCTTGTAGCCAATAGTCCTTAACTTGCTTACTACTTTCACCGAGTCGTCGAACTTACTGTCGAAATCATTAACTCCCATTTTCTCTTCACTTTTACTTTTCTTCGTTCGTCGACGTTGCTCGTCTCCATCTCCATCTCGAAACCGCGAGGTCGCAGGCGGGTAGGTCGCTTTCCTCCCCACACTGCTTTGCGAAAAGTTCCCCTGTCTCTCTTTCCTTCACTTCACTTTTCACAACTTTATCTCTTTCTCAGCGTTGTTCAAACCATGTTCGGATCTCTCATACTACTGCTGTCGATGCTCTGCGCGACTCTAGTCAAGGCCAATACAGAAATCATCAATTTCTCTTATCCCACTCGATTCCCTTCTCTACCTCAATCAATCGTACCGTGAGCACTCTATACAATCTCAGTATCTATCCAAGCTCACTGTTGTCTCTGAAGTGAGCTCGCAGTGAACCCTCGAGATTAGTTCGATTGAATGAACCGACTTCGTTCTCACTCCCACTCAATCCAAACCTGAACCAACCAACTCAATACCTCGTAGAATACACTTACCAACTACCTGCCGGTTCAAAACGATCAAAACTAGAGGAGTTTCAAAAGAATTTATTGGGGATTGGTGCGAAACGGACTGCTAGATTAAGTTGGGCAGCTACTGTACGTTCTCTCTCGCTCCGAACGTTTCGATTATTGTCGAGCTGACGTTCGAGTGAGACAACCGTGCAGTACCCAATGGATTTCCAACTCGACCTTTTTGCGATCCCTGGTTCTTCCACCCGTGCAACCTCTCGATATGGTGGCTATCTCCTCCTGACCGCTTCTCCCACTTCTGTTCACTCCTCCTCCTCCTCCCGCTTCAAGAGTGTCCCCATCACGATCTTGATCGAGCCAGTTTGGTTAGGATTCGTTCCAGAAAGTATGTTCAGAGTGATTGGATTACTCGTTGCGGTCATCGGAGCTTTGACGGTCGGTAGAGTACCGCAGAGGATCGTTGGGGGTATCGGGAGGGTTGCGAGGGATATGGAAGAGAAGGATCGGTTGACAGAAATAAAGAAACAATAGTGCCTTTTTGTCTCTTATAAGTTCTGTGTTGCTGTTGTTCTCGCGAGCGTTCAGATGGAGGAGAAACAGGAGAGAACGACGAGTTGCAGTGGTTTTGACAGAGACTGAAGAAAGAACGAGAGGAAGGTAGCGAAAAAGTACGAAAGGAAAGAAAAGAAAAGAAAAGGAAAACTACGAAGAGAAACGACTGCCTGCTTGACTCCTGATCTGGATATCGATAACCTTTGCACGACGACACACAAGCGCTTGCAAGCTTCTTACTGACCCCATTTCTTGGCGATCATTGACTGTCAGAGGAGAGCAAAGTCAATTCAGGTAAGGGAGAGAGAGAGAGAAACCATGAGAAGAGTCGACTTACGTCAGGTGGTTGAGTAGGGACTTGTTTCTGTAATTCCGAGGATGTGTCCTCTATCAGCTCCTGCATTGAAGCAAGCGAAAGAGAGTAAATGGTCACTGACCTTTGAAACATCGTTCCAATCGGTACTCAAAGCAGTTCCATTACTCTCCTGATAACTCTTGATCATAGCCTTCCTCTGATCATCCGTAGCGTCGGCGTACAATTTCTGGAACATCTCGTTCAAAGCCTGGTCTCCCCCGGCGTTTGGATCTTTCGAGCGATCTTTCGATAATGCTTCGTCTTCTGCTGCAGAGGCTTTCACGATCTCGTCCCAGTTGTGACGTTTCTTGGAAGAGGAAGGGTAAGCGTGAGTAGCGGGAGCATCGGGAGCGGGAGCATCTACAGATTCAGGACAAGTAGGGAGATTCGTGAAAGTAAACGACGAAATGAGAAATTCCGTCAATACGCTTCTTTCTTACCCCGAGAAGCTGAACTGGAACTCACTCAGTTTCTGAGCAGCACTAGTATCATCCTCTCCCTCTACTTTGTTCCACTTGATCCCTCCATCAACTTTCTTCAACTTGATCTCGATTTTGGGTTGCAACGTTCTGAAACTGGATTGTTTCGGATCGATTTGGTGTGCGAGAGGATCCAAATCGAATACGATATCTGAACCAGTCGGGAGATGAACCGAGAGGGAGAGCTGAGAGGTTCGAGATGGAAAGACAGGAGGTTTAATCATTGAAGGTGGGTGAGGAATACAGGGAGCAGACTGACTGATTGAGGTTGAATATCTACTTTGAGATCTTCTTCTTTCACATTCTTGATGAAGACAGAGACTACTACTTCAGAATCAGTTTGATACCTTGAACAAACAGATAAAAGTGGGTCAGGTGGAGCTAGACACTAGGAGAGCACCAGAGGTTATGCTCACCATTCGTGACGGATCTTGGAAGTCATACTTGAGCGTGAGGGAAGAAAGTGAGAAGTGAGAGAGAGAACAGAGGAAGAGATTCAAATTGTGCAGGGGAAGTTCATCGGACAAAATCCATCCCAACTCGTCAAGCTGCTCTTTTCCTCGACTATACTCAGCGCAGGGATGAGCAGCGAGAACCAAAAATGCAACAAGTGTCTATATTCATCGATATCTACAATGAAAAGAGGTGCTCTTTTCTCAATCCATCGTTAAGAGTTCTCCTTGATCCGCCAATTCCGACAACCACTCGACGAAAGCCTGACCAGGGAACCCAACGACACTGTAACGAAAGAGGGATGAGCGTGAGCGTAATCGAACGAGAGAAGAGGGATGGGAAACTTACTTGTTGTAATCTCCTTCGATAGATTTGATCAGTAACCCTCCCTGACCTTGAATCGCAAACCCTCCAGCTCTGTGAAAGAGCAGGGAAACTGTACTGTCAGCACTACTGCATGGCACAGTACGAGCAAACTAGACCCTCACCGGTCGAGTCCCTCACCGCAATCCACGTAAGCTTGCAAAAGTTCATCCGAACAGTTGGCAAAGTTGATCTGTCAGAGTCTAGAAAGTCAGAACGTCCGCGAAGAAGACAAAACCGAACGAGGGACGCCTTACCTTTGTACCTACGACTAGACTCGTCACTGAATACCCAGGATTTGCGAGAATCGGTTGAACTACGACAAAGTGAATACGGGGATCAGTCTGAGCTCCTGCTGCCATACTTACTGAGTACGTACCTATCGTAACTCCCGTAACGACCTGAACTTGTTCCCCACGATAAGATTGCAACATATCCATTTGATCTACTTTGTTCTCCGGTTTCTCGAGGATCGCAGGTGAGGGTCCAGCGAGTAAGACGATCGTATCCGCTATGACGCGTAGATACGTGCTCGTCAGCGAAGGGACCGAAGAGTAGAAAGAGGCAGAGAGAGAGACGAACCTCCAATAACTAAATCTGGTGGATCTTCAGGATCCGCTCGAACTAACTTCTCATACACTTCGACAGCCTGTGCGCTCCTAGCTTCCTTCAACTCAGCTCTGTCTGAGTGTAGTCTAGTGGAGAGCGCGAGGGAGACGCACCTTTTCACAACCAGTCGCGACGGCGTATTGACTTAAATCATCGAAATCTGCATGACTCAACGTTTCGGGAAAGGTTGATGGGACCACCTCAAGTTGTAGGCCGTAGGTTTTGAGGATTTCTGATCTTCTAGGGGAAGCAGATGCGAGAACGACTCGTTTACCTACGGGATCAAGGGGTTAGAAGATCGATTTGGATGGCGGAGTCGATTCTTGAGCTTACCTATTTCGGTGCAATACTAATCAGCTAGCTTCTAGAAGGTGTGGGAGAGCGGGAGGAGAGTTGGGAGATGAGAAATGGTTGACGCACCTCGCAAGAGATTAAACACAGGTAGATTCAGTGCGTGAGAGCAGACGGGATCTACTCTGCCTAAATCAATGAGGGGTTTCTCTGACATGGTTGGCTTGGGGTGAAGTGGAGGAAAAGAACTGATTCACTCTTTTCGAAGAATCGCAAGAATCGCTCGCTCGGATATTTCAAAGTGATAGGTGAATACAAGCGAATAAACACTAGATGAACTTAGATATCAATTCGTTCTACCGCCAGCGTGATCTAGCGCTGTGAACCCGTCGTAGCCCTTCGTTTCTTGTCTTTCGCAATCCCTCTTCTCGCTTCCTGCATGGGTTCGTTCTGTTTCTGCTCTCTCCGTCTACTTGTACGCTTACTATGAACACTCTGCACCTCCAGGATACCATCGCTTGACTCTTCCGCATCAGACTCCCACTCATTCCTACGATTCCTTTTCCCTCGATTCCTTCCCTTGTCCAGCGGTCGATCATCCTCCGAGCTCCCTCCGGAAGACGAAGCTGGCAGTGCCGACGCCTTCGCTTGATGATCGTTTCGTGTTTCCTCGTGAGGTACCTCTGCGAAAAGCATGTAAACTGCCATCTGATTCGAAGTTTGAGCGTTAGCACTGAGGCGAAATAGCTTAGCCAAGGAATTCGTCTCACCATCGACCCTGGTAGCCATCTGTGCATTGGTCTACTTCGTTAGCGAGACCTAGTCGCTAATGAACGAAATCAAGACGCACCCTAAAATCGACAATTCGATTGAACTGTTTTTCGCAAGGCTTGACGCGGTAAGCACTCACTCTCGAAGTAGATAGCGATGTAGTATGGGTGCTCACATATAGAAATCCGTCCCTATTTCTCTTTTGCGTTTCACCACGAGTGGAGGAACCAACAAACACAACCAAAGATCTCGTTTCTCTTTCGAATCGAACGGATTCCACATCATTCGAACGAGCTGTATTGATCGAAAGATAGAGTGAATGAAAGAAGTGGAACAGCAGCGAGGTGTAAAAGATAGAGGGGTTCGAGTGAAAGTCCGAAGAGGCCGCGGCGAAGAAGAAAAAAACCGGTCGATCGATTGATAACAACAAACGAGAAATGCTAGGGCTACAGCTGGGCAGGCGTATGAAATGGTGAACGGGTATATGAGGGAGAGTGGATCCGGTACAATTGGGAATGCGAAATGATAAAGAGCAGAATCGACGAGATCAATCTGAGCGGCCGACGCGGTAGTAGGCTCGTTTGAGTCTGTTCAGAGTGGTAGAGAGTCAGCGTCAGGACTGGGAAGCAATATGAAGGAAACGCACTCGTAGAGAAGGATTTCTCCCCAAACGTATGATCCTGGAAGTGCAGAAGGATGCAGGAAATCACGGAACTGCGAACGACGGTATCAAGATCAATTAGCGAGCGAGGTTGGGACGGATGAAGCAGAGACTCACGTGGTTTTGTTGACCCTCGAGTAGTTTCCCAATCTCGTCAATTCTCAACCTCTCATCAAACCCATAATCCGTCTCGTCCTTCTCTTCATCCTTTGCGTTCTGAAGCTCATCGATCGCTTCTCGAGGGAAATAGTTGTGGGCGGTTTCGTGCACTCGTTTCATGATCGAGGAAAGGAAAGTCGGGTGAGTCGCGAGTGACGAAACTCGGAGTTCGTGCATGGTCTTGCGAGCCAAAGAGTCGAGAGCAGCTGCTCGAGTATAAGGAGTGTAATCTACTCGTTCGGGATGTAGAGTTGAGTGAGCTTAGTTGATCGCGAGGGTGAGGTAGATTCGACTGACTGTTTCGTTTCGGTTGATGCATCGTTCTCCAACTCATGACAGGTCCATCTCGGATGCCTTTAGCTCCAGGAAACGCTCTCGCAACTGCCTTCATGATCTCAGTAGCGTGTCTAACCCATCTCTCTTCCCTCTTCTTGCCAATCGGTCCAAACGCAAGCTCGCTGTCTTTGGGGTAAGGTTTCGGGATGCCCGCTTCAATGAAGTCTTCCTCAGTCATCGCTCGAAGATCCCAGAATCCTGCACTGATTTCGATCAAGTTGGGTTCGAGGATTTGAGGTCGATTGTAGAATTTGGCGAGGTTCGAGAGCATCGGCAGAGTGACATGATGGAAGCGTTGAAGCCATGTAGCTATAGACGAGGAAACGTAATCAGTCTCATATAGTGAGGGTACGGTTTCGAAAGGAAGACGAGGGGCTTACATGGACCGTGATAGAAATCTTCAGATTGGTAAACTTCTTCCATATCTTCCATACCCCACAAGAACGTGTTGATGATAGTCGCATTGTACTCTTTTATATCGCATACCCATGGTCTCGTAAAGAACCAGCTCTGCTCTCTCGCCTCCCACGAATCCTCGAGTTTCCGTCTTTCATCCTTCGCCGACAGCGACTCTGCAGTCTCTTCCCCTGCATCGTTGAGGATGGCTGGAATGGGTTTGCGGTAAACGGGAGGAGCAGCTGGATGATTTGGGTGAATGTTGGTCATTTCTCCACCGACGAATTCACAGAAATCGCTCAGATGAAGTCGCTCCATCGAATCACCTGTGAAGCCGGATTCCCTGGTCAGACTGGCAGCCTTGCATTCTGATAAAGTGTCGACTCACCTTGTAGCAGGATGGTAGCATTCGCAAGCCATGGGAAGAAAGGTGCGCCATTCTCGTCGATTTCTGCCCCTCCGAGTCGTTCGTGACGATTCTTCTTCAGCTTCTTCTTCATTCTGAACCCTTTGTGTTCCTTCCTCTCTGTCTCCAACGACTTGATCAATCCCTGCATAAGCTCTGAAGGTCGACAATCTTCATCGTAAGGTTTCCAAAGATTCTTGAACTAAATTCGAACGAGGATTAGCTCTTCGTCTCGGTCTAGGAAGCAATGTGAAGACTGCTTACAGCATTCGTATCATCTGACAGCATCCTTCCAGGCTCCTTGAACGGATTACAGCTCCATTCCTCTGGTACATCCGTAGTTTCGAAATCTACTGCTATTCGATGCCTATGGTCGAACTGAACGTCCGGCGAGGCTGTTCGAGTTTGTCGGCGAAGAGTGTAAAAGAGTCCAGCTCCGGCGGCTAACGCTACTGTCGTTAAGAGAGCTGTTCTCCGACGATTCCCTCGTCTTTTTGAGGAGGAAAAGGAAGAGGAAGAAGAACCGATTGCGTTCAAGGATGAAGAGCGGGAGTGTTTGGTGCTGTCATACGATCCATCGTTGGATTGTTCAGTCTTAGTAGAGGCGGTTGCTTTTGTCGGAGAGCTGGGAAGGAGAGAGTAGGCGACTGAAGAGAAACGACTCATCACACGCTTTGAGGGAGTCGGGAAGCGTTAGGAGAAAGAGCAGATGAGATGGAAAGTGAGGAAGACAGGTTTACAGCAAACTAGAGTGGGATCTCTGCCGACCCGAAAATTGAAAGGAGAGACAAAAACGTCAAGTTCCGCAACGAGAAGTTTCGAAGAAGAGGCTGGAGTCTCGCCAATTTACCACTCCAAAGTCGTTCTACTGTATTCTGCAGCAGCAGAGCTCTGGTAATGAAGGGAATCGTTCCAGATCTACGGATCCCGATGAAAGATCCGGCTCCAACTCCTCAGAAGTTCGAAAGCGTACGATTTTCATTCTTGCTTTTTGACTCTCTTCGCAGGATTCCTTGGGCTCTTTCTACCTGTAGAGGGAAGACTGAGCTAACGAAGTCGAGCCAGACAAGCTGGGCAGAATTCCACTGAGCCTAACGTAGCTCTCTTCTACCTCTTTCCTCGATGGTTGCGAGACGAACGATGTTTTGTTGTCTTTGCGAAAAGGACGATCTATCCACGGTACCTTTCCTTCTCCCAGCTCTTCCATAATCCTCGCAACACTCCACGTTCCGCCTCTTCATCTTCACTCAAGAATCCCTTCATCAATGCCTCCCTTTCCCATTTTCCCATCGAGTCCATCACTTCGAACCATCCGCCTTGAAGTTCACCTCGCAGTGTCGAAGGGATCGGGCAGGTGGGGTGAACGCAAGCTCGAAGGTAAGCGAGAAGGAGGAAAGGTGCATGCTTAGAAAGAGGGGCGGTGAGCGAAGTCGTCTTTGTTGGCGCTTCTTCGGAATTGTGCTTGTTCTTGTGTTGTAAAGCTGTCGTCTTCGTCGTCAAAGAGCCGAGTAATCGACCAACTGCGGCAGCTTCAGGCTTGTTGATTCCTTTGACGCCTCCTCGCCATGCCCAAGCTGGGAAAGTCGCTCGCGCTTCTCGTTCAGCGCGTTGTCCGAGAACAACACCAGTGTCGGCTTCTCCAATGGATGCTGCTGAGCCAGTCGAGCCGAAACCAGCCCTTCGGAGGATCGAGAGGAAAGAAGAAAGAGTCGAGACGAGTTGAGGGAAGAGGGGGACGACGTGATCTTTGCGGTGTCGAACGATTTGTCCTACGGTCGAAGCGAGGGTGCGGAGAAGGCAGGAGGCGAGTTGGGGAGCGTCGGCCGATTGAGCAGTTGGGGTGTAGGCAGGAGAAGGTTGGAGAATGCGCGAGACGAGGGCTAGGACGCTGCTGACATTCAGTCGAGATAGCAGCATCGGCTGTACGAGCAAGTGGTCAGCTACGACCCAACTTCGTCCAAATTATCGTAATGAACTTACTCGATCAGCGCAAACACCATCCAAGAAGGTAGCGACGAGAAGGTAAGTTCTCGCGACACTTTCGTCTTGGTCTGACTTCTCTGCGAATGTCTCAACAAGGAGCGAGAGGTGTCGAAGTAGCTCCGAGAAAGCGGTACTGCTGAGCTTGACGGAACCTGCGAGAAAAGGAGAAGGGTCTCAGCGATGACAACTCGAGTGCAGTGCTCAAACCTCTAGTACTCACCGTCAGGCCCATCTCGGAGTAAGATCATTGCCATTGAGAGACTGGCCTCGAGTGCGCCAGAGCTTGAGATCGAGGAGGTTGATGCAGAGACAGCAGAAGAAACTCCTTCGAGAGCGATTGCGTATTCGGCGAGAGAAGCAGAAGCCGTCGCTTTGATCAAGTTCGAGTCGAGCATTGATGAGGCTGGATAACGGACAGGCGAAATCAGATGAGCTGACGCACGGTTCGACAGAGAGAGGAGAATTTGGACGCACCAGCGATACCGAAAGATTGACGGAAGACGAGATGACAAGCGATCAAAGTCTCGAAAGGCTGCGTGTCGACCTTTCCTTCAGATGCGAGTGATCTCAGGCGCTTTGTACGATACGCCAGGAGGTCAAGAATTGAGAGACAGGTTGACATTGCGGAGGGTTTCGATGTTGAAGTCGGGAGTTGAGCGAGAATTGTAGCGAGAGCCATTTGCGTGAACTCAGCGCAGACGACGTCTGTCAGATGACCGATTCGTCAGTCAGAGGAAAGAGGCAAGAGCGTGAAAGAGAGAGACTCACCTTGCTCGTCTGATTCACGGCTTTGAGCCGCGAGCCAATCCTTCGTATTCCAGACCGCTCTTGCCGCTTCGAGTAGATCACCTAGCTCGAAAGCGTCAACGGTTGCTCGTGCAGCAGTGACTGCAGATAAAGCCTTTCCGAAGGGTTTCGAAGCGGCTTTGAAGGACGAGCGGAGGGCGTCGCTCAAAGCGGGAGGTAGACTGTAAAGAACGATTCCTAAGCTACTCGAGTTGAGTGATGGCCAGACAAAGATAGGGACAGCTCACCTTGAAACTTCGCTGAGATTAATCGCGAACAGTTCGAGCAAAAGGACGTAGGCGCTTTCTTCGCAAGTCAAGCCCTCCGAAAGTGTTATATCTTTCTTTGCTCGCTTTGAGAGGTCTCCGAGGGGCTTCTCGCCGAATGCTTCGAGGAATGCCAGCAATTCTGTCGGCGATTTCGAATCGGAGAAAGTCGAGAGGGAAGTCCTGCCAAAATCGCTCAAGATCAGCAAAGAAGTTACCGGAGAGAGACGAGTATGTTCCACTTACTGAATGAGAGAGCGGTAGAGCGCGAGGGTAGCAGACTTTGCGCCGGGCGAAGTGTGCTTGACGAGTTGAGCGAGAACTTGGGGAGCTTGATCCTGTACGATTCAGTGTGAGACTGTAAGCAAGTCAAATACAGCAGCTGACGTCAGAGAGAATACGTACGACGACGGTAGCCATGTAAGCGACGAATCTCCTCAACTCAGTCTGAGCTGATTCTCTGTCGTTTCCCTGCATCTCGACCCCTCCCGCGCTAATCCACAAGTCGAGAGATAGAGCTCGTTCAGCGAGTTGCGATCTAAATTCGCGTCCAAGGTATTCGAGAGGAACGTATGAGGCGAGACGAGAGAAAGTGTGCGAAGTCGACAGCAAGGTTGACGAGGTGATCGATTGAAGCGATGACAGCTCCTTCGAGGACGAAGAGGAGGAGAGGAGAGGAAGGAGTGCTGAAGGCGAAGTGAGAGACGGTAGGGAAACAAGCTGGAGTAGGGCGGGCCGAAGTTGACCTGCAAGAAGATGAGTCGTAAGATCAGCTTCTGACATTCATCTCACGAGTCAAACATGCTCACTTTGCAGTCTCGAGTACTCCCAGAAGTCAGCTCGCTTCATCAGTCGATTCGTGATCGCGTCTTGACCAGCGTTGCTCTCCTGAGAGAAGCTGCGAGTGATGACATTAACGAGCTGTCTGAGCTCTTCCTCGCTCGCGTGTGACCTAGAAAAGAGAGTCAAGAGTCTGTTGAGTGGTTTTTCCGTTCGTACAGAGATGGAGAGGGACTGCTTACTCGAAGACGACCATCCATCTCCTCGAGATCATTTCCCACAGAGCGACCGGAACTTGCTGGTCACTCAGACCTCGAAGCGAGCCAGCCCACTCCACGCTCGCTGATGTACCGAGACGAATCAAGATCGCGCTCAAGATTGATGAGGTATCGTCGAGGGGTGTAGTCGACAATTCAAGTTGTTGCAGGAGAATGCGAGCCTGAATGAAGCGAGGCAAAGTCAATCTCATTCTCCAATATACAGTACGGTCGAGAGCTAGAAAGACTTACAGCAATAACAACAGCCTCCTTCGATCCTTTCTCTACTACTTCCCTCAACCCGTCTCGTCGCTTATTCTTCAAAACGGCAAAGTCCTCCTCCGCGTTCGAGGTCGATCCAGCTGCACTCAGCCTCTTGACGATGAAGTAACGAGCTTCGAGCAATTGTGTTCCCAAAACTGCTGCGGGATCCGAAGAATCAGAAGTCACCATCGATACCTCCGATTTCCTCCCTTTCGATTTCTTCGACTTCTTGCTCGGCGTCTCTTCCACTCCAGCTCCTCCTTTCGACGATGCCGCGGCTTTGACGAAATCTTTCAGGTTTGAATCGACGATTTCTTCGATGAACGGCTTGAATACCTCGACGACACTCGAGAGTGAAGGAGTTGGCAGGTGTGCAATGAACGTCGTGAGGATCCTTAGGCGCGCGGCGGAAGCGAGGAGTGATGAAGAATCTGAGGTCGAGGTCGTCGAGGATAACTTTCGTTTCTTCGCTGGACTCGGACTCGCCGTCGATTCTGGATCGATCGACATCTCAGTATCGGCGACAGGAGAAGGTTGGAGGGCGGAAGTGATCGGTAGAAGCAGGTTCTCCCAGGTCGATCGGATGGAAGAAGCGGAGGAAAGCATCGAACTGATTGTTCGACCGAGTTGGGAGGTGAAGGAAGGAGTCGTGAGGAGATTGTTGGGCGCAGAGTAAGGGGAAGAGGCGAGAGCGTCGGATAAGAGTGAGAGGAGAATGGGGACAGTCAGAGATCGGGAGTGGTGCGTGAGAAGGAGAGTGAGGAAAGTTGTTGCAGCCGAAGAATTCGATGCGGGAGAAGCGGGAGTTTGCGAGAGTACGGCGAGAACTCGTGGTAACTCTTGATCGAGTACTTCATATTCGAGTCGTTGTAGTGACGAAAGAACTTCGACCGTAGCGTCCCTCCTTGAATCATCTCCCATCGGAATCCCCTCTAATCGCTTAACTGCACCTTCCAAAATACTCGGTAGGGTTCCCTTCCATGCCTCTTCCGACTGTCCTGGTCTGTATAGATCACCATTCTCGATTTCACCGAGTACTCGAGCCAAAGCTTGCGCTTTCTCCTGTTCGAGAATTGGTTCTCCCGCTTCTTTCGTCCATCCAATCAACTCGACTACTCCTTTCACCCATCTTCCTGCTAGTTCCCTTCGTTTGCCGAGCCCTAACACTTCGAGAGCACTCTTCTGTGCCGAGGGAGTAGGGAAAGTCGCTTTCGCTGGTAAAGGGAAAAGGATGGAGGAATTGGTCGAGAGCGAAGTGAGGTAGATGTGGGTGAGTGCGGGAAGAGACGAGTAGAGCGATGTATGAAGTGGTGATGGTAGAGTCGAGAGGGAGGCGAGGAGTTCAGAATCGGCAGTTGTTGTGGTTGTCGAGGAAGATTGAGCGGTCGAAGCACCTCCGGAAGCGTAAGAATCTCGTGCGAGACCTCTTCGAAGGTTGTCGAGATTGAACAATGATAATTGTATAGTTTGGAGGAGGGAAGAACGAAGAGTAGAAGCGGGCGCGAGTTGGTCGAGTAAAGGAACGAGAGAAGGGAGAAGCGAAAGAGTATGCGAGGGGATCTGTACGACGCAGGTATTAATTGAGCGTGTCATGCCTGAGAAGCTAAAGCTATACTAGCGACGCACCTTCTTTCCTCCCTTTGCTGCTTCCACCAGAACTACTTTCAAGGCTTTCACCCAGACCATTGCGAATTCTTCCCAACCCCTCTTACTCTCTGCTGTCGCTTCCTCCTCACCGACCACCTGGAGAGTAGCTTTGACTACCTTCTCGTACCCGTCCAGGACTGCATCTACAGCAGATTTCCTCATTGCGTTTCCTGCCAACCTCGACCAAACTCTCGTCGCATTCCCTAGTAATTCCTGATCTCTTGCCCCATCTTGAGTATAAGCTTGAATGAATGCTACGAATACCGGTAGAGTAGGAGTTGAAGTTGACGAAGTGAGAGTTGAATCAGTTGTTGAAGCGAGAAGTTCCCACAGTTGTGCAGAGAGTAAGGCTTGCTCAGTAGTATTCGAGGAGGACCTCACTAGCTTGAATAAGGTATCTAGGATCCAATCTCGGATCAATTGAGGGAGTTGAGAGGTTGAAGTTGATGATGTCGGATTCGAGAGAGATGAGGCTGCTAGAGCTAGCTTGTCCCCTAATGGTGTAGTAGGAGACCGAAGGGAATACAACAATTGCTGTTCTCCACTTCCTGACATCTTGGCGAGGTAGGGTTGAGTGAGAGGTGCTCCTTCATTTTCGACTTGTCAATGAATTTCACAAGTCAATTTCGGACTTTAGTCCAAGCTCTTTCGCTTCCTCTAACTTGGTACAGACACTGAGGGTGCTCTTTCGTTTCCTATTCACGCCAACGACTGGCAGGGACCTAGCGTGGGGCGCGAAATACAAAACGCGCAACGCAGAAGACAGCGCGAAGTAACCCTCTCAGGAAAGAACAGCAGCTTTCGCTGCCCCACTTCCCGACCAGTCTTCCTGGTAAGCTCCTCCTTCCCCTGCTGGTACCGATGCCATCGGAGCGTGGCAAGCTCGCAACGAACTTCAAGGCCCCGCACTCCCTCACCGCTACGCTGCCATTTCTCTCGACCTCAACTCCTGCTTTCTCTCGCTTCCTCTGGCCCTGTATCTCTCCTCGCTTTCCATCCCACCTTGGTTTGACCGTGGAGAGCGAGCGGGAAAGGGGATTAAAGAGGGGGAAAAGCCATTTCAATCACACTTTCAACAACAACGCCGTTTTCAAACCGAAACCACCGTTTAGACTGTTGACGAGAGGACAGGGTCAGTGAAGCTTATATCAGTCGAGAAGGGAGGGGGGAAGGGGGGAAAGGTTGATGTTGACTGACTGTTCGAGGGGTAAAGCATCTATAGGATTGAACAATGGAAGTTAGCGAATCCATTCCACAACTAGGAAGTAAGAGAAAGAGATGCGTACGATGCGGACAGAGTGACCGAAGGCCTTGGGAGGAAGGTTTTGACGGAACTTGGAGCGAACCATTCCGTTGTTTCCGTGGGAGCGGGTGACCTTTCCCCAGATGATTCGGACCTTGGATCCGCCGATCTCCTTCTGAGCGGTGTAGACGTAAGCGATACGCTACGGAGAACAAGCAAGACAAGAGAGTAGGGTTAGTTCGACAAGGTTCAAAGGTTGATGTCGAGGTTACTCATCTCGACCCTAAATCGCTCCAACTCCCGACTCCTTGCGCTCATTCGATTCCTTCTAGCTGCCTCATAGCCGTACTGCCGTTCCTCTATCCTTCCCTACCCTAATTGATCACTTTATCCTTCCCTGAGTAACTTCTTCCACTTGCTATCCTCAATTCTGTCTGATCCCGGTGTAGCTGGCTTTAATCGAGTCTTACCTTTCCAAGGTAGAATTGAGCCTCCTCCTTGTTGGCGACACCCTCGATCTGGATGAGCGAGGTGTGGGTGCGAACGTTGCGCTTTCCACGCTTGTGGCCGGTAACCCTACCCTTGGCGTACAGACCTGTATCACCATTCCAACCATTCGTAGCATAAAATAGTCGAGTCGTCGAGTGAGGTTGTCGAGTTGATAGATAATTGAAATTTGAAGATTTTTGAGAGGTGAGCGTTGAGGTTGAAACAAGTCAGAGGGAACGTCAGTGACTGTACTAGTTGGTTCAGTAGAGCTATAGGAGGCTATTGAAGCTCACGAGTGGAAGGCATGGCTTATTCCTGGACGAAAAAACGAAGCGGAAAGGGAAACTAGTCAAGGGCTCGCCTGGTCTTGAATTTGGGGAGGAGCGCAAAAAAAATTCCCTTCCATCGCTTCCCTCTCTCATCTCCTCACAGCTTCACACTCGGAAGGGCTTCTCCAGCATTGCTTCGTGTTGATCTGCCGACCAAATTTGACGGCAATCTCCCGCTCGGTCATGACTCGCGACAACATTCTTCGACCTTTCTCCTCGTGTTCTTTGCTCTGTCTCTGCTTTGCCAATCGCTTTGAGCGTAGCCCAAGGCTTTCGCATCTCCTTTAAACGCTCAGGGTGTCAAATTATGCCACTTGAGCGCTCCGCCATTCTGACGTTCGAGTTGATTCTCATTTCCTCTCGATTCTGCTTCTTCCTCCTTCGCCTTCAGCTTAGTCCATCATGAGCCAAACCACGACTAGACGATAAGATCCGCAGCAAGATCTGCTTCAACAAATTGAAATCTCGACCAGCAGGACTCGCCCTCTTCTCGCACGTTCACGCGAAACTTTCTTTCTCGACCTCTTCTTCCTTACTCTCCTCATTCGAGATCATGTCTCTTTCCCCGCTACGTCTACTCCTACTCGCAACACCATCACTATGTTCCCATTTCGGCGTGAGCCCTTCATTCTCCCACTCGCATCTCTCTGAACGAGCCACGATTTCAGCCCTCAACTTGAACATTACGATTCCGACCAATAGATGGACGAGATGGGGAGACGGCGGACATGGTTGGGCTTTACCAGAGAAGGATAGGAATGCTTGGATACCGGTGGATAAAGTGAGAGGAGTCAATTTGGGTGGATTGTTCATTATGGAACCTGTGAGTTCCTCCGTCGAAGCGAGTCATTTGAAGCTAATCTTGCTGTGATTTGTCGTCGGTAGTGGATGGCGAAAGATACGTGGAATTCGATGGGGTGTAGCGGATTCGACTCGGAGTGGGAATGCAACGAGGCGAGAGGAATGGACGAAATGCAATGGAAATGGGAGAATCATTGGTGAGCTTCAAGAGATCCACGAACTCCCTTCGTCTCCTGACATCTTCTGCGGGGTCGGCAGGGATACTTTCTATCAAGAAGAGGATTTCTGGGAGATCAAGAAGCTAGGTCTCAATACAATTCGAATACCGGTCGGCTGTAAGTTTGCTCTCGTCGCCTCGTTCTTCGCCACCATACTGAAGAGATCGCCTACAGATTGGATCGTCGACTCTCTGATCGGTTCTGACCCGTTCGCTCACGGCGGAATGTACTATTTGAAGCGAGTTTTGCGATGGGCGACCGCTTCTTCCCTCTTGGTAATCCTCGACCTTCATGGCGGACCCGGCTCGCAACAAGTTCATCAATCTTTCACCGGTCATACAGTCGACAAGGCCGACTTCTTCTCGAACGAGAATTACCAGAAAGCTTGGGATTGTTTACGAAATTTGACAGTGATGGTTCATACAGATGATGACTTCTCGAATGGTAAGCTACCTTCAATTATATCTCTCTCGGAACCGAACACTCACCAAAGTACGCTCGATCAGTCGTCATGCTGCAAGTCCTCAACGAGCCTCTCCAAGGGACCTCGACCGGTTCGTTTTCTCACCTGACCACTGCATTCTTCCCCTTGCTCATCTCATGCCTCTCGCAGATCTCACGAGCGTCTTCTATCCGGGAGCGCAAAAGGTCATTCGAGATGCGGAAGCTGAACTTGGGGTGAGTTCCGAAAGCACTCTTTCGAGCTGATTGCGAAAAGCTGAGCGCTGATTGCGAGAACAGGTCAATTGCTTGGGCGTCTTTCCGGAATGCTTAACGATACAATGTGAGCAAAGTAGCAGTCCCCTCCCTGTTTATCGCTCGTGAAGCTGACTTTTTTCCGAAAATGCAGTTATGGATACGGTACGAATTGGATCGAGAAAGCGGCTTAGCTCGACGTCTCACTAACATTTTGTTGTTGAATACAGAATTGGGGATCAGGAGACCCAGCAGAACACCTTCATCTACCGAAATGGGATCACATCGCATTCGATGATCATAGCTGTTCGTTTCTCTTCATCTCGTTTCATCGCTTGACCCCGTTCTGATCCCTCATGTACCGCTTTCAGATGCGCAATGGATGGTACATGGCGAGAACGTGACCAGGGAAGGCTACCTCGAATACGTCTGTACAAATACTAGACCGAGTGCGACTCGTTTCGCATCTTTTCTCTCAATTCTAATGCTGACTTCGTATACTATCGTTCGCAGCGGATATGGACGGACCAGTAATTACGGGAGAATGGTCGATCTCGACGATGGGAGGAGGAGAATTGGACCCTTCGAGTGATGGAGCGAAGCAGTTCTTTCAAGATTTCGCTGCAGCTGCTATGGTCAGCGCGGAGAGGGGAGCGTGAGTCGATCTATACATGGTCTGACTTCAAGAACTTGGGCTGACAAGGGTCGATTGAGCGCAGCGGGTGGGTTTTCTGGTCTTGGAAGACTGAACTGTCCGATTCTTCGAAACCTCTTTGGGGCTATTATGTTCGTTTTCTCGCACTTCTATCCCTCACTGTGCGACTCAGCTTATTCAAATCAATGAGAATAGGACGCTGTGCAAGCAGGCTACATCCCCGAGGATCTCTCGACAATCGATCGAAGCGTTTGCGACCGTTTCGATTCGGAGGAATCGATTTCGATAGGTCTGTTATCTCACACGGCGAGGAAGGATCACAAGTCGAATCAAACTCATACTTAACTTAGAAGGATTGTGTGGAATACAAAGCTTCTGCGCATCAGACGAGTACCTCGAGAGAGGAGAAAATGTATCATTTTTTGCAACAACTGAACAATGACTTAGAACCCTTGTAAAATACTGGTACTGAACTGAAAGGAGAAAAAGGAGAAGAGGAGGGAGGAGAGACGAAGGGAAAGCTAGTCTAATAATGGGGAAACAGAGAGCGAAACATTGCTCGAGAGCTCGTTTTATTTAAATGCAAAGAGAAAAGGGTCCTTAGTTCCTCGCGTAAACGACGATGGCGGCGATGAGAGAGATGAGGAGAGCGAGGAGGATGAGACCGTTGGAATCGGTCTTCCAGTCGGCGGTTGCGAGTTCTGCCGCGGAAACTTCCCAAGATTGAGGAATGGGGAGACCATAATCTTGGAGGATTTGAGTCGAGGCGAGGCGAGCACCGGCAAGAACAATGGGGACACTGTAAGAAGAGCGGGAGAGGGGAGTCAGTGATGTGTGCGAGAGGTTATGTGAGAATATGCGAGTAATATTTACCCAGTTCCGGGGTGAGCAGAAGCGCCGACGAAGTAAGCGTTCTTGACGGTAGCGTGTCGAGTCTTGGGTCGGAAAGAGAGAACGTTGCTATAGATCATCGAGAGTCAGCGTGAACACTCGAGAGATCAGGGAATAATGAGAGGTAGACTCACAAGAAGCTGTGACTGAGACCGAGAATACTTCCACGGTGCAAGTTGAACTTCTCTGACCAAGTGATTGGAGTGTTGACGACTTCGTGAATGATGTCCTTCCTCAAATCGGTGATGTCGAGACGACGTTCGATTTCTCCGATAATCTTCTCTCGGGTCTCGTTAACGATTCGATCCCAATCTGATGCGGTGGGAAGAGCGGGTGAGATGTGTCCGACAGGTACGAGGACGATGACAGCATCCTTGCCATCGGGGGAAGCTCTGCGAGATCAATGGAGAGTATCAGTAAAACAGCGAGGCTTTGACTGAAACCGAACTCGAAACTCACGAAGGATCGTGGCGGGAAGGAACATTGACGTAGAAAGAAGGCTCGTGGGGAATCTTGTGTTCGGTGAAGATGGAATCGAAGGATCTGAGAGAAAGCGAAACGTCAGTGAAGATTCTGACTCATTCAGAGAAGAAGATAGCTCACTCTCGGTACTCTTCAGCAAGGAAGATGGTGTGAGAGTTCAATTGAGGAATTTTGCTGTTGTGAAGCGATCCTCAGGTCAGCATACAAGGCCATGAAGGAGGAGAAAAAGTGAGATCGTACCGGTTCATCGACCAGTAGAAACTGATCGAAGAGCAACTAACGGGCTTCTCTTCTAATCGCTTCGAGTAACTAGTCTCCTTGTACAAGTGACCCATAGCCCACACCAAATCAGCGTTGACGAGAACGACATCCGCTCTCAATTCCTCTCCATCTTCCGTAATAACACCCTTCGCTTCTCCATTCTCGACAATGACACGTTCGACTGGTGTGTTGAATCGGAACTTGGCTCCGTTGCGTTCAGCGATTTTGGCGAGAGTTTTGGGGACGATCGAGAAACCTCCGAGAGGGTAGAGGATACCTTCGCAGTGTTCGGTATATTGAAGCAAGTTGTAAGCACCGAGAGCGTCGAAAGGTGACATTCCCTATTAAGAGGCGAGGAGTGTGAGCGGATGTAGAAAAGGGACGAGACGAAAGGAGGAAAGGAAGACTTACGAGGTACATTGAGGCGAAAGTGAAAGCGCGACGCATTCGCTCAGTCTTGAAGTATCGAGAAGCACGGGTATACACGGTCGAGCAAACACTGATGAGGAGGCCTGATTGCAAGAATGAACGAAAAAGTCAGTCAAATTTCCTCGATTGCTGAAAGTTCGGTGTGAAATCGCGAACTCACGAAGTTGGGTAAGGAGAGTAGGACGGATGATGGAAGCGAGAGTGGTGTAATTTCGGTGAAGAACATGTTCGTATGAGAGCTCGTAGTGAACGTGAGCCTCCTTCATGAAGCCGAGGAATCTGATAAAAGAAAGTTGATTGATTCGCAAGATCGTATTCGAGATCAGTGGCGCCCTTGAACCACGACGACGAGTGAGACTGATGGAACATACCCTTCGAATCCATCTTTTCCCTCCCATCTTTCCACCTCTGCCTTCATACGACTGAGATCGGTAGACATCTCGACAGATTCCTTGTCAGGGAAAACGATTCTATAATTTGGTTCACACTTGACTAGCTTGATACCCTCTTTGTCCAATGATGTTCCGAGATCCTTGAATGACTCTGCGATCAATTTAGGGAGGAGATAAAGACTCGGTCCTTGATCGAAGCGATAGTTTGGAGCTCCTTCGAAAGTACTGCATCGTCCACCAGCGAAATCGTTCTTCTCGAGTACTGAGATCGGATCACAGGGGGTCAGCTAAGCTAGCGAGAATGAAAGAAGAAGTTGTTGCTCGCCTGTGACATCGAAACCACCTTGAGTTAATCGGGCTGCAGAAGCACACCCACCGATTCCTGCTCCTACGATGATCGCCTTGGGTCTACCACTGCTGCTTGATGATCCCTTCTTTTCGACTGACATTGTTTGAAACTGGTGAAGTGATGTAGAGAAGAGAAAGTATGATTCTTGCGTGAAATCGGAGTCTGAAGATCGTATAAGAATTTCAGAATTTTCGCGAGACGACTCAGTATGCGTAGCTTCCATTCGACGACGTACTCTACCGTTACGGCTTAGTCCGAGACCGCTGGGAAACGAAATCGAAGAGCGGAAAAATCTCGGAACTCACGCGGATCGCGATCGCTGACGAATGTCTTCCTGGATCATTCCGACGCTGTTCAAAGGCATAACTGCAGGACTATGCGACGAACAGACGTCGATACGGACGACGTAGCTCGCTCGGAGCGTGAACCTCGAGTTGTAATGAGGATTCTGATTTCTGGAAAGGAGAAAGCCGCCGCGAAGTGCACCGAAAAGGAGAAGGGAGTGTAGTCTCTGCGGCCTACACGAGACGACGAGGGCTTCTTGTATCACTGAATATGTTCATTGGTCTTGCTGAATCGGATCAAGAGTTTTCTACTTCGCCTCTGCAACCTGACCACACTCGGGACATTTCCTTAACTCTTCCTTCTGCATCCATTCCTACGATTCTCACGTCTCATCAGTCTTGCTTACTTACTCTAAACTGATAGAGAGAAGGCTTACCTGAATCAGCGGTTTGAGTTGACTTCCGAGATCTTCGCAGTGGAATGAAACTTCTCGAATGATCGTCGGCGTGCTATGTTCAGGAGATTGACAGTACCATCTCAGTCGATCTGTCAAGAGGATTAGAGAACATTCAGTATCGAGAACCAAGCGAGTCGAGGCAAAGGAGAAAAGCTCACCGACTGCTTGACCTGGTCGAACCCGCTCAATCACAATACCCACAGTATCGGCGTATCGGCAAGGGTTATGAGGAGTGTTGCCTGTGCCCCAAGAAGACAAACTATCTCAGCCTCATGCAAAGAGATTGGCCAGAATCCTCGTTCGCGCACCTGGGAGTAAGAACATCTCTCCTTCTCCGATCGTAATCTCCCTGAACTCTCCTCCCTCGACACTGACGGCGTCTAACCCTTCCTTCGTCTTGACTCGTTCGCCTCGTTTGACATCGTCGACTACTTTCAAGGTCATGTGTCCCTTGTACTGATAGAACCATTCTTCCGTTTCGTTGATGTGATAATCTATTCGTTATCGTCTCGTCAGTGTGCCTGGGAGGATGAATAGAGTCGAGAGACGTGGACAAACCGTTTCGAGAATTTGGACCTCCGACTAACATGACGGTGAAATCACCTCCATCGTAGCTGTACAAGAATCGAGTCTCGTCAGTACATCACTGGGGAACTGACAGGCTCGTGCACGTACATGCACTTGTTATTGACTGGCGGAGCGAGAAGATGAGAGTTCTCCGCGAGCCATTTGGGGAGGTTGATCGGGGTCGAGAGCATTTCCTTGTTCTACTCTTCGGAGTAAACGATCATAGTGTCAGTTTATGGATTCGCCGGAGTGATCTGAAAGTGCTCGGAGGTAAGAAAAGTCGCTTCTTGCGAAATCGACGCATTCTTGCGAAGAATCATCAAGTCCGCTTCCTCCTCCTCGTTCCTTTTCTTCGCTCATGCCAACTTCCAAATTCATTCCCTGATTGCCCTCTTGTCTTTCTGTTGAACTCTGCCGCTATGCAGCGATTTGTCCCTCCTCCACAATCAATTCTCATGCATCGCTCCCCAGAGGGAGATGGAGATCCCCTGACACGCTCTTACACCCACCTCGAGCTGTAGCCATGCAATCGGTCGACTCGAAGCGATGCTTGAACGTACCAATGGTCAAGTTGAGTCAGAAAAGGTTGTGTTTGCTGGAGGAGTCTGTAGGGTTCGAACGGACAGCAGATGGTGCGCCTGGATTGCTTTGAGAGTTCTAAGAGTTGCAAGTCGACGAAAGCTGAGCGAGTGAGGTGTTGAAGGTAGTAACGAGCTAAAATTGATGAGATTCGCAAAAGTGGAGGTATGACGAGGGGGGTTGCTCCTGTCCTGCAGCGACACCTTAGACCGAAGCCTTGATCGAACCGCGAGCTACAGCGGCCTGGTCGAAGCGCAAAAGCAGGGTTGAGACTGAAACAATGAAAGTCGAAAAGTGCGAAAAAGCTCTCTCGTTCGCAAACCTCATTCTTTGGAAACGTGAAGAGATGATATATACTGCCATACGTGGAAAGCTCTACATAAAGATAGAATCGAAGTGTCTATCGAGTCTAAGGAGAAGGAAAAGGTAAGAAAGGGGAGAGTCCGATAGCTAAAGAAGAAATCCGACGAAGAGGGTAAAGATGCAAAATGAAGGAGGAAGAAGAAGGGACTGCTACAAGGGAAGTGTGAAGGCGAAATGTAAGAGTGACGGACACGTCTAAGGTTCTAGCGAGGGATTGGAGAGAAGGCGGCGATCGACCAGCGAAGCGGCGGAACGACGAGTTTATTTGGATCATGATTTTTGCGAGGGAACGAGGTTGCGAGGTCAAAAGATATGTAAAGTTGGATGCGAGGTGGTGAAGATGATATGTACGGTTGAGGCGGGGGTGAGGTGTGTTCGGTTAGAACGAGGAAAGGTTGGAACCGCGACGACGTCCTCCTCCAAAGACCAAATTGACGAGGCTGCCGAAACGAGATTACGTGAGTATGAGCAAGCTGGAGGGAAAAGGGAGATTCAGAAACTCACGCAGCGGAAACGAAGAGACCGACGGTCAAACCGATCGCGACCTGAACGAGAGATTCGGCAGTTTGGAATCCGGAAGCGTAGGCTGAACTGTTGTCGCCGGTATCGGTGAAAGCGAGGAGACCACCGTTCGACAGACCAGAAGGAAGTTGAACGAGGATACCGGGAACCATGATGACCTGGAGAGAGAAGAATGCTCAACTCAGTTTGAAGTGCGTGGGGAGAGATGGTTTGAAAGGTAGACATACGAATGGTGACTCTTTCGAGAGACGACCGTAGACATTTCCAAGGAAACCGACAGCGAAAGAACCAATAGCAGACGAGATGTCGGATCGACCTTCGAAAGCGTATTTTCCAGAGAAGAAATTTGCGGCGAATCCGGCACTTCCGACGATGATCATGAGAATAGTCTCTTTGCGGAAAAGTGGTTGACCGTTCCTCAATGCCAACATGAGCAAGAACGAGGGAATCGTCAAGAAATCTATCAAGAGAAAGAACAGAGATCAGTCAAAAATTGACAGATGACAAGGGAGCAAGAATGACTTACACCACCAAGCGGGAATCGTGTCCATGTACCAAGGAGGGTTCGCGTTCCGGATTGCTGAACAAGTGTAGTCACCGTAACCTGGAATCGTGTCGATTGTCGTGATTCGAGCGTAAATCTCACTACCGATTGACAGACCGAATCTGCAAAGGCCGAGTCGAGTCAGTATAGGAGAGATGAGAGACGAAGAAGCTGAACTTACCCGAGGAAGAGCGAGTATAGAATCGAGTAGACGAGTCGAACACTTCCCGAAATGATCGACCGATTTGCGAGTTCGAGAGAACCGCACAGAACGATGTAACCGGGAAGAATGAGAACGACGGAGCCCGATACGACAGCGGCGAAACAGAACTTCTGTGATGAAGCGATAGCGGCGGCGAGGAAGGAAATGATGCAGGCGATAACGATTCTGTGAAGCAAGAAGTTGTTCAGTGTCTTGCCTCGAAGGAATGAAGCAAAAAAGTGGACTTACTCGAATAGTGAAGCGTAGAGATCGTTGCGAGAGACGATGACTTGAACGAGAACGAGGAGCGCTCCGAGAGGCATTGCCATCAAACAATCGATGAAGGAACCGTAGAAAGCTACAAAGCGAACGGGTAAGCTGATCGTTTCGAGCGCGTAAGAGAGCAGGAGGCAAGCTTACCAGAGGGTTGAATGAAAGCACTAGCGAGAGCGCCGATAATGAGTGATTGCCAGAGGTTGTATTTAGGGGGAGCGACCATGAGCTCGTCGAGTTGAGCGCTGGCATCCGTAACTGAGAGTCTGTCGTGAACGACATTGTAGTAGATTGTGTACGCCGTCAGAAGTTTGCCGAGATCGAGACCGTTTGCTTGTTTCAAGAACTGGGAGAAAACGATGCGATCAGTCACTTCCGGATTTTGGCGCTCTTTGACGACGAGGGAAACTCACCTTGATGTCGGAAGTGTGAGTAGCAGCATCTCCGAACGACATGAGCATAACTCCAGGAATGTAGATGACTTGACAGTTGATTTCGAGAACACGAGCAGTAGCTTGCATCTGCGCCTCGAGTCGATGAGAGGGAGCACCGAACCTGACGAAACGAGATGGGCGGTCAGTTCTGATCGAGAGGAAGATACAGATTAGCGAGAACTCACATCATGAAAGCACGAGCTTGTTTCATGATGTATTGTTGACGCTCGAGAATAGCCGCAACCTAGCGAAAAGAATCTCGCATGTTACTAACGGATTTGACATACGACGAACGAAGCAAGGGAGTCAACTCACATGCTGAGTGATAAAGATCTCTTGAGCCTTCTTCTTCTCCTTTGCCTTGCGTCTCCTTCGCTTCTCCTTCTCCCAAGCACGACGATCGGCATCTGCTTCGCTCTCCTTCGTCTGGAAGAAGTAATCGGCGATTTCCTTCCGAGGTGATCCATCGTGAGAAGAAGGGCGACCGTGAGAACCGAATTTGGCCATCGGAGTCGGCTGCGTTGTAACGGAACAATTAGCTCTAATCAGTCGAGAAGAGTGAGAGTGACTTACGAGATCCTTGAGGTTACCAAGACTGAGCGAGAAGACATTCTTATGACTCGACTTGTGATCAAGTTTGGGTCGTTCTCCGGGAGGGGTCGGCGGTTCTGAGTGATTCGCACCAGAGTAAGCGGTACGATCGGTTTCAGGCGAGTCTCCGCCGAGACTGGATCCAGGTCGAGCTCCCGATAATTGAGGTGAAGAGTAGCGCGAGACGTGATAACCGGGTCGATCAGTCTCGGGAGCGATGTTGTTTGCAGAAGGTGCTGCAATACCAGCGAGAGCGTTCTGTTTATCGAAATCAGAATCAGTACACATTAAACGGAGGAAGAAGAGGAAGAGTAACGCACGGCACCAAGCATCAATCCTCCGATAACTCCAGCACTCGATTTGGCAGCGTCAGGTCGCTTCTCTCGCTCAACTACATCTCGAACTCTGTTGAACAAACCCTTGTTGTCCTTCTCCTTCTCTCGCTTCGCTTTGACAGCTTCGACATCCTTTCGTTCGGGAGTGTTGGCGACTGGAACGACTTGAGCGGGAGTGGTTGAAACGCTGTTTTCGGGAGAATGGTTGGGGGAAGGGTTCGCCGAGGGTGCAGCTGAAGGGTTCCTCGATTGACCTTTCGGTTGTAGTCCACCGGTAACTTGACCAACTGCTCGTCCTGCGCCCCCCATCATAGCACCTCCCGCCTTTCCAGCACCTTTGAGCATAGCACCTCCGACGTTTCCAGCTCCACCCAACATCGCTCCAGCTCCTCTTCCAGCACCAACAACAACTCCGGTAGCTCCATTCCCGATCTGTCCCGAAAGTTGATGAAGTCGGTTCTTGTTTGCTCGTTTCTCGTGAAGTTTCGAGATAAACTTGAGTCGTTCGGCTTCTTCCTCCTCCTCATCGCTCAAATCTCCGTTGATCGAGTTGGCACGAGTCGACATCCCAGATGCAGGAGTGTTGATTCCGGAAGTCCCAGCTGAAGCGGGTTCGTTTTGTTGACGTTGGAGTGCGATCAAAGCGGATAAGATTCCTCCTCCACCAGCTCCAGCGGTAGCTCCGAATTGCTGATCTTGAGGTACATCGGCGACTCCATCGTCTCGCATGCGATCCATGAAAGCCGAAGCTCGACTCTGTCCCTCTTTCTCATCGTGTTCTTCCTCCTTCTCAGCGTTCGCACCGGTTCCACTCTTGAATCCAGCTTGACCTCCCGCTCCGGCTCCAGTCTTTCTCCTCCTCATCCCTCCTCCAGTCGGCCCACGGTTCGTCATGCCTCGAACGAGGTTCCAAGCGGCCTTTGCACTACGTTCCTCAGGGTTTCGTTTGCGAGTGTCGGGCAGTCCATCGGTCTCTCCAGGGTCGACAAAGACGTCCATCTTATCCTTGAGTTGTTCGAGACGTTCTCCTGGGTCACCATCGGAGCTAGCAGCACGAGATACTGCCTCCGATTGGTATCCACCTCGAGAAGCGAAATCTTCGTCGTCGGATTCTGCATCGCTGAGAGTTGAGCGGTTGTGAGCTTCGAGTGCTCTTCGTAATTCGTCTTGAGCTCCAGGTGAAGTCAAACTGCGAGTACGGTCGAGAGCTGCGCCTTGAACGACTGGAATCGAAACATGTTCAACGTTACTGCGACCTTCTCCCAAATCCGCTGGCCATTGAACCCTTCGAGTCGAGCGACTACCTCCTGCACTGTCCGTCTGTTGCATCGGAGTCGAAGTAGCTGTACCAGTTTGAACTCCTGAAGTAGAGTTTGAAGAGTGGAGGTGTTCAGAGTCGTCTCCTTCTGGAACTACGAGGCGAGGGATATCGTTTCGTGGAGGTGAAATCGTAGCAGGGTAAGGTTGATCGAATGGACTATTTCACTCGAGCGTGAGTCAGTTGGGGTTCCCCTCAAAAGACAAAGGAGGGGATCGAGGGTTCTTTTACTTTGGGTTACTCGAAGGATCCGCCATAGTTGCGTACTCTTCCTTGTGGTGATAGTAGTATTCAGCAAGGCGGGTAAAGTCGAGTTCGTAGGGACTAGGGCTTGTAGAGCCAAGTTTTATTGTTTGGCCGAGGATGAGAGGTGAAGGGAAGTTTGAGTTCGTTCGAGAGGATGGGTTTCCGTAAAGGTGTTCGGTGTATTCGTCTAGATGTCTTGTTAGGCGTGTGAAGTCGTTTGAAGCGTTGTTTGTAGAGTGGTTGAGTCGATGACGGACTTTTGGGACTTCAAGAAAAAAGTTTGCCAGTCTTTTCCCTTCGCAACCCTCGGGAAGTCTTCTCCCCGCGAATCTCTCTCCAAATTGCTCTACAAAGTCGCGTACAAATGATATCACCTTAAAAAAATCTCGACTTTATCTCGAAGCGCAGAGTCGCAACCCTCGTTTTATGCATTTACCTCGGTTTCGTAGAGCTCACAAAGGGGCTCGCATGGTCACAGAAGTTCGAATTGCATGGTCTGCTCCTACACCGCGAAAGCTTGACGAGAGGACTTTGACGAGAACAAGGTTTCGAAGAAGATTCGCGAAAAGTTGGCAAAAGTTGACTCAACGGTTTGCGAACACCTTCTCGAACGCACAATGAGAGCGGTTGACGAGCTCGCAAGCATCGTGAGTTAGGGAAAGAGCTGGGAGCGAGAAGGGGTCGGTCTTGATGGAGAAGATTTCGCATGTCTGCGAAGAAAGCATAAACTGCAACAATTTCAATCTCTATGTTTGACCGGCATTGCAGATACTCGCATCGAGTTTTGATAGGTCCGAAGGTATGTATCCAGCTGCGACCGCTTGCTATTCGCTCGTCTTCTTCGAATGAGCCTTCTTTTACGAAGAACGCATACGAAAGAAGCTGAACGCACCTGGAATCCCCACTGGGGCGAATTGAGCTGTGTCTTCCATGACCAGAAGAACCATCCACTGCACGTCGAGCGTCAGCGAAACATACATTTCAGAAGGGGAGCAAGAGACTTACGATCCTCGCTCAAAATTCGCAACTTGACGCAGGAAGAAATCCTTGTAGAATGCATCGTCGAGCCCTTCCGTAATTCCTATTGTACTCAGAGACCATTCTCCTGTGATTGTGCCATTGAGATCCGCTGTGGAGTTTCTTTTCGCATCAGCGAAACCGTTTCGAGCTCGCGGATTCGGCAGGAGCCTCACTCGATCGTGTATTTGAGCAAGCGTAATCGAGATAATCTGCTGTCGTCTGCTGATTCTCGGCAACGATCCATTGCGCATCTGTCGGAATTACAAAGTCAGCTGAATCTACTCTGTGAAACAAGCGAAGGAAGGATTGTACAATTATGATCGTCGTAGAATACTCGATCTGCCGTGTCAATATGCGTTGTAGGATCTCCTGAACCCCAAGTCTTCATTGAGAGATCGAACGAGTTAGAAGTTCCCCGAGGAAATGAGCGAAATCGACGAGTACCTTTGCCATAACTAGAAGACGCGCGGTCAGTACTCAGGCTATCGAGTCGAGAGCAGGCATACTCACATTGGATACCGAGACACTTGTCTCTATCGTCTTTGCAGCTGATCTATCGTTCAAAGCGAAATCAGCGAAATCTCGATTGTGAAAAAGTGCGGATGCTCACTCCTAGCTTCTCCTCCTCATCTCGAATCGCTTTCTGAGCTCGAGGATAGTATATCGATGTGAGAGCTAGAGAGCCGGCGAGTTCGTCAGGAGAGAGAAAGAGGGAGAGAGAAGGAAGCGTGTCTTACTCGTTGACGGATCTTGGAGCGGCTCATTTACTACCATGATCATCACGACTTCAAGTCTCGTGGAGGTACACATCAGCTAGCGATAGCGTTGAGTGTATTGAGCGGAACTTGCCAGTCGAGAAGTCCTCGTCGGTATGAGCCGAAATTGTTAGATTCCGCAAAACCTCGTAAGCTTTCCCATAATTCTCATCCTTGAAGAACTCGGGAGTATCGACGATATGACCCGTGAAGGACTCTCCTCTCGTTCCCATTTCAGGGACAGAATGGAGGTCGAGCACGACCGAGAGGTACGAAGCTTTGCACCATCGCAAGATTTGCTTGAGATAGTGAAATGATCCGGACGCGAAGTAGTCGTCTCCTATCAGGGAGTCGACGATCCAATCTATCGAGGGTGTACGGATCGTCAGCGCCGACGAGGAAGGGCAGGGAAGAGAGCGGCTTACATCCGATCGGTACTCGAATTGAATTCAACCCCAACTTGGCCATCTCCTCAAAGTCGGAGGCAGTGTAGAACCTATCCCTGTAGGTCTTCCGCTTTACTTTAGCGATCATAACGCTGACTTTGTCGAATGACGGACCAGTGCTGTTCCCATTTCGGCTGCATTGCCTCCAATCCGTTCGCCTCGTTGCAAGTCCACTCATCTTTGAAGTCGGCACATCCCAGCTTCTCGTCACTCGTCAGCCTTGAGAATCTCTAGGGTAATAGGGGAACATACAGTCTTCCAAGCTTCTCCTGCCATCCACTGCGAAGTTGCGAAAGATCAAGCTCAGCTTTCCAAATCTTCGTATATCGAAGCAAGGCTGAGAGACGTACCGGCTCTAGAATGAACAGACTTCCCAGGTTCACTCCTCTGAGCTTCTCAGGGAACGCTCGAGAAACGCCCAACGGTTTCAAGGTGTCGATAGGTTTCGAATCAGTTTCCGTCGCTGTCGAAGACGGACTCGTTTTTGTTGGAATCTGGGTCGTTCTAGTTGTAGCAGCTTCTTCCGACGCCGGAGGAGATGCTGAGGATCTATCATCGGTTGCGGTGATGAGGAGTAAGGCGAAAGCGACGAGAAGAAAGAGTGCGATAATGAGTGCGAAGGTTCTTTTCGTAGCTGGGGATAGATCGCTCGACTTTGCTGCCTCTTGACTCGTTGTCGACGAAGCGCTAGATGAATAGGTCGAGTCGGAAGAAACAGTCTCGGTGTCGGAAGTATCTGAATGTGAGTCTGAAGAAGTTGAATCGCTTCGAGTCGAGTCGTAGTGGTCGTCATGGTGTCTCCGTCTACCGAGTGATGCACTCGAGAGTGGTATTCGAGGTGGTGGCATGAAGTGAAGAGACCAAGGAAGGGAACCTTTCGCTTTTCGCAACTCCGAAAAGTCTCCGCGGCTTTGACGTGGCAGCGGTCGATCGAAACTAATAGTAGTCATCGATTGCATGTCAGAGGGGTAGAGCACGAGATGGCGAACCTGCGCCATCATTGACAAGACCCTCTGAGTTCACTCCGAATACCCTTCGCAAACGTTCTTGTCGAGCTCTTTGAGATCCCTCGGGATATATCCGGCTTCGACCGCTTTCTGTGGTCTCGTCGTCAATACTCAGTCGCTTGATTATGATGATACTGAGAAGAGGAGCGAGGCTCACACGGTACTCCCAAGTTTCAGAATTCAATTCAGTTTTCCAGCTCCAAAAGATCCAGCCCCTGTGATCACCTTGAACACCTATCAGCTCTAGCTCAAGATTTGATAGTAGAGATCAAAGGGACTCACGCTCCCTTCTCAGCTGACTGAATCTGAGCACTCGCGAATTTCCTGAAAAACTCCTGAGCTCCCTCGCTTTCTTGATCTAATTCACCTCCTCCAATCGTAGAGAGTGACCATTCACCCATGATGACAGGGTAGGAATCAGCTGTGAGTCGTTCAAACCTTGTTAGCGCAGGAAGGGAGATACTTGGAAAGGATTGGAATGCTCACTTGGTCGAGTCGTCGAACAGAGAAAGCGGAGGTAGCCTTCACGAGTACGCGCAGAGGAAGGTACACTGAATTGGGCGTCTGCAAAGCAAGAACAAAATCGATCAGTATTCTCTCAATGAAGAGGCAAAAGGATCGAGAAGCGATTTGATACGCACACAAGTGATCGTCGTAAGCGACATGATCATTCGTATCGATGTATTGTGTAGGATTGCCCGAGCCCCACCACTGTGATCCTCTTCTACCTGCGTATCAGTCGTGATTCGTGAAAACGAGTGATGCGAAAGAAAAAACGAAGACGCACGTCGTCCATGACTGATTGAGCTCGTACGTCAGCTCGTCGACCAAGTCTATGAGAGAGAGAGAGAGAAATCAGACTCACATTGGATAGTCAAGCATTGTTTCCCTCCCCCATCGCAAGTAATCTGTGGTTGCAAGAATCACCGGCACTGTCAGTCCTCGCGGAAACGAGTGATCAAGACCTCTTCTGACTCACCCCAAGAGATTTCTCAGTATCCCTAATAACCCTCTGCGCATTCCTATAATACACCTTCCTCAAACTCTCGTCACATCCCTTCTCAGTTTCATTTACAACCTCTATCATTCTAACTTATTCCCCCTCCCTTCCACCACAGCATCAGCTCTTCTCTCCCCACTTGAAATCAAGAAACAAGTGAGAAACTGACCATTCCCCCAATCCTCTTTCGTATGACTCGAAATCGTCCAATTCCTCAAAACCTCAAAAGATCTCTCATAATTCCCTTCTTTGAAAAACTCTGCAGTACTAGCATAATCCCCCGTGAACGACTCTCGAGGAGTTTGTCGTCCTGGTAAAGCGTGGAAGGAGATGATTACTTGAAGGTCTGCGTTGAGGGCCCAACGGAGTGCTCGAGTGATGTAGGGTAGAGAGTTCGAGGCGAATGATTCGGAGGGGAGAAGAATCGATTCGATTGACCAGACTGAACGAGAGAGGGAGAGAGAAGAAGTCAGGTGGGGGTATTGTGAGAGGAGAAAGAGAAGAGAGAGAAGGTACAGGGTAAGGGGAGACGAATTGTGTTGAGCCCCAAGGAACGCATTTCGTTGAAATCTTTTTCTGTATAGAAGGTACCCCTGTATGTTGTACTCTCACCCGATCAGCTCGAGATGGAGTAGGACTGAGAAGACAGGGAGAGAACGTACCAATGTTTCTCGTATTTCTCTTGTAAAACCTCCAATCCCAAATGTTCATTACATTCCCTCTCTGATTTAAAACCTCTACATCCCATAGCTTGCCAAGTATTGGGTACCATCCACTACATTCACACCGTCACCGTTTCATCTTCCGTTTCGTCAGTTGGGGGTCTGTAACCGGGGTGATATAGGAGAGAAAACACGAAAATACGGGTTCGATAATGAACCAAGAACCCAAATTGACTCCTCTGACTTTCTCACCGGGTGGTAAAGGAATCCATGCGGTTGATTGTGAGGTGAGGGCGGAGGCGCGGGAAGAGAAAGAGTGGGGTGTGGAATGATGGTGTTCATGGGATTTGGTCAAGTGTCCTTGAGTGAGGTTGAGGAGTAGAAAAGTCGCGAGAGCTGTGAGAACTGAGCGCATCTCGAGTCGAGCGAAGAAGTGAGGGAGAAAAGAAGAGAGAAGAGAGAGAAAAGAGAAGAGAAGAACGTCCGTCAAATGTCGAGGAACGGACGATTCAGGGGGGTTTAACTTCGAGAGGGTCTGTTACCGCGCACAAGCGAAGAGTGAGCAGGACAAAAACAAGTGAGCGAGCTTACAAGAGCGAAGAGAGTTGAGACTAAGCGGGTAAGCGAAAGAGATCCGATGAAAAACTTTGACAATTTTTCGTTTCCTTCACTCTCCTCACTCAATGACCACGATCACAGTAAAACTTGAAACCCCAATATCGATTCTTAATGCACACACAAAATCACCACAAAATCTCGGAGACCTTTAGTGGTGTTGTTCTGAAGCGGGAGCGTTTTGAGTTAAAACGTCCTTCTCCCTCATCCTCAACAATTGATCCTTCTTGTCACTCAACAACTCTCTGTTTCTCGCACTAGACACGACTCGCTCAATCAGTACTTTCCTCGCTTACCTCCAGAAGAGAAGAGGGGAGAGGGATTTGAGGGAGCTTACTCTGCTTGAATCGCCCAATATCCAATTCCGGTAAACGCACCCGCTGATAACAAATGACCTCCCAAATCTGCGTACTCACTCGGACGATCAGCAAAGAAGAGGAAGAAGGAGAGAGGGAGGGGGGAATGAGGAGAGATTTACTTTCGAAAATGTTTCGTTTCATGATTGCTAATTGATAACATCTGACACCGAACCCGAGTGAAGCCCAACCTGCTAGTGAACCAACTGCACTCGAGAGAGCGAGGGGGTTAGGAGTGGAGGGGACGAGGAAGCGAGAGGAGGACTTACTCATTTGTATGGGATTTGAAGGGGAATAGAGGGAAGTGGAGAGCTGTGCGAAAGGGAGAAAAGGTCAGTCGCTGAGCAAGATGGCTAGGTCTAGCATACAAGTCTTGGGCGAATAGTGAAGCGAGGGTTTGATATAATGATGAGAATTGAGAGAGATCCACCTCGAATGCCTTCCCGGTCAAGTCGCGCTGCCTTATTCGCCTATCTTGTAGTTACCACAATAGAAATCGATACTCACAAAGGAAGAGCGAGTGGAAGTGGTAGATGTGGAGGACAACCCAAGTCACTCCTCACTCCTCTCTCCTCACTCTATGGATCCACCACCTCGAATACTAGTCCCTCCTGGACAATTACCACCTCCAGGAGGAGGGATAGGTACTCAAACTGTCCCACAACAGCGACCCAACATTTCATATTTCGTACGCTGTCTCTCTTCTCTCCCTTCTCCCTGACTGACTGAGAGAGTGTGTGCAATAGTTATTCTTATCATTAATGTTCTATCTCTTGAACTCTAACAACTCTGCATCAACCTCTTCTTCTTCTCCTGGTGGATCTTTATTCAATCCTCCATTATTGAAGAATTCCCTCTCAAACTCGACCACTTCACCTTATTCCCAAGCTAGGCATCGACTATTACTCCGAGAAGCAAGGTACGAAGGGTTATCGAGATGGTTAGGAGCCTCAAACACTTCAGAGGGTTGGTTGAACTCTACCTATTTCCCTCAAACCACTTCAAACACTTCCACTTCAATCAAAGTCACTCCCTTTCTCCCACAAGATCCAGAAGAGCCGGAGATTGTAGTGAGGGACGTACTCGAGGGGATGATGAAGAGAGAAGAAGTGGATTGGACGAGTGAGCAAAGTTTAGTTTATCCAATGAATTTGACTGGGTTCATCAAGGGGAATTGGGCAGTCAGGGATTACACTTGGAGTCAATTGGGATTGAATGAGACTTGGCAAGTCGAGAGTAGGAGGAGGATCATTAAAGAAAAGGAGGACGAGGAGGAAAGAAGCAATTCGACCACGAACGATTCCTCGAATTCTTCATTACAACGTCGTCAAACTACTTCAATCTCACTCGATAACTCGACTCTACCCTCCCTCAACTCGACCCTTCCCCCCTCGACCAATACGACCTTCGAAACAGTCTCTACCATCTACAATCGCACTCTCCTCCGAGGTTCTTTCCCCTTCACCCACCATCCCTCTCGCTCTCCAAACAAAGCCTTGTTCAACCTCCGTTCCGTTCAAACCTCTGCAACCGGTCCGATTCTCCTCCCCTTCCCCTCCTCGCAAGATGAGCAAGACGATTCGAAATTATTAATGATTCGTCCAGATACCCCTGAGCACCCTTGGGAGGAGTGGGAGAAGAAAGGACCTGTGAGCTATTTGGGAGGTGATTTGACGTTGAGTATAGAAGAGGGTGAGAATGCTGGGAGTTTGACTAATTTGGATATCGAAGCCGCTCAGTACGCATTTCACCTCTCTCTCACTCATCCTTTCCCCTTCTCTCCCAGGCTGATCGAATGGATGAGCTTCATCGTACAGCTTGATAGAAGAAGGATTGATTTATGGATACGCGACGCCCTCGTTCATTCGTTCCCATTTAGTCGAAACAGTTTCCCTCCCATTCTTTTCCAACCGCTCTAATCCCTCTTCTTACCCTCTCTCAAACCTCACGGCGCAAGCAATCGGTCGATCAATGCTCAAAGAAGTATCAAGACGGCTCAAAAACGACGTAGACAACCTAGATCAAACGATTCTAGACCGTGAATCCGAACCCTCCCCTCCTCCCTCTGATTCGGACGAGATGGATCCTTCAATTCCTCAATGTATCTTTAGGTTCTATGGATCCCTCTCCCCCTTACCACCCGTTTACACCCGTTCAATCTACTCTGAATTCTATTCCTCTTTATTCCGTCCAACCGGTTCATCCCTTCCACTTCCTCCAACCCAAACTATTTCCTACGTCCTCTCTTCAACGAATTGTGGGTTGACTCTAGTTGGTACGGGTCAATTCCTCCCTACTCCTTTGTTATGGACCCGAACGAAAGATTTCGCTTTATTGATTGGAGTGGCTCAAGCCGTGTTGGTCGTCGGGTTGGTGAGGCATTTGGAGAGGGTCGCGAAGAGACCAGGGACCGTTGGGAACGTGGCTAGTATGGCGGTTGGGGTAGGCTGCGTAGTGGACGCTTATGTATTCGTTTTACTTCTAACGGCTGGAGTCGTAACTTGTACGTCGTTTTCCCCCACCTTTCTCTCTCCCCCCTCTGGTGCGAGCCCGACTGATGGAGTGAGGTATTGAGGTGTGTAGCTTCTACAAGATCTAGTTTACCTTTGTTCTTGCCGAGTTTCTTGGCTCTCCTCTCTTCCCTCTTGTTCGGAATGCGTTATGTATCGATGATCCGTGCTGCAACACCTCTACCAACTCGTACTCCTCCTCTTCGACCAACTCCAGCTCCAGCTCCAGCACCGGTCACGCCGAGTAGGGAGGAATTGGCTGCGAATGCGGCGGAACGGAGGGCGAGAGGAGAAGAAGTATCTGCCGACGAGGAGGAAGAAGCAGTACCTTTGGTAGCTGTACCTCCGGCAGTGGTGAGTAATGGGAGTGGAAGTGGATGGAATATAGTTCCGACGAGTGAGAAAGTGATTCGTAAGTTTCTCTTTCATCTCTCTTTCACTTCACTCGGTTTCGAGAGATTGGATACTGATGAATAGGGAAACGGTGACTAGTCGCATTGATGCTTTCTGCGTTGATTGGATCGATCGGGATCATCTTTAGGTGGGGTTGGATCCCTTTGATTATCGTGATCGTTTATTCTTACTGGAGTGAGTCTTCGGCTTCTGCTCACTCTCTCTCTGTTCGCGAGTCACTCACGAGAGATCAATTGTTCGCAGTCCCGCAAATCATCCTCAATGTCGAGAGAGGAACTGCTCGACAATCTCTATCGAATGAATTCATCATCTCGACTACTTTCGCTCGACTCGTCTTGCCCGTCTATTTCTACGGTTACAGCGACAACGTTCTCGACGTCGACGTGTCTCGTAAGTTGCGCTCTCATCGTCTTGTATCCTTCTCAGCGAAACTAAATGAGCTTGTTTCTCCCTCTAGCATGGATCTACGTCTTGATCCTCTACTCATCCCTCCAAGCCGTCGTACTAGTCCTCCAATCCCGCGTATCTCTCGGCGCCCGTTTCTTCCTCTCCCAACGAACCCTCGACGCACTCGATCTCCCCCAAGTCCACACCTGGGACTACCACCAACCACTCTCAGACTCCAAATTACTCGATATCGAAGTCTCGCTCCGAGAGGAAGGGAAACCAGATGAGATCGGACCTGATTGTCCGATCTGTATGGATAACGTCGCGATACGAGCTACGAAAGAAGAGATCGAGGCGAATGGGTCGGTCGTCGCTGGGGAGAGGGTCAGACAGGCCTACGCACTCACTCCGTGTGGTCATCTAGTCCATACGGAATGTTTGCAGGAATGGATGAATGTGAGAGCGATTTGTCCGGTTTGTAGGGCAGGTTTACCGAGTTTGTCTTAGTCAATCCTCTCTCTCGTTCTTTTGTATCACTACTCTTTTTCGTTCATATTTGATGTTGTGACATTCTTAGTTTACACCCTTTTCTGCAACACATAAGATACACCGCTTTCTATCTATCACTCTACTTTCCTTCTCCTTCGTCTCCTTTCGATCCTTTACTCTCGTTCCACATCTTTCGAAACACTCCATTCTCCTTCTTTAGTAAAGCATCGGGCGTGTCGAGCTCGACAATTTCTCCAGCGTCAAGAACTAGAATCCTATCGTAATCTCGTACAGTTCGTCTAGATTGCAAGGGTAATCGTCAATAGCGATTCACACCTCGAAAGCGAAAGTTGACTCACAGTCGATGTGCGATAGTGAGGATAGCAGCATCTTTGAACTCTTCTCTCACGACACGTTGAATCTCGTCGTCGAGTCGATGGTCTAGGGAGGCGGTACTTTCGTCGAAAATCACGATGCGTGAATCTTGTAGGAGACTGCAAGGACGAGGGGATCAGTCGAGCTTAATCATGAAGCGAGAGGGATATTGCGTACGCTCGAGCCATAGCGATCAATTGACGTTGGCCAGCTGAGAAGTTTGTGCCGCCTGCTGAAACGCTCGTTGAGAGATTGATCGAAGTCTTCTTGACGACATCGGAATCTTCTTGAGTAGCTTCGTCGACTGAGTGACCGAGCAGGTGAACCTGTCGAAGAACGGAGAGGCAGTCCTCGTCCTGTGCGAGACAGCCGAATCAGTCGAGTTCTCGATCAGAAAGGAGGATGAAGCTTACAGAATGTTCAGCAAACAGATCGATGTTGTGTCGTAGACTACCCTCGAAGAGAGTCGCTTCTTGAGGTAAGTAGGTGATGCGCTTGCGAAGATCATCGAGTGAGACTTTCGCAATATCGAGCTGGAGAAGGGAGAGCGGTCAGGAAAGAGAAATCGTGGGGCAGAGATGGTCGGGACTCACTCCATCGACCATGATCTTGCCTCCGATAGGGTCTGAGAACCGAAGGAGAGCAGTGGCGAGCGTGGACTATTCGAGAAATGAAACAAGGTTAGCGAAACGAACTGAGTCATTGCAGCATGCGATTCTTACCTTTCCAGCTCCCGTTCTCCCGACGACTGCAGGTCAAGAAGGTCAGTCAGCAATAGCTGTATGCAAGAAGAGGTGTACAGACGTACTGCCAATACGTTCTCGAGGTTTGATCTCGAACGAGATACCTTTGAGAACCGGAGGTAGAGCGGGATCGTAGCTGGAGATCCTCGAATTCAGCTACAACATACCTCCCGAGCGTGAGTGAGACTACTCACGTCATGACAAGATCCTCGACTCGAACGAGCGCTCCTTCGCAAGTCGAACTTGGCCAAACAGCAGAGGGAACAATACCTCCAACCGGTTCTTGGGGGACTTCGAGATACTCTGTAATCCTTTCGAGTGCGTTCAAATCGAGTACCAGTCGACCGTAAGCCGAGCAGAGATAAGAGAGCGAATTGATGACAGTTTGACTTGAGGCGATGGCGACTCCAGCTAAACCAGGCGAAATTCCGGAGTAGATGCCAAAGGTCGCAGTAGAGACGAGGCAGAGAGCAGCGAGAAGCTCTGTTCGGATGCTGAGCCAGATCTGAGGAAAACGAACGATGTGAGCGCGAAGTTGAGGAGGAGACGAGGAGGAAAATGCAAACTTACATCGAGAGTTGCACTCAAGTACCAGAAAGCTAGGTTTTCGTCAACGATCTTGCAGAGTCGATCTCGGAACTGGTGCTCCTTGGAGAACGCTCGAATGCTCGTGACCCCACGAAGAGCCTCGGCGAAACCTATTGAGACCATTCGATGTCAGCTCGAAGAATCTAAGCTTTGTCTCGATACAGTGCTTAGACTCACTGGCAAGTAGAGGCGAAGCTGTAGTGGAAGCGATTCGATTCGAGTCTCGATTGAGCATGAGATAGTTTCGGAAGATGTAACCGTAAATACCGGCGAAAAGGAGAGTCGTGGCGATCGCAGAGGGAAGAATGAAACCGCTTGCAAGTAGCGCGACAAACATTGTCGTACTTTGATGTCCAAAGGTACTGAAGTCTTGTGCGAGTGAGTCATCGACAGTGCCGATGTCGTTCGTGAAGCGATTCGATAATGTTCCCATTGGAATGAGGTCGATCCATCTCAAAGGTGCGTGAACAACGCGAACCAGGAGCCGACGGAAGAGCGTCCTGTATAGTAACAAGAAGTCAGTATGAGACTCGTCGAGGATAGAGAGAAGAGCTTACCTTGATGCTCGTTGAGAGGCAAACATTGCGATAGCTTGAGGAAGAATGATCATGACGATAACAATCGAAGCTGTACGACTCGATTATCGTCAGTGATATCTCCTTGAGATAGAGAAAGAGAGAACGCACAGATGATGATGTAGCCGTTCAGATAGTATCTCGTCGATTTCCCTAATCCGTTCGCTGCTTCTCCCCATTTCGCCAACCATAAACGCTCACCAAACTCGAGAAGTGGCAGCGTGAGAAGCATTATGATGACGATAATCCAAAGTAGCCAGCTACTTGCCAAGAGATAGCTGTAGGAGAAGGATCATGAGTAAGCTATCTTCGAAGCGATGACGGCGGGAAAAAAAAGTGAACTCACGTCGTGTACATTCCAGACTTCACCTTACCGCTTGTCCAGCCTTCGACATGTGCTGCTTGTCCCTTCTTGAGCTCCTTCTTCTCCACCGTGACGGCAGACTTCTGCCCCCCTCGCTCATTTGCCTCCTCCTCCTCATCCTCAGCTAACCTTTCCTTTGCCTCAGCTTTCTCTCTCCTAGCGACTTTGCCTTGATGCACAATCCGGCCGTCGTCCATCGATAAGTGATAAGAAGCGACCCCAAGAACGACGTCGATGTGGTGGGTGATGAGAACGATGGTTCGATCTACGACGAGGGGACTGTCGAGAAGATGTTCGACGAGATGAGCTGAAGTAGTTGCATCAACAGCTGAGAAGATATCGTCCAAGAGCACGATCTGCAAGAGGGTCTTTCGTCAGTTCGCTGAGAGGATGCAGTGAACGAGAGAAGACGACGAACTTCGCTAGGAGCGTAAATCGCTCGAGCCAAAGCCACTCGAGCTGCCTGTCCTCCCGAAAGACTGATCCCTCGTTCACCGCAGAACGTCAAGTCGCCATCGGGGAAGAGTGCGAGATCAGTTTCGAGTGCGCAAGCTTTGATCGTTGCTTTGAGTCGAGATTCGTCGAGGGAGTGACCGAAGAGAATGTTGTCGCGGACGGTTGCGCTCTCGAGCCAAGGTTGTTGAGCACCGTACGAGACGGAGGAAGGAAGCGACACTTTGCCAGAGACAAGGTCGAGCTCGCCGAGAAGAGCGAGTAAGACTGCATTATCGAAAAGAGTCAGTCCCGTTGATCTCTACCACGAAGAAACCATGAAGTAGGCGTACGAGAGGTCTTGCCAGATCCCGTGGGTCCAGATACAATCGATAGTTTCCCTCGAGGGAACTCGACACTGAGATCTTTCAGCTCGAACGCATGACCTGCACCGGCAAACTTGAGAGTCGCTTTCTCGAACCCTAGCTTGTGGGTCATTTCCCGCTGTTCTGTACAGACATGACTTTCCACCTCTTTCTCTCCCAAGAACGCTTCGAGACGTTTGATCGAGACGCGAAGCTGAAGAATCTTGACACCAAAGTCGGGGATTTGAAAGAGCGGAGTCTGGATGAGGGCGAAGAAGGAGAGTGCCGTGAAAGCGACTGGGACCGTCAAGACTTGATGTTGGAGATAAATATAGGCCGTGAAGGTCAAGATCGAAACGAGGGCGCTGATGATGACCCAGACGAAGATGAGTGCGAGTCGAAGAATTCCAGCTATCGAACTCGACCGACATCGTCAGCTCGTTCGCGACAATTGAGAGGAGAGAGTTTGCTTCTCACCTCTCAACATCCACTTCAGCTCTTCCTTTCTCTTCACCTCGACTCGTTCGATGAACGCTTGTGACCATCCGGCGAGTTTGATAGTTCGAAATGAGGAGAATAGCTCTTGTAACGAAGATTGTCGAGCGTCCCTGGAGACGAGGCGGGAGCTCGAAACCGGTACCGTGAGCTTTCCGAAGTAGTAGTTGACTGTGGAAGAATGGGGGTCAGTTTTGTGACCTCGAGCTGCGCCTCGTGAGAGTGGACTCACCTGGCATAAAGAGCAAGAGAACACCGAAACCGATGAAAGCACTCCAACCCAACAAGCTGATGAGAGTAGGCTCAAAGTCAGTGAATAGCGCTTAGAAGATAAAGGGGAGACGGAGACAAACTTGTAAAGGAGTGAGAGACCGACGATTATCTCGAGAGGAGAGCCATAAAGCAGATGCGAATCGCAACCCATCCTCAACACTCGGTTCGTGTCTTCGCTGACGAGAGTGATCACTTTTCCAACCGACGCACCCGCTTCAGCTCCCTCTGCCTTCTCCTCCTCCGATACAGCGACTCCCGTGTTTTTTCTCCTCAAAGATTTCTCAAACACTGCCACCGTCAATTCACTCCTCAAGCGCATACCAACCCTCCTGGCAAAGTGGAAGTGTCGTTGTTGCGCTATTGTCTTGATCAGCATACTGAGGAAAGCGAGGAAGGTGTAGAGGTAAGCTTTCTCGCGAGGAGTGAATGGAATGGGTCTGTCGTCGGCGAGGGCAGAGGGAGAGTGAGAGGGAGAGTTGTGTTCGATGACGAGCTGTTCGAGGATGCGTTGGATGAAGAAGGGTTGACAATAGGCAGCGGCGACAGCTGTGAGCTTGAGAGTAGCGTCGATAGCGATGTCGCGAGCCGAAGCTCGGAGTAGTCGTCGAGTCAGAGTACGAGACCTATTGTCAAATGATCACAGGGTCAGTGAGAGGCTCGTCTGATCTCACACTGCGAACTTTAGCTTACTTCAATGATCGGAAACGCCTGCTGAGCACTTCACTACGATTGTTGAGTGCCAGAGCGAAAACGTCGAGCGATTGAAGGGGTCGAGACCGAGCCAGTGTCATCAACTGGGTCATCCAGCTGTATCCAATCTCTCCAAGGATTGTGTTCGTATCTTCCGGCGAAGAAGGTCGAGAGTCCTGGAAACCAATCTGAAGTTAATGAGAGAGTCCCATCGACGGAGTTTATGAATAGCTCACTTCTGTGTCTCCATGTTCGAGTCGAATCACGAGATCGAGAGGTGCTCGCAACGGCAAGAGCATGACTGTCGTGAGAATCCAAGCGATGGCTCCGACGTCCAGAACTTGAGCGAAGATGAGGGAGTGAACGACGTCCCGGTGGTAGTAGACGAGACGTAGAGAGGTGACGAGCATGAATATCGAACGGAGGAAGAGGAGCGTGTAGAGGGCGAAGAGACGAAGGGATGCGAGAGGTGAGCGTTTCGAAATTTGGAAGAATAGAGCGTAAAGCTGGAGACACGTCGAGCGTCAGTGCGAGTCGATATGCCTCGGACAGGATGTACATACCCAAGTGATTGCTAGAGCAGCTTTGCTGACTATCCCCAACCAGTTCTCACTCGTATTGACAGCGATAATAGTCGAGTTTGCCCAAACGAAGACTTCGATAAGCGGTATCAAGGCGAGTTCCAGCCCAGGCGCCGAGTAGACGACATCGGCTGCCACTTGTTCATCCGCCTCGATCGCTTCTGTAGGAATACGAATCTCGTGGCCTTCGAGTATATCATTTTTGGTTACGAAGACTGAAAATAATCGTCGTTTCCGATTCAACCTATCCTCCTTTAATCCGAATCGCTTCCGAAATCGACGAATAGAATGCTTGCAGATGGTATAGACGAGGAAGATGGCTGCGCAAGCTAGTGGGATGAGGTCGATGATGAAAGAGAGGGAAATCGAGGGGTGACGAGTTGTTGAGACCGAGTTGGTAAAGGAGAGTTGAGCGGGAGGATCCATATAGTCATACAGGTTGTACTGAGAGTAAAAGTAAGAAAGTCAGGTGGATGTAGGAGACAGAGAAGCGACTTCGCACTTTTCATCTTTCCACAGTGACGACGACTTCCTCAACCTCCTAAAAGCGATCAAGCCAACGTGGAAGAGTCCAAGATACTGCGATGAGCTTATCGCTCCCTCCAGGTCCTCCTCGGCATCCTTCTTCTCGTCCTCGCTCCCCACACCTCTCTCAGAGCCGAACTCCCTCTTCTTCTTCTCCTCCTACACCCTCTCAAGAAGTCTCTAGACCATCGTACGATCGACTTTCTACGTCCTCACCTCCACCAGAAGCTCGTGGTATCGAATCCGATCTTCGCAGCCCTCTCGCAGCCTCCTCCTCGAGGTCTACCACTCCTACTGCGCCTCCGAAGCACCCTTACGTCGAATCACGCAACGCCGACTCTGATGAAACGAGTAGGAAATTGGCAGATATTGAAGATCAGGAAATCGCAGAAATGTTGGATCGAGTCGGAGGGAGATTGCAGGAGTTGAGAGTGACGGCAGACGACGAGAGGGAACCGTTGGAGTATCCAGAGAAAGAAGCGTTCAGAGATGAGCAAGGTAGAATCGATTGGATGAGCTATTCGATAGCAGTACGTCGATTTGTTTCCTCTCGATGGAAAGGCTGCTATCAGAAGCTGATATCAACGTCGGAACAGTATGCATCGATACTTATCGTCTCCTATACTCCTCCTTCACTGGTCGGACATCCGCCTCGAGACGAGTTCAGCGTTCGTTTCTTGCGAGACGACCTATCTCGACTCTACGTGCTCTGCCCTCCGAATGTCTGGCAGGGCTACCTTCTCGGAGATTTGGCAGACTTATATCGATGGGAGGACACGACAAGAACTGGAAAGGCAGCAGCGGTAAGCATCTGAGCCTCTTTCGAATTCATGTCTTCGCGAACTCACCTTTAGTTGCGGCCGAATGCAGCTCTATGCTTTCCTGTGGTTCTTCGATCTCGTCCCACTCTTCCCTATCGGTCTCTTGATCTACTACATGCTTCGACCCCGACTATTTCCTCCGACTGCCGAAGAACTTCTCGCGAATTCAACGGAAAGAGCAAGTCGAACTCGAGAGGCAGCCGAACTCTCGAAACAACTCAAAAACAGCTCAGCAGGGAGAGGATTAGGTTTCGCGGCGGAGGGAGTCAGAGGAGTGTTTGGAGATCTCAAGGACAGGTTACCGATCGGAAGATCTTCAGGAGAAGAGAGGAATCTAGCGAGTGCCCTCGGATCGACCGCGCTACTCGGAGGTATTGCAGGAAGTGGTGGAAACTACAACGATGCTCTGCGACAACGTCTCGGAAAGTCAGCGGAGGAGATCTCGATCGCACCATCCGAAACTTCTCCTCATTCGACACCTCAAGTCGAGGTTAACGGGACGAATCGAGAAGGTTACGAAGATTCACCGGCGACTGATAAGATGGGAGACGTGTCGCTGTATCGTTTACTTCGAAACCTGTCGCATTCGTTCGGTCCTCCGGCGCAAACGCTACTGAATGAAACGATAGATCTACTCGAAATGGTCAGAAAGTGAGTTCTCTTTTCGTTACACGAGTTGATACACGAAGCTGACCACGAACAAGTTGTACAGTGTCATGCAACATCCAGATCACCCTTCCTCTCTCCCTGTTCTTCTTCGTCTCGTCGCAATCTTCGTCGTGATTCTCCTCACTCCAACTTGGCTCCGACTCAAATCGATCTTCGGCTACCTCGGAGTCGAGTTCTTCGTTCTGTGGAAGCTGAGAGAACTATACCCGGAATGGAGGAGAGCTACGATGATGCAATGGTGCGTTCATTTCGTGAGAATGGTCGAGCTTTTCTGATCTCGTTGCCCCTCCTTCAAAGGTGGATACTCGCAGGCGCGCCTACGGACGCGGACTATGCTCTATATATCTTGCGCAAGCGAGGTGCGGAGGGACGAGCTATACGAGGGTCGAAGACGATCAAGAGAATGGCGAGAAAGGAGAGAAGTCGTGCTAGCTCCAGCGCAGATCTAACGCTTGACAAGCACAAGGTCCGTCTCGTTCTCCACTCGTCTCTATGGCGGGGTCTCGTGACTGATTCTGACATTAGGGAGTGCATCGAATTGCGAAATCGATATCGGACAATGCATCGATTCACTCGGTCGCCTCTCATCTCGGAACTGATAGTCCGATCAACAGTGAGTCGGCCTGCTTCTACCACATACCACACGAGTGATTGACGGTGCTTGATGTAACAGCATTCTTCGCTCTTCACCGATCTGTTCCCGGTCAACTCGTCCTGTCATCATCCTCCATACGTTTTGTACCTGCGAAGAAGCTCCAGAAGCTCGGTTTCCACAAGCTAGTAGCGAGAGCAGCGAAGAAATGGGGGGATTCGTCAATCGAGCTGGACGAGTCGTACTATCACAGCGATTCGGACCGAGACTCTATACTCTCTTTCGACGATTCAACAACGACGAGCGAGCGAGGCAGCACCAAACGGGAAGGGAAGGAAGTGGAAATGGTTCTGAGGGTTGGCGAAATCGAAAAGGTCAAGAAAGACCGACAGTACAGGTTACCAGCTCTCGAGATAACGGGCAAGAATGGACAAGTGAGTCTTTCGTGCCTTCCAGCGAGGTGTCGGAAGTCGCTGACATGTATCGCTTGAACAGGTTTGGAAGTTCTCGAATGTTTCTCGACGAGACGATGCTTTCAACAAGATTCTCTCATTCTCAGCGGTACCTTGGAAGAAGGCTTAGTGTATGTCTGTACTTCGTGGATCTGTACACTCTCGTAATTCTGTTTTCTCTCGTAATTCTGTACTCTTTCGCAACTCGGCAATCACAATCTGCAACAATTTCATAATGATTCGACAGCGTCAAGGTATTCTTTCGGGAGATGTGACCTTATCAAGTCAGACGAGAGTATCGGCAGGCGATAGAAGCTCAACGGATCCTTGACCTCGTACAGTCCGAGTAGCAGCTCATAATCGTCTTCCTCCTCCTCACTACTCCGGCCCTCTGCTCGTTCATTCCGGCGCCTTCGGTCCAGTTCCAGCGGCAGCTCGTCGAGGTGATACGTCTTGCCAGCTGGGATAGCAGTCTCGTCATCGATAGCTAATCCTGATCTGGCACCCTCGACATCTTTGCGTCTCCTCCAAGCGAATTCTTCGAGTCGTTCCACTTCCTGCCTATGCGGATCAAGCTCAGTTCCGTCTGTCTTCTCCTCGAGATCGGTCATCATTCGTCGCCATTTGCGCCAGTCCGACAAGATTGATCCGTCTAACCTCCTCCTCCTTCGATCGAGTCGACCGAGTGTTCGCCTCAACTCAGAGATTTGGGGCAGGCCCACTCTGGTAATCAAGTCGCTTTGACATGAGACGCTGATGACAAGAGGAGGCTTGCCAACGGCGCATTGAGCTGCGAGAGATCCGTTGAGCGTAGTAGGATGAGCGAAAGCGACTGCTCGAATCGCCCGTCCACCGGGAAGGCCTGAGGTGGGAGAGATCGTCCATCTGCCGGTGTCCGGAGAGTAATCGCTGATAAGGAGAGCGATAGAAGATGCGAGAGCCGAGCCGAGAGAGTGACCGGTGAGAAGGAGATCATATCCGGTTTCTTGAAGAGAGGCGAGTAGTCGAGAGTAGAGAGGAGATGTGTCGGGGTCGAGGAGATGTCGAGCAGCGGAGAGGATGCCAGCGTGAATGCGAAAACAGTTCAAGTCGGTGTCGCTGGAGCTGTCGGGCGAAAGAGAGGGTAAAGGAAGGGAGACGAAATCGCCGTCGAGATCGGTTTTGCTGTCAAGCAGGTGTCAGTCTCTGTTTGCTGGAACCGAGGGACAATGCGAAGATTGACTCACATGTCAGCTAGAGATTGAGTTCCTCGAAATACGACGACGATTTGACGCCTAGCGTCGTCTCGCAATAGGTAGAAGTTCGGAGCATAAACAGATTCGACTACGGATGAATCGGTGTATCGCTGTTGAATAGCGACGTGGAGAACGTTTCGATGATCTTTGAGGCCTCCGAGATGAGCGAACAAGCGATGAGGAAGAGTTGCGCCGGAAGGAGTGAGGAGAGGAGTAGGAGGAGAGACAATGTAAGTTTGCAATCCGTAAGCGGCGGTGGAGAGTCGTCCACATCGTTTGAGTAGCGCAACGAGATCCTCCTCATCGTTCGCCGAAGTTTGCGGTTCGTCGCTGACCGGTGGTTCAGATACCGACGAGAGCGCACTCTTCCTCCTGTGGCCTTCATGGGAAGACGCAATGAGCGTTCCCTCGAGTAGAGAGGCTGAATTTGAGATGACGACGAGACCATCCGCTTCTTCATCTTCCTCCTCCTCTTCACGAGCGGAGTTCCGGTTCCAGCGATACGAAGAGTTGTGCATTGTGAACTGAGGTCGAGGGTTGGCGCTGCGGTTCTTCATGATTGACGGACGTCGACGAGGAGATTTCGGTTCCTTCTTCTCTCGCGAATCTTCGTCTTTGTAGAGCAGCACGAGCTCTTCTTCGAGCCACCTGCTTCTTGTCACTGTCGACGCGCTACATCAGCCAAGGGAACATACATGATGAGGAATTCGACTCACTCGAATGCAGAGCTACTGTTTCGACTAATCCCCTCAGAACGCTCATCGTCGAAAGTGCTTTCCCATCCTCCTCCTCGATACAAACACGATCCCACTCTTTCCGACAAGTCCTCCAATAAGCTACAATCGCCTTGCTCAATTCAGTTCTTCCCGTGAGATTGAGAATCATCCAATAGAGAAAGATGGCGAGAGTTCGTGTCGCCGACAAGCTTGAGACGAGAAGAGCCGATGCATGAGATACGACGAAGAAGGTGAAGCCGACGAAGTGGACGAGGATTCCGATGAGACCTCCGAGATCCTCAAGCGAACCTTCGAATTCGCCTTGTTGACTCGATTCTGTTGCCGAAGCACCGACTAGGATGTAGCCCATGAGAGAGAGAAGCTTCCAGGGGAACTGGGATCCGGCAGAGGTGCGGCGCAATGTCGATTTGGGCGAAGGAAGCGAGAAGTCATCGAGAGAAGGGGAAGATGAGCCCAGGATCTGGGCGAGGCTGGGCGAAGTCGAGATGTTCGATGGCGACCAGCCGGCCGCTCGAGTGTCGAAGAGGGAAGAAGGTGTCGCGGTCGAGGGTCGGAATGAAGAAGAATCGTTTTCACTCCTCCTCCTTCGTATCGTTCGTGTCTCCCCCTCAGGACCATCACTTCCTTCTGTCCGATCGAAGCCTCTATAGCTCGTTCCTCTGCGTATCCTCCCGGCCATCGCATTGCCAATTTGCTTCCCGACATCGTAACCTTTCAGTCCGCTCTCGGCTCTTTCCACTCTCCGCCGCTGTTTCTTTCCGTGACTGCTTTCTGCTCCTCTCCTCATGCCTCCCTTACCTGTCGTATCGAAGGCAGAGTACTCGCTCCCTCCAGGAGGTCCCAACACCATCAATAGTTTGCCTAGGCCTTTGAAGAGTGACTGAGGGAATGGCAAAGGAGGACCTCTTCCCAAAGCTAATAACTTCTCATTCTCCCTCCTTATCCTCTCAGCTTGACGTGCCGATCTCGAGCCGAGGATTCCGTCGAAAGATTGTCGGGTCGAGTGAGGATGGTCGTCGAGGAAAGGAGGAGGGAGGAGGAGTTCGCCTTCGAAAGCTTCGTTCGTTCGTCCTTTCCCTTTCGAGGAAGAAGCGTTCGAAATACTCGGCCGTCGAGTCCAGATGTTGTAGTTGCCGGGAAGACCGAGAGGGGTTTGAGGACTCGAGGTTCCGTTCGAATGCGAATCTGTCGGATCATCGAGACTCTTGATGTCGATACAGACACGAGGACGATCTAGGTGTGAGAAGGAGATGGGAGAGATCGCAGCTGGAGACCAGGTGATGGGAGTAAGGCTGGAAGGTGAGGGAAAGGGAAATCGAGGGGAGGTCGAATGAGGTTCTGTGATTGCAGGGAATGAAGCCGTGTGGAAGGGAGGAAGGGAGGAGCTCGATGGGATGTGTGGATTCAACGAGTGGTCGCGCGAGTCGTCGAGGTTGAGCAGAGACGAGGGAGTTGCAGCGATTCGAGGAGAAGTTGCGAAAGAGGGAGTTCTCAAGGCGGGTTCGTCGAGTGAGAAGTCTTCGAGTTCGTCATCTTGCATGTGTAGGTGCAATGAGCGAGTTTAGAGTGGAGCAGATCTGATCAAGTGTCTGGAACGAGCTGTTGAAACCGTTCGAAGAGTCGAACGTGGGCCTAGGTGACCGAGGCAAGATCGTTTCAGCGGTGACTAGAGTGGCCATCTAGGAAGACTTTGGAGCATAAGGTGGTCGTGTCAGGTTACAAAGGCTGGAGTATGGGATGAAGTGAGAGCGAAAAAACCGAATTCGACTTTTGGCTTCCTGATCCTCCCTCGTTTTCTCAAATTGCTTCGTATTGCTTTAGATGGCTTATCAGCTGTGCCGGATCCTACTCACAAGATCGACAAAGTCCTCCCGCTCGTCTCCGACTCGACATCCTCATCAGAATCATTCAACATCTCAAGCGCTCTCCGCAAAGGGACCAGCGTCTGTTGACGACTTGACGACTTGAGAAGACTCGGATCGTCGAACAGTGTCATCTGTTCGTTTAGTGACCAAAGACGCGTCGAAGGGTCGAAGCGAAATTGTGGGTTTCTTCCGTTTCCTTCGTTGAAAGCAGCCTCTCACCACCCCGTTCCCGCCCAACTCAGCTCCCAGCTCACACTATAATCTACATCATTGGCGTGACTGCTGCCAGAGTCCTTTCGATCTCTCGAGCATCAGTCTCGAGCGCGTTCTTCAGGACAGAAATCTCGTAACGTCGAATTCCTCTTCCTTCTGACGCTCACAGCTGACTCAATGATGGCCCAACACCGACAACGAGCTCTGATATCTTTCACCTGCCTTAGACATCTGCACAAGGGCGTTAATGCAGCGAGTGCCGTCGAAAGGGGATTCAAGAATCTCGCAATTTCGAAGGCTCTTTCGGCTGAGCTCTCCATCTCCGAGTCGAGAACTGTATCGGCGGCGTGATATACCTGCAGACGGGGAGCTTGTGGGTGTACTGACTCAGATCTGAAGGGTTGTGCTCGAGCTATCGTCTGAACAAACGAGTTTCTGTGAAATGAATTCTCTTTCGGCAGTTTTCCACGTCGATCTCACGTCTCTCCAGAGCCGGGACGGCACAAGTCGTCTGTTCTGGGTGTCACCTTTGACTGGAGGGAGAATAGCTTTGTTTTCGGAGGATTGCGAAATTCGAACTTGCGAAGCCAGAGGGAGCGAAATCGACTTTCGACTCTCATCTTCCTACACACTCTCAGCTCTTGCACCTACCACTGCACTCTTCAGATACAGCACAGACTAGAATCCCGCAGCTCCACCCCTTAGCTTTCCCTCTTCAAACATGGTGAGTCCTCGTCATCTTCCTCGTTTCTGTCCTCTCTCCCTCGAACAGCATAGAGAGGAGCATTAGCTCACTCTTAGTACCTCTACAGTCATCTATCGGTACGGGATACGATCTCTCGACCTCGACCTACTCTCCTGATGGTCGAATCTTCCAAGTTAGTTTCCCACCTCTCTCTCCCCCTCCTTACACTCTTAGCTAACCTCGTGAGGTATCACAGGTCGAATACGCAAACAAAGCAGTAGAGAACGCTGGAACCGTGATTGGATTACGTTGTAAAGATGGAGTAGTTCTTGCAGTCGAGAAATTGGTTCAGAGCAAACTGTTGGTTCCGGGTGCGAACAGGAGGATTGCTACGATCGATTTACATGCTGGTGTCGTAAGCTTTCACTTCCCTCGCTGATCCCTCAAAGAGATGAGGAACGCTGACGCAACCCTCGTCTCCCTTTCTCTCCCTATCGCCTCTCCTCTGCAATCTTTACGCTTATCATCAACGCGAGTATAGGCAACGGCTGGATTACTTGCGGATGGACGTCATTTAGCTGGACGAGCGAGGGATGAGTGCGAGAACTATCGCTCACAGTATCACTCTCGAATTCCTATGAAGGTATGCCTCTCTTCCTCCCTTCTCCTACTCCCCGACAAGATACTCACATCAAGGTTCTATCGTGGCCAGATCCTCGCTGAACGCCTCGCCCTTTACTTCCAAGCCTACACCCTCTACTCCTCCGTTCGACCATTTGGACTTTCAGCACTTGTCGCTGGATGGGACGCACCTGCATCAGTGGAAGGAACGGATGAGTTGGTAGAGAGGAGATCGGAAGGAAAGCCTGCTTTGTACATGGTTGAACCTAGTGGTACTTTCTGGGTGAGTTTCTCTCATTCTCTCCACTTTGCGGAAGATCGAAGTAGCTGACTTGAGTGACGCGAGATTCAATAGGGCTACCGAGGTATTGCGATTGGAAAGGGAAAGCAACTGGCAAAGACTGAGATTGAGAAACTCGATTTGGATAGTCTGACAGCTGAAGAAGCGCTTGTCGAAGCTGCGAGAATGTAAGGCTTCTTCCTCTTCCTTCACACGATATCAAGTATGCTGATGACTCGTGCGCTCTTATTCAGTATCCACACTGTTCACGACGATACTAAAGACAAGGATTTCGAATTGGAGTTGACTTGGATTTCACCGAAAAGTGATTGGAGGCATCAACCTGTACCGAAAGAGTTGGCGCAAGAGGCAGTTCGAAAGGCGAAGGAGATCATTGATCAAGCCAATGAGATGGAAGAGTAGAATATGTAGCGTCGTTACGATCGATTGAAAACCCATTGCAGTTTTGTTCTTTTGCGCTCACGTTGTCTTCCTACGGGAGTCGTCTGACGAGACTATCCTGTGAGGTCAAGAGAGACTACAGCCTTGGCTGATACTTTGCGAAATTTGCGAGATGTCTACTCTTCGAGTTGGAGTTTGTTCATTCATCTCCTTCAACGATTGATGCCCGCCTCGCATGAAGCGAGTACGAGCTCTTATACTCTAGATTCAGTCAGACCACATCCACCGTGAGTCTCTTGCCCTCTCACCCAGCACACTTTGAAGGTTCGCTGATCTTTCAATTCCCCCCGCTGAATTCCGATCAACTCTGCTAGATCTCGAACAGACTCTTACGGTGAAGCAGGCAGATTCCCAGCATTCCCCACCCACCTCTTCTCGACCAACGGCGAGTCTCCTACCTCTCCAATCGTGAATCGGATTCCTCTCCCTCCAAGTGGAAGTTCAATCGATTGGACGCTCGAATACTCAAAGGAACGAACGAGACTCAGTTATCTAGCTTCTCTGCCGGGACTGAGAGGTGTTGCGAGTCGGGTATGGGATCAGGCGAAACCTTGGTTGGTCGTCGTTTTGACCGGCATCGCAACTGGTACTATCGCGAGTTGTTTGGATGTACTCAGTAGTTGGCTCAGTGATCTAAGATTGGGAGTATGCCGGGATATGTGGTGGATGAGTAGGAATTTGTGTTGTGCGGGATTGGATCGTGAGTTTTTCACATTCGCTCATTCTGCTCCTCGTCGTCAAGCTGAACCATGTTTGAGCGTTTGACAGCGGCGGAAACTTGTAGAGCGTGGAGAACATGGGGAGAGATCGTAGGAGACGAACAGCATATTGTCTTGAGAGCTATGACTCAGTACAGTCTTTACATGATTCTCGCCGTGAGTTTTCATTTTCTCTTTTCCCGTTCTCGAAGGTTCATCACGCAGGCAGTCGATCGCAGGTGCTCTTCGCCGTCTCGTCTTCAGTCTTCGTACAAGTCTTCGCCCCAAACGCGTTCCACACCGGTATCCCCGAGATCAAAACGCTGCTAGGAGGATTCGTAATGGACGGTTTCCTCTCACCTGCTACTCTCCTCATCAAATCCCTCTGCCTCCCATTGGCCGTCGCTTCTGGATTGAGTCTGGGGAAAGAAGGACCGCTCGTACACGTCGCTTGTTGCGTTGGGGACCTGATCATGAGACCTTTCGTCGCTCTGAGCGGAAACGGAGGTGAGTCAGACTCTTCCCGATTATCACTTACTATCGCTGATGCCCCTCTCTCTCCAGCTCGTCAACGGGAGATCCTTTCAGCCGCCGCTGCTGCAGGAGTCTCGGTCGCTTTCGGTGCACCTTTGGGAGGAGTTCTCTTTTCGCTCGGTACGTCTCTCTCCTTCCCTTCTCACCGTACAGAAGTAGCTGACCGTCTTTCTACGTTATAGAGGAGATCTCTACCTTCTTTCCCGGATCAACAATGTGGCAATCCTTCGTCTGCGCCATCACCGCAGCCGTCACTCTTCAATATATCGATCCTTTCAACACTGGCAAACTCGTCCTCTTCCAAGTGACGGCAACTCAAGTATGGAGAGGATTCGAGCTCATTCCCTGGCTATTCTTGGGAGTGATTGGAGGAATTTGGGGAGCTTGGTTTATTCGATTGAACGAGGAATGGGAGAGGTTGAGGAGAGCTTCGGGACTGAAGAATTGGCCAGTCAGTGAGGTGGCGGTGTTGGCACTCTTCACGGCGATCGTGAGCTACCTCATCGTCTTCATGAGGATCCCTTCCGCAGAATTGGTCAACAACCTCTTCTCTGATTGTTCGAGTATCGATTCTTACGGTCTTTGCGAGTGAGTCCTTCTTCCTCTGGAGTTCCCTTCATCCATTCGTGCTGAGTCTCTATCCTTTCGTCAGTCCATCAAGCTCGACTCCGACCGTCATTCTCCTCCTCGTTACTGCTTTCGCCAAAACCCTTCTCACAGCCGTCACTTTCGGAGCCGCTTTACCAGCCGGTATCTTTCTCCCTTCTCTCACCATCGGAGCATGTGTGGGAAGAGCGGTCGGAATCATCGTCGCAAGAGTCCAAAAAGCGAATCCCGAAGCATGGTTGTTTGCGAATTGTCCTGCGGACGGTGCCTGTATCAGTCCTCCGGTTTACGCGGTCATTGGTGCTGCTAGTGCTTTGGGAGGAGTCACGAGAATGACGATCAGTCTGGTAAGCTCCTCTGCTTTGCGATCTTTTCGAGAGAGAGATAGTTGATGCTGATGTCGGATTCGCCAACAGGTCGTCATTCTGTACGAGCTGACCGGTGCGATCGATATCGTACTCCAATTGATGATGGCTGGTAAGCTTGTCTTCGTTCTCTGCCTTGATTCTCTGGCTAACGATTCTTGCTTTCTCAGTGATGGTTGCCAAATTTACCGCTGATTACTTCTCGAAAGATGGGATCTACGAAAGTGAGCTTGTCCAACGTCGTTATATGCTCATCTTGCTGACACTGACCTGCTCGACCTGTTAGCTTGGATCAATCTTCGAAACTATCCTTTCCTCAACAACAAAGCAGAATACCGTCGAGATGACATTCTCGTCAAGCATGTCATGACGAAGTACAACGAGATGAGTTGTGTGACAGATGAGGGATGGACCGTGTCGGAATTGCGTGAGTCACTAGCTATCGTATCCGATTCGAGAAGAACTGCACTCATCGCGGAACGCAATTACAGAGGGCCTACTCGATGAGCAAGATTACAGAGGCTTCCCTATTGTCAACAATATCGAAGATCGAATTCTGTTGGGCTACATTGGTCGCGTTGAACTTCTCGCAGCGCTCAGTACGTCTGCTCCCTCTTCTGCTCTCGCTCTCCTCGACCTTCGCTCATAGCTCCTCGCATCTTCTCAGCTCAACTTCAGCACATCGAGACTGTCACTTCGTCCACACCATGCTACTTCACCACTTCCCGACGTCGAGGTCCCGAGATCCCTCTCCGTCTTTCGTCTCCTCCCGTCTATTCGGAGTCTTTCGATACCGAAGAGGGTCGCCGACCGCCTACAGAGACGGAAGAGTTGGACTTTGAGATCGTCGATAGAGAAGATGTGTTGGAGGCAGAAGGAAGCGAGAAACGAGGGAGGAAATCAGAGGGAGAGAGAGGATCTTGGATCTGCCTGAAACCCTGGATCGACGAGGTGAGTCTCTCTTCGTTCTCGTTCGATCAGCAAACATTCTTAGCGCATTCGTTTGCGTGCAGATACCCGTAACATTAAGTCAAGATACCCCTATGGAGGTCGTAGTTCAGATGTTCCAACGAATAGGATTGCGTTTCGTCCTTCTCACTAGACGTGGAGTTCTCAAAGGCATGCTGACAAAGATCGTCAGTCTCGTCTTCCTCATCGTTCGAATCGATCAAACGTACTGACTTTGAGCGTCTTCGAAACAGGACATTCACGCTCACATTCACCCTGTCGATGATGCACCTCTCGTATCAACTTCGGCACTTCCATCTCTATCTCCCTTCTCTTCAAGCAATCTCTCACAACGCCGACCGCGGGATAGTAATGAGGAAGGAGTCGGATTGATGGATCGAACAAGCTTTGCAAGTTCTTCGCGGTGATCTTTCAGTAGGAACAAGGACTGTACAGCATTCAACGAATAGATACTATGTTATTCTGACCGGTCTTGGGCTGCAGTGAAGATACGTGGGGCGAGAAGGACAGGACAGAATCAATTTTTCGACATCTTCGAGACGACTTTTCGAAGTTCTCATCAGCTCTTCGCATCTCCCTCTCGTGCTGATCCGATCGCTCTCTTTGAGGTCGGTGGTCGACCTCGGCTCAAGGTTCTTGGTATAGCGTCGCCCTTTGATCGAATTTAGAATCGTCGAAGTTCTCAGATCAGCTTTCCTTTCGATTCTCTCGCAAAGAAAAAAGAAGTCAGTTCGTGAGCTGTACTATGGTATTTGACAGATGTGCCTCGCGAGTCCGCACTCAATCGTGTACGGAGGTCAACCGTAAGCGCCCGGATTCGAGCCGGCTAAAGAAGAGGTCAAAGTCAATGAGTCGCGTTTCACTCTCAATTCTGATCCTTCTCCCATACTGAACGAGTCTGATAGCTCGAAGCAATGAATGGAAGGCGGAGAAGATATCACGAACAGAAGGTGGCTGGGTATGGGAAAACAATCGAAAGAGACTCTGAGCGAACGATGACAGCGGTCCAGGTCTAGAGAGCAACGAGAGCGCGTGCTCGATGATTAGAGAGACTCGTAGCTATCTCCACGCGATTTGTGGCAAGATAGACTGTCGAGAACAGAAAAATTGAAGAAGAGGGGTCAAAGAGCAATTTCAAGTCGACCTCACTAAAGTGCTCCGAAGCTGGAGTAGAGCTTCCAGAAAAGACTTGGACTCAGTCTATTACTCTCTCGAGAACGTAGAGAGGCTAGAGTGAGGCGCCTAGTCGCTCTCCCTAAGCGCGCAAGAGACGAATTGATCAGGACGATTTCTTGTTTGCCATCTTACGCTCGCCTCGGAGCACATTGGTGCCTCCTACTAGTACATATCGTCAGATAGGATGGTACAGCACATCTTGGAAGGTCGAAATCAGGACTTACGGGTGAAAACCGCTCGATAGATGCTACATGACCTCGAGTTGTAATTTTCGATGTCACGACCGCACCAGAGCCGAGTACCGTAATACGGGAACACCGGCAGACAGCTTGAGGTATGATGAGTCAGGGAATGTTCCAGAACTGTCGATTGAGTGGCGTAGCGTCGAGTGGTAGCGAAAAAACCGCGAAATCTTCTCCCTCGTCCCACGAGGTCAAATCTTGCCCAAATCGACTCAGATCTGATAGGCAAGTCCCCAAGAACTCCCCATGCGTCGGCCCGTTGTCCGAGTGGTTAAGGAGACAGACTTGAACGATTAGAGCGCATTTTGTGTTCTTCTCTACGACATCTGTTACGTTTACGTGCGAGGGTTCAAATCCCTCACTGGCCTGATATTTTGTAGACGAGGACAATACGCACCTGTCCACGTCGAAAGTTTTGCCCTAGAGTGTCAGGAGGTCGAGAAATACACCTTCCAATGCGAGGTCGAAAATCGAAGGTCGTGAGGAAGCGTCGACTTGGGTGAGCAATGTTGAGTGACTAGAGGGAAGACGTAGAGGGGAAGGATGGCGCTCGAGTGCGTTTGACGAGTTTGAGTGCGGAAAGGGAAGGTAGCGCAAATGTGTTGCCGGATTCAGCGATCGAGAGGTCTAGAGTTGACAAAGTTGCGGTGGTCGAAGAATCAGAAAAGTTGAATACTGTCGAAAGCTGTCACAAGTCGTCAGCGTTGCCTGCAAGAAAGATGGAGCGACGAAAAACAAACGGGACTGTGCGAGCGAACTCGAAAGACGGAGAAAGAAAGCAGAAGCAGAACGAGCAGAGCCGACATGAAACCCTTAAACACCTGAACGAGTTCGTCAAAGCGATGAGTGAGAAGTATAGCTTAGAGATGAAGAAGGTGAAGCGGCGAAAGGAAAGGAGATGAGAAAAGGAGAGCAGGATGAGACAACTCCGAAGATCCGCGGCGTTCTCTTTGTTCATTCAACATGTTCAAGTTAAGGTCGTCTAGACGGTGTTCTGTCGCTTCAATGTCGATGTAGAGACGGGGAGTAGCATGTCGAGGTTTCAAAGTACTTGAGGATTGACCGAGAAAAGAGGTAGAGAAGGAACGTGAACTGAACGAGTCTTTACTCTCACTATCCCTGTCGACTGTCATACGGGGATGAGATAAGCAGCATGATCGCTCTCCGGTATCGATTGTCGGCGAGTTCGAGAAGACCTAAGCGGCGAACCAGAAGCTCAACGTCAAATCTTTCGCTTTCTTGCGCTGGTTCGATTTCTCGCATTAGCTCACGCAATCCGTACTTTGCGCGTCACTGCAGTCGTCGAGATTGAGTTCCCTATTGTACCCGAGCTACGACGTCCTCCTCTTTGACTTCTGAGCGAAACTCTCCAGTTTTCGCACAATCTTCGCATTCACCCTCGATCTCGTTGCTGTCGCTTCGAGATTGTCGCACCCACTTCGAACGCTCCTCATCGAAGTCGAGTCCTATCTTCGAGGTGTAGCTCTTCGGTCTGCGATCGGAAACAGTCGAATCATCGTTCGAAAGAATTTCCGTTCCTCCTGGCAGTCTGTTTGATATGGTCGAGAAAAGCGACCTTCGATTACAGAGCATGAGCAAGCCAATGATCCTACCTGCTAGCACCGCTAACCTTACGTCTCAGTGAAGAAGCACCTTCGGATTCGAGAAGAGGGCAGATCCCAGGTGTCGGCGAGTTGATGAATGATCTCCCCGATAGTTTCATCGTCGAAAGATTCGAGTTGAATGACGAGAAAATTGACAAAGGTGAGAATGTCGTCCGAGTCTCGAGTGGCGAGAGCACGATTCAGTGAGCGTTCGATCTCGTCTTCAAGAGGATTCTCGCTTCGTCGAATTTCGAGAATCGCTTCCTGCTCATCAACCGGGACGTAGAGCACGTAGAGCAGATTGAGCTGACGTTCCTTTCGATATTGGATCCACTGGAGAGTGATGCTGAGTGGAGGGACCGTAGTCGGGCTCTGCGTCCATCCAACCTCTGTGAGAGGTAGATCCGAGAAGAGCTTTCCGCACCAAGCTCTGTGGTATCGCCACTGGACTGCTTGACACTCACTGGAACAATATGGAACTTTGTGAGGAGGATCGAGCCTGAGACTATCGACGAAACGAAATACGATCAGCTAACTCCTGATGAAAGTGGGAATGAGAGCGTACCAGCGAGAGCAGTAGAGGAACCTCTTCTTGCCATCTGAGGCGACGAGTTCCTTGATCTCTTCCTTCGTTTGACGGCAAGTAAGACAATACTCGTGAGAATCAATCTCAATCTCGAAGTACCCTCGTTCAGTCCTTTCTCGCACTGCAGGATCGAGTATACCATGATCTTCGAGGGACAGTTCTAGCAGTTGTCGACTAGTGTCGTTGAGAATGCTGCCGACCATGTTTGTGCCTTTTCCTTTTGCGATCTTTTGCTACGGTCTCACGAGGTTTGTTGAGGAGAACTCCGGTGCTGAAGCCTTCAGGAAGGAATCCCTGTAACTGAACAAAAGGATATCAGAGGAGAGGCGGAAAACTCGAACGAGGAATCAGCTTACGAGATTGAGAATGATTGTTGCAACTACCTCCGTGATGAAAGAATTGCGGTCTGTTCTCTCGAGTTGGACGTCAATTCACGTTATCACAGAAATTAGAAGGTATGAATCGCGACGAACTGAGCTGTGCGCTAGTCTGGCTCATCCGCAAAGCCCGGGAAGTTGGAACTCGATCTTCTTCGCTGCTTCGATCGATAGCCCATTTCTCATCCCACAATTTGATGATGACAGGATGACAATTGTCTCGATTTGGGAAAGCAAGAGCAGACTGGACGATACGACGGAGGATCTCGCAGAATCCTTGTCCTTGATTGCGAGCAAGCGAGGCGACAGTGAGATCGGGACAGCTGGAGACAGCTTGCAAACAGTCAGTATCAATTGACAAGTCATAGAGAGCCTTTGACTCACCGACGACGAGCGACAGAGCCTCCTCTGGCCAAGGTACACGACTGTAGAGCGCCGAGAACTATTGTCTCGCGAGCGGTTTCCGATAAATCTTTCCATCTAAACTCGACAGTTCCACCCGATTGCCATTCACTTGATAGTACAGCATGCTCGATATCTTGCTGAGTCGAAGCCATGTGATAGAGCAAGAGTTGCAGGTGCGCGAGGAACGTCTCGTCTAGGAAAGCAGAGAACCAGGAGGTTTCAGTATCGGAATCATCGAGCAGCGCGATAGAGGCTAGCTCACCTATTGTGACATCGTACCTGATCGGTCTGCTGGGCCCTAAAGTACGGAGGCTGAGAGTAGAGCAACGCCATGAGATGCAAAACGCCATGAGATGCAATTCAGCATCGTTTTCCCCTATTCGCTGTACCGTTAGGCAGTGGCACAGAAAAGAAGTCGTCTTAGACTCACAAAATCTAGCCGAGACCATGGCGCGGCATCGTGCCTCGTCTACTTGGGCTTCTTCGAGAGTGAAAGGAAGACGAGAATTTGTCGTTCCTGTGGATCCCGCTTGCACCCGAATGCGCTCGAGGTGAAGCTCTAGTCTCGAGAGCTGCTGATTGGTCCCAAGCAGTAGAACAGAATGATGTGAAGAGGAAGAGGAGCGAAAAACAAGATCGAAACTTCTTTTGCTTCTCCCATCTCGCCACAATCTCGGAAGACTACGCAGATAGCTCGTCAATACTCTCGATATCCTGTTTGATCACATCGGCCCTCTTCGCTTCCTCTCTCCTTTCTCCTCTCTCTCGATTCCCCACGAGTTCCACTTCTCACTCAGTCTTCTACCGCTCCTCCATTCCTAGGAATCCCTCAAGTACTCAACCAAGGCAACTAGTCTACTTCGCGCCGTCTAGGGGCCTCGCAAATTCACTCGAAGGCTACTGTAGCTACACCTCCTCATTTCTTCTCTTTCCCTCAACGTTCCGCACTCGCGCCTCTCCTCCATCTTCGGCAGCAACTCAGTCAGCGACCTAGCATTTGTGAGTATCACTAGGGATACTAAGAGGGCACGAAACCGCTCGGGCTGAGGGATTTCTCGACCAAGAAAGGTTGGTTCGATTTCTCGTTCTCCATCTTCGTTGACCCGTTCAGCTCTCGAATGCTCGACCTTGCCCCGCACCGCTCCTGCTCATTTATGAGCTCTTTTGGCCTGCTTCGACAGAAGGCCGCGGAACTGTTCGGAGCTCCTCTGTCGAAAGAATTCTCTCTTTCTCTTTCTCTCTCTTTCTCTCTACTACTTTCCCCTTTACGACCTTTGATCTCGTCCATCGCGAAAGACAGTATTGTTGACGCTCGTCATCGTCAGAAGTTCGTTTGTCTCAAACAGCGAGATCGGCCTACTTCACTGAATCTCAAGGTCGGGTTCGCTTTCTCTCCTCTCTTCCTCTATGACATTCTGACTGACTGATCGGCAGCGTAGCGAACAGTCTCGCCTCCGTCCTCGTTCATCGTCCACTTTACACCACCTTTCCCCGTTCTCCCGACCTTTTCTCTCTCTTTCCTCACTCTCCACTCGAGCCACTCCTTCAGTACCCCTCTCGCTCCCTCTCCTATCCTACTTTACCGGTTCCACCCCGTCACGATACTCGACAGCATCTCGCTCCGACTTCGCCGATACAGATCCCGATGCTCAACTCCCTTCCGGATGAACTTCTTCACGATATCATGCCTCACGAGATTCCCGACGACGACGGGTGTGCCCCTTCGGCGGAACGTCGAGCTCCTACTCTCCGAGCCCTATCTTTAGTCTCACCTCGCTTGAAACTCATCGCACAACCGTTGCTCTTCAGAGGGATCTCGATCAAGTCCCCTCAGCAGCTCGAGGGAATAGTCAATTTGATGGCTCGTCATGGATGGAACAGCACTATGCGTGAAGTGACGATCGCAGACTGTGAGCAACATGAATTCGGATCCGAGTTGCTCGAGCGTTTCCTCCGAGAAGCCGGTCAAGGACTTCAAGTTCTCGAAATCTCGCGCTCACACGGTCGACTCTTGAACCTGGCCGTGCTACAAGAACTGCCAAGTACGTGAACGTTCTTTTCTCTGCTCCCATAAGCGCCAGACAGCTTAAGAAAAACTCGAGTTTCACAGACCTCGATACCCTTCATCTCCAGGGAAGTCGCTATCTTCTCCCGCGGCCGATTCTTCTCAATACACTCTGCACTCTCCAATTCTCCGACACAAGCATCATTGCGCCACTCCTTGATCCGGTTTATCTCCCTTCCCTCGAATCACTCTCGTTGTTCGCCGTCGAGACACCAGATGATGCCGACATACTATCAGCATCTCGTGCAATCCATCTCGTTCCCCAGCTCTACCCACCCGAATTTGACAACGTCACGGCCATCGACTTAACTCCGACCATTCTCAGACCCATTTTCGCCCGCACGCTCTTCTACTACGATTTCAACACTCCATCCTTCTCCTCGAGTTGGATGCAGGTACCCGTCAAGCTCAGGATCGACAACCTGTACGGCAATAGCGTAAGCGACACTTCAGACTTCAGGCGCTTGAGGAGACTCACCTCTGCCCTCAACGCCCTCAACGCAGACATGTGCAACCTTCGAATTTTAATTCTCGATGTCACGATGGAGGAGCCGTGTCTGACTGACGAGGGATGGAGGTACTGGGATGCGTTCGAGGATGCTTTACTCAACAAAGGGATTCGGATTGTTTACGAGGATCAGTGGGCGTAGGCACCAGGTTAGCTTCAAGAACATGCGTCTACCAGGGGGAGAGCAGTTTGCTAACACAAGGAGACCTTGGCAGGCTGGCAGAGGAAGGGATGAGTCAAGGACGGATAGTTTCGTACTTGGCGAAAGAAGTTGTTCTCGTTTTTGCCCAAATTCAGTTGTTCGTCTCGTTCAGATCGCTGGAGAATCTCAGATTCATCATTGAGAGGACCAGACTTGACTCTGATAGTGTCTTGACCTGACGGGAGTTTTGTCTCTCCTTCGTCGACGTCGTTTTGAACCCAAATATGTTTGAACGACGTTTTGACTGATTCCGATCGCAGATTGACGAGCTACACCTCGAAGATAGGACTCGACTTCGATGAGGAGCGTTCGAAGTGGGTGCGACAATCTCGAAGCGACAGCAACGAGATCGAGGGTGAATGCGAAGATTGTGCGAAAACTGGAGAGTTTCGCTCAGAAGTCAAAGAGGAGGACGTCGTAGCTCGGGTACAATAGGGAACTCAATCTCGACGACTGCAGTGACGCGCAAAGTACGGATTGCGTGAGCTAATGCGAGAAATCGAACCAGCGCAAGAAAGCGAAAGATTTGACGTTGAGCTTCTGGTTCGCCGCTTAGGTCTTCTCGAACTCGCCGACAATCGATACCGGAGAGCGATCATGCTGCTTATCTCATCCCCGTATGACAGTCGACAGGGATAGTGAGAGTAAAGACTCGTTCAGTTCACGTTCCTTCTCTACCTCTTTTCTCGGTCAATCCTCAAGTACTTTGAAACCTCGACATGCTACTCCCCGTCTCTACATCGACATTGAAGCGACAGAACACCGTCTAGACGACCTTAACTTGAACATGTTGAATGAACAAAGAGAACGCCGCGGATCTTCGGAGTTGTCTCATCCTGCTCTCCTTTTCTCATCTCCTTTCCTTTCGCCGCTTCACCTTCTTCATCTCTAAGCTATACTTCTCACTCATCGCTTTGACGAACTCGTTCAGGTGTTTAAGGGTTTCATGTCGGCTCTGCTCGTTCTGCTTCTGCTTTCTTTCTCCGTCTTTCGAGTTCGCTCGCACAGTCCCGTTTGTTTTTCGTCGCTCCATCTTTCTTGCAGGCAACGCTGACGACTTGTGACAGCTTTCGACAGTATTCAACTTTTCTGATTCTTCGACCACCGCAACTTTGTCAACTCTAGACCTCTCGATCGCTGAATCCGGCAACACATTTGCGCTACCTTCCCTTTCCGCACTCAAACTCGTCAAACGCACTCGAGCGCCATCCTTCCCCTCTACGTCTTCCCTCTAGTCACTCAACATTGCTCACCCAAGTCGACGCTTCCTCACGACCTTCGATTTTCGACCTCGCATTGGAAGGTGTATTTCTCGACCTCCTGACACTCTAGGGCAAAACTTTCGACGTGGACAGGTGCGTATTGTCCTCGTCTACAAAATATCAGGCCAGTGAGGGATTTGAACCCTCGCACGTAAACGTAACAGATGTCGTAGAGAAGAACACAAAATGCGCTCTAATCGTTCAAGTCTGTCTCCTTAACCACTCGGACAACGGGCCGACGCATGGGGAGTTCTTGGGGACTTGCCTATCAGATCTGAGTCGATTTGGGCAAGATTTGACCTCGTGGGACGAGGGAGAAGATTTCGCGGTTTTTTCGCTACCACTCGACGCTACGCCACTCAATCGACAGTTCTGGAACATTCCCTGACTCATCATACCTCAAGCTGTCTGCCGGTGTTCCCGTATTACGGTACTCGGCTCTGGTGCGGTCGTGACATCGAAAATTACAACTCGAGGTCATGTAGCATCTATCGAGCGGTTTTCACCCGTAAGTCCTGATTTCGACCTTCCAAGATGTGCTGTACCATCCTATCTGACGATATGTACTAGTAGGAGGCACCAATGTGCTCCGAGGCGAGCGTAAGATGGCAAACAAGAAATCGTCCTGATCAATTCGTCTCTTGCGCGCTTAGGGAGAGCGACTAGGCGCCTCACTCTAGCCTCTCTACGTTCTCGAGAGAGTAATAGACTGAGTCCAAGTCTTTTCTGGAAGCTCTACTCCAGCTTCAGAGCACTTTAGTGAGGTCGACTTGAAATTGCTCTTTGACCCCTCTTCTTCAATTTTTCTGTTCTCGACAGTCTATCTTGCCACAAATCGCGTGGAGATAGCTACGAGTCTCTCTGGATAACGACGAGGGGTCTGAGTGCTCTGTTCCACTTGATTCGTTTACACTTTGCTCGAGTCCCTTTCGAGGCAAATTCACTCGAACGTTTGTTCTTTGAACTTTCTCCCCCTCATCTGTTCGAATCGAGCTTTCCAGAGCCGTCCAGTATGCGAGAAGGCTGAGAACCGAGAGAACGCCGTGACTCGGGCATTGACTTTGACCTCTTATCTCGCCGGGTCGACTTCAGTTTGCCCTTGCTTCCATTCTCTCGTCCCTTTCTAGTCCTTTGACTATATCTCAGATATTCTGTCTCCATAGATTCATTCGGGTTCATCCTGCACGCACGCTCAATCGAACCTCTCCGACACGCACGGGTGCGAAAATTACACCTTGCATCTCCCCAGTTGTCAGACTCGGGTCACTCGCTCGGAAGTCACCGTTTCGAGTCCCTCTCATCGGTATAGCTGTCGAGACAGACAAAAACACCTCACAGACCACCAGTCTCGAAGCTGAAACGGTCAATTGCGACGTTCTTCGAGTCTCGTCGAGAGCCACTGAAGGAATTAGATAACACAGCTACTCAGAAGCGTGGCAGTGACGGTGGGGCAGCCATCCGGAGAGCTAACCCTTCACTCTGGTCCTTGTCGTTGTTCGTCCAAAGCTCACAACCGTCCTCTTTCTCTCGCGATTGAACAGGCTTTGTCTCCGTTCGAACCGACGCTTCGGAAGCGTACAGTTTACGTCGGATTGTGTGCCTATCTCGAACCTATGCAGCAGGCCTTCCGAGAATAGCAACTCCTCACTCGCGCAGATCCACTTCCTCGAAGACCCCGGCACGCTCTCTGCTACCATCAGTACCACCTGACGAAGTCTCGTGACCTCTATTTGGTAGACCGTAGAAAAGTCGAAAAGATCGAGCAGTAACTTGTAAAGCAAGACAAAGGTAAAACTACAAAACTCCAAGCGAGTTCGAACGATTCTCACTGCACTACTCCCTTCGGTTCCGTGACCCTGCTCGTTACTTGTTCCCCTCCCTCGATGCAAGCGCCTTGCGCTGCCTCCTCCAGAACTCGGATGAAGTGCGATTCTTCATGTGAGATTCAGTCGAGTCCTCCCAAATCACCTCGACATGATCATTGACCCACCCTCCATTGACCAACATCTCGATATAACCGGTAACTTCCTCCTGCTCGAGACTCGGGCCTTGCAGACTGCGAGGCAAATAGAGAGATTGAACGGAACTCAAATCGAGTTCGTCGAGGAGGCAAGCGAAGATTTGGATGACCTCAATTGGGTCGCCATAGGTTGATTCGGAAAGGCGTAGATGACGGATGAGAGGAAGGTGGACGTTGTCCTCGTTGATTCCGTAGTCATCGTCGACATCGAATAAAATCTTGTCGAGAAACGGTAATAGGCAGCCGAGTATTGACGACTGTTCGAGCGCCGAGGAGAGGACGACTGCTTCGAGCTGCGGCAGCAAGGGACTCAAGGATTCACAAAGAGCTCCGAATTCCTCCAGTGTCTCCGGATCCCAGACTCGGTTCAGGTAGACGGAGAAGATTCGGAGAGACGGCAGTGATTCAGGGTTCTCGAGCAGCTCCAGTATGCCCGATCTACGAAGTCCCATACTCTGATAGACCGTGCGTTCGAACGAGAGAGATTCGAGTGACGGGAATATGGCATCGACGGGCATGTGCACTCTTCGACAAGAGAGCGATAAATGGAGAGTTGTAAGGCCTATCAAAGGTTAGGGCACATCTGTGATCAGCGCTCAAGTAGTACTCTGTGCTAGTACTTGGACTCACGAGCGACTTCGAAGACCAAGGGGAAGCAGTCGGTGGTGAGATTTCGGATCATCGACCATTCGAGCATCTGCGTCGGTTTGAGAGAAGCGTCTTCGAAACTTGGGGATGGCTTGATCTTCTCTATAGACGACCAGGACTTGAACCGATAACACTCCAGAACGAGATGTCTGTTGTCGCGAGGGTTTGCGATAGGCGGCAAATCATCCAGCGATTTGATCCAAACGATTTCGACGAGAAGCGGTTGAGCGATTTGTCGAAACCTTCGGGAGACGAGCGATAGGGAGCGGAGAGTGGACAGTCTGTCGAAGTAGGTCTCGGAGTGAAAAGAGGGAGGAACGGTAGATTCGATGATATGGCGAAGGAGTTCAGTGGGAAGGGAGGCAAGCATTTCGACTGCGGAGGGGAGCGAGGTATGTAGATGGGATGGAGGATTCGAATCTATAGATACGGGGAGAATCAGAGTCAGTAAAGCAGTGAGGATGAAACGAAATGTCATCGAAACGAGATGCAAATAGGAAAACAAGGACTGCCGCTATTCGACTTGTCGTCGCGCTGTAGCTTGAGGAGACGTCTAGAGATCACCTCGACCGCTCTACGGTCAATTCAGGCTGGAAAGGAGGGGCCAATGGTCAGCGAAGATTGAAGAGTCGATGAGGAGCAAGTCGACTAGCGGGGGCCTGTGAGCCGCTGGAAGTTGCGCCGAGGTGAAACAGATTATATCTGAGGTCGAGAGCAGCTCAGTGAACGATCGTAGGAGATCAAAGTCAATAGTAGAGGAGCAAGAGACGAATTCGAAGGTTCGCTTCACACTGTTCAGCCGATACTCACCAAGATGGATGGGAGTCCAAGAAGATCAACTCAAGCCAATCGACAAGCACGGCGGCAGTCTCCTTATGCTCGTCCAGCTGCTCCAACTCCTCAAGCAACTCCAGTATGTTTTTCCATTTCTCACGCCGAATCTACCACCTCAGATAGCTGATGGAACCTTTCTGTAGTCTCGACTGAGGAGTGTACTTTCCTATCTGTCACCTTTCAGATCTAGCAAGAAGCAAGTCGAGCAAGAGGAGGAGGAAACAGATGATCAGGATGAGGAACAGCAGGAAGAGGAATCGCTAAAGGAGGAGGAGACAGATTCAGCAGACGAAGCAGCTCAATTCGCCCTACATGGTCGAATGCTCCCTCGCGAGTCACCAGGAATCGTGAGTTTCCGAAACGATTTCGCTTGATTGATCCCACAGGACTCACCTTGCAATCGCACAGTTCCAACAGCAACTACCAGCTTCTCCTACTCCTCACAATCAGCTCAAGCGACTCGCTGGTCCCTCAAATCTAGCTTCTTCTTTCTCTATGCCAGATCTCGCCTCTCTCGCCGCTTCCCCTCGACCACCAGGCAACTTTGCGAGATCACCTACTCGCTCGGACTCGATCTATGGAGCAGGAAGTGAACATGGAGCTGGTGGAGGAGCGACGGAAGAACTCGCTCGATTCTTCAGAGAGAAGGCGGAGAGAGGAGAAGAAGGGTTGACTGCTGTCGAACAAGCTGGAGTTATGCATTTGATGCAGCAAGGTGAGCCTCCTGACCTCTACATCTCGATATCTAGTACTCATGCCGTTCGCGACTACAGCACAATCGATTCCAACCGCTTTCACTCCTAATTTCGCCAATTCGACCACTTCCTTCTCTCCCGCTCCTCCCGCTCAATTCGCCCCAAGTACCCAAACGAACGGCGGCCCGACCTACAAACGAAGACGGCCGCTATACGTTGGTGCTGGTTACTCAAGTCGACGAAGAAAGGCAGCCACTTCTTCCGAAGGAATGTCAAAGAGTCAGAGCGAAGGATCACTTTCCAGTCTCGCATCGGGATCGATTGTAGATGGAAAGAGACGACGAACGGAGGAGGACGAGATGGAAGAGGATATCCCAGTAGCCTCACTAGACGATGTCCTCGTTTCAGCTCCTATCGCTCCTTCTGCATCCTCGACTTCGACCTCGACCAACTCGGCATCGACAGAGAAAGCTCACGACAAGCTCAAGTCGAAGCCTTCATTGTCTCGCTTCACCGGAACCACGACTCCCGCGAAACCGAGTCCCCTTTGGCAAGTCAGCAAAGCTGGTTAGTCCCTTTTTGGTGCATCTCGCTTCTGATCGTGGCTGATATGCTCCTTTCTGCAGATACTCCATCTCCTTCACCTCCTCGCAAACCAGCCTCTCGAGCTCACACCGGTGCAGCGAATCTCATGCTCGATGTCATTTCGCAAGTCGACGCTGCCAACCCTCCACCGAAAACAAAGGTCGCTGCCGGTAAAGAAGCTATCCTCAACCCTTACGATAACGACGAAAACCCTTTGGCTCTCGCTAGCAAGCGTACCCCCCGAAGCTCAGGAGCAGGTCGCTCAGTAAGCTCCCTCTTGCCCTTTCTCTGGTCGATTCACATGATCTGAAGCTCTCCCCCCACAGAAATCTGCTACTCCTCGTCGTGCTGCCAAGGGCAAAGCTGTCGAAGTCGAGAAGCCAAAGGAGAAGGAGATTTCACCTCTCGAACAACTCGAGAGAACCATGCCTGCTGTAAGTCTGATTCACATCTCTGCAGCTTCGAGAGTACAGCTCACCCGATCGGATCTGTAGGAGTATCGTCGCGACACAACATCGAAACGCTCGAAGCCATCCGCTTCTTATGCGCCACCTCCACCTGAACCCGTCAAGGAGAAGAAGAAGAAACCTGTCGAAGTTGTCGAGCTTCTCTCGTCTGACGCTGAGGAGGAAGTCGAGATGGAAGAAGATCAACTCGATGAAGATGCAGATGAAGAGATGTCTCCCGCGCCAGTCGCCCCTCCACCAACTTCGTCGAGGAAAAAGGCCGACAAACCCTCATCTAGCTTCTCCTTCGCTCCTTCCGCCACTCCTCCCGCACCCGCCAAAGCCGCCCCTACTCCTTCCTTCGGCTCTTCATCGACTGCTCAACCTTTCTCCTTCGGCGTCACTTCCTCCTCAACGAACACTTTCGGTTCCTCGACTTCGACCGCTGCTCCTCAATCCCTCTCCCTCAATTTCGGCACTCCCGCATCAGCAACTCCCTCGCCCAAACTCTCACCTTCCCGCGATCGACTCTCGCCTTCCCCTTCAGGAGCTCTCACTCCTCCACCAGCAGACAGACCCTCTTCACCAAAAGCGAGTCTACCTCCCACACCCCCTCCTACTTCCGTTCCTTTCTCCTTCTCGATTCCTCCTCCATCATTCACTGCTGCGTCTCCTTCCCCCGTTGAACCCACCTCGACCTCTTCACCTCGAGATCAAATCGCTTCTCTCCCCAAATCGAGTTTACCTTTACATGAATTCGATTTCTCTTCCATCTTCAAGTCGTTCTCTACGGGATCAGAAGAGTCGGATGATGCATCGATCAGGGCAGTGAAGGATTTGGTCAGCAATATGGGGAAAGGAGAATTACCTAGTTTCGCTTTCTAGGATTGGGATCTATCTTAGGCCTCTCGTAGTTCTTGTCTTTCTCTCTCTATCGCATCGTTGTTATGTAGACTACTGTGTCGTTCCAGATCACGTCGCGCCAACCACGAGGAGAGCGGAGTAAGGAGAAACATCATTATCAAGCTAAACAATCGAGTACAACACAACTCTGTCTATCTACAGTCTCGGAACCCTCTATCGCTCTCCTACATGACTCCATACCCACCTCATCTGGATCGCGCGCTTCCTCAAACATTCCTCAACCTCTTTCTTACGCTCTGTCTGACGAAGAACGATCTTCGTTAACCCTTTACACCTCACATTCTCCTCCTCTTCCTCAGTTCCTTCGATCTTCGTAAAGCTTCTCAACAAGTACTCGTCCCCAACCTCAACCGTCGACAAATCCAACTCTTTGACACCCTGCGGAATTCCCTCGAATAAATCCGATTTCTCCACATCCTCCTTCGAGAACGCTCTCGTCCTCCTATAATCCGGTTGGTACACTTCCAGCGACTCTAACTGACTCCCTCTCACTCCCTTCAACGTCTCCTTGACTTGGAGTAAACACCTCATATCGTCCCTCTCGCTTCTTGTTCTGGTTTGTGGTGCGTCGAGATCGTGTAGGATGTAGCGCTCGGAGAGAGTGAGAGTGAGGGAGGTGAGCGAAGGGAATAGGGAGAGATCCTGGATCGATGAACGAGAGGAGACGGGGAGGTCGAGAGTTATCAATGAAGAGCGGGAGGTGAAGGTTAAGGCTTCGAAATTGTGAGAGTAAGGGGATGAACCAGAGTCGAAACGTTTGAGCTGGAAGGTTGGGATGGGGAATGAAGAGGAAGGTGAGAAGGAAGTGGAGGTTGCGAGCGAGGGAGATGGGGAACGAGAGGATGAGGGAGTAGAGGAGGGTGTGAGGGATGGAGGGAAATCAATACAGGATGCGATGAGTTCCTCGAGGTTCGGTAATCGACAGAGTAGATCGTAGAGTCCTTCTTTCTGATCACTTCGCAAATACTTCAAAGTGGTCGACCAGGTCTTTGCGACGAAAGCGGTCAATGATGGGAGGTACCAAGGGTCGAAGCAAAGGTAGGTGAAGCTCGAGACGTTCTCGCAACCGGAGAGTACAGTTTTCATGATTTCGAATTCTTCGACCGTGAGATCTGCTCCGAGCACCGTGATCGTTCGAACCTCCTTTGCGAGTTCCTCGTTTGTGGAGAGCGTCGAGATGATCTGCACTCGATGGCGTATACCGAAGAAGAGGTTGCGGTAGAGTAAGGGATTCGCGATTTGGTGGAAAGTTCGATTGACGAGCGAGAGCGAAGCAAGATTAGGGATGCGAATAGCGTGTGAAGGGTAAGAGAAGATGAAAGTGTCGAGGATGTCGCGAAGGAGTTCAGGTGGGAGTTGAGGAGTCGGCATGATAAGGCGGATTGAGCGGGACAAGGAAGAGGAGGGCGAAAGAAGAAGCTGGATACGGCAACGTTAAAGTCAGCGGGCCGTTCAAAATAAGGTGACACTGGAGAGCAAAGGCTTACTTGTTGTGAATAGTAGACGGTGGAAGAGAGAAGAAAGACACCCGCAAGGTATCCAAGCCAAAGTCCCGAAGCAAAATAGGAGTTTTGGTTTGTGCGTGACACGCTCGAGAAGAACGCTCCTCCAAAGACCGGCCGAGAGTGCAGATACTGCCGACGTTATCTGAGCGCGTACAGGAGTTCTGCGAAGCTAGAAGGGAAGCGTGGCAGATCCCGAGCCGAGGGAAGGGAGAGAAAGGGAACCAGCGAAACAACAGGTCGTCACGAGCGACGAGCTGCGAGAAGTCACACCTCTGTAGGATAGAAGATGCTGACAATTTCCTGTCGTCACCAGTGTTGACTTGCTGCAGATGGACGAGGTGAACTGAAAAGAAGGACATTGAGAAGATGGGATCCTCGCTTGTCTAGTGACCTCCGGCAGACCCAGTGACCCACGTAGTATAAAAGTGATACTTACTGGACAGCATTAAAGGGCTCTTTGGGCAGTCGGCAGGAGTAGGGAAGGAGGTGGAGACGAACGAAGATGTAGTTCGTGTTATCGAGTCTGGTCAAAACGAGCAGCCTTGTAGCGACCTCGGAGTGTAGCTCACATGCCCCTGACCATCTTCTGAGCCTGCCTCCGTTGTCCGATTGACAATAAGTGGTGTCGTGTGTGAGGAGGGAGATGAGCGGAGAAAATGAGAAAGCGAGTCGATGGCTTCGAGTAGCTGTAGTCGGATCGGTTGGTCTGAAGTTGCGAGTTGATCTTGTGACTATACTAGTGCGAATGATAGCGAATGGACCTGATGGGAAAGGAATCAAGAGAATTTTCCCAAAGCCGAATCCGATCTTTGTCGATCGCTTTCACAGGCTTGCCTTCCTTCCATTCACTTTCGACACTCTCTCAGATGACTGCTACTTCACTGATGGATACAGTACTCGAAGAACCCGACTTGTTGGCCATACTCGATGCAACCCTCTTCGTTTCAAAGAGAAGGAATCCGAAACCTCTCCCCACCATTACTAGCACAACTTCTCCTGCTCCTTCAATTGCAGGCAGCATCAGAAGGAGACGTAGAACTGCAAGGTGCGCTTATATTCGCTAGGGAGGATGGGGAGGGGAAATAGCTAATCGGACGAGTTTCGATTGTTACTCAGCATTCGCACAAGTGATTCGGCCAGACTTCCTTCCCTACTCCGCCTCCCCTCAGAACTCCTACTCGATATCCTTGACCTTGCTTTACCGATGGAACAAAACCGCTTGACAATACCGGCAAGGAACGAAACTCTGAGGAGCCTCGCACTCGTGCATCCTTGTTTGACCTCTTGGGCTCAAACGCGACTTTACAGAGAATCAGCAATCTACACGGATCGTGCCGTCGACAAGTTGATTGAATTGACGGCGACTCCGAAAGGGAGAGGAGGAGATCTCGCAAAGACTATCGTCAATCTCAGGATTTATGGACCTCTCAGTTCTCCAAACACCCTCGCTCGACTAGTACAGCAGCTTCCACACCTTGAGAACCTTCAGCTAAACGATCTCGATGGTCTAGAGATGAGAGCTTTCCTCCTCTTGCCTAGTGAGTTGAACCCCTTCGAAACTGTTTTCGACGAATTCATTTCGCTTACCATCGAGAGGAATGTTCCCCTCACTACAGACCTGAGAACGTTTGAAGCATGTCGAAGTGGATTCAGATCGAGGTTCAGACTCGTCTCTCAAGCTCGAGCATCCCCTCTCACCTCGTTCTCCATCATCAACTGTACCGCCCACGACGATGCTTTCTCCGGCTTCACACTTCCTCACCTCCGCAGCCTCACCCTTCGCGACATTTCCTTACCACCTCCCTCACCTCTCGCAACCCTCGAACACTCCGAAGCGTTCAAAACTCTCGCCTATGAAACCATTCCCCGTTTATCCCACCTCACGACAGACGAATACAATTTCCTCCTCCACTTCCCTCTGCGTCAACGTCGCTTCTCGTCCTCTCGATTCCCTACCTCCTCTCTCAATTCCCTACACCTGATCAAACTCACCCACCTCTCCCCTCTAATCGATCAACTCCCTACCGGTCCCTCTCTCCTCCCCCTCACAACCCTCCAATTGACTCCGACGAACTCGTTCCTTCCCGGTTCGACATCCCTCGAGAAATCCGACGCTCACTTCGATTCCCTCCTCGTTCCATTCCTTCCGATTTTCCATCCAGCGCTCAAGAACCTCTCCCAATTGATCCTCGATGAGAAATACTTGATCTGGCTCGAACTTGGCGAGAAGAGGATCGAGAAATTATTGGAAGCGTGCGAGAAGAGAGGGATTCAAGTGAGGTTTGTAGAGAGTCCACCGGAGTTGGAGAGAGGTGGGAGGAGGAGAGCGGGGACGGGAATCATCAGTGCTGCGAGAGAGAGGAGGGCTCAGTCAGTCAGTGGGAATTTGTCAATCATGGTTGGAGGGGCGAATGTGAGGAGATACACTTCGGCTTTGATTTGAGGGAAAGAAAGATTCGATTCGAATGCTTGTTTTTGGTTTTGTTCGCTTCGGTTCAGTTCTATGTGTTGCTTGTACACTACTACCTCTCAGTTTAGCCTTTGCAATGCTCTTCACCGGTTTCTAACTGCGAGATCCATTCGAACGAGAGAGACAGAGTCGATCTATTGCAACTCCTTCTCCAATTCTATCAAGACCTCTTCCAAACCACTCGCCGTCTCCCTCACGTCCTCAAACGTATTATACAAAGGAGTAGGACCGAACCTGATGACACCAGGTTTCCTCTCATCCCCCAAGATCCCTCTATTCCGTAACCGATCAAACACAACTTGCATTTTTGAAGCGGGAGTGAAGAGGAGTGATAACTGACATCCTCTCCTGTTTGGATCCGATGGAGTAATGATCGTGAACTTGAGCTTCTCCTTCGTCGATGTGTTGTCGTTGTCGTCCTCGGAGGTAGGAGTGGGAGTGGCAGGGAGTTGATCAGGAGGTGAATAGAATTTCGAAGATTGTAACAATAGTTCCAAATAACCCGTCAAGTCGATCGATTTCTCCCTCAAACTCTCCATACAACTCTTACTCTCCCCCTCTAGATGACCACCTTGTTGATCCCTCCTCAAGTACCGCTTGCAAGATTGAAAGATTCGTAACGAGGACAATAAGGAAACGACGTCGATAACTGATGGGTTCGAGAATTGCCATCCTGCTGCTCCTGGTAATGGACTGTATTCTGAAGGCATATCGAACCTAGTCTCTTTCGAGTGTCCCCACCAACCCGCTAACCTAGTCTCACTCTCTCACTCTCTCATCAGCTCAAAAGAAGAAAGGAGAGGAGAGGTAACGGGGACGCACCGTTTCCGATCCTCCCATTTCTCATTCACGTACAATCCAGCGATTCCTCCCGGTCCAGAATTCAAATATTTGTATGAACACCAACAAGCGAAATCTACTTTCCAATCACTCAACTTCAACTCGACGTTCCCTACTGCGTGAGCACAATCGAACCCTACTATACAACCCTACATCCACTCCCGAACTTATCAGCACACCCTCACACTCAGGAAGAAGAAGGGAGAAAGGGAGGAAAGGGAGGTACCTTGGAGTGTCCGGCACGAGTGATGGATTCTAGGTCGAAATACTCTCCGTTGTAGTATTGGACGGCTCCGAAACAGATCACTGCGATTGAATCGCCTTCTTCTTCGATAATCTTGAGGATATCGGAGGTTCGGATCGAATGTTCTCCCGGTCGAGGGTGTACGGGGAGTAGGGAGGAAGGAGGGAAGTTATTCAGTTGGACTTGAGAGGCGAATGCATACTGTATCACAGCTCGAAAGAGGTCAGTAACAGAGTTTTGTAGAGAGGACAAAGGAGGAACGTACGCAATCAGAGGGAAAAGCTTTTCCTTCGAATAAAATCTTGTGTCGTTTCTCGGTCGGTCGGTAGAAGGAGGTTAGGAGTGTGTGTAGGTTACCAGTCAAGGAGCCCATACATGCCACTTCGGAAGGTTTCGCACCTGTTGTACAAGAGCTTCACCCGATGAGCTGTTTTGCGGACGATCGAGAAGAGAAGTTGGAAAGCACACCGACTATTTCAGCGAGGATGGGAGTGACCGTTTCATCGATCTTGACCCATGGTCTATCGTAAGCGTGATCTACGTGTCCCAGTACTCCTCTGTGAGGACGAATAGAGAGAACAAACGAAGAAAGAATGAGCAAGTTTCTCAGTTTGGCACAACAAACGCTATCTGACTCACGTTGCAGCCCATACGCTCAGTTCCTCCTGAATCAATCTCGGTGTATCTTTAGGCATCAATCCCAAACTGTTCCCTGCGAAATACACGGCAGGTCTCCCCTCTTCCTCTCGGTCAACATCTCCCCTCTCCTCCCTCTCCTTCGCATGTGATTCAGTCCAGACAGTCTTTCGTTTCGGGAATGAGAATTGAGAGCGTAAGGGAGCTAATTGGTCTAGTTGATCGAGGTAGGATGAGAATTGAGGGGAAGAGGGAGAGGAAGCGCCGGACGAAGAGAGGAGTCTTGCTAGACGAGTAGAGAAGGGGGCGTTCTTTTCACTCTTCTGCATGGGGAGCTGGATCGAGATGGAGTAGAAGTGGACTGAGATGAGAGAGATCAAATTCGGGAAACCCCCTTTTCGAACAACTACACCTCACTACGATCGATCAAAACCTCGCTGATCAGCTCTAGGGTATCTCGAGATAGCTAGTCATGCGTGACTGTGCTGGATCGAGTCCGCTTGGGCCTTGTTCTCATCTTCCTCGCCTTCTTCTCATCCTTCAATCCTTCTCGCTCGCTTAGGATCCTTGTCACCTGACTGCCAGCTCCGGTTAAACTATAACTCCTGGAATCACTAGCAGTGCGCCTGTTATCTTCTCTCTCTCTCTCTCCCCTCGCTAACTTCGTCCCTCTCCTTCCCGAAAAGAAATGCAGTCTCTCATCTCTCCTTCCTCAACACTGCCCCTAACCTCAACCCCCTCTCTCACCGCTCGACAACACTCCTACCTCCGCCCTCTAATTGCAGGCCTTTATTTCTTCCTCACCTTCCTCTCCCTCCTTCTTTCAGTCCCATTCCACCTCCTCACTCACTACGTCCTCTTCCGCCCTCACTCACCCTCCATTCAGATAGGTCGACACCCCGTAGCGTTCATGGTACATCGTTTCATCAGGTGGAGTTTTGGAGAATCACATTTGGAAAGTACTAGGTGGATTTATACGATACAGCCTTTCCCGAGTTTGTGGAGGGATGAGTGGATTGAGAGAGTCGAGATGGAGAGTGGAGTCAAGGGGGTGTGGATTCGAAATCCGGGGACCGAGAGACGAGAGGACGAATTGGTTTTATACTGGATTCATGGTGAGTCTACTCGATTCGGATCTATCGTTGTTCTGCAAGGCGCTGATTACGCGGGTCCGAGATACTCAGGTGGAGCTTTCACGTCAGTCCCCATCACTTTACGAGGATCGATACCAAGACCTGACCTTCGGAATGAGAGGAGATCAGGTACAACACCATTAATTCCACTTTACTCTTCTACCGCACGCTCTGCTCCGAGCTCAACCGCTCCACTCCCTCCCACCCTTCAACACAATTCAGTATCTTTCTCCTAGACTATCGTCCGTCCTCTTCTCTCACGATCCCAACTCTGTAAACTCGCTAATCTCGAAATTTCCCTAGCTCTCGCACCCTCTCACCCTTACCCGTCCCAGCTGATCTCTCTCGAATCAGGTTATCGCTACCTCACTCAAGAACTAGGAATCAGAGCGGATCACGTCTGTCTAGGTGGTGATTCAGCAGGTGGTACTTTAGTGATCAGTTTCCTGCTCCATCTTGCTCGTTCAAATCCCCTCCTGCCCTCTCCGAGCGATCTCGAAAAGCCAGGTGTACGTTCCTTGCTTTTGCTCATGACAAGACTCGAAATTGATCGTGAGAAACAGGCATGGTTCTACAGTCCACACTCTTAATCTCACCCTTCGTCTCCCTCTTACCCCTTCGCTCTCGTCCCTCCCGTTTCTCCCCCCTACACAACACAGTAGACTACCTCAACTCTACGACCCTCACTCGAAACTCCTATCATTACCTCTCCCTCCCTCATCACTCAGCTCTCAAACCCTCTTGGAACCCACTCAAATGGTTAGGGATCATCTCGAATCGAGTAATCGAGGGAGTGGGAGTAAGGGAGTTGGAAGAAGGGAAATGGAGAGATCCGTTTGTGAATCCGGATCCCGAGGTTTTGGGTAAAGAGAATTCGATTTGGTATAGGGAAGCGTTTCCGGATGGAGAGAACTGTTGTATTACATATGGTTCGCTCGTTGTTTCTCTCTCACACTCTTATGTCCGTGCTCATTGTCGGAAGCATGGCGTCGCAACAGGTGGAATGGAGATTTTCAGAGATGATATCTCTTCGCTCCTCGACGCATTACGAACCGTAGGTCGATTCTCACCCGAACGAGCTCTCAGGTCATCTCTTCTGAACATTCTGGGTGATGCGTGAGCTACAGGTCGGAGTGAATCCTGTTACAATCTATGAACCTTTGAAAACTCACGACTGGCCAATATTCGACTTTGTACGTCTCTCTTTTCTCTTCTCTCTTCCCTGTGTTCTGCAGAAACATAGGAATTTGATGACTGATGAGAGAGAGTCGGGGTGAGTGAGTAGATGTTACCGTTTGCGAGTCGGATCAAAGGGGGAGGTGAAGCTAGTTACAGTGATTATGGGTCGAAGAAAGTTGCGGAGTTCTTGAGGGATGTTGCGAGAGGCGGACAGGTGCAGGAGAAGGGAAATGTAAGTGTAGAAGGACAGAAGGAGTAGCCTGTAGAAGGACATTTGAACAACGAAGAAATTGTATGTAGCACACCCGAATTTGCTTCGCAGAACTCGACTTCTTTCGCTTACTAGTGCTCTGATCACATCGAGGTACGACACGCCTCGATAGTTGAGCACAGTCTTGAACTGCGTCGAATCGTTTCTGACATCAGACTTCATCAGTTGAGCGAAACCAAGCAGAGGGACGGATGTTCGTGGACGTACCTCGAATCTTTCCCGTGAGTACTACTATGAGCCAGGAATTTTATGAACAAACGAGGAATCAAAGTGAAGTGAAGAGAAGAGTGAAAGAGAGGGAATTCGTCAAGTTTTCGCTTGTTCGCGAGTGCTTCGAAACCGATTCGACAAGCTCTCGATTCGCAGGATAGTATCAAAGAGGGGTGTGATAGTTACTTTTCCGGTTACCGTTACACAGATGAGAGGGAGAGACAGGAAAGAGGGAGAATATTGGCAAAATAGGAGGAGAGGGAACGACGTATTGGATAGAGGAGGTGTAATAGTCTAGGTGAAATAGCGTAATGAAAGGGAAGGTCTCTTTTTTACAGGAGTTGGAGTTTGGCCCATGACCACCCAGCAGCTCCGACGGTCAATAATCCAGAGGTGATTACCATTGGTTTAATACCAGCTGTACAAACCGATTACCCTGACGAGATCAGTCATCAGACTATGGGCTAGGAAAGGGAGAGCGTGCGTACCAGTTGATCGCCAAATCATTCCGGTCGCGGCGGCTGCAGCCATTGAACCGTACACGTCGTGAACACCTCCACGGTAAAGATCGATTGTCGAGTTGATACCATTGTAGATAAGTGCTGTAGAATCGATCGATACAACGACAGTGTCAGCGACGGAAGACCGACTGAGAAAGCAAAAAGATAGAATTCTCACCTAAAACCCCGGCCGAATTTCCAGTAGAAGTCCCTCGTCTCGTAACCTGATTCAAAACGTTGTTCCATCTCAACCTCGCTGAAACCTTCGCCGCCGTCTGACTACTACCTTGACCAGTTGCACCGACTGCTTCTTTCGCTCCTTTCGTGATTTCGCTCGCGGCTTGTTTAGCAAATGCTGTCGCTTGTTGTCCGACTGCCGAAGCTTTAGGTGCGGTCGATTGAGGTGCAGCAGCTCCTTCGGCAGTAGTAGTAGTAGCTGCGGCATTCGCTAAGGGAGCGGTAGATTGTGAGGGTCGTGCAACGGGTCGTCGGAAACCTTCTGTGAATCCCCATGCACCTCCAATCGCGAGACCTGTGAATTAACCATGAAAAACTCTCGTATCAGTGTCCTCTGCAGTACTGATAGCGTGAATCATCGGATTTACTCACCAGCCAAATAAGTAGAACCAGTTCCATAACAAAGTTCATCACCCCAACCTCTCGAAGGAAGTACAGTCTTTCCACCAGCGACCGTACTCAATTGATCATCTTCCAATAACAAATAATCCAGTTCTTTGTTGCCTACCAAACCTGCGAGAGGGTGAAGTGCGGAAGGGTCGAGTTGACTAGTTGAAGAGAAGATCGAGTCGGCGGTTGGGGCTTGAACGGGCGAGGAAGATTGACCGGCTGGAGTGAAACGGTGGGAACCTAGAATGTCGTTGGAGTTTGGTGCGGACATTGTTTTGAAAGAGTGGAAAGGGAGATGGGAGAAAGGGAGAGAAGAGCTGGAAGGAACGAGGAGAGGTGGCGTCAGTACAGTGGGCTTTAGACGATAGAGAAGACTTGTTGAGTAATACAGGAGTAGCCTGGCAGCATTTAGTGAGGTTGGATATGAAGAGTAGAGTGAGATGGACAAAAGTTAATGATGAGAAAGATTCTGAGAGCAGTCACCGCAGCACTCGGCATGTAAAACGAGCTAACGAAGAGTAAGGATAGTAGATAGATGGAGTGGTCATACTTACGTCGGCTTGTGTGCAGGTGGGATGAGGTAAAGAACAAGGTGGAAAAAGATTTCCTCGCCTCTCTCTCTCTTCCTTTCCTTCTGTTCACTCCTACTCTTCCCGAACAGCTCTAGCATCAGAGGAAACTCTCTCAGAATGGCTTCTGCCATAGCCTCGACTTCAACTTATATCTTTCCAACTTCCTCCTCTTCTCGCTTCTCTCAACCGACTTCTATCCCTCAACACACTCAACTCGATCAGGGAAGCGAAGAAGAAGACAGCGAAGAAGGTAGTCAAGCAGAGGAGGTCACGGAGAAGGGGATCATGCCTGATGAAGAAGGACTTTCGGAAGAAGAAGAACGAGATTTGAAACAGTCAAACTCGACAAAGAGGAAAGGCAAGAACTGGATATGCGAGTACCAAGGGTGTGGAAAGACTTACTCTCGACGTACTCGATTAGAAGAACACGAGAGAACTCATACTGGAGAAGTGAGTCGGTCCCCAATCTATCTCCTCTCGTTCACTTTCGTATGCTTATATCTCTCTTTCTCCATGCTCAATTCAAACAGCGTCCCTTTCAATGCTCAGAGTGCTCCTCTAGTTTCACGAGGGATTCACACCTCAAAGCACACCTGAGATCTCATTCGAGCGATTCAGAAAAGAAGTACGATTGTCAAGAAGCTGGATGTGACAAGAAGTTCTGGACGAATCAACATCTCAAGAAACACATAGAGGTGGCTCATCGTGGCAAGACATACGATGTACGTTCAATCTCAACCCTTCTTCAGGAATTCGAGAAGAACGAGAACGAGAGCTGATCTTCTTTTTGAGATTGGGGTTTTTCGAGTATAGTGCACTCAATGCGATGAAAAGTTCAGGAAACATCATCAATTGAGATCACATTTCGCTCAAGTTCATTGTACTCCAGGAACGAAACCTTTCTTGTGCGAACATCCCGGTTGCGATCGAAGTTTCGCACAAAAAGTTCATTTGAAAGCTCATATCAAAACTCACGATCGTATGCTCTCCACTTTTTGCTCTTCTTATCCTCTTCCCAAACTGACTCCGGTCACACTAAAAATGCGTTTTTGCAGCCTCTCGATACGTTTGTCTTCATCCCGATTGCGCTTCACTCCCACTCGCTTCACGTCAATTCCCCGTCTGGTCCAACCTTCAAAAGCACACAAAAGTTGCACACCCCCCGAAATGTCCTTATCCAATCTGTCAAGGCAAGACGTTCACGACTCAAAGAGGACTCAAGAATCATTTACAGATTCACGAGAGGGAGGAAGCGAAGGGGAGTGAAGGGAAAGATTTCGCCGATCCGAAACAGAGGAGTAATGTCAAGAGGAAGAGAAGTGAACGAAGGAACTTGAGTCAACAGAAACGAGAGGACGTTCCAGCAGAAGAAGAAGAAGAAGAAGAAGCAGGGAAAACGCTCAAGATTGGGGACGTTTTGGTTGAGGGTTTCGAAGAAGATACGAGTGATTGGGAGGAGAGACAAGAGAATGAGAGGGATGATAGGATGAGGGAAGATTTCAGGATCGGGGGTAAAAAGAAGAGGAAAGTTTATGAGGATTCGAATGGATTGAGCACTGCTCAAGGAGGAGGTCCTTCGCCTGTATTCGCCGATTACCCTCTACCGAACCCTTACACTTTGCCATTAGCATTCGGCCAAGATCCTCTTTCATCCACTCTCCTACCTTTCCCTCCTCCTCACGATTCTTTCGATCCCGATATCAATCCATTCTCACTTCCCGAACCACCTCTCTCTACTACTCGATTCAACACGACCTCCTCCTCCTCCTCGCAATACCTCGACCTCCTCACTGGTTACAATTACCATCACGACTCCTCGACCTCTCACTCTCACACTCAATCTCGACTCTCACGTAAATACAAGTGTCCCTTCCCTTCCATTCTCGCTTTACCATTCCACCCGACTCTCCCATCTTCGAACAACGCTTCAACCGGCTCTGGCTCGGAAGGACAGGAGGAGGAGGAGGATGGGGAAGGTGTTTGTGCGTATTGGTTCAAGAGGATCTATGATTTGGAAAGACACTTGAAGAGTCGTCATGGGGTTGAAATGGTTGGTGGGAAAGAAACGTTGAGGATATGGTTTGAAGCGGGAACGGGGGGAGAGGTTTGAGGTGAGAGGCGAGGCGAAACGAGGAGAAGGAGGGGGGAGATTCGAGGGATGAAGAAGAGGGGCGTGGGTTGGAGAATTTTAGCTATGACGTGCTGTAGATGAGGGTTGTACGAGGCAAGAGAAACGAAGAGGCGAATCGACATGAGGTAGCGAAGAGCTTGCTTGCGAAACTTGAGAACTTACCGCTTGCTTATTCACGTTTCCGAGAGATCTCGTCTCACCTTCTATTGTTTGAATGGAGAGTGCCTCCTTTAGCTCTCGAGCCTACGTTGTGAGCCAGTGCGGTCGAGTCGAATCAAGCACTTGGGTAGGCGAAATGCGAAACGAAAGAATGAACTTCTTCTTCCTTCGACACTTCACGCTCGCCGCAGCTACCTCGCTTGCACGACTCTCACGACTCTGCAGTCACACTCAGCCATCTTTTGGAGCGTGCAGCATGCCTCCTTCGACTCCTCGACTTCCTCTCCCACTTCAACTCGGAATTCTCAATCACCTCTACGTAGACAACGTTCTCTACGGTGGTGCGGACTACATCTCCAAGATGAAGCCGCTACTACGGCTAGCGAACGTCTGCAAGACCTGGCGAGAACACAGCAAGCCTCACAAATACTCTTTCGCAACTTTGCCCTTTCAGTGGTTCTCAAACTCGGAGAAGGAGTATCGACTCGATTTCGAACCGACTGAATACATCCTACAGCTCTACGAGGATGCAGACGTCGTACCAATGTTGTTGAGAATGGATTTCGACGCTCCGAATGGTCAAGCTCTCAGTGAAAGGGACGCTCCGTTCAGGAAACAGGTTGAACGAAGCTTGAAGGTCTTTCATGAAGTACCACACCTGCAACTCGAGATGCGAGCCTTGGAAAGCGGTTCTTATTCGGATTTAGTTTGGAGGTTCATTCGTAAGTTTCGCTCTCAAGTCTCCCTCCTTCCTTGCGAACTCTCGCAGTGGCTCCTTACACTCCTCTATATCATAGGTCTCAAGAAGCTAACGCTCTCTTCCCGAAATGCCAAACCCGATTACGCCCACCTCTCCTTTCCGCCGAAACCCTCGATGTCACCTCTGCCTTCGACTCTCGTGCGTCTTGACCTCGTCGGCCTCGTCTTTGACGACTGGACGATCGGTATCCCTTCAGTCAAAGTCCTCACCCTCGACCACGTCAAGTTTGGATCTCTCAAGGCTACGAACGAACAAACTTCGAACTGTTGTCGAAACTTTTTCGATTCCTTTCCTTCTCTCGACGCAATCGCTTTCAACAAGCTAGGACGACTCGCACCCGACGCGCTCTCTCGACTCAAAGTGTACGGTATCACGCAACTCAGACTCGGCCCTTGCTCTTTCCGATGCATCTGTGAACATGGACCTACCGATCCTCCTTCCGCAATTCTCCCTCCGTTCAGCCACTCTCTCGCTAGATACTTCCGCTGCAAAATCAAGTATCTCACTCTACCCTCGATGCAGAAAGCCGCTCTCCTCGAGGAAGTCCTCTCAGGCCGACCAGATCAACCTTATCCTCCCTACCTCGCCAAACTACACACTGTCTCCCTTCATTCTTCGCCTTTCGTCGACAACGACAGGCCATTCTTCGAGATTCGGAAGAAGTATCAATTCGAGACTGCACGGAAACTGCTCGACGAAGCAGGGTTGAAGGAGTTAGAGCTGAATTGGATTCACCAAGACCAGGTCGAAGTGGTGGACTGGGAGCCGAGAAGCTATACTCTGAGGTAGACCGTCGAGTGTAGAGCGTTGGAACAAGCGAAAGAAGCTTCAAAGTCGTCCTGAACTACTTTCTGTTCCCGTCCGAAGACTCGTCTCGAGCATGAGTTCGAGAGAGACGGAGGTCGTCCGTGTCGAATGATGCGGTGCAACACCTCGACAATGGAAAACCCCAATCTCGGTTCAAGTTGCAGGAATCGAAACTTTGGATCCGGAGTCGAGTACGGATGAGACGAAGATTGAAAAAGATGGGAGTCGCTCTCTTTGTCTTCTCAAGAGGGGACGAGACAAGGGTTGATTGCAAGGTTGTCGCGCAGCCTTGTGCTCTTAACACGGAATCAAGCAGAAAGAGGAAGGAGCGAGAGGAAGAGAGGGGGTTAAATGTTGACGGCGAGATTGCGATCCTCAATTGTGAGTCAAACCTTGTCAAAGTTTGTCATACGCTAGGGAAGAGGAAGGTGTCGGGACAGGTTGTGGACCGGGTCAATTCAAGGAGATTCGATGTCTTGAAAGCTCGAATGAGGAAATCTTTCGATTAACCCTTCCCCCTTGATCGGGTTTCCCTCGCAATCTTCTTCTCTAGAGAGTGACTCCTTCGCACCACGCAGATTCGAAAAGTGCGCTAGTGCGCTTCTCAATGAAAAGAACATCGTGAGCTCCAACTGGTTTCTTTCGATACAGTAGATTCGAAAGATCGTCGAAGCTCACTTTCAGCTTTTGACTTTCGCTTCGATGGTCGACGGCGAGGATGACGGGAACGTCGTCGTTTCCTCGTGTCGTGTATCCGGCACTTCGAATCGATAGGCTGTGGAGTTGGGGGGACAGCGTCGGAAAAGAAAAAAATAGAAAAAATAGAGTTCGGTCTCTCGTCTTTGCCTGCATCAATTTCCGGCTGGCATTGAATGCTCGTCTCTCGCTTCCGATAGCCTTGGGATGCTCAATCGCGTCCTCCTTTGTCATACGTACTCTCCGGATGATCTCACTGCCCCTCGAATCAAGAGACGAGTTGAAAAGAAGGAAGGTTTGACTCGACGACCTCTTTCCGTCGTACCTTAAAAAACGCGGGAGCATCATAAACCACGCCATCGAAAGTTTCCGGTGATCTACAATCGTGCCTGTGAACTCACTCCTTTTTTCTTCTGATTTCATTTGTTCCGTTCGTTCCTTGATTTTGCTCATACTCTTTTTTGTCGACCCCCCGACTTTCTCCCTTGCTCTCTTCGACTCCACTTTCATCACTGTTCTTGCCGGACTCGCCCACCGTTGATCCGAATCGTTCAGCGTCCGCAACCCTCGACCTTCGACCGAGATTCAACCAGAATCTATCACTCCTAATCAGCAAACTCCCCCTCGTCCCCTCCTGTACGCCTGACGTCTAATCCGGCCCCGAGCGATCCTACAACCGATTGCTGAACAGTATCTTCCGTGTTCGCTGCGAAAGTCTTACGTCGCAAGAGGTTCGTCGAATTTTCTCATTCTTCTTTCGTAAGGGTCTTTCCAGTTGGCTTGGACCTCTACTCTATTCACGCCGAAATACGTTCGTCGCTGATCCGATACTTGTCCCTAATGTAGAAAAGTGCCGAAAACATCATTGAACAAGAGCAAAAGACCCTTTCTTTACACCTTGTCCACTCACTCGAATCTCAGCAATGTCGACTCGAGACTCGTTGGAACCACCAGATACGACAGATACAGCTTCTCGGAGGGAGGCTCGGTCCAGAGAAGCAACGCCTCCTCCTGCTCCAGCACAGACCGAAGAATCGGTTGAAAACCCTCCTTCATCTTCAGCCGCTCCAATCCCTTCCACTTCTTCCACTACCTCTCGAGCTACATCAAGAAGTCAAGACTCGACCAAGCAAAGGAGATCCTCGAGGAGAGCTTCACTGGGTCCTTATCCCGCCCAAAGAGAGGGTTCGCCAGAATCGTCGCGACGGGCGGGACCGAGTAGAACCGAAGTAGTACCAGAAGAGGGCGACGAGAGAAGCAAAGAGGGAGAACGTGGTCACGAGGAGGAGATTCCGATGGAGGACGTTGCTGTGCAACCGGAAGAACGAACTGGACCAGATCTCGCGAAGGAAAGGTGAGTTTCCTAGTCCCTACTCTCCCCTACGTCCTGTACCGAGTGGAGACTGACTCCGTTCACACTTCGTAGGAGCTTCGAGTTGAAAGTTATGCAACAACCTGAAATTGGTGCCGAAGCTGGGCTTGGGAAAGTGACCTTGGGAAGAGTGAGTAGCTTGTTTCCCATGTTATAGTTCCCTCCCGAGCCTTCTGACTCATTCTGTTCCACGAAACAGCTTCCTATAGTACCTGCACCGATCGTTCAGCTTATCGTTAAAGATTCAGAGGGAAACCCAACGTGAGTCCGCAGCTTTTCGCACTCGGTTGTTCACGCAGAATTCTGACACTACTTCCCGCCTCACAGAGATGTCGACCTACCATATCTCTTCTGCTCCTGCTCTCTACGAGATGCAGCTGGAACCTCACCAATAGACCTCGCTCAATCGAACGGTGAAGAGATTTCTGCCCTGATCGGAAATCTCGTGCGAAACCCTCATCGAGTTGAAGATCTCGATGGAAACACGGTCTCTGCTTTCGTATTCGAAGATATGAGCGTGCGGATACAAGGCAAATTCACTCTCGAATTCAGATTGGGCGAAGCGTGAGTCGCATTCTATCGCTCTTTCGCTTGTTCTCAGCTGAACGAACTCGTCCTTTATGTCAGTCGTCGACTGAAATCACCTAGACTAGCCGCTGTCGTATCTGACCCTTTCGACGTCGTAGAGTGGAAAGATTATCCTGGTCGACCAGTTGCCGGTGAGCTCTCCTGCTCTTTCTCTTTCCTGTTTCCCTCGCTGAGCCTTCCCACGACACAGATACTGTTCCTAAGCTATCGTTGCATCTCCACAACCAAGGTGTTCCCATGTATATCCCTCCTCTGCTCCTTTCGCAACCTTCCGATAATCCTCCTCCGCCGAGTTCGAACCCATTCCCTACCGATCACCCCTCTCAGGCTGGATCGGAGCGACAGTCCGAAGCTGGAGAAGAAGACCAAACTCCTCCAGTAGCGTCAGGATCGTCAAGTCGAGAATGATCGCATTCTCTCTCTCTTTTCGTTTTTTCCACCTCTCCTTGATGGAGCGCCTCCCTTTATACCTCTTTTGCTTACTTCTTATGTATCGATTTCTTTTTCGCAACTAATCTTGGTACTCCCCCTTTCTAGCTCACACACGAAGCTTCTTACCTTTCGCATTTCTCCCAATCTTAATCCTTTGTTCTGTCTTGTGCAATACCCTTGCAGCTTGTCTACTGTGGTCTCAGCTTCTCGAATAGCTCAGCGCGGTGCAACGCCTTGCCGCTAGGAGAGAGAACTGGATCGTCGAGCTCGAGGCGAATCCGCGAAAGAGTTGTAACGAGAAACCATTCCTTCCTCAGCATTTCGCCTGACCGTTTGGCCTATCTCGCTCGGCAAATTTCTCGATCGTCATGTACGTTTAGCGAGATCAAGACGAAGTGTTTCACTTATGTACTTGCGACCATCGATGAGAATTCCTTTCTTTCCCTTTTGACTCTTCCATGTTTCGATTTTCTGCTGCTCGGTCTAGCTCAGCAAGCTTGACAAGATCCTACAAGACCTCCCAACCTCGGCCGCACCTCCTCTCGTCCTCTCGTCGCCTTTCAATCCCATTTCCCCCACTCTCATCTCCCCTCCTTTCTCGCTCTCTCTCAACAACTCCTACCCGTTCGCCTCAAGCACGAATCTCTTCACAGGATGGAAAAGTAGAGTTAGAGCTACCAAGTGGGACTTCAACGAGCTTGTGAGTTCACTTCGACGAGATTTTCGAATTTTCGGCTAATATGGGTATTTCTTTGGTGTGTAGTTCGCCGATATGGTTGAGGGATCATTGTAGGGAGGAGAGAAGTTATCATCCTAGTACCCGACAAAGATTGGTCGATACTTGTAAAGTGAGGGTCCTCAACTTTTCCTCTCTCTCCTCGTTTCTGTTCTCGAATGCTCAAGATCCCCTTCTTCATAGATCCCAGTCGACCTGAAACCGACAGAAGTGAAAGCAGATTCACAAGGTCTACGTGTCACTTGTGAGCATGTCTCGCTGTTCCAGAGAAAGACGAATTCCACTGATTCTGGAAAACTCTCAGGGCCTGAATCTTCTTTTGAATCATCCTATCAATCCTTTTACCCTTGGTCATTCCTCTTCGAACACTCCTACAGCCCGCCATTACTGCGGCGGGAAGATCTATCCACGAATTCAAGCAGGTACGTCACCTCTTGAAGCCATATTCGGAAAGTCCAAAGCTGAATAGATTCGCTTTGACAACGTACAGCAAAGTGATATGGGACAACTCCATAGCGTCTAACCTACCTATTGTGACCTATACAGAAGTGATGGAATCCGAGCTTGGAGTTTACGAATGGGTTAAACGAATAGTTCGTCTTTGTTGTTCTTCTTCGCAAGCCATCTCCGTCCTCCTTTTCCCCAACTCACCCCTCCACTCCTCAACAGGATACCTATGGATTCTCTTTCATTTCCGGAATCCCTCCCACTCCAGAAGCGACCGAAGAATTGATCCGACGAATCGCCTTTATCCGAGAGACTCATTATGGTGGATTTTGGGATTTCACTAGTAATCTGGCTCATGGAGATTTGGCTTATAGTGATGTCAGGTTAGAGGCTCATACTGATACGACTTATTTCACCGATGTAAGCACCTCGACTCCTTCGCTCTTCTCTATGGTATGTCGAGTGAAAAGCTGAGATAGGATTAGGTTGTTAGCCTTGTGGTCTACAATTGTTTCATCTACTCTCCCCCTCGACTTCTCATAAAGGAGGTCACAACCTTCTAGTAGATGGCTTCAAAGCGGCTCAACTCCTCAAACAATCTCACCCCTCAATCTATTCACTTCTCTCTACTCTTCAAATCCCTTCGCACGCGTCTGGATCAGGTTCAAACTCGATTCCTTCCGGAGTCCACATGAGAGCGTCTCACACCGTCCTCCAACACGATCTGGCAGGTGGAGAGTTGATTGGAGTTAGATGGAACGGTGATGATCGTGCTGTTCTAGGAGGAGAAGGTTTCGGGGGAGATAAAATGGAGGAATGGTATGAAGCGTTGAGGGTTTGGGAAGGGATTTTGAGGAGTCCTGAGATGCAATTATGGACGGAAATGAAAATGGGTACTGCTATCAGTAAGCCTCTCTTTTCCTCTCTCTGTCTCTTTCTTTCTTCTCCCTCAAGCGAGTGATGAGCTGATCAGAGAAATTGAGGAGAGTAGTATTTGATAATACTAGGGTATTACATGGGAGATCAGGGTATGAGGGGGAGAGGAGATTGTGTGGTGCTTATATAAACGGGGATGATTATAAGTCGAGATTGAGAGGGTTGGAGAAGCAATTTGGCGGGGTCTCGAGGAGAGAGGAAGCAGTGAGGGAGAGGATGAAGAGTTTCGGCGTAGACAGAGGGAATAGGAAAGGGGCTTGGGAAGGATATTGAGTAAGTCGATCTCAACTGTGATGTGATGTAGACGAATAAGAGAGCAGTATGAGGACCTAGTCTGTATTACGTCGTGTGAAACAGACAAACTTTCGCTACTATGCGAGTCGACGAAAAGTGTATTCGGGTACAGACAAAGGAAAAAGAGAGAGAAAACGAAAAACAAATCGAGAATTCTATAGTGAAAAAAAGTGACTGAGTGGTGTTGCTAGGCTACAAGGCTGACAAGCCAACTTCTTCCCTCTTCCTCTTCCTTCTCTCCCTAGTCCCTCGCATTCTCCCTACTCCTGATTCCTCCTCTCGCTCCCTGCTCTCAAGCTCGTCTTCTCCGTTCATTCCCCTTCCTCTTCCTCCAACAACATCATTTCAATGATCTCATGCGCTTCACTCAACAAGGCGTTCAAAATCGCCTGTCCCTCTGGAATACTCCCGTCCCTTCCCTCAAACTTGCCTTCTTTTCGTAATGAATCGATTTGGTACAGTGCTAATTGAAAGGGGTAGAGGTCTCGGGGAGTAAAGGGACCACCTTGTTTAGCTACTTCGACTACACGTACTCGGAATGGGGTCAGTCGGATGGAAACGACGTAGAGGAAAAGGGAGAGGAAAACGTACTCAAGCACCGTTTGATCGTGTTTAGTTTCTGTCAAAGTCAAACAAATCTCACATTAGTCCCGAGAGCGGAAGGAGTACTCGTGAGAACAAAGGTGAGACTAACATTTGCGATTGGCATGAGTTCTTCAGAGACTGGTTCACTCGAAGCCATCAACCTGTAACATAATCCATAACATCTCCTCAAAAGATACAACAGTACCTAGAATGCGATCACGAAGCTTCAGTCAGCGAGAGTAAGGAGCGCGTGAGGAGAGAAAGAGAGAGAATGGTTCAAGACGAACGATTTGTCCCTCTGGTACGTTTCCTTCCGCATCTCTGAACTGTAGGTCCTCAATAGTTTCATCCATGCTATAAGTTTGGGAAGTTGGTGATAGCAGAAGAATGATAAGAGAGAAGTTTACCTTTCCATCCACTCTCAATCCATCGACCCTACTCAACTCATTCTGAAAATTATACAAATCCTACAAAAAACTCTTTCACCCTAATCAGCTTGCCCCATCACTCTCACAATCAGAATAGAGAGGCTCACGGTTTCCCTCAAAGTCCACCTATGAGTCAAAACCAACCTCTCCAACTGCCCTTTGATTTCTGACAACCTATCATAAATCGCTTGCAACGGACCCCTCGCAACCTCTTGTTCACCTTCCCTAGCTTTGATGTCTTGAGAAATATCGAAATTGTCTTGTAACAAACCTGCCAACAAAGCTTGACCTTTTGTCGGTTCAAACCATTCTTCCTCTTTTTCTTTCTCTTCTTCTTCTGAATCGGATGGCGGGAGACTTGCGGGGGTTGAAGTAGGGGTCGAATCGGGATCTATGGGTTTCGATGATGATGATGAGGGAGTAGAGGGAGGGAGGAGGGGGAGTCTGAATTTTCCAGTAGAAGGGTTACGTTTCTCATCGATTTGGCGCAGTTCAGAGAGGATTGGGTTGAGTTCCGAAGTGATTTGGGATTTCGAGAGGGATGGACGAGCGGCGATCGAGGCGAGAGAACGACGTAGGGTGATGAGGCGTTGATGTAAAGGGTAGAGTTCGGGAGAGAGTTGGGATAAAGAGGTGGAAAGTTTTCGAACCATTTTATCTACTCTCAATTCTTCATCAGTTATCATGAGATCGAGTGAGGGGTTTAGAGAGAGAAAGCGCTTACCACAAGCATCCCATTTATCATACATTAATTTAGTCATTGCGATTTCCCTCTCCAATTCCTCATCGCATTCCTCTACCGTCCCTCTCCTCTCTTCCTTGTCCATCTTGTTTTGGGGATCTCCTTCTTTGATGATGGATTTCAATTCACTCAACCTTGATTGGTAAGGTTTTAGGTCGGCTGAAGTGTAAATTCCAGATTCATTCACTGTTTTGAAATTTGACCACATTGAGAGAGGGTCAGCGATGGAGGAGAGAGAGGGAGACAAGGAAGAAAGAAGGACGCACGGTGGGTTAGGAGTCGTTTCATGGTACCTAATTGACAGAAAGTTGCGGGACTTTCTCGTGATTTCCCAATTCTCAGAAAGAACAAACTCAGAAGCTGTACGACGATAACACTCTCGATATCAGCGCACTTGCTCGAGTGGTGGACAGTAGTCGAGGAACGTACCTGGAATACATCGTTCAAGATGGTATCTACCCTGTTCTCCTCCTGAACGTTACTCTGATCGACTTTCTCTTCCCCTCCCTCGACTTTATCATTCTCCTCGACTTGACTCTCTGTCTGTTTCCTCCTCGTAGCTTCTCTGATGTCGTTCAATCGGGTGACTTGAGTCATTAGAGAAGCGTAAATATCCAACACATCTTTCGCTCTCAAATATTCTGTACGATCCTTCTTGAGCGCTGTTAGGCGGTTACGAATACTGTGTTTCGACGACAGAGCGAGAGAGAGAGTCAGCGAGATGAGATGAGAATGGAAAAGCGAGATTGTTTCCCCGAAAGTGAAAGATCAACCTCGTACGCCGGTACCGGTCTGATTAACCTGATAGATTCTTGTAGCTCCTACTAGCTTCCGTATGATTGCTCCACGGTCCCTTGAAGAGAGGAGAGTGAGGTTGATGACTTGATCTAACTTCCATCTTTGCTCCTCCCTGCGCTCACTGGAACTTCCAGATAGGATAGGAGGGGATGTGCTCACTGTACTAACGACTCTAGGACGGGTAACTCTTGCTCGGGAACCATTCTCGTTGATGTTCTATTTTCGGAAGAATCAGGAGTCAAGATGTTCGGAATTTGAAGGGAGGAAGACGGTCGACTGATTGGATTGGATCTGAAGCTGAAGTCGAATCGAATCGAAATGAGGTATTGGAAATGTGGAAGAAAAGAGTAAAGAAACCTCGCGGAAACTTTGGTCTCCTTTCCTCCTTTCCTCTCACTCTCACTCACTTCGTCTCTCGCTTCGGCGGCAGACAAATACAGACGCTTCGTTACTCCTCCACCCCTCGATCGGTATCGAAATCCCCTTTACTCTCTCCCTCTTCTCTTCCAACTTTCCCCACTTCTTCCACGTTTCCCTTCTTCCTTCCTCCCTCTCTCTCGGAACAAAACAATGACACTCTCCCCCGGTCCTACTCTCACTCAAACCGACATCCTCTCCCTCCCGCGTCCTTCAGCTCCCATCTCAAACCCTTCTTCAACTCTCGCAATCTGGCCCATTTCAACCCATTCTTTCTCCTCTAAACGTACCAATCGTCAATTCAACCTCGTACGCCTCGACTCTCACAAAACGGGATGGGAAGGAATCAAAGATACAGAGGCATTGAAAGAAGGATTGGATGGATTGGAAGTTCAATGGTTGGACGATCAAACTATTTGTTACCTATCACCAGCTAAACCAGATTCATCGAATCATGATCATCTCTCACCTGCGAGTCAAGGAGAAGAGATGAGTGATGAAGAATGGAAGGGAGTCAAGACTGAGTGGGTTAGAGAGATGGGGGGCAAGAGGGAGACGGTCGTTTGGGCGATGGATGTAGTTACGAAAGAAGAATATAAATTAGGTCAATTCCCTGTAGCGTACATTACCTCTCTCTCTCTTTTCATCACTGCATCATGATTCTGAGCAAAGTGAAAAACTGATGCATGGGTTGGAAGAGAGTCTTTGCAGAATCTCGAATTTGAAAACTCTCATCCTTGAACCCTCCTCCTCCAACTCGAGTTCCTCTCCTCAAGCTTTATTAGCTTTCTCATCCCTCGTTTTTCCCGACGGTTCAATTTATACCTACAACCAACAACGCCTCGCCCACGAACAAGAATCAAAAGGTAGCGATATACGAGTGTACGATTCCACGTTCGTTCGACATTGGGACGAATGGAGTCCGACTCATGGGGAGAAGAATCAAGTGTTTGTCGTTAGACTCAGTAGGAACCCAAAAGATTTCGATGATGAGGACGACGGGGAGAGCGAGAGTGAGGAGGAATTCGAGGTGGTTGATGAGAGAGAGGGTGGAAGGTGGAGTTTCGAGAGGGAACAAGTGGTCATCGATAACGTGAAGGGACATCAACCAAAAGTGATCTCTCCTATGGCAGGTACCAAGCTAGTTCGTTTTTCTCTTCCTGTCTCTACTCGTGACCCATTTTCTCACTTTAATTCGGTCTCTCTCTCTCTCTCTCGCAGGAGTGTCCCGTTGGACCATTTGGTTCTTCCTCCGATTTCTCCCTATCCCCTACCTCACTCGTAATCCATTCGAAAGATCCTCACGTCTCACCCTCCCTCCACACCCGTACAAACATTTACCTCTTCCCTTTACATCCCAAATCTCATTCCGACTCTCAACCGAAATTACTATCAATTGGTACTCAAGGTGCATCATCGAATCCTAGGTTCTCTCCTAGGGATGGGGGGAAGAAATTGAGTTGGTTGGAAATGAGAGAGGATGGGTACGAGGCGGATAGGAATCGAATCATCGTTTACTCTATTGAAGAGGGAGTTCGGAGGGGATTGACAGAGGAATGGGATTCGAGTCCGAGTGGATTCGAGTGGACAAAGGATGGGAAGAGTTTATTGTGCGTTACGGAGGAGAGAGGTCATGTCGTTCTGTATGAGATTGATGTTGAGGGAAAGAAGGAGCCTAAGAAACTCACGAATAAACATTCGGTCACTTCGGTGGAGGCTCTAGAAGGGGGAAGAGTGTTGGTTGGGATGAATTCCTTCACTACTCCAAATGAACTCTACCTTCTTTCTGAGGCGGAGGACAAGTCACTCGTTCCTTTGGCGACGGTTTCGAGGAGATTGATGAAAGAGAAGAAGTTGCATCAAGGGGAGGAATTCACGTTTGCTGGGAGTGAGGGGAAGGAGGTTCATGGTTGGATTTTGTTCCCTCCTTCGCATCATTCCGTCTCGAATTCGACCTCAAAGGACGACAAGAAGACTTGTCCAATGGCATGCATCCTCCATGGCGGCCCGCAGTCCGCATGGAACGATGGTTGGTCGACTAGGTGGAATCTCCAGAGTTACGCTTCAAAGGGATATATCGTTGTTGCGATCAATCGAACTGGTTCAACTGGGTACGTCTCTATTCCCTTCTTTCCTCTCCCTACTACATACACAGTCTCTCTCTGTGTGTATGCGTCAAAGATTGAGCAAACGAGCTGACGTTTCGAGTTGGGTTGCGGATTGAACGTAGATTCGGACAAGAATTCTGCGATGCGATTCAGAACGAATGGGGAGGTAAACCTTTCAGGGATCTCGTAGCTGGCGTTCAGTACGTCAAGAAGGCGTACCCCGAGATCGACGGAGAGAGAATGGCTGCACTCGGAGTAAGTCCTTTGACCTTTTCAGTTCTTTTTTCCTCTCCGAGGATGGTTCTAACGAGTCTCCTTGCCCGTATTGAGGCCAGTTACGGCGGATTTATGGCAAACTGGATTCAAGGGCACAACGAAGCTTTCGGTTTCAAGTGTCTCGTGTGCCACGATGGTGTAAGCAATTCTCTTTCTCTCTCCTCAATCACCTCTCTACTCCTTCTCTCTCCTGAACCCACTACTCTTACCCCCAGGTTTTCTCACTCTCCAACACCTACTACGCGACCGAAGAACTCTGTACGTCCCTCTCTTCCCCCTCTCACAGTCTATACCCGATTCTTCGTTTCTTTTCCTCCCATTCTCCCGAAGTGGATCGCTGATTGCTTGATCTTGTACGCACAGACTTCCCTACACGTGAGTTTGGAGGTGCGCCTTGGGAAGTGCCAGAGAATTATGAGAAATGGAACCCTCAGAACCATATCAAGAACTGGAAAACTCCCGAGCTTGTTATTCGTGAGTCTCCCCTGCCCTTTCTCTCCCCCCTGAATCGTTCCTTTTCTCTTCGTGGGAGATGCTGATGAGTGATTGTATGAGTGGTTGTAGATGGTAGTAAAGATTATCGACTCGTTGAAGCGGAGGGACTCGGAGCTTTTAACGCGTACGCTCTTCCTCTCCTTCTCTCTCTTTCTGAAGCGCGTGATTTTGACTGTAATCCGTTTGATAGGCTGCAACGTCTCGGAATTCCATCGAGATTATTGATCTTCCCATCTGAAAACCATTGTACGTTTTCCCCTCCTCTCCTCTTCTCTCACTCGCGATGGAGGACTGATTGTAGAGTCGTTGATGTGATAACAGGGGTACTGAACCCGGCAAATTCGGTCCAATGGCATCGAGAGGTCTTCAAGTGGATTGGCGAATGGACAAATACGAAGGACGAGTGCGAATGAGTGATTCTGAGCATGTGATGTTTTGTTCTGTACTTTTGTTCTTTCTTTCGTGAAATTGGTCTTTTCGCTCTTCTCGAGTACTGTACTGCGCGAGCTGAAAATCCAAGAGGTTTCAATCTTACAACAACACTTTTTTCCTACTCTCCCTCCTCTTTCAACCGTTCACCCTCACTAGATATCAGCATACATTCCTTCCTTTTCCCTCATATCCCTCTCATCACTCTGTTTCCTCTCCGGTGTAACTCCCCCATTCTTCTTCTTCTCCAAATACGCCTCCATTTGTAAGTAATCTCGATTATCTTTATCTGCCCTACTCAACTCTTTCTCCTCTTTCTCTTGTTTCCTCTTTTGTTTCTTCTATATCACCTCAAAATGACACTCGTCAGCTCGAGCTACTAGAGACGAGAGAGAGGGAGAAAACAAACAGCTTTTCGTTCTTCTTCTTCTTGAGCAAGTTTATCGAACTTCAAGAGTTCGGATACGTTTGGACCACTTCCAGATAAAGGTTGCAGTTTGCCCATTGTCGCTCCTGCCTCAGAATCGGATTCGCTCCCGCTTTGACTACCGAACGAATCCTCCCTGTTGACTCGTCTCTTCGGTTGTGGCTGAGTTGCGGAGTGAAGAGCTTGTCGGGAAGCCAAGTCGGCGACGGCAGAAGGAGCAGTAGAGATCGATTCGTCTTCTGCTTCCTCGTCGTCAAAGTATTTCCGTTTCGTTGAATTCAAATTCGAGGGAGGAGGGAGAGGCGGTGGTGGGAGAGAGGTCTCCTTCTTGATTCGAGGTTTCTTCTCGTCTGAGGAAGAGTCGGAATCCGATTCGAGTCCTTTGTAATCCCCTACATCTCCAAAGATGTCGTCGTCGTCGTCTTCGTCGGGATTCATCGTCGGAAGGTCTTCCTTCTTCACTTGTGTCGACGCCGAAGCTGGAGGTACCGAAGTGATAGAAGGAGGAGCCGAGGTGGATGCTGTAGGAGTCGCGGGAGTTGAGGGATCGACGACTTTCTTTTTCTTCTTCCTCAATTTCTTCTCCCCTCCTCCCATCGGAGCGAATCCTCTCCCCTTGGTTCCCGCCGTTCCTGGTGCTCCCAACTTCTTCCAACCCTTGCCCAATCCCGCCTCATTCTTTCCTTGATCTCCTCCTTCTCTACTCGCTTTCAATTCCATCAACAACTCATCCCTCGTCTTGCCCTTTCCCTTCCCATTCTCCTTCTCCTTCTCTTTCCCTTTGCCTTTCTCCGACGACACGGGTTTCTCAAATTGCTCATCTAGCTGTTGTTCAACGTCTTGCAATTCTCCCTCTGCTTTCATTGATAATTTCGCTTTCTCTTGATTCAACAAAGCCATATCCAACCCTTTGACGAGGATAGAATGTGTCGCATCACCTCCCTATTCCCCACATAATCTCACATCAGCTCCTCCCGCTCAAAACGACAGAAAAGAGAAAGTAAAAACCGTACGAGATATTTCCTCTGTTCCTCTCTTTTGATCCTATCTTCCTCATCCCCTTGTTTACCCCTCTCCTCAAACTCCTCCAACAATTTCTCTGCCTCTCGGAAATCGCCCGCTTTACCAGCTCTTCGTTCAGCTGCCCGATCCCTGTACGCTGCCTCTTCTGTCGAGGGCTTCTTTTTGAATTCTTTCTTTTTCGATGGAGGTCGTGGCTTGAAATCTGTGAGTTTGCCGCCGCCGGAAGAGGAAGTGGAAGGTTTTGGAGGAGGTGCTCCAAATTTGGGACGTGAGGAAGAGGTGGAAGAGGAGGGAGTCGAAGTGGAAGTGGACGAAGAGAGGAGAGAACGGAAAGCGGATTGATCCATCGAGCACTTGTCTTGGTCTCACCCGAACAGTCTAGTAGAGTGAATGCGAAGCAGTTTGAGAGGGGTGGAAGGGAAAGAGAGAGAGAGAACACCACTCGTCTCCCTCAACCTCTACACTCTCAAATACACTTACAAATGGTACGTCAAGAGATAGATTAGTCACAAATAGACGCGTACTGACTTAAATCCTCGCCGTACAGGACAAGATCAAGGAAGTAAGTTCCCTCTTCCCCCTCCATCTCATCTCTCATCTGCCCTCTGTACTGACTCGAAGCGTGTTGACTGTAGCGCCTCGCCTCTCTCCGTGCTGAAGCAGATGCCGCCGTAGCTCGAGCAGAAGAGTAAGCGCCTTTCTCTCTCTCCTTTCCCCCTCTCATCCGAATTTAATACGAACACGCACTCACCTTCTCTTCTAAATAGAGCCGAAGCGAAATCTAAATCACTCGATCACGAACTCATGACGAAAGATCAAGAGATAGTTTCTTTACAACACAAGATTTCAAACCTCGAATCGGATTTGGACAAGACTGAACAGAAATTGAGTGAATCAAAGGGACAGAAAGAGGACGAAGATAATCACAAGACTGTCAATGAGACGTTGACGAGGAAGATTAGTTTGTTGGAAGGTGAATTGGATAATGCTGAGAAACAATTGAGGGAAACTACCGACAAGTACGCAACTCCTTTCAACTTTCTCTTCTTTTCCCTTTGCTTCGGCTCTGCGCACGCACTGATCCGGTGAGGACGTCTAGATTGAGACAGGTAGATGTCAAAGCAGAACATTTCGAACGACAAGTTGCTCGAATCGAAGCTGAACGAGATGCATGGGAAAAGAAATGTGAAGAGGCTCAAGAGAAGTACAACCAATCAAAGAGGGAACTCGAGGAGGTACATACCCGTTTCTCCCACTCTCCCACTCTCGCCCACTCTCTCCTCGTACTGACTAGGCTGGTGGATATATAGGTCGTTCAACAAATGGAATCCATTTAACTCCCTTCTCCTTCCTACTCTCCTCCTTCGTTTTCACCTTCAAATACAGATACAACAGCAGTACTTTCCTCTCCTTCACCTCCTTCTCCTCCTTGTTTCACGACCCGCACTCTTCTTCCTCCTCCGACGGTGCTGTCGCTAGTCTTTGCAGCAGTTCTTTCTTATTTCTTTCTGTTCCTTTGAATTTTCTCATTTTCGCAATTTCTCTTCAGTCGATGTTAGAGCTGATTCCTACTCGACCTCTTTCGGGAGTACTGCCCGTGAGTTTCGATTACACCGAATGAAGAAGTGTCTGGTCTTCTCTCGTTCTTGAACTCGGAAACGAACAGTAGGCAGTTTCTCGCGATGACTACGAAGGAAGCGAGGGAAGATTCATATGATAAGCACTGCTTTGCGCAGATGAGAAGAAGATAGAAAGAATCACAACTAACGCAAACGATAAGTTTGAAAACGACAAAACAAAAAAAAGAGGCTCACAATCCGAAATCTACTCCCTTTTCCGTCTCTTATCTACAACTCCAACTTCCCTTGAACCCCTTGCCCCCCACCACCACTCTTGAGATATTTCTCCCCTAGAGAAGAACTCCAAAGTGCTATATAATTTGGACAAATCCCTTGTTTGACCGCGAACAAATACATCAAACTGATGAATAAGAAAGTGAGGGTCCATCTCAACGCATACACCAAATCTTATCAGGTCAATCTCTCTGATCAGTTATGAATTCTCTGCGGACGCGAAGAAAGGTGTGAAGAAAATGGAGGAAAACTAACCGTTGACACCAAAAGTGATTTTTTCACCTTTGGACCATTTCTCCCAAGTCGATAATAATTTCCCTTCCCTCAACAATTCAAACCTGGCATGATAACTCAACACTTTCCTAGATTCCAAATGGTACACGACTAGGTTGGGTACTCCCAAGATTTGCCATTTATCTGCCAAGTGTACTCGAGAGTAAGGACGAAGGTAGAGGGATGGAGGAGTTGAGAGGGAAGTATCTTCCTCCAAGTCTGGGTCGCCGGCTAAGAGGAATGGTTCGAGTGGTTCGGAAGGTGGATCTGAGGAGGAGGAAGAGGAAGGATCGCCTAGAGTTGAACCGTCATTCCATCTGTAAAGAGAGAGGGTCAGAGCAAGCAGGAGATGGGAGATGTAAGGAGGGACGTACTCCATAGATAACCAGTTCTTTTGTTTAGTGTTCAAATCGTAGGCGGTTTGTGTATCATCGATTGAAACGAAGACTACTTTCGATTGATGTGGGAACCTTCGTTGAAAGTTTGCAACCAACTCGAATGGCTCATTCGAACTACCTCTCCAAGTAGCGCTGCATATATATTGCCCCTTGATCAGTCTCAATACGGGTGAGTGAGAGCTGAGAGAGTGAGAGACTGTTTTACCCAAAGAAGAATAAAACGACTTTAGTATCCCTAAACTCTCGTTCCAAATCCACCATCGTACCAAACCCATTCCTCAACCTCAATCGTCTCAACAATGGATCAGAATGAGTGTAGTATTCAGCTGGTGGTTTGTAAGGCATTTGAAGTCCTTGTTTAATTGATGATCTTCTTCTCTTTGGTTGTGGTCTAGATTGAGTACTTGAGGTGGAAACAGATGTAGGATCAAGTGCAGATGTGGAGGGAGGAGAGGGAGCTTGTGAGGAGGATGATGTGGAGGGAATTGAGGAGGAAGAAGATGGATCGGCGTGGGAAGAAGCGAATGAAACGGTTTTGATCGCGGGAGAGGAAGGTGTAGTCATCCTTCTTGGATTGCTTTGGGAAAGGGGGGTCGGATGCTTCGGCGGTTAGGGAGTTTTCGGAGAGGTGAGGCGGCGAGATTGCTAAGTCAAGTAATAATGTTGATGAGACGTAAGTTCGATTCGGCCAAAATCTTGCCGAGCTGTGAAAGAACTATTGTATCGAGGATTGGATTCGAGCCAGGCTTTGTGGTTTAAAAGTGTCTAGCGTAAAGACAGTGTTGTTGGACAGAGGAAAGCGAAGAGCGAGTTTTCGAAGTTGAACCTTTCTAGCTTTCTCGTCTTTTCCTTCTTACCCACTCACTCAGTCGACTCGTTCAGGGGACCAGAACGCTCGAGATGAACTCACAACCTATGTGAACCGTCCTACGAGCTCTTCAAATCGATCCCTCGCTTCTCCCCACCTCAAGTTCCCCTCTTTCAACTTTTTCTATCGGCTTCACGACTCGACACCAAGCCACCTCTTTCGCGTCCTACACAGCTTTTACGTCAGAGAAGCTCTCGATTCTCAAAAGTTTACTCCAGTCTCACTCCCGCGAAGAAAAATCCTGCAGCGAAAAATTCGAAACGGTTTTCGCAACAAGCCACCTCTCTACACTTTTTCCCTCCTTTACCTTTCCCTTCTCTCTCTTCCTCTTGACACTTTTATCACTTGACGACCAAACCTTCACGCTATACCCCCTTTCGAACCACCTCGAAGATGACCACAACTCCACCACCTCGTTCGTCTTCTTCACCCTCCGAATCCGCCTCTCTCACTTCTTTCCTCTCGACCTTATCCGCCTCCAACTCGGTCCCACAATCATCCAAATCCCTTTTCTCTCCTACTCAAACTGTCGAATCTGCCGTGACAAACGGGACGGGTTGTACGGGGAGTACGGAAATTGAAGGAACTGCTACAAAGAGTTTGATTGGGAGTGTCGAGGGGAGAGAAGAGCAAGAAGGAGGGAGTTGGATCAAATTGGAGGAGGAAGAACCGGAGGAGGATAGATTAGAGGAATTTGTGGTGACGGAAAGGGAGTATCAAGAGGAATTGAAAGGATTCGAGGGGGACGAACAGAGGAGGTTTAAATTCCCACAGGGGGAGGTAGAGGAGGAGGAAAAAGAAGAGCAAGAAAAGGTCGAGATCAAAGAGGAGGAAGGTTTGGAAGATGAGAGGAACATGTCGTTCATCATCAGAAGGGAAGAGGACGAAGAAGAGGATGCAAGAGAACGGTTGAGAGTGACGGCTTCGCAAGAACAAGAAGGATTGGAAAGGAGTGTTACGAGGAGTCAGTCAGACTTTACGAGGTGGTTGGAAGATACGATGCGGTTGGCGAGAGGCGATGGGAGTTCAGTCGTTCGTTTTAACCACTCTTTCTCTTCACTTTTTCCCAGATTCGCGGTACTGAGTGAGATTGCGAGAAGTCAAACAGATCGAAACGGACGACGCTTTGAGTTCTATCATTCAAGCTACGAGGGAGACTAGGTTCGGACACTCGTCGAGTTCGATGGAGAACGAAGAGGATCAGGAACTGTTGCGGACGCCGATTCAATTGGAGGATTCGCTACCAATCGGAGATCTTTCTTTCGAGCACTTTGAGCAAGAGGACGAAGTCAAGGAAGAGCAGACGCCAATGCCGGAGGAGAGAAGCGAGTTGGAAGGGAATGAGAAGGCCTCGGGACAGGAAGAAGAGGAAGAAATGTGAGTCTCTCCCTCTTCACTTTTGACGGCGACGTAGCTCACATCATCTCCCTTGACTAGACTTGCTAGCCCTCCTCGAGCCTCGCGCAACTACGGCTGGAAACTCTTTTCCCTCTCACTTTCCCTCGCACTCGCCTACTCTCTACACCGTCAACGTTCCCTCGCCCTCTCGATCAAACCGACTCGTTCAACTCGATTCGTCCCTTCTTATCCGGATAACTCGACGACAATCTACAGTCCTTTCGCAACTCCGCTTCCCGTCGCCCCATCTTGCACTCTCCCCATCTATGCGATCCTCTTCACTCTCCTCGCTGCCGTTCCAAGTTCCCTCCGTCTCTTACGTCGTCGCTCAGTACTTGAAGCAGAGGAGGAGGAGGAGCGTACTCGAGCGGTTTCCCCTCTGCTCGATTTGAACGGCGATGATCTACTCAAAGCTCGTCAACTCCTCGAACTCGGAACGAATCGATTCGACTCCCGCCAGTACCTCCTCTCTATCTCGGCTCTCGAAGAGATACTCCCCCTCGCTTGTCCAGTCGGAGACAAAGCGCTCGCCTCTGAATGCCTCGGGAAAAGTCATTTCCAACTCGCTCGCCTGTTCTCGAATGACCCTAAGCACCTCGGGGAATCCAAGAAAGCGTTTGAGCGCTCGATTCGATTGGACAAGACTCGAGCTACTCCGAGATTAGGGTTGGGAATCACGAAATACTGGATGGGAGATTACGAAGGGGCGATGAAAGCTTTAGAGACGTCCATCAAACGGGATGAGACTCGTTCCGAGGCTTACGAGTACCTCGCGAAATCTCTTTATCGAAAGGAAGGATCCTTGTCGAGCTCGATCCAATCCCACCTCGACCGAGCTCTTCAACTCGATCCCACTTCCTACTCGACCCTCTCGTTCTATGGTGAAATCCTTCATCTCTCAGGAGGGCGTCACAACACACTCTTGGCTAAGAAATACCTCGAACTCTCTCTCGAACTACGAATTGATCAACCTCAAGTTCATGCGAGACTAGCTTTCATCGCCAACGAATCCCTCGACCCTCTACTCGCTTCCTCAAACTTCCGCTCCGTCCTCAAGCACCGACAAACCGGGAGAAAGGACGACTCGTGTCCTTGTTCGTTGGATGCGATTCAAGGAATCACTCCTTTCCTCTCCCTCTACTTCGTTCTCTCCCCCTCGAATCACACCTCCGAACGAATCTCTATGCTTCAAACTGCACTCCTCTCATACCCTCACGACGAACTCCTCTCCCTCTTGATCTCAATCCATACTTCCTCTTCCGAGCTCGAGACTCGCTCGAATCAACTCAAGAATCGATCGATCCGTTATCCACAAGATTCATTCGTTAAAGGTCTTTACGCATTATCGTTACTCGCGATGGGAGAAATGGTGGAAGCCGAGAAAGTTTATCAGGAGTTTTGGAAAGGAGTTGGAGGTGGCGAAGTGGAGGAGGATAAAAGGAGGACGGCTTGGTTGGTGATGGGGTTCTATGAGATCAAGGGCGTTCAACAACAGAAGAAGGCGATCGAGTGTGTGGAGACTACGCCTGTCAAGGTGAAGGAGAAGAGAATTAGAGTGAAAGTTGAGGAGAGGGAAGAGAGCTCGAGGGAAACTACTCCTGTCAGGAGGTCGACGAGGATTGTTAAACGCGCTTGAACTTTCCTTATGTATCTGTTTCTTTTTAATGTATCCTATAACGAAATGCGAAACGATTCTGCCTACGAAAGAGGAACTTTGCGAAATCCAACTTAGCGAGATTTTTCCTCAGTCAACTCGCTGCGCGTTCCCCCTTCAACTATTTCTTCCCCTCCTCCTCTCGTTTCTCGCTTACTCAATTGTAAAGAGAGTACATGTCACGTTTCCTGACGAGTGCACGATCAGTCTTTCCCTCTACGTGAGTTCCCCCTTCCCTCCCTTTTCTCCCTCTTCCAAAAAACCGTCATCATCCAACCTTTCACCTCTCTCAATTCTCTTCCCACAGTTCAAGTTCTTCTTCTTCACCACCATCCTCAACGAATCAAACACCACTTCGTACCCCTCCCACACGAACGACTCCCTTGAATCCACAAGGAGAAGAATCACCTACTTCTCAATTACTCGCTCAGTTGGGTGGGCTATCGTTACGCGATTCAGTCAATAGTCATGGAGGGCAAGGTGAGAGTCCGTTAGGGAGGAGAACGCGTGCGAAACAAGCCAAGAGTGTGGAGGAATCAGTCAACTTTGAGGGGAGAAAGGGAAGTGAGGAGGAGGACGACGGGAGCTCACTAGGTCTCTTAGGGATGCAGGAGAACAGGAAGAGGGATATGGAGAATGGTCAAGCAGAGAGGACGAAGGAGAATGGACGACAACGGACAACGTCTCGCGAGTGAGTCGATCTGGGTCTAGCGAATCTGCTCGGGCAAAGGTACTGATCGATGCTCATTGATCTTCTCACAGTGAGCTAGCCTTATTGGCGGTTTCATCAGCGATCACGGAGCTATCGATGACTATTCAAGAAGTTTCAACTTTGATCTTCGAAATTCAGGTTCGTTCAAGCACGAGAGCTCAGTCTTAGCGCATACCGCTGAATTCTCGTGTTGGAGGAGGGCAGGAACTGCGACATACGAGCTCGAGTAGACCTTCGACATCTCAGCCTGCGAAAGAAGGGGATGGATTCTCGACAGTGAGCGAGATGGACAAGGCATTAATGAAACTCGATGCGAGATTAGATGAGGTTCGAAAGGTGAGTCCTCGTCTCGAAGTCAGTGCGACTGGAAACGGAGCGCTGATGTCCATGATTGAGAATTTTCAGGAGTTTAAAGATATCGAAAGTCAAGTCAAACCCGTTCTCGAAGCTTCCGAATCAGGGAACGAGTCGAGTGAAGTGTACTTCTTGAAGGAGAAATGGAAGTCAACATTGGAGGAATGGAATGGAATTCAGAAAGATGCAGATGTAGGTATTTGCTCAATTTCACCTAGTGATCTCGGCTCACTAATTGTTTCCAAACATCCTACAGATGCTCGGAGAAGAGATGAAAGAAGACAAATGGCTGGTCGTATTCAACAGCGTGATCAAACAAGCCGAAGACATGATGGTTTCGCTCGAAAAGATTCTCAATCAATCTCACCAATTCGTTTGGGATGTCAATCGACGGAAAGGACGCTCGAGTTCTTCGACGACTTCCGACTCGAGTCGACTACCTGCAAGTACGAGCGCAAGTAGTCTCTCCTCCTTCTCGACCTCTTCCCATCAACTCCCTCCAGCCGACATTCAGCCTCTCCTCTCCTCCTTTGTCGCTCTACATCGAAGTCTACATGCAAAAGTCAAGTACTACTCTCCAGCGTGCGATCGAGTCCTCAAGATACTCGGGAAAGGGATTTCAGATCGAAGTACGAAGAATGGAGAGGTGTTGAGACGGTACTCAGAGATGAAATCGAGGTGGAGAGAGTTACAAGAGAGGATCGGAAGAGCCGAACAAGAAATGAAAGGTGTCGAAGACATGTTGAAGGAGGCGGCTGGACCAGATGAAGTTAAGGAAAAGGAGAAGGATGTGGAGAAATCGAAAAGGAGTGCAGAGTTTGGCAGTACTCTGACACCACCGAAGAGCTCTCCAGCTGGAAGGATCTCACCTCTTCGACGACTCGCAAACAAGATCAGTCCGACTTCGACCCCGACGAGACCTGAACGATTCAGACAATCTCAATCTTACACTTCCCCTTCTTCTTCCGCCATGCTTCCTTCGACTAGCGCAACTTCGGGGTCGTCTTCACCTTCGACATCGAGTTTGGGTGGTGTGAAACCTACTCCACCTCGACCACCGAAGAGTCTCAAGCGGTTCGTTAGCGGTTCAAACAATTCTCCATCTTCTCCACCACCTCAAACCCCTCAACCTCGACCGCCTTCACTTAGTCATCGAAGGAGCGCATCTGCTCTATCAGCAAGTCATGGTTCAACAGCGTCGAATCTGTTTGGGGTGAGTGGGAGTGGTAGACCAACGCCGATACCGAGAAGAGCGATTTCTCCCATGCCGATGCCCGCTCCTTCCCTCGCTGAACGACCAAGATGGAACCCTTCAGCGAAACGTACAGACGAGGAACGCGAGACATTGAGTCAGTCAGTGCTCGGTAACGGAAGACCTGGAGGAGGAGGTACACCACTCGCGACACGGAGTGGACGAAACTCTGCGATTGGACTTCGATCTTCTTCTCGAATGTCGATGAACTCTTCAATGTCAAGATCTTATAGTGGAGCTCGACCAGTCTCTCCAGCATTCTCGGACGCTTCCTCGGCAGTCAGAGATAGACCTTCGACACCGAGTCGGATCCCTCGACCTTCATCTGTCATTCGTCCGAGGAGTACAACACCTTATTCAGCTTACGACAATCCCGATACGACGAGTCTCATGCAACGAATGGCTTCATCTCCTCCTTCCATCGCTTCAAGTGCGCAACGCTCATCTCGTCCACCTCTCGCCTCTGCTCGTTACTCCCTGAATCGCTCAACCGGTCCCTCCTCTTTCCGAATGCCTCGATCCTCCTCCGCATCTCTACTGCCGACAGCAGGCACTCTCAGTCCTTCCCGAGCGGTGTCGCCTTCCCCCTCTGCGACCTCCTCCTCAGCTTTCCATTACCGCGGCCAAACTCCCGAACCGAACCTCATGGCTCACGCACAGCGACTCGCGAACGTTCGACCTCCGCCAGTTCCCCGTATGCCGTCGAATTATCGAGCATCGCAAGATTTGACCCCTCGAGCAATAGGAGGACCTACTTCATCTTCTCGACCTCCTTCTTCTCTCGCTTATAATCGTGCCGGTGCATTCTCACCTCTACCGAACGGAGAATCTACTGCATCAGCCTATCGACCGAATCCACTCGATCCCCTCGACAAGGCAGTTTCAGAAATCATCAATTCCCTGCCCCTCGGATTGTACGTCGAACGAATCGACCCACCCTTGACTCGACAACAAGCAGATCAATCCGAACGAACCAACACGGCGAGGTATTCGTTTGGATTAAATCCGGTCGTCGATCAGAGGAAAGCAGTCATGTTGAAATTGATTGATCGGGTCGGACCTCGAGCGAAGAAAGGGGAGAAGAAAGTATTAGTCAGAACCGGAGTAGGGTGGCAGGAACTCGAATCGCATTGTTTCGATCTCATGGCTCAAGCTGTCTAATCTTGGTTATCCCTGTTTCGTTTTTCCCTCTTGTTGTTGATTTCTCCCCTCTCACATTGCACTGCAAACCTCTCGTCGTTCGGACAGATGGAGAGAGAGGGGTTGTGAAACGAGAGAGATCAAGAAATGCAAGTTACGAAACATAGAAACGAAAATGCACGGAAAACAAAAACGAACTCAACGACCTCCTTTCCCCTCCCTCGTACAATCAATCACTATCGCTTGAATCAGCGTCTCCCTTGTACTTGTCCCCCTTCTTCTCATCCTTCTTCCTCTGTATCGCCTTCTTTGCCGCTGTACTCCTCTTCTCCTTCGTCTTTCTCGCTTTCGCTTTCAGGTTCTTCTCCTTGAAATTCGTTTCAATCTCCTCTTCCAAATCCGATGAAGCCAAGGCGTCTCTGAGTTTCGATCGGGCGGAAAGGGAGTTCGTTTGATCGGTAATCGGAACAGTCGATGAGGAGGATTTGCTTTTCTTTTTGGGAGAACCGGTCGGTGAAGAAGCTCTTCGTCTCTTCTCCTTCTCCTTCTCCTTCGAGTTGATCTTGTCTGGTGAAGATGATCGTTTCCTCTTCTCGGGCGAAGACGCTCGACGTTTCAGCTTCTTCTTCTCGTTCTTCGCTGTCGAAGTTATTTCGAGATCGTCTGAATCGGAAGAGGAGTCGAGAATGATAGGTTGCTTGCCTTCTTTCTTGCTCTTCTCCTTGGTCGAACTTGATGTCGAGGTAGAAGGTTTCGTGGAGTCCTTTCCGAGATCTTCCTTCGTCAAAGCCGTTCTGCTGAGGAATGCGAGAACCGAGGGCTGAGAAGTGATGGATCCTCCTCCTCCTCCGAGAGTTGGCTGAGTCTTCGCTTTAGGTTTGGATTTGACAGCGGGTTCCTCATCGAGATCGGCGAGATCGTTCAAGTCGGGAGATCGAGGGCGTTTCTTGGTAGAGGAAGAAGAAGCGTTCGATGCTGAAGAAGCGGGAGCAGACGTCGAAGGATTCGAAGATTTCGGCTGTGAGAGTTGAGCGAGTGCCTTAGGTTTCCGGAACTGAGGAGCTGCCGCCAGTTCCGCTGCGAGTCTCGCCTCTTCCTCCTCGAGTTCCCTCCGTTCCTCCGCTTCTCGCTCCTCTTTCTCCCGTTTGATCTTGTCTATCCGCTCTTGTTCCTTCCTCTGTTGTTTGATCCGTTCCTCTTCCTTCGCGCTCGCGTGTTCCTTCTTCAGATCCTCGACGATTCCATGAGCTGCCTTTCCGAACGCTCGAGATTCTTCCAACACTTTCGTAGCTTTCGCCATACTTTCAGTTGATCGATCGAGCTTCAGGTCGAGGCGGATGAGTTCGAGCGCAGTTTCGGGTACGAGAACTCGTCGGAGATAGTAATCTGAAGAGAGTTCGCCGATGTTGGAGGGAGTGAGAAGGGGTTGATCGACGGTGAACAGCTGTCGAAGGGTCGAGTGAATGAGTTCGAAACCCCGAGGGCCGTAGCTAGGTGATTTTGGAACCGATTAGTTGATTGCAAGAGAGCAGATTGAGAGAGAAAATTGTAGCTCACTATCCAGGTTCTTCGAAATGAAACGAATCCCATTCCGCTGTGACACCCGTCCTCTTGAACCCTCCATTCTTCTCCCAATCCCGTTTCGCTCGATCCAAGAAGCTGCTAGGAGCTTCACCAAGAATGACGTTCGAAAGACGAGGAGCGATTGATGTTTCGATTCGACTGTACTCGAGAAGCTTCATCGATCAGCATTCGCTCACAAGGGGAGGAAGGATCAGTGAAAAGATCAAGACGTACCCAGGTAAGCCATCCCAATCAATAGTCATGGGGTACCCTTTCTTCCTTCCCTCCGGAATCAGAGTCGTCTCGATTTTGTGAAGCTGACAGAAACTTGCAATTTGTACAATCGGCAGGTACTTGGCTTTGCGATTGCGGATTGAAGTTCGAGGCTCGATGTGGGGACGGGACAGGAGATAGTCTTTGAGGGAGGTTAGGCGGGCAGAGGGGTGAGTGGGTAAGAGAGAATCGCAGAAGGGACAAAGTGTCGAAGGATCGATCTCGACATCTGTATCGGACATCGAGGGTATCAGCGAATCGTCTTGGTCAGTAAGAAGAAAGGAAGAATGGACGAACGTTGAGTGTCGAGCAATTCATCAGGAGTTTTCTCTCTTTGCGGCATCGCCAGCAACTTCTTCTTCCTGAACTCCTCCAGATGAGCTAACACATCGACTTCCGGTGCCTTTTCCTTCCCTTTGCCTTTCTCTTCCGTTCCCTCTCCAGTCGATTCAACCACTTCGATATCACTGTCGCCATCCTCCTCCTTCCGCAACTTCTTCAACGCTCTCTCTTTCTCCCGCTTCGCTTTCTCGTCCGCTCGTGCAATCTCGGCATCCATCTCGGCGGCTTCTTGTATCTGTGCAAATTGCTCCCCGAGAGTCGGCGAAGCTTGTCGAGCAGGTTTGGGAGCTTTTTGTTTGGTTGATGAACTATTCGGATTGGACCTGAAAAAGGATCAGTATGGAACAGTCCCGATGCGAAGAGGAGAGAGAACGCACGAGGAGGAACTGATGATCGTATTACCCATCTTCGTCTTCTTCGGAGGCGAAGATACGAATCCATCGTTCTTCCTGAACTTTCCGATGAGGTTACCAGACTTCTTACTCGACTCACTGTGAGGCCGAGGACATACTATCAGCGACTAAGTGTGAAGGCTGACGCAGACCGAGACTCACGCTTCTTCCCTCGTACTCTTTTCCCGCTCCTTCTCTTTCCCTTTGCCTTTATCCCTCTTCTCCTTGACCGGTAACGTCACGACTCCTAGTGCGAACGAATCGTCCACCTCATCATCGCTCAAAACGATCTCCTTCGAATCCTTCTTCTGCTTCTTTCTCTCGTTCGTCGCCTCCATCTGAGCGAGGAAATCCCGGGATTTCGACAGATCCGGTGCTGGAGCTGCATCGACGAGGTTCGGGAGGTTCAGGTGTTTGGATTCGTACATTGAGGTGACTGTCTTAGTGGAGGTCGAAGCAGTAGAAGTCGAGGTCGAGGTCGAAGCGAGTTTGGTCGAGGAAGAGCTCGAGTTCAGTCGCCGTCTCTTCTCCTCTTGACGTTCCCTATCTTCTCTTTGCGATCGTTCCGCTATTTGCAGGTCCTTCTCCTTGATCTTGTCCTCGTCCCGTTTCCTGTCCACTGCCGCTTTCTCAGCTTCTTTCCGTTTCCTCTCCTTCTCTGTCTGTTGCGCAATCATCTCGGGGCCTTTCTTCGACCAATTCTTCACAAGCTTTGATTTCGTCTTGTCGAAACCGAAATCGCTGACCTGATAGTCCTTCTCCGGCGCTTTCGACTCGCGACCTAGTGGATCGTATGCTCCCTCGGTATAAGCTGCCTCCGTAGCCGACGCAAACGCAAATCCCTCTGACCCTCCACCGTTCCAATTGCCCCTAGTGCTCGAGTTGGGATGATTCCGTTGACTCGAATGTTGTGAAGAGGAAGAGGAAGAATGATGATGTTTCTTGTGAGGACTCGAACTTCGACTCCCGTTTCCACCCTGCGATCGATGACCTCCCCCGTTATTCTGGTATCCATTTCTTCCGTTATTCTGCTTGTTCCCGTGACCGGGCGAGGAGTAATCTCGGTCGAATTCAGATCGTCCTCCTTCTCGCGGAACACCGATAGGGATAGGAACAGCACTTGGCTTGTCGGGCAGTTTAGAAGGTGGCTTGAATGGCCGATTCGATCCTCGAGCTCCTGAATACATAGGGAAGGGAAGGAGGAAAGGAGAAAAGAAAAGAAAAGGCGACGCGAGGTCGAAACTGCTGCAGAGAGAGGTGGGGATCGGTGGCTTGACGCGTCGATCTACTGTTGTACTGATCTGAAAGAGTGTGAAGGTGGTCTTGAGGCTTTGAATGTAGTGTAGTGAGAGTGAGAAGGGAAAGCAAGAGAGACGTTGAACTTGAACCTTTCTCGCACTCCTACACCTCGAGTAGTTCACCCTGATAGCTAGCTATGGACGCGTACAACGCCGAACTACTTGACCCAAATCAACGGAACCTTTACAGCTCTTCACCATCTCCCGCATCTTCCTCAATCGCTTCATCTCGAATCGCTTCCCCCGCTCTACAACCACCTCGCACAGCTTCATTTCCGACTGTAGAACAATCAAGAGATCTATCCACGTCGATGGAAAGCTCGACTAGCGGTTCACCAGCGAGGAGCACTTCGTCACGACCTCAAATTACGCTCTCAGAGTCGCTCAGTCAGCTACAAGGTCAAGCTGCGTTCGTAACGAGACCGCAACATCAAGCGAAACCTTCGAAAGAGCTACCGGGACCGCCTCAAGCTGTAGAAGCTGGAGACGAGCTGTTTATAGAAGGTCTCAACTCGCCAGATCTCTTCGTTTCACTCCCTAACGTGCGTCTACTTCCCCTTTTCAGAGCACGCAACCACTGAGGAGTAGGATTCTGAGTCCACAGGATGATCCTCTGTCAGCGTTACTCGAGAGGTATCTACCCGCAAATCAGAGACCTCAACGAGACCTTTCCGGGAATTTTCACGGTCAGACTCTTGACGAACTGATCGTGCGTCCTCTCATTTGTCCTCACAAGTGTGGATCGAGACTGAATAAATATCTCATGATGCAGTCTGCGAGGAATTGGAGAGCAGTAGCTCGATTCTGTCAAGATACAATCATTCATTCTTCACCTCGAAACACTTCCCATATCCTACAGGTGAGCGTCAGAAGCTAGTCATATGAAGCTCGGCGCTGATGACGGTCTTTTGCACCTCACAGCATTGGTCACTTCGTTTCTACGCTCTCTTGCGCCTTCAACTCCTTCTTCCCCTCTCACACGAACTCACTCGAATCCAACGACTCCTCCCACCTTCACTTCTCCTTCCCGCCTCTATTGCCTCCAACTCTATCACGAATTCGACCATTCACCCAGAGATCTCTTTCTCACTCTACCTCTACTCAGCAGTTTTGCCTGGATTGTTGGGGAACAAATCTGAGAGTGTCGAGCTATTGACTAGCTTGATCATAACTAGCAAGACTAAATACTGGAGGTGTAAGAAGGGAGCTAGTCATGGGGATTCGGACGTGTGGAAAGGTAGAATAGAGGAAATGGGATTGATCCTGGCGAGATTCTTGAGTGAAATAAAGGTTAGCTCATCTCACTCCCTCGCTCGTTCGTTTCGGAGCCGACGAATTTCGAGATGTGTAGAATGAGCGCAGTGCGGTTTCATTGCTGAAAGGATCCTCTCCACCCACTCCAGCCATCCTGCGGTCACTGGCGAGAATGCATTTCTCAACTGGGGACCTCGAATCTCTTTCATCGTCGACAAACAGTCCGGGTCCGCAGTTGGAACGAGAAGGGAGGAGATCGAGAGCGCTGGAGTACGTCGGGAAAGGGGATTGGAAGAATGCGGAAGAATTGTTGAGGTCGTTGATTGAGGAGGACCAAGAAGACTTTGAGGTGAGTTGCTTTCGGACTCGAACGGCCATTTCGAGCGTCACTGATGACTCTGTTCTCCGATACAGTCCATGAACAATCTAGCGGTCGTTCTACTCTACGCTGCTAAACTCGACGAGGTTCGTTTCTTTTCTTTCTACTCTCAAATTTGCCGCCCTCATATTGCTAAAGCTACTTTGACTCTCCTCTTAGGCGATCGAACTCCTCCATCGCCTACTCGCATCAGATCCCTCTCTCGGCTATTCAAATGAAACCATCGTTTTCAACCTTGCAACAGCTCTCGAGTTGAGAACCGAGGATGCTAGTGTGCACAAAGTGAGGTTGTTACGGATAGCGGCAGAATTGGGTGGTCAGGGTTTGGATCCGAAATGTTTCAAACTTGCAATTTGAACCTTGCGGAGAACGATTTGATGCGAAGACTGCGAGAGACGGGGAATTCCTAGGCTCGACACAAGCCTGCTGTAATCACCAAATGTAATGATGAAATGCGAAAAAAAAAGATGGTGATTCTACAGGCTTGTCGCAAAGTGGAGATTTTGGAGGGGAGTGCAGCCTACTTTGGCACCTCCTCCTTCGTCTCACAACAACTCTTTTGACTTGAAAGTTCGCTTAAGAGTATCTTGATATCTCTATCTCCTATCTCGCCAAAGACGATCTGTCCTAGGGGGGTAGAACGCCAGAAAAATTTCGTTTTGAACCGCTCGAAATCTCAGGGCAAAATTTGAACTCTTCGTTGCGACCCCGTCAGCACTCCTATGCACTTGTCCTGCGGCTGAGAGTATCACTTCGACCACATCTTCCCTCCTCGAGCATCACCGCACCGCCAGAGGTAGCTGAAGAGCAGATAATTTTTCGAATTCGAGACGCGGGCCGCATTCCTCTGCACTGCCCCAGAAAATCTCCACTTTGCGACAAGCCTGTAAAACGAGTTCAAATTTCCAATTCTCATTATAAATACATTACAGGCTTGTGTCGAGCCTAGGGAATTCCGAGTTCGAGAAAGTTTTATCTTCTTTCTTCACTTCACTTTTTCGACCAACGCTTTCAGTAAGGATAATGGTGGCTGGATTGAATGGGTTCAGTGGGTTTGGATTAGGGGTTTATATCGTAGTGAGCAAGTTCTTCCTGTTCAATCTCCTTCAACATTTGCACCGCACGTTCTTACGCACTAGGATTCTCGACAGTGGGATTGATCTTGCATGGTGTACGAATACCTTTACCTAAACTATTCAGTCGACCTATCCTCAAGCTAGCAGTCTTGTTACGACTCGTTGATCTCCCTCAAACAACTTCTACTACCTCCCCTCCCTCCCCTTCTCCCACCTCCCTGACACCTTCCACTTCCCGCCCATTACCACCAGCTCACTCTGAATCAAAGATTGGTCTATCCCTCATAGGTACTCCTTCCCCTTCTCCCAATTTCTATGATCGACCTCTCTCGATTCCATTGGATCTTCGAACTGCGCCTATAATTGGTTGTTTGATCCTCTTGATCACGACCACAATCGATGGATCCGTAGTGAGAGCAGGAATCGTCGGAGAAGGAGGAGCAAGACCATACGACGTCTTAATCTTGTTCATTTCCCTCGCCTACATCTCGACTGCGTTGGATTCGACAGGAGGATTGAGGGCGCTAGCGTTCTACATCTCGCAGAAGACGGCGAGGACTCCGAAGGATAGTCCACCGGGGGCAGAGAAGACGGCGAGTGGTTTGAGGTTATGGACGGTGCTTTATGCGTTTTGGTTCTTCTTTGGAGTACTCGTCGGGAATGATCCAATCGTATTATCGGGAACAGCTTTCTTGTCATAGTGAGTCGATCTCTCTCATTCGATTCGCAAGGGTGAAAAGCTGATCAAAGAATGGAGCGAGCGACAGTTTTACGAAAACGACGGGAATCGTAGAACCTCGAGCGTGGACGATGAGTCAGTTCATCGCGGCAAACATTGCGAGTGCTGCACTCGTGTCGAGTAATCCTACAAACATCTTGATCGCCGGAGTGAGCACATCTTATTCTCTCTCTGTTCAGAGCGAACAGCATCCTGATGAACCTCTTCACAGGCATGGGAGCTCAACTTCTTGACGGGTTTCACTGCTTATACCCTTGTACCTACCGTGATCGCGTGAGTTGCGAATCATCCGAATGCACGTGGAAGTATTTGCTGAAGTTCCCATCTGACAGCGCAATCGTCGCTTTCCCTCTACTCCTCGCACTCTTCACTCTCAAACACCCTCCGTCAGCTCACAAAGCCTCTTCCTCCGCATCACGACCTCGCTATATCCCATCTCAACTTCTCCCGCCCGATATCGAACCCCGCTCAGCTCTACTCGACAAGAACGGTGCGATCTTCCACACAACTCTCCTCCTCGTCACTCTCGCAACTCTCGTAGGAACGAGTTTTGTCAAACATGGGAAAGTAGAAGTTTGGATGGTGACGATGCCTGCCGGATTGATTGCTTTTTTCAGGGATATCTGGAGTGAGAGGAAGAAACCGAATGTCAAGGAGACGGAGGAGATCGAGATGGAGGTACCGACTCAACCTGTCGTCACTCCAAACGTCAAGTCGAGTCGGAGATTGTCGCTCCCTTACTTGGTGGACAAGACTTGCAAGAGGTTCCCGACGACAACTTCAACGATATCGAGATTGCCTCTATCGTTACTGCTGTTTGCAGGAGGAGTGTTCGTGTTGAGTCGCGGTCTCACGACTCTAGGATGGACAAGTGTATTCGCTGGGTGGTTGGCCAAGATTTGCGTCAATCCAGCTGCGACAGTGTTTTTCGTCGGGTCAGTTTCTCGTTCTTCTCATCTACAGCGTCACGCGGCTGATTAGAACCGGCAGATGATGACAGATACTTTGTCGCTTTCGTACTGTGTCCACTCGTCGGAACCAACATTGGAGCGACTATCCTCTTCGTCGAAATTCTCCGATCCCCTTCCTTCACTCAAGCACCTCACGTTCTCGCCGACCCTTTGATCCTTCGAGGCGCCATCTATTCTCTCGCACTCTCGTCGAATCTCGGCGCCTTCAGCTGGACAATCTCGGCTTCACTAGCTGGATTACTCTGGTCAACGATCTTGCGACAAAAAGGGATCAAAGTTTCACAAAAATCGTTTGCCGCTTTCAATCTACCGGTATTGCTGGTGTTACAGACTGTCGCGAGTGCTGTCGTGTTGCTAGAAGTGTATTATTTTGGTAATTTGGGTAGCCTTCCGTCGTAGATTGAATTTGTCATCTCAGCGAACTTTGCGAAATTCTCGGAGAGCGGACGGCTCGCTTGCTTTCTCTCTCTCTCAAATTCGCCTCGCTTCTGTTTCGCTCTTGCATCAGAGCTCCTTTCATTGTGGCTTCACGACTTTCCTACTTCAGGACTATCAACAGCCTCTCTCCTCCTCGACTGCCTCCACTCAATCAGCTCCGAAAAATGACGACTTCCACTCCTTCCTCCTCCTCCTCAAGCAAGAAGTCTACCTTGCTATCACTACCAATTTCACCTCTCGCACCAATCTATCATCTCCCTCCCGATCCTCTCTTCCCGACTCCCACTTCACTCTTCGACCTTTCATCTTATGAACCACCCGAAGATCTCGCAGAGAATGGACCAGTCGCTTTGAAGATAGGGGATCCTGTACCTCCTAGTATGCTCAGGAGGAGTAGGCAAGTTAGAATGGGAGGAACTTTCACTTATACTTCACCTCGTAAATCGATGTTTATCTCTCTCTCTTTCGCTTCCCTCTGCCCTTCCAAAGCTGAATTAGAAGTGATCGATCTATTAGTTCCAATTCAATTCCCTTATGATCTCGACGAAGGAGCGGAACCTACTGGACCGAGGAAAGCTAGCGACATTGAACGACAATTGAGAAAGTATGAAATCGACCCTTCTAAACCAGTCTACGATGCCGCTTTATCCTCTTCTTCCTCTACCACCGACTCTTCATCAGCCACAGCTTTTACTTGCGAAAAGCGAGAATCTCCTGCATTTCCTCAAGCGAAACTCCTATCGATTTCCCACAAATTGATCAAGGAATGGATGCCGAATCTAGAGATTGGAGACGAGAACGGATCGGAACAGGAAAAGAAGGTTAGACAACAACTCGTGGATGTCTTGGCGGGGAGAACGGTGTTGGCTAGGAAAGGGGATGGAGAGAAGGATCTGGGGTTCGCTCCTTGGAGTCAAGCTTACGCTGGTCATCAATTCGGAAACTTTGCTGGACAGCTAGGAGACGGTAGAGCTATCTCAATTCGTACGTCTTCTCATACACTAGTAATGCGAAGCGAAACACTGATGGAATCTTTGTTTTCTTCTTTCCAAGTTTCGACACCTCCAACCGAAGAAGTTGCGACTTCGACTGGCTTCCGCACGATCGAACTTCAACTCAAAGGAGGAGGACGAACACCCTACTCACGTTTCGCTGATGGTTTGGCAGTCTTGAGGAGTTCGATCCGAGAATACCTAGGAGCCGAAGCTCTCGCCGCTCTAAGGGTTCCTACCTCTCGAGCACTTGCACTCGTACATCTTCCAACTGTTCACGTATTAAGGGAACGAGTGGAGAACGCTGCGATTGTCACTAGGGTTTCCGGAAGTTGGTTGAGGATCGGGGTAGGTCAAAGATGCCCTCAGCCGGGTTCATTCGCTCACCTGTTTACATTCTTCTTTTCTACAGTCCTTTGAACTCCCGAAAGTTAGGGAAGAGTGGGAAACCCTTCGCAAGCTCTCCGCGTACACCGGCAGACAGGTGTTTGGATTCGATGATTCTCCGAAACTAGAGGGAGCCAATCGGAGTATGGCGCTGAGTGTAGCGAGGGAAGTATCAAGGAGGACAGCGTTAATGATTGCTGGTTGGCAAGCCTATGGGTGAGCTGAAACGAGGCTTGACTATCCAAATATCCTTTGCGCTGATAACTCTGCAATATCTTGACTCACAGGTTCTGTCACGGAGTGATGAACACCGGTAAGCTTCCCTTCCTTTTCCGTCTCTATGTGACTGTCGCTTCCTCAGCTCGTTCGATCAGACAACTTCGCTTTGAACGGAGCAACAGTGAGTATTCATTTCTCGGTATCGCTCTCTCTCTCTGGTTGCTGACTTGATCGGAATTTGTCAGATCGACTTTGGACCTTACGCTTTCATGGACGTGTTCGATTCGAGTCACATTTGCAATCACAGCGATGATTTGGGACGATACGCTTTCAACAAACAAGTACGCTGTATTTCCTTTTTCTTCCAATAGTAACGCAATGAAGCTGACTCGACTTCTTCGACAGCCAACGATGGGGGTCTACGCGATCGACAAACTCGGAGATGCACTTGCTCCTCTGATTGGGAAAGAAGTCGAATTGGCAAAGACGACAGAAGGGACTGGTTACGTCGCAGCTAGTCAAGGATGGAGCGGACCCGATGACGAAGAGGAGGTGAATTTGGAAGAGTGGACGAAAGTTGGGAAATCTCAAATGGCTCAAATCAAGGAAGAGTTTGTCGACCACTTCAAAGTCGAATACTCTCGACTGATGAGACTCAAATTGGGATTGACCCAGGAGGAATCGGACGATTTCGAACTCTTCTCGAAACTGTTGGATCTCATGGAGAAGTCTGAATTGGATTTCACCAATTCCTTCAGATTACTCAGTCAATTCACTTCGACCGATTCTCCTCACTTCAAGATCTTCCTCGATACACTCCTCAAATCCGACTCGACGGCTCCCGTTTCTTCCGAGGCTTCGACGAATGATCGATCAGATTGGACGACGTTCTTCAAAACTTACGAAGCACGATTGGTGAAGGAAGGTGGTGAAGCTGGATCGTCTCGAAGAGCGAGAATGAACGAATACAACCCTCGATTCGCTCTTCGACAATGGGTGTTGGAAGAGACGATCAAGAAGGTTGATAAGGAAGGAGACATTGGAGTTGAACAGCTCAACCGAGTGCTGGAGATGTCGCAGAATCCTTTCGAATCTTACGGTGAGGTCGAGATTGGAAGCAAGGAGGGAGAGGATGCCGAGATTTGCCCGACAAAGGAAGAGATGGAGAGGAGGAGGTTGTGTGGTGTAGGGTCGAAGGACATGCTGGGCTTCCAGTGCTCTTGCTCTTCGTAGCTTGAATGTGAATTGTTTTGTACAAATTACGAATTGTTGTATATACTTTTTTCGCTACAACATTGGAACACCACTTCCTACTTTTTCGAGTATAGTCAGCCTCGGTCATTGTCAGCTTCGAGAGAGTTGTGTACTCACTAGTCTATCGCCTATCGAGGATATCGCTCAAGAGGATATCCGCATTCGCTAGAATCCCTTCCCATTCTAGCTTTCTTCCAACAGTCAAGATCCATTCCATCGCTTCCCCTCCTCTCGGTGGGTTGTGCACTATTGGTACCTCGCAACCCTTGACAAATGCCTCCAATTCGACCAATCTCTCCTCCTCGACCCAACCGAGCAGAATCGCTTTCTGTGAATCGTACCCTTGTTCGCGAAGGAGGGAGAACCCAGGGTCGGTTACCGCTTGGAGGGAATGAGGATGAGATGAAGGGGATGTCAATCCTATTCGAACGCCGAGACCTGATAGACCAGCAGCGCGGTTGACGACGAAGAGGGAAACGGATTGAAAGTGGGAAGAAGGGGATTGAAGGAGAGGTGATGGAGGGATGAAACTCGGTAGCGCGTATATGTCCTATATTTGTGAGAGATAAATCAGCTTTACTGGACGGTAGCGGGAGTAAGAGAGCCAGGAAACGAACGTAATGATTGAGATCTCCTTGACCCGAAGCAGTTCTCATTCGTTGTTGCTCTGAACCTTCCGTGTAGCTTGTATCACCTTCATCATCACTATCTTCCCTCCTCCGAGTCCCGTTGAGCATGTTTGCGATTTGAAGGTGACTGGGAGAGGGAGAGAAATCAAGAGAAAGGTTGCCCTCTTCATCAACCACAACAACCTCAGAGGGACTCTCAAATAGTCTCTTAGCATTACAACTACCCACAAGATCAGTTCACGCGCTTCAGATTCCTCATCAAAGTTTCGCCCGCTCTCCGTTACCTCGATTCTTCATCTTCATTCATAAATCGCTTTCTCTCGTTTTACAAGCCACAAGGTCCTTTCTAAGCGCCGTAACACCATTTGGTACACTCTACTCGATCCCCAATTCGTCACATAAGCCACTGACCTGTCTCGGAACTCCTCTAGATATCGCTCAACATGCAAGATTCGACTCTCCCTCCTCCTGTTCCGCCGACTTCCGATTCTACCCTGATGCAGGACATGTCAAACATAGGGTCGTACTTGACGAATGTTCTACCTTCGAATTACGCCTTCGACGACGACCTTTCGATTGACGAAAACTTCATGATTCTCACTCTCATCTACGCTCGACTTTCGATGAGCAAACGAGGCAACATGGCCTGCATCATCGTCGATCCGACACTCTTATCCGACCCACCTGTTCTGCTCGATGAGGGAGAACCTCCTGCGAAACGACCTCGAACCGCTTCACTCTCCCCTTCCTCTTCCTCTCCATCCTTTCCCCACTACCCCGGTCGCATCCTCTCCCACTCGAACAACTTCCCCCAACCTCACTCTGTTCCCCTCTCGATCCCGCAAAAAGCGAGTTCAAAATCGAAGCAAGCGGCACTCCCAAAACCCGGTCAAACTCACTTCTCGATCAAATCCTCTCAATTTCCCGAACTACACGCCGAAGCTCGCTCAATCTGTCTTGCCGCATCTCAAGGAGTATCTCTCGAGGGCTCAACGGCATACGTTTCGTTCCCACCTTGTAACGCTTGTTTACCGCTCCTCGTGGCGACTGGCATCGAACGACTCGTTTATCGTGGGACGCTAGGAACCCCAAATAGCGTAGAACTGTGTGATAGAGCTGGAGTGGAAAGAGTCGAGATTGTGGACAAGGGATTGGACGAACGGTTGAAGGAGAAAGCGAATAATTGGTGGAAAGATCAAGGGGAGGGGAGGGATGTGACGAGAGGTAGACTCGACAAGTGGTGGTCAGAGCAGGAAGAGATGGTCATGGGTGATCTCTATCGCGAGGTGGCAGCGAAGGAAAAGATGGAAGGGGTTGAAAATGGTCGGGAAGCGAAACTTCAGGATACTGTAGAAGGATGAGGTCGATTGCAATGAGCTCCTCTTTCAATCCAACGTCTATTCTGATCGTCTTCAGTGTACTGAGCAGCTTCCGGCGTCAACTCAAGCAGTATTCGAGATGGTCGATCTACGAACAGTGCAATTGGTTGAATTTCGCAAAAAAGTCGGAAACTGAAACTTCGCTTTTTCGAGCGATCGCGATGGTTATACCTTTGTTACAATATAGTAAGTTCGAGTACTGCTTACCCGAGGCCTCAGAGCGAGAGATGGAGGAAATCGGTGAAAAGGCGTGCTCGCTCTTCAAAATCAATAATCGCGAATCTCCGACATTTTTCTCAGCCACACTCCTCCCTCTCCCCATCTCTTCCACCTACCAAAAAGTGGCTATGGCTACTCTATACTCTTCAATCTATTCGACTACGCGGGTCCAAGGAGCTACCCTCGTTCCCTCCCCAATCCTCCCTTCTTCCACCTTCGCCTCGACTTCTTCTCCTTCCGCTCGACCAACACTCCTTCTAGTCAAGTCAGAGGAGCTCTTATCCCTCCTTCCTACTCTCAAGCAACTCGCCACGTCCCCTATCGTCCTTCAAGTCTCGACTATCAAAACCAAGGAATTAGCTCCAGTCCTCGCACTTCGAGGATCAGGACTCTCCCTCCTCTATTCCGACAGTCAAGAAGCTGCCAAGGCCAACGCTGCTGTCGCAGCTCGTGTAGCGGCATCGGGACATGGAGTCGTTCATTTTGGAGAATTTGAACAATCGGCGAATCTTGTTGAAGGAATTGTCGATTCAGAGTGGATCGCAAGTAACGACAAGCAGGAATCGGCTTCGAATGGCAACGGTGCATCCCACGAATCTTCATCAGTAACCGACCTCTTCTCCTCCGCTTTCGCCCACCTCCCTTCATCGAGTCAAGCGACTGCTCACTCTCAAACCGGTTCCGATTCTCCCAAGACTCTCCTCATCGCCCTTGGAAACGCTTCTTCCCTCTCATCCTCCCTTCCTTCCGACTACTCCCTCGTCACTCTCAACCTTTACCGACCCCTTTCTCCTTCCTCGATTCGAGCACTCGTTCCTTCGAGTGTCGAAACCATCGTTGTTCTCGAGCAAGTCCACAAGAAGGCTGGTAAATGGTCGCCTGTATTCCTCGATGTTGTCGGAGCTTTCGCAGAGGAGGAGGACGATGCAAAGGTCCCCAAGATCTTGAGCGCTTCCCTCGGAGAAGTCTCTGATGCCAACTCAGCTGTTCAGTCAATCTCTGGTTCGTTCCCATCTCCGTTTTCCTCCGTTCTCCAACTGAAACTGACTGACTCGGTACTCTCGATCTACAGAGGCTGTCTCTGCTGGAACTACTCAATTCGCGATCGGTGCCGCCCCTGCTTCTCCTGCCGCTTCTTCTTCGAAACCCGTTCAACCTCCCAAGCACGAAGCTGCTTACACCACCATCCTCGACGAAGTGTTCGGAGAACGATTATGGCTCGCCAACTCGCCCGAAACCCTCCTCCCTTCATCCTCGAACCTCATCTCAGCCACTTCTCCCGAATACGCCTTGGGTCACGTCCTCGGTGCCAACGAGCAGCGAGACAAGCTCCGTCAAACTGTTCGCGATGTGCTCTCCTCGTCATCCGTCGATGAGTCCCTCGCCAAAACCCTCTCGAACTGGCTCGAAAACGACCGAGATGCGAAGAAGACCAAGGCCGTCATTTCCGCCCTCGAATCATCCTCCTCCGTTCCTTCCTCCCTCAACTCGACCGACTTCGCTCGCAAGTCAAACTGGATCATCGGTTCAGAGGCATGGTCTCACGATCTCGGCGCTTCCGGACTGCACCACGCTCTCTCGACTGGTGCCGATGTCAACCTCCTTATGATCGACACTACCCCTTACCACCTTCCTACCGACTCGTCCGCTCCCCCTCAAGATCGTCGAAAGGATGCCGGTCTCTACGCGATGACTTATGGAAATGCTTATGTCGCATCGGTTGCTGTTTACGGAGACTTCGCTCAAACCCTCCGCGCCCTCGCTGAAGCCGATGCTTACAAGGGTCCTTCGATCGTCCTCGCCTACTTACCTGGAGGAGAGACCGATACGACCAGTCCTCTCGAAGTCCTCAAGCAGACCAAGAAGGCTATCGAAGTCGGAACTTGGCCTCTTTACCGATGGGATCCTTCCGCCGAACCTCGTGGTCGCGACGTATTCGAACTCGACTCTGAAAAGATCAAGGCCGATCTTCGTACCTTCCTCGACCGTCAGAACCACCTCACCGAGTTGTCGAACCGTCTCCCTACTTTTGGTGAAGCTCTCGAGTCGGGTGCCGGCACCAAGCTCGTCGCCGCACAGAAGAAGAAGGCGAAGCAAGCGTTCGAAGCGCTTTCCGGAGCTCTCGAAGGTCCTCCTCTCCTCGTCCTTTACGCTTCCGATGGAGGAAACGCTGAGAAACTCGCCAAGAAGTTCTCTACTCGTGCCAGGACTCGTGGTGTCGCCGCTCGTACTCTCGCATTCGACGACATGCCTCTCGAGGATTTGCCACTCGAAACGAACGTCGTCTTCATCACCTCGGTTGCCGGACAAGGAGAATTCCCACAAAACGGTCGCGAGTTCTGGAAGGCGGTTCAACAAGGAAAGGTCGAGGATCTCGGAAAGGTCAACACTTCCGTCTTTGGTCTAGGAGACTCGCACTACTGGCCTCGAAAGGAAGACGCTCACTACTACAACAAGGCAGCGAAGGATCTTCACAAGGCGATCACTGGTCTCAACGCGAAGGAGATGGTTCCTATCGGTCTCGGAGACGATCAAGATCCCGATGGTTATCAAACCGCTTACAAGGTTTGGGAACCTGCGATGTGGAAGGCCCTCGGAGTCGACTCGTTCGAATCGACTGAACCCGAACTCGAACCCATCACCAACGAGCACATCAAGATCGCTTCAAACTACCTTCGTGGTACCATCGCCGAAGGTCTCGAGGACACTACTACTGGCGCCCTCTCCGCTTCCGACGGTCAACTCACCAAGTTCCACGGTATCTACGAACAGGACGATCGAGACATCCGAGATGAACGCAAGGCTGAAGGTCTCGAACCCGCTTTCTCCTTCATGGTTCGACTTCGTCTCCCCGCTGGTGTCTGCAAGCCCGATCAATGGCTCGCTATCGATGAGATCTCTGACCGCCGAGGTAACTCGACCTTCAAGCTCACCACCCGTCAAACTTTCCAATTCCACGGTATCGTCAAGGCCAACCTCAAGCCTGCGATTCAAGAGATCAACAAGACCATGCTCGACACTATCGCTGCTTGCGGAGATGTCAACCGTACAGTCGTGAGTTTCTTTCCTATACTTTCCTTCTTCTGTTTCCGATCGGTTACTGACCACGTCTCTACGATTTCGATAGATGTGCTCGGCCAATCCTTCGCTAGGCAAGCTTCACCACCAGGTCCACCTCTTCGCTGAGGAGCTTTCCGACGGTCTCAAGCCTCAAACTTCCGCTTACGCTGAAATCTGGCTCGACAAGAAACAAATCGTTGGAGAAGCGGTTCGTGACGTAGAACCCCTCTACGGTGAATACTACTTGGTATGTGAACCTCTTGCTCTACTGTTCTGCTCGGATTGAAGCTGACTTGGCGCTCTCTTCGTCAACAGCCCCGAAAGTTCAAGATCGCTATCGCTGTTCCTCCTACCAATGATGTCGATGTCTACTGTCACGATCTCGGTTACATTGCGATCCTCGACGAGAACAAGAAGCTTGCCGGATTCAACGTCTCGATTGGAGGAGGAATGGGAGTCACTCAGTGAGTTTTGCATTTCTCTCCCTCAGGTTTCTTTGTTCGCTCTTTGCTGATTCACTTTCCTACGCTACAGCTCAATGAAGACCACCTACCCTCGTCTCGCCGATGTCGTCGGTTTCATCACTCCCGATCAAGGTCTCGAAGTCGCCAAGGCTGTTCTCACTACTCAACGAGACAACGGTAACCGAATGAACCGAAAGAACGCTCGTGTCAAGTACACTGTCGATCGCATGGGTATCGATAACTTCAAGGCTGAGGTCGAGAAGCGATTAGGCTACAAGTTCCAACCCGCGAAGCAATTCGAGTTCACTTCGAACGTCGATCAATTCGGATGGCAAACTGGAGAAGACGGTCGCAAGCACTTTACCGCCTTCATCGAGAATGGACGTGTTCAAGACGAACCTGGAAAGCCTTTCAAGACTGCCATGAAGGAGATCGCCAAGGTTCACAAGGGTACTTTCCGCCTCACTGCCAACCAGCACGTCATCATCGCCGACATTCCTCCAGAGGAGGAGCAGACCATCCGAGGTCTCCTTTCGAAGTACCACCTCGACCAGGTCGACTTCTCCGCTTTGAGGCTTTCGTCAGCTGCTTGCGTCGCTCTCCCTACTTGCGGTCTCGCGATGGCTGAATCAGAGCGAGTACGTCTGCCCTTTCCTTTCTCCTCGAGTGAGCTTGTGCTGACGATCTCTATTTTCACAGTACCTTCCTTTGCTCATCGAAAAGGTCGAAGAAATCATGGAGGAAACGGGTCTTCGAAATGATTCGATCACGATGCGTATGACGGGTTGCCCTAACGGTTGTGCTCGTCCTTGGGCTGCTGAGGTCGCTTTCGTCGGTAAAGCTCCTGGACAATACCTCATGCTTCTCGGAGGTGGATACTGGGGTCAACGGTAAGCTCTCTCTCTCTTTTCCTTCTTCTTTGTTGCGTTCGTTCAGCTCACTCCTTACTTCGAACTCCTATAGATTGAACAAGATCTACCGTGAATCGGTCAGCGAGCAAGAGATTCTCGACATCCTCAAACCGATGATTAAATCTTTCGCCCTCGAGCGCAACGATGGAGAACACTTCGGAGACTTTGTCATTCGCAAGGGTATCATCGCTCCTACCACTTCAGGAAAGGCTTTCTGTACGCTTGCTTTCTTTCTTTCTTTCCTCCTTCTTTCCTCATCACTGACTCTGCTTTTGAAACAGACGAAAACATGACTCCTGGTGTCGAAGCTTCCGCATAAGCTCTCGTCTTGCTCGTTCTTCCTCTCACTCGCATACCCCTCGAAAAGCTATACGCCCATCCTTGTTTCTATCCCTTTCTGTGTCTTCTCTTCTCTCCTCTACTTTCGTTATTTTTGGGTCTTTTTGTCTTTCTCTTTTCAGCTCCTTCACCTTGGATGCGGCCGGCCTCCCTTTCTCTCTGTTTAGTGCACGCATCTTATTATACTTCTCTCTCTCTCTCTCTCCAAGAAGCAATGTAGACACATCTCTCGTTACGTAATCATTCGCATCGTGTCAGTCGAGAGAAACAGCGAGTTGCAGAGTGCAGAGAGTTCTAACGACAAAGTGAAAGAAGAGAGCCTGTCTACTATCTTCGGGCAAGAGCTTGGAGAGCGAGAGCTTCGAGATCGACCTTGGGAGCAGGCGCTGGCTCTTCCTCCTCCTCGAATCTCGCTGTTCGTTGCTTCTTCTTGGGAGCCGAGTCGAAGGTAGGTCGATCGTCGTCTGAGCCCGAAGGAATATCGATGTCGTCGAAATCGGGATGAATGATCTCTCCATCGGGCGCTTCGAATCCTCCTCCTTCGTCTCCGGATTCTCCGTCCGACTGTCAATACGTGCAAGATGAGTTCCTGCCCTGCCGTGAGACATCAGGAGAAAGTGAGGTTGACTTACACCTTGCTCGATTTCCTTTCTCTTCCTCTTCTTCTCCCTCCTCAATTCCTTCTGTCTCTCCTTGTCCTTGACATCGGCTTCCTTCAACTTCTCCTTCTCCATCTCGACAAACTTCTTCTGTTGTTCCGCCGCATCTCCACCCTTTTCGAATTCTTCCAAATCTCCCAACTCGTAAATCGCATGACTGTCTCCTTCGTCGTCGAAGACCAGCTTGGTTGGGTTCCCTCGGTGTGACAACATGGCTTTCTTCGATTGTCCTTGCTTGAGTTTGCGCTTCGAGAGGTAAGAGGAGGAGGGTAGTTCGGATTCGACCAAGTCGTGATCTCGTCGTTTGATCGTAATGAAATCGTCGTTATCATCTCCATCATCTGCTCCAACGAGCTTACTTTCCTTCTTGTTGTCTGCATCGTCCCCCTCGTCGTCATCCGAAGAGTGATCGATCAGCTTCGTGTAATGGTCGGAAAGAATCGTTTGCGATTTTCGATTGAACATTCGATCGTATTTCGTCTTGACTCCCTTCGACTGTCGTGAGAGAGCACACGAGCCAGTTGTCAGTTCCTCATTGAAGACGGAAAGAGAGAGAAAGACGTACCTTTGAATCCTCGTCATCATCGTCGCTGACAGCTTTGGCGATCTTCGCTTCTCCTTCTCCCCCACTCTCCTCCTCCTGATCACTCTCATCCTCCTCGCTCTCCTCCTCCTCGCTATCTCCATCACTCTCCTCTTTCTCAGCCTCGTCCAATTCCTTCTTCAACTCCTCAACTTGTCTAACCTTGTTCTTCTTACTGCTCGCTTCTTGTTTACTGACAAACTTGATCTTGGGTGCTCCTGCGAGACCGAGGGAAGCGGCGTACTCTTCGAGAGGTAAAGTAGAGACGTCGAAAACTTCTTTATCTTTCTGAAGGTAGACGGATCGAACGTAAGAGATGAAAGCCTATCGAACAGGAGATCTCGTCAGTGATTATGATCAAAATCAACGCAAAGAGAGAGGGGACGTACTCGTTGAGCCAAGAACTTGATCTCTGGATATTGGAAAGCGGCGCTCTGCAACTGACTCCTAACCGTTTGACGTTTCTTATCGTTCGCCTTGATCTTACTGACATCGACTTTCTTCGCCTCCAACCTCTTCGTCATCCCTTCCTCTTCACTCGGTAACAAGAACAACAACGCTTTTCCCTTCGATTGATACCTCGCCGTTCTTCCAACTCGGTGAATGTAAGTCTCGACATCTTCTGGACAATCGACTTGAACAACCCAATCAATCGAAGGGAAGTCGAGTCCTCGTGCGGCAATGTCGGTGGCGAACAGGATCGAGTGTTTGGCGGATAAGAATCGTTGATAAATCTCGAGTCGTTGAAGTTGTTTTTGTTTCCCGTGCATGTGGAGTAGAGGTACACCAGGTCGCATATGACGGAAGTTCTCGTATACGAATCGCACCTACGAGACGAGTTCGGGGTGAGCGACATTGAGTTAAGAGGGAAGGGAAAGAGAAAGTTGTACTTGTTTCCCACTCGACAAGAAGACGATCGTTTTCGTAAACAGATGAGTCTTGATAAAAGTCCACAGCACGTCCAACTTTGAAGGTAGATCGACCACCATGTAATGTTGTTCCAAGTTCTTCGGTACTTCTTGTTCCATCGTTTCCTCCTCTTCTTCTCCATCCTTCGCTTTCTCTTTACCCTTTCCGTTGTTCTCCCTCACGGCGACGTATTCTGGTGCTTGCAGAGAGAGTCGTGCGAGGTCTTTGACGGATTTCGTTTGAGTTGCCGAGAACAAAAGAGTTTGTCGAGATTTGGGAAGATTCGCAATGATCGCATTGAGGGAAGCTGAGAAACCCATGTCGAGAATTCGATCCGCTTCATCGAGAACTGTACGGCAAGAATACAATCCATTAGCCACTACTACGAGGAAAAGAAGAGCAGAAGTGAGGCATACCTAGTAATTGTAGATGATCGTATTCGAATCCCAAAGTTTGATCCATATGTTGCAACAACCTTCCGGGAGTAGCGACCAAGATGTTCATTCTCGACAATCGATCTTGTTCATCCTTCAAGTTCTTTCCACCAATGACCAACCCAGCCGAGAATTGATGTTGGTGTCCGATTTTCCTCAAAACTTCGAAAATTTGAACCGCCTACCCCTCCTTCCCTTTCGTCAGCTACGAAACTCTTGCTCTCGAGAGGAGAGTGAGGATGGAACATACGAGTTCCCTCGTAGGACTAATGATCAAAGCACCTAATCCATCGTTTGGACCCCACTTCTTTCTCAACAAATTCTCTAAAACTGGAATCAAGAATGCCAGAGTTTTCCCACTTCCAGTTCTCGCCGCTCCCAATACATCTTTACCTTTCAGAGCGAGGGGTAAAGATTTCTGTTGGATGTCTGTGAGTTTGGTATAGTAGGCAGATTGTAATCCAGTTAAAGTCTGTTTAGAGAGTGGTAAATCCGAAAACTCTTCTACTGGGGTTGACAAGTCCTGTAGCGTGAGTGCTCTATCAGTTAAGGAGCTCTAGGAGGGGTGTCTAGAGAGGGAGAGAGAGCGTACGAATTGATCTACATTTTGTTCAAGTTGATTTAGTACAGTTCGATCTTGATTCCTCTTGTCTTTGCTGGGGTTGGATTTAACTTTAGGTTTCCCTTTCACTGTACGTGGTGGCATTGTATCGTTCTCTAGTTGATTGAGTGAGTAGTCGGAGTGAATGAAAAAAGCTCTTTTTATTTCTCTGCCTTTCTCATCTTTAACTTTCCGCATATACTCAACTCGAAGTATCTACTCGATGCCGACTACGAACACGACAGACTCAGATACTCCTGTATTCAAACACGTACGCTGCTTCTTTTGCTCGTTTCTTACTCCTCTTGTTGACTTTCATCTCTCCCCACTTCTTTCCCTTTCACACAGGCTACAATCCGGGAAATATATCGTTTAGTACAAGAGCCCAACACTCGAGGTATGCTCCAACTTTACAGCTCTCCCTCATAATCGCGTACTGATGAAACATGGAATCGTTCAACTTCTTGGTCGAATCTAGTTTCAGCTCCAGCACTTCATTTATCCTCAGAGTACCTGAGATTGTTCGCTACGGAAGCTATACATCGAGCTGCAGAAGTCGCGCAACAAGAACAGGAGGAGAGGGAAGGAGCCGCGAGTAGTAAGAAAGGGAAATCAAAGGAAGTCGTACCCCCGGGAATGCTAGAGGTCAGTCGGATCTTACTCTCAGCTTTACCTGACAGCATTGACTGAGAGAGGACGCTTGTGACAGACGAAACATCTCGAGAAAGTGTTGGCTGGGTTGTTACTCGATTTCTAGAGGTTTATCGCTTCTTTCGTTCGAGTCTTGTTTCTTCGTCTACGGCGGTGAGTCTCTCGAGCGTCTTCTCTTCAGACGCTCGAAACTCATCATCGATATCGTGTCGACAGAATGTTCAGTTTTACCTCGTTGTTGTACTCTTCCTACCCAATCGCAGTCTTCCCTAAATTTCGCAATACTTTTCCTTCATACCGTCCTTGAGGGTATCGCTTTGCGCTTCCTGCTTGGCTGTAACCTGTTTCTTATCCTCGAGCCGATGAAGAGGAGGCTCAATTAGACCAGTGTACGGCGAAGTTCTGCGATCGAAACGATGGACACGAATGCTCGAGGAAGTACGCACCGATTTGAACGAAATCGCTTGAACAAAATGCAGTGAAATGAGAATCAGATACTGTTGGACTACCTTTCTTTCGTACTCTGCGAGAGAAGAATCCGAATGTCAGAATCGACTCGGAGGAGAGAGAAAAGCTTGAACGAAATTCTCTTTGTCTGCCCGACCCACACTCAGCTCAAACTCAACAGATGTGCTCGAGCGATACCTGACATAGCTGAACCTCGGCAGTGGACCAGAGGAAGGGAAGGAAAACAGCAACAGCGGATATGAAACCGAGTGACGAACAGAATCTCGAGCTCTTTGGCGATGCGGGACGAGCTGGAGACTCCGAGAGAATTCACGATATAGATATTGAAGGTACTGAACAGCTCTCCTCAAAGCAGATCACCAGACAACGAAAGAAGGGGTTTTCGCAGTCGAGAAGCGAGAGAAGAGGAAAATGAGCTCGAATTGACACAACGCTGTCAGCCATTCGCAGACCTGCACCCTCTCGATTGAGCATATAAAGCGACTAGAGAAGGACTTGAGAAAGTGAAGAGCAGAAAGAGTCGGCAACAGAAACAGAAATAAGAGAGGGAGCTCGACGAGAAAACTTCCTTGCTGCGAGTCGCGCTTGAGACTGTACAGCTGAAGCGAGCATTCGAGCATATCCCATTGATCTAGGCCTTGGTAGAGAGAGAGGGTGTCGAGCGAGTATAGAGAAAGTTAGCTCGACAACTCTTTGACCGCTGTCGAGCGAGTCCTTTCGTCGACAGTCACTCGACTAAGGGAGGTCTGCGCTCGATGATCCATCTAGCCAGTCATAGAACGTACTCGAGGATAGAGAGTTGAACGGGGAGCGAGAGGGAGAGCCAAAAAGTAGACCGAAAAGGAGAGAGTGTCAAGTGCTGACTACGACAGGGCAACAAAAGAGTAAGACTTCCTGTCCGGGAATTGAACCCGGGTCCCACGCGTGACAGGCGTGTATACTAACCACTATACTAACAAGAAGATAGAGCAGAAACTGGTGAGCTTTCGATTGGAGAGGGCCGTGCGCTAAGCATATATAAAGCAAATGTAATGAGTTGATTGACTCTGAATACTCATTTTTCGATCTCTCTCAACTGTTCGAGCACTCCCTTTGCATATTAGATGGAGAGGATGTCAAATTCCTAAGAGAGAGAGAGAGAGAGAGAAACGGAGTGATATTTCGAAAATTAATCGAGATCAACGACGACATCGAATTCAAGAACACTACTTTCCCTCTTCTAAGTCTTCCCTGCTTTGAACTCGCTCTAACATGGCTTGCACTAGTTGTTCGAGACTGGCAGGCATTCGTGCAGGCCCTTCATCCCTCCTCTCGATCTCCAAACGCCGCAACTTTTCATCAAACCCGACATTATTCGCTTCCCCTGCTCCCGACATCGACCTCACCTTTCCTTCCAAACGTAACCCAGACCCTTTCGAGATCTTTCACTTCGACCGCAAAGACCCTCTCAATCAGAAAGCGATCAAATCGAGGTATCTTGATCTCGTGAGGAAGTATCATCCAGATCGAATTCAGCACTCGACACCTTCGAAAGGAAAGGCAAAGGGAAAGGGGAAAGCGAAGGAGGAATCAGTGGAGTTCAAGCAGATCGTTGCGGCTTATGAATTATTGAAGGACGAGAAGAAGAGGAACGCTTACTTGAAATTCGGGATGGGATGGGGAGTCGGAGGAAGGGGAGGGAACGGAGGAGGAAGAGGGTCAGCGTCACCATGGTCACAGTCAACGACGGAGTACCATTTCAGGAGAGGGAGACCGATGAATTGGACAGCTTCAGGAGATAGATGGAGTGGAACTTGGGATTATACCTGGACAGACCCTCACAATCCACACTTTCGACCAGAGCAAGCGGGAGGAGTCGGAACAAATACGTCTTCAGCGGGATGGGAAGGGAGAGGAACGATAGGGAAAAACGGAATCATCTTCCTCGGTCTCGCAAGCATCACTCTTTTCATTTCACCCCTCACCGCTTGGTACTCGTTCCCATCTGTCGTCTCACCGGAGGAGATGGCCGCAGCAAGCGAAGGAAACGGAACAGCGTGGATCCCGAGAATGTACGACAAGCGACATCTCGATGCAGCAACGAATCTTTACATCGCGAGAACAGAGGCGAAACAGAGTGGACAAGCGAAACTCGAGGCATTCAAGTGAGTTTGAAGACATTCTCATTCGGAGTCATGCTCAAGCTGACGTCCATCTCATCCTTCAGACGGAAAGCGAAGCAAATAGAGAGGGAAAGGGCGTTCGAGCGGGCGAGGGAGATTCAAGCGATAGAGAGATCAGGCGGGACCGGTCATCTCGCACTTCCTCCACCTCCCTCTAGCTAGATATAGATAACATAGAGATCGAGGTATATGGCAATAACAGATGGAAGGGTAAAAAAGAACGAACAAAAACTACGGGTATCATCGACGACGGAGAGTGATTCTTTCTCTAATCAGACTGGAGACGCCTTGATTTTTGCTACCGTCTCCGCGTGCTTCTTCTCCATCAGCTCCGTCTCTCGTTTGATGTGCTCCAACATTTTGCTCAACTTCTCTTTCCTATCTTCAACCGGATAAGTCGCCTTCGTCGCATCTCGTCCCATCGCTCTGTGAACTGCTACCCTTGCTGCACTAGTCCCCAAGATTGTCAAAGTATGCTCCCTCCCAAATCCAGCAATTCCTCCCTTTGATTCACCCGTCCTTGAATCCATCACTTCTGATCGGATCGCCTCGTCCACCTCTCGTTTCCGTTTCTGACCAGCAAGAATCGAGGAAGTCGTCCACGGATCGAAGATGGGGAGGAGGGTGTCTTGTGCTGTTGCAAGACGGTGGATAGCGAGTTGTCGAGAAGTGAGGACGTCGAAAATGTCGACATTGGGAGTTTCCGAGTCGAGAACAAGTTCGCGAGAAGGGGCGACGAAGGGGGGAGGAGCTTGAGCAGATTGCGCTGAATGAGGAGGAGCTGCACCTTTGCGTCCCGCCTGAGCTTGCGCAACAGCAGCTCTTTGATTCGCCATGGCGATCTGCTGTTGTTGTTGGATAGCAGCGTTGCGTGCTGCTGTTTGCTGAGCGATCACTTGAGCTTGTTGCATCTGCGCAGCGTAGCCGACGGGCGGAGGAACGCCTGCAGCGGCGAGAGCTCGAGCTTGCGCTTGTTGTTGAGCGAGGAATTGGGCTTGTCGAGCTTCGAGATTCGTATTTGACGGATTGACCGCGAGCTGAGAGACTTGTAGCGCTGCGAGCTGTTCTTGTCGAGCGAGAGGGTTCGTCGATAATTGTGCAGGAGTCCCTTGCTGACCTGGTAGAATGACTGTTCGAGGAGTTCCTGGCGGTAGCATCGCAGAACCGTTCCCCGCTCCTCCTCCTCCTCCTGTTGTCGCTGACGTTGACCCCGGAGCATTACGACTCGGTCCAGGAAAGGGATACAGCGCCTGAGTCGGAACACTCGGATCCTTGACGAGAGGATAAGGCCGAACTGGCGAACGATCCCATCCCGTCGGAGCCATCGGAGCTGTCCCCGTTCCCGCTCCTCCGTGTTCATCCCTTCCCCACCAGAAGAACCAGAGAGCAGGATATTGACCATTGACTATTCTCCATCTCTTGCGAAATCGAGTCAAACGGAGTTCGGGAGAGTTGGGAGGAAGGATTTGCTCGCGAGACATCGGAGGGAAATGACCTTGATAGGACGTGAAGCATTCGAGCTCGATTTGGATAGCTTGGTTCTGGGTGGGAGCAGCGGGAGTGACGGGACAGGCGACGGTGTGTTGAGAAACGGTTCTTCGTTCGATTGCGTCCGGGACGAGATAACGGAGTCCATCTGACGGTGTCGGTCGCTGCGGTGGTGAGAGGAGAGCGAGAAGAGCGGTACCGGCTAAACGAGGAAGGACATCGTGAGTTACCTTTCTAGAGGAGCAAAAATTGCAACTTCTTGCTTACCTTCTGGTCGATCGACATAATCATAGCGGAAAGCGACTTCGCCTGTCTGCCAAGCCGCCCATGGAGCTTTCGCTAATACATCTGCGACTGCTTGTTCGATAGGTTGTTGAGCGAATGGACCGATCGGATAATCTGCTTTGATCCAAAGATCCGCCATGTTCACTCGATTCGAGAGTCTTTAGTCCCCTGCTCGTCTTTGTTCGAAATGATGATCTGCAACGAGAAGGGAGAGGCAGGTCAGCAAACGTTCAGAGAGGTCGTCGACTAGTACGTTGACCTCGCGAAGATTGCTTTCTCCGCTTCGATGAGATGTTCCGCTTCCCGGATGCCTTCATACCGATACAGCAGCTGTTCCTCTGTTCTGACCGATTCTCTGGCTGCTCCCAATAACAGGTTCTGCGTTGTTGACTGAGTTGATCTGAACACTCGTTAATCCCTACTAATCCCATCCCGCGCTTCCGTAATTCGCCATAGAAAAAAAAGGAGACTCACCTAAAGATCTGGGCTGAGCCTACGGCCTCTGGATAGCTGTTGGGGTCGAAAGTGGGTCGCTGAAAGTGGGGTTTAGATCAAGGGAGAAGGAGGGAAGGCGCGTTATCGATGCGCGGCGATTCTGGTGAAGCGGCGTAGTAGAGCTCTTGCTGATCTCGAGTAAGCTGAGAAGCAGCGAAGCGAAGTTGTTGTTGGTCGGAAAGAGAGAATCGAAATCGTTTGATCTCTTGAACTTCTACCATTACCTAACAATCTCTATAGACGGCTATGGCTAGTCTCGAACCCTCGTCAGATGACAAGAAACAACAACAGCAGTGTCTAATCATTCTCGCAGGTGTGGTTGGTTCTGGGAAATCGACTCTCTCATCTGCTTGGTCGAAAGCTCTCCCTGTAAGCATCTGCATTCTATACGAGTCGTGTAGACTCAGGGAGCTAATCACTGTCCTCGTAGAATTGGGCTCGAGTCAATCAAGATGATTTGGGAGATCGTAGAACTTGCGAACAAGTCTTGAAATCTCATCTGAGCCAGGTGAGCTTTCTCTTATTGCTTTCGGGCGGAGATAAGCTCACTCTTATCGATCTTATAGGGCAGATCCGTCATCCTTGATCGCCAGAACTTTGATCGAGGTCAGAGAAGAACCTGGTTAGAAATTGGAAACGAGTTCCCAAATCTCAAGGTGTGCGGAATGACGATGGGAACCGCTCTTGAGGTAAGCTCTACTGTCTCTAAACTTTGTATCGCACGTGCTGATGAAGCGAATGAGACGGTTAGGACTGTCGCTTGCGCTTGATGATTCGCCAAAATCACCCAACTATCGACAACCCTCGACTCGCACTCGATCTTCTCGACAAATTCACTGGGTTATGGGAAGAGCCTCGAATAGACGAAGTGAGCCTCTACTCTCGTTGTCTATCGGATTGTCGGAGAGTGCACTAAACAGCCTCTCTTCTCTCGTCGCAGGGCTACGATCAACTCATTACACTTCCTTCTCTACCTCCAGCACCCGCAATCGACGCAGCTCTCATATCCACTCTCCTAGCTCTTCTCTACGCATCCCCTCTGAATCCTCTCGCTTCCCAACAACGTCAACGGAAACCTCCGCCTACTCGATCTCAATGCGGTTTCGGAACCTCATCAGCTGGAACGTATCGAAGACCAGACGGATTTGTTGACGATGGAACTTGGAGACCACCACAATCTCGGGCACCTCCTCCTGGTCAAGCGTGGAATGGACAACAGGGAGGAGGAGGAGGAGGGTACAGACCACCGAATGCTCAACCTGGTATGGGTGCTTGGGGAGCACCACCGCCACCTTCAGTAGGCTATCAAGCTCCTACTCAAGCAAATCGATGGAATCAAGGTCCACCTCATCAATGGGGAAGCGGGAATCGATTAGGTGGAAACTCTCAGAGTACGAATCAACAGCAGAGACCTCCTTTGTAGACGTTCTGCGCAATCCACGACACGCTTTGTGGTGCGCTTGAACGCACTTCGTATGGCGAGGCTGGATGAGAGTCCGAGCGTTTCCGGGGAACAGACTCGTTTGATGAAAAGTTGCGGCGTTTGGGGATCGAGAGGAGAGATGAAGGGCCTGCACGAATGCCTGCCAATCTCGAACAACTAGTGCAAGCCATATGTTTGAGGGAGTTGAAGGAGGGGGAAGAGTTAGAACAGAGGAACGTAGGGATTCTTGAATTCGATGTCGTCGTTGATTTCGATTAATTTTCGAGAAATATCACTCCGTCTCTCTCTCTCTCTCTCTCTCTCTCTCTCTTGGGAATTTGACATCCTTTCCATCTAATATGCAAAGAGAGTCCTCGAACAGTTGAGAGGAAGATCGAAAAATGAGCATTCAGAGTCAATCAAACCATTACGTTTGCTTTATATATGCTTAGCGCACGGTCCTCTCCAATCGAAAGCTCACCAGTTTCTGCTCTATCTTCTTGTTAGTATAGTGGTTAGTATACACGCCTGTCACGCGTGGGACCCGGGTTCAATTCCCGGACAGGAAGTCTTACTCTTTTGTTACTCTGCATAGTTCGTATTCATTCTTTCGCTCCTTTTTTTTTTGGCTCTTCCCCTCTTTTCCTCTCTCTCCTTCAACTCTTTATCTCCCGAATGCGTCCTTCTGACTTGCTGAACAGATCAATAAGCGCAGACCTCCCTTAGTTGACTGACTGTCGACGGAAGGAGTCGCTCGACAGCGGTCAAAGAGGTGTCGAGCTAACTTTCTCTATACTCGCTCAACACTCTCTCTCCCGCCTCGGGACTATATCGTTGTGTCACTCTAGAATGCTCTCTCTCCTACAGAGCCTCAAGCGCCACTCGCAGCGAGAAATCTTTCTCGTCGAGGGAGCTCCCTCTCTTTTTTCTGTTTCTGTTGCCGACTCTTTCTGCTCTTCACTTTCTCAAGTCCTTCTCTAGTCGCTTCATATGCTCAATCGAGAGGACGCAGGTCTGCGAATGGCTGACAGCGTTGTGTCAATTCGAGCTCATTTTCCTCTTCTCTCGCCATACTGCTCAGCTTCAAACTATCTCCGTTCGTTTTTTAGAGATCGATGTCGGCGCAAGCTACTCAATATGTCTTTGTTGTCTGTATCGCACATTCCCTCTCGGTCGACAGCTGGTCCCGCCTCACCAAAAAGCTCAGGTTTCTGTTTGTCGATCATTTGTCGTCCGCTGTCGCTTTCTTTCCTCTGGTAAAGTGTCGATTCTCATTTAGACTACGTTTCGCCCGAGCATATCTGCAGAGCTCAGCTCGATCGTAAGGACAATCTCGCGAGGTTTCGTTTGTCCGGGTTCTGCTTTCTTCGTCGATGTAAGCTCACATCGAGCTAACGAACCTTTCTTCTTTCGGCGAGTCTGAGCGAAGGAGACAAACGTCAAACGTCAACCGTCGAGCTTCACTTGAGCCTGTCAGCAAGACAGAAGAAGCTTTGCTGGAAACTTTCTCTCTCCTCCAATGCGACTCGCAACACTCTGTCACCAATTTGAAGCAGTGTTCAGTCAAGCTCTTTTCGTTGCACATTTAACTCCAATCCGTTCAAGCGAGTTCGTTGCGAATTGGTGCGTACTTCCTCGAGCATTCGTGTCCATCGTTTCGATCGCAGAACCTCGCTGCACACTGCAAATTCCCTCCTGTTTTGATCCCTGCTCTTTCGAGAGCACGTAAGATTTTGTTTGCATCGACGAGCTTGAATTCCTCCTCCCAACGAGGACGACGAGTGAGATCTTCTTCAGGGTCGATTGGACAGTGGCATAGGTTGAGGTGCAGGCAGTGAAGTCGATCAAGACGCTCAGGGCCGGAGACGAGAGCGAGAAGATCTTTGCCGACCATGTGGAGATGATAACCGACGATCAAATGTTTCAGCTTTCGAAGCTTGCGAACTGACGACCAGAAGGAACGAGAGACGAGAGGCCCGTTAAGTTTCAGGTATTCGAGATTGGTGAGTCGGAGTAGAGCATTGTCGATAGTGGGGAGAAGAGGAGGAGGAATGAAGAAGTGCCCTCCGCAATCTTTGGAACCGTAGACGATGTCGAGGGTAGTGAGACTGTCGGGAAGGAATAAGAGATCATCTCGCAAGGTGGGAAAGAATTCGAGAGTTGAGATACGAAGGGTAGTGAGGGCGTGATTGAAAGCTTGACAGACTGATCCGAACTCGCCGAGCGTATCCATCCTCGCGAATCTGAAAGTTTCGAGTGACCAGCTCCTCGGAACCAATTCGATCGTCGAAGGTTCGTTCAAGCTCGAGCACGGCATTCCTTCGTCGTTTCCAGAGAATTCGAGAGATTGGAGTGCAGGTAAACGAGCGAGGAGAGCGCAAATATCGCGATCTTCAGGAGTGTCGTAGTCCTCCCACGCTGCATGATGAATTGCGAGGGTGACGTTGACAAACTTGAGTGCCTTGAAATGTCCACGAGCAACAAAATCGAGCTTGAAGATGCGGTGAAGCAGAATCTTGTTGCAGATGAGGAGATCTCGAAGATTCGGAAGAAATTCGAAGAGGTGTCGTAATAATTCACCGCAATAGACGTAGCGAGCGGGATCGAACGGTTCTGTTGCAAGAGTAACACTCCATCGATAATGCTGCTTGATGTGAGAGCAAGGAGAAAGCGCACCTGCAGACGAGGAGAGAAACTTGTCTAAAGGATTCTCGACCACACCGTTTCGTCGAGCCTTCTTCCTCGCACTCTTCGTCATCCGAACTTCCATAGCTATTTCATCCGGACAAGGTGCTCCGTAACCTCCATTTTCAACCTTCGCACTCATCATAAACGTTCGAGGGTATTCTCGTAAGGCGGGACGATGGCGTAATACAGCAAAGAGATTGACGATATTCTTTGGGTACATGGTATCGAGGGTGCGATAGTAACTTGGAATCGCGAATGGGAGAAGTCGACGAGAAAGTCGCAGAGTGGCAGAGTTTCGACTTTCATCAATTTTGTCGAAGATTCGACGGAGTACCTTGTCTGGAAGTTGTTCGAGTGGTGAAGATCCTGGAGTGCGTGTTGCGGTAGACTGGGAAGGGACGAAGGAAGGAAGTGGAGGTTTCGAAGGTTGAGACGAGGGAGAAGAAGGAGGACGACGTTGAGGACGAGGAGAAGCTTTGTGTTTCATCTTGCGATTGCGAGGCATTCTAGTAGGTGCTTGTGTACTGTAGCTGAGTTGAGAGGAAGAAGAAATTGAGGATAAAGGAGGAGAAAGAGAGATGAGACTTTCACTCGATTCAAGTCCGAAAATCGCCTCGGAGTGAAGTCCAGTAGTGAGCGAATCTTGAGTCTCTCTGTGGCTGACAGTGGTAGAAGCGAGAGAGGGCAAGATGTCTTTTTGGAAGTGGTGAATTGCGAGTGTGAGGGAGCGTGTAGAATAAGCGAGAGAATCTATGTAAATCGGTAAATAGGTAGGGGGGTGAGGGAGGATGTAGTCGTAGGACGGTAGTGTCTAGCTTCTAGAGATGATAAAGGGTAACTCCACCGGGGGGATCAACAACCAAAAGAGAAAAAAAGGGATTACAACAATCGATTGAGAAAAAAGAAGTTTTCGAAGGGGTATTTCGATCGACCGCTTAGGCGGTGGACTCCTTGAGCCAGGTGATGAGATCGTTGCGGTCCTTCTCCTTCTTGAGACCAGCGAAAGCTGTACGCAACCAAGGTGCAGAAGTCAGCGGCTGATGATCGACTTTTTCTGAGGACGATAATGTGCTTACCCATCTTGGTTCCGGGAATGTACTTCTTGGGGTTCTCGAGGTAGTCGAAGAGAGTGGTCTCGTCCCAGTGGATCGCAGCCTTCTTGTTGGCTTCGGTGTAGGAGAAAGACTCGACGTGACCGGAGGTACGTCCGAACTGTTCAAGTGCAATGAATCGTATTAGTCGACGGCACGGGCGTGAGTGTACGGAGAGGACTGGGAACGTACAAGTCCGTGAAGGTTAGGTCCGACTGTAGTGTAGTGGAAAGCAAAACAAGGTCAGTTTCGTCGATTCGAGAGAGAAATAATGGGCTGCCCTGTCGATCAGCTCTTCCCTGTCCTAGTACTTCCTCAGACTACCGACTATGGCACTACGGTCCTGAACAAGCTAAACATTCCCCGTCTTGATCCTCGCGATCGTAAAAATCGCTCGCACCGCCTCTCCCTTGCTCTTACTCGCGCCACTGCTTCTACTGATCTCGTTCTTGATTCAGCGGAATGTAGACCTACCCTTGTTGGCTGTGATGCAAAGAAAGCGAAAGAGTCAGTTTGAGATTCAGATGAAGTGTCATTGGCTCTTCGGTCAAAAAGATCGGATCGAGAGAGAGCCAAAAGGAATAGTCAACTCACCTCCTCCAGATTCAACGGTGTGGCATTGAGCACATCTAAAATGAACAAGGCAAGCCGTGAGGTCAGCGATTATTCCCAAAAGAGAATCGATTTTTTTTCGGTTTGGATGAAATCGGGTTGGCTCGTTGAACGATCCTCGCGACTTTGACCAAGTGATCGATGGAGGAGAGCAGTGGAGATGAGAGCTTACCGGGTCTTGAAGAGTCCTGCACCCTTGGAAGCGTCACCTATTGAGCGAGAGAGGGAAGAACGGGTTAGCGAGGGAAAGTTTGTTGTTTTGCTGAAAGGGGTGGCGATCTCACCAGACTTGAAAGGCACTGTTGAATAGGTGGTAGATGATCAGTATAGCTCTAGCTGTATGTGAGTGGCTTGACTTACTATTTAGTATAGAAAAGTAGAGACGGGAGGAAGTTGCGTGAAGAAAAGAAAGGAGTGACAGAAAAAAAATTCAAGTCCTCCTCGCCTCTCGGTTCCTTCAAAATCGCGCTCCCGAAGCGACCCGGTTCAGTAACAGTGTTCACTTAGGGAACTCTCTCTGGTACCGCGACGTCTGTACTACTACTCAGATCGACTCGAACGAACACCGAAGCAGAAAAGTGAGGCGAGTCGTGTGCGAATTCCCTCTTCGATTTCGCTCAAATTGGCACGAAATCGCATCGGTCTTCGCTATCGCACGACACTGACCAGTCTCGCGCAAGACAGGCGACATCGCAGTCTTCAGATAGACCAACAAGCGAACTTTCAATCGATGAGAACGAGTTCAATCATTTCGTCCTCGACCAATGAGCTGCTTTCGAAAACGTAAACTTGGGAAAATAGCATCCTATCGTTTCAATCCTCCCAATACCGCAGAGACAGTGTCAATGTTTACGTTATTGAGTATCTCCGAAGGAAGATCGGGCGTTGATTCTTCGACTGGAGGATCTTCGAAAGTTTGAGCCGATTCTGGAGGGGGAGCTGAATGAGGAGGACGTCCACTGCGATTCGCTCGAAGCAATCAGGTGTCAGATAGAAATGTCTCCAGAGAGCTGAGATATCGTAGACATACGGAGTTCCCGCTTTCTGTCGAATCCTTTCCCTCCTCTGCTTGACCCCGTCGACCCAGCGCTTCAGCAAGAACCCGACTCTCTCCTCCTCCTTCTTTCCCCCGAGTACGTCTCTCTCGACCTCGGCTTTTCCAATTACGTGAATCGATACTCCAGCGGGTTCACCAATCGGACCAGGTTTCGGAGAGAACGAAATTCGGAAAACTGGATGAGGTGTTTCCGTATCGGAGTGGGAGACAAGATGGGACGACAGGGTTTGATGAATGAAGCTGAGGAGGGAGCGGGCGGAAGCGAGGCAGGCGATCGGATCCCAGGCGTGAGGTTTACCTCGGACTCTGTTGGAAGTCAAATCAAAAAGAGATGAGCTAGATTCTTCTGATGAATAGGGGTGGTAGAGGTCACTCACAGACGAGGTATTTCGAGAGTCTTGAAGGTTTGAAGCGCGGCTAATTGACCTTGTCGAGTACGGAATCCAACGGTGACTTGAGGAACTCCGAGGAGAACTGAGAGAAGAAGTATGCGATCAGTCATAGTGCCCCTGGTGAAGTGATTAGAGAGGATACCTACACGACTGGACGTAATGTTTGAGCAGCTTCTGACTGTGGAAGAGATAGAATCAGCATCGTTTTCTGGGATTCGAAATTCTCGACTTACCGTTCAAAATTTACCTCATCCCTCTGAGACTGGATGACAATGTTTGTCTTGAGTTCGATGAAGTCCTTCGTTCCGATCCTACTGAGATCTGCCTCTGGTCGAAGACAATCGACTTCTCCTCCAACAATCGTTCGAAATCCACCCAAATTCGTCTTGACTACGCTACACCATTGACCGTTCGTGTTCGGGATCGAGAAAGCTTGCTCTTCACGACTTGATGATACTGGTGAGGTTGATGGCGAAGTCGTGCAATAGGATTCGAAGGAGTAACCGTAGTAACCTTGCAAGGCGTAAGAAGATTCTGAAGCTGATTTCGCGGCGAGTTTCGAGGGAGGATTCGATTCTTCGAGGTAGAGACAACCCTGTCGATTTCGATGATATGCGTCAGTGCTAGCCTTAGTATGAGTACCGAGAACGAGGAGCTCACATCGATCAACATGGCGTTCATTTCCCATCCGTCTGCTCTCATCCCTCTACTGACGTTCTCCATCTCGTACACCGCCAACATCAATTTTGTCATCATTCCTCTCCAAGTAATGACTGCAATCTTTCCCAACATCTCGTCTGCAGCTCCAGTCGGATCATTTTCCGCATAAGCTGCGAGACTGTTTTTGAACAAGCTCGATCAGCTTACGACAGGTGAGTAGTAAGAGTAGATTTCAGACTTACGTATCAAGCAGTGAATCTAATCCTTCATCAATGCTTCCATCTCTCCAAACTGCTTGCTCGAACCCTCGATTGAGATCACTTCCCATCCTCGGTTCCTTATAGATCGCTAGAGATTCATCTCTCTTATCCTTGTCGAGCAATAGTTCGCGAGTAGGAGAGTAGGAGAAAGAAGTGAGGTGCGTGGGAAGTTGGAAAGTTGAACGAGAAGGATCTCCATTGAGATAAGCTGAGGGGTGCTGTAGAGGTATACGAGCTATCGTTGGAGATCGTGTCATTGTTTGAGTGGATTCCGAGGTCGACTCGGTTGAGGGAAGAGGAGCGAGATGGGAATTCGAGTTTTGAGGAGGAGGAGGAGGAGAAACTCGAGGTCGTTTGCGAGGTCGCGGCTCGGCACTGCTAGAGTCTGTATGAGCATTCATCCAAGGTGTACGAGTTGAAAAAGGAATCGGGAAAGCGTAGTAGAGGAGAAAGACGAAAAACGAATTTCTTCGCAACTTGACCTTCGGACGATCAATGTCAGCGTTCGTTGCATCACTTCGCGAGTCGGGGCGACAGCGCGGGCAAACAGTAGCGAAAGAGAGCAAGTAGCAAGGTGTTGGGTCAAGTAGGCAACAGGTTGGCAGAAGGAGAAATCGCAGAATGCTCTCTGTGAAGCGTCGCAACACTCGATAGAGGGCAATAGGGCGCGAAGGAATGTGAAGACCAATCATTCATCTTGCACAAGAAACAAAGTAAACTACAACAAGTAACAGACTCAGTCCAGGTCGCATCCACCACGCAACGCTGCACAACTCTCTTCGCTCATAAAAGAGGAAGAGAATCGGACAACCCATCTCATGAATGAGAGGGAGGTGCAGACGTGCTCAAGGTCATCGACACTAACCCTCCGAAGAGGGTACAGTGAGTTCTCGCTTGTATTTGGGGATACGCCTCGTAGGTCATCGTTATCTGCAAAAAGTGTAGCTCATTTGATGAGGCAAGACAAAACAGAGAGAAACTATAACTAGATCCTGACTCTGTGGGCGGGCAAGAGCGTCAGAGCCAGTAGATTGGAAAGCATATGAAGAAGTTGTACGTACGAGTTGGTCTGAAGAGAAAAGAGTGGTGCCGGTGCTCGCCAAAAAGTCATTGCCTCTGCTGAGGATTATTCAAGGGTTTTGGAGCTGCTTGTGGTCTCGAGAGCGCGTCAAATTCAGGTACTGTAGAAATTTCGAAACCCTAGCTTTTTTCGCTTCCGCCCGACGACGACGAGCGACGAGCTCGCCAGACTCCGCAACCTGCCTCAACAACATCCGTTGAACCCCGACAACCCGCCAGACGTCAGCCTTGGACGAACATGATCCGACGAAATCGAATTTTCAAGTGACTTCTCCGAGTGAATGCTGTCGGACTAGGAACGCGAGTAGGGTCAGTTCACTGGGCCAGAGATGCTATAGATAAGCGCTCGAGTACATTGAATGAGCTTGAGAGGGCGCAAAAGCTAACCTGAGCGGAATCCGGGGTCGACCACATCGGAATGGATTGAGTCGGTCTCAATCTTGCTCATGTTAGGCGATTGCAGCGGGAGGGACAAGGCAGACTTATACTGAACAAAGGAGGAGGAGATCAGGTGCCAGGGAAGCTCAGGTGCATCGCGAGAGGAGGACGAACGAGAATACATCGTGAGCTGCTCCCCTCTCTCTCTATACGCTGTACAGTCCACGTCGTGCAAAACCATAACGTTCAGATCGTCTTGACTCGTGACTGTCGGTCCTGGAATCGGTCGTTCCGCTGAGAATTGGCAGTGCAAGCTGGAGACTCGAGAAAGAGTGAGGTTTCATAGGGGAACTAGTGAGCCGCATAGTGACAAGCGGTGAGCAGGAGCATCGCCTTTATGAGTATGAGTGAAAGCGCTGGGCGAGAGTGAGATTGGTGAGCGAGACGAAGGGAGGAGATGGAGAAGGGAAAGGCACGGAAAAACAAAGAGGTGGGTGCGCAGATGAGACTCGTAGAAGAGAGACTCGACTTTGATGAACCGTCTGTATCTACGTCTTTCACGCCGTAGGTAGATAAGGAGAGCTTTCTGGCCGGAAAGATAGCTCGAGCGAACAATCGCAAGTTTGCGATTCCGCAGCGTCTCATCTGGTGAAGCTGGTTTGAGACGGATTGAGTCGACTCTGCAAGCGAATAGCGTCGTGCGATACTTGTCGAGGTTTGTTATGAGTGATCGAAGCTTTGTTGGTCCAAAGTCCGCCGACGAAGTTGCTGGAAATTGCTCCGCTCGCTTCGATTTTGCTTCGCTTCAAAGTGGAATAATCCGCAACCCATCAGGTTTCAACCGTCTCTGCGTCGATGACTCGGCGATAAGGGGTCAAACCTGACTATATAACGAAGGTAAGGTGTTCCTTCGAGTCTATCCGAGAATTTTGACGGAACGCTCGACAAGTTGAGTTTCTCCATCTCGCTGTTCGCTCACACACCGAATGCGATCTTCGTTCAATTTTGAGCATAATGTCCGTCATCAAGAAACAGAAGAACAGGATTTTGAGTTTGCGAAAGCAGTCACGTGCGGACCTCCAGCGCGTTTCCTTCCCTCTCTTTCTTTCCTCCCTCTCCTTCCTTCTGCCCAACTCACACTCATTTGAACAGGGATGCCCAAACCTTCTGAACCGGACAAGATCCCTGTAAGCCATATGTTTATCCTCTCCGAGCCCTTTGAGCTGACTTACAAATCGATCAACAACGAGTAAACAGATTACTTCAACCTCTCAATTACGCATCGAATTCGACTCTCTGCATATAGCACTAGCACTAGAAGAGACTGAACATACATGGGAGAAGATTGACAAGGCAGTTAAGAGGTTTCAAGCGGTTGTGAGAGGAGGAGCTGGAAAGAAGGAACTCGCTGAGGAGTATGTAAGAGGGATGAGGGACAAGACGTTCGTCAATGGTATCATTAGATCTGTAAGCTACTGCTCAGCCTACAGATTCACGGCGAAGCTAACCCGACGTATTCGCAGCTCGCTACTGAACGAACTCGTTTGAGTGGGTCAACATTGGATTTAATGGGATCTTCTACTCGTCTGGGGCCTCAATTCGCGCCTCTCCTCCCTCTGTATCTACCTACTCTCCTCCGACTACTCTGCCGAACGAACAAACTCTACATTTCTCGATCAGCAACGACAATTATCAGTATCATCAAGAACACTAAACTCGTTGATGTCCTGAGGTTCATCGTTGGAGAATGGCAGAGTGAATCAGGGAAGAGTGCAACATTCAGGGAGAAAGCGGCGGAAGTGACAGCTTACTTACTGAGTCCTGGACCTGGAGGAGAATTACCGATTGAGAAAGAAGTTCTCGATAGAAGGGTGGAAGAGCTAGAGTGGATCATCAAGACGGCAGCGGTAGACAGAGATGCGAAGGTACGAGCCGAGGCGAAGAAGTGTTGGGAAGTCTACAAGCGAGAATGGCCAGAACGAGTTGCGAGGTTCGTTTGCATCCTCTGAACGTCTCGTTCTACTCAAGCTCACCTTTTGTATGTTCCACAGCTTCACTTCACCGATGACTCCAACGATTCGAAGATATCTCAATGTCAACGCAGCTGGCCCCGCTGCAACTTCCTCTTCGACCTCGACCTCTCGCCCAGCACCTCCCGTCAAGAAACCTCGCGTTCCTTCAGCTCTTTCGTCCTCAGTCAGCCATACAACCTCTCATGCTCCTCCAGCTCCCGCTCCTTCAGCTCGATCGACAGCTCCATTGAGCCGTTCAGTCGGTGCAGCTTCTCGACCACTTCCAACTTCAACAACATCTCAGCGTGTTCCTTCTGTTCCCTCGACCACGAATCATTTATCGCATTCGACGAGTAGGCCTGCGACGACCAGCATGGCTCCGCCACAGCGCACTGCCCGAAGTGATTCGGGTCGAACAGCAAGTAATCCTTCATCTCGCCCAGCTTCTCGCAACGACGATCATCGCAAGGAGCTCAGCTCGTCAACAACTTCACACTCCTCAACAAGAGCACCACCCGTTGCGACCCATCCCTCCTCCACTGCCACGACTTCGCAATCATCGTTCAAACCCACAACTTCGACCTCTCGAACTGGCAGCACGGCTCCACCTTTCAAGCCCGCAACTCGAACAGCGACAACTGGAGCCACTTCCTCAGCAGCTCCACCAGTTGAACCCCGAAGAGCTCGGCGAGTCCCGCATCCTCCAGCTCCCGAACCTGTCCCTTCTCACGCTCCGATTCCCACTTCCTCTTCGACTTCAACCCTCTCTCGCTCTACTTCATCGAACACTGTTCGCTCTCAAGCCCTTTCGAGTTCCACTTCTTCTCGTCCGCTTCCCCCCTCGACCTCGTCTACAAATGCTCCTTTCCGACCTCACAAACCGACCACTTCACACGCTTCGACTCGCACTCACGCTCCACCTCCTTCGACGTCTGCTCGAACAAATGGAACTTCATCGTCGAGACCGCTTTCATCCTCGACAGCATCCTCCACAGCTCGAGGAGCGGGCAAACCCGCACCACCGCCTTCGGCTGCGACTCTCGCTGCTCGATCTCGTCGAGAGAAGGAGCGTGAAGATCAGGACAAGGAGAAAGAACGGAAAGCAGCCGCAGCGGAAGTTGCGGCTCTCGAAGTTGCCTCGGCGAAGAAGAAGGAACAGGAGAAAGCAGAAAGTGAGGCTGAGGAACAGAGGTTGAGGGAAGTGGCGGACAAAGCGAAGGATGTACCTTTACCTGAGGAGATTGATGAGGAGCAGATCATTCGAGATGAGGTAGATAGTGAGGGAGAGGGAGAGGAAGTAAGTGAAGAGGAGCAGGATCAAGCTTTCGTCGTCGAATCGCAAGAATCGGTCGCTGAAGAAGTCGGGATGGAAAGCGAATATCTGATCGAATCGCAAGAACAACAGAATCAGAGTTCGAAGCCGGCTCAAATTACCGAAAGTGAGGATGCAGCAGAGGGGATTGAGGTGGAGACCGTTGAAGCGGGAGAGTCGGAAAAGGCTTCGCAAGATCTGGGAGAGGAAGAAGAGCTCGTCGAGGACGGAACAGGTCGAGTCGATGAGAAGCCGGAATTCGAGGAAGAACGAATTCCGAGACACAGCCAGGAGGAAAGCGAAGATGGAGTATGTCAGCAGGAGCGAGTGGAGACACCTGAAGCTAGCGAAGATGAGGAATCGGGTTCCATCGAAGTTGAAGAGATTCGTCTCGTCGGCGATCTTCCTCCTTCGCCTTACCTCGTCAACAAGGTCGAGACCACTTCGCCTAAGGAGGACTCCGAACCCGCTGAGACTGAACGAAGATCTGCATTAGAGGAGGAGGACGTCGATGAGGACCTTTCGATCGAAACCGTTGCACCATCGTCTCGCCAGGAATCGCAAACTCCAGCTTCTCCCCTTCCCGACGTGTCCGTCGCTCTCGACACTCTCGTGCTGACCTCCGATGCTTCCGAAACTTCTCTACTCGCCGATGCAACGCTTCCTGCCTCTCCCATCGTCGCTCCCACTCCCTGCCCTGCCCGCTTCGAATCTTCTACTCCTTCACCCGCAACTCCCGATGAGGAGTTGTTCCCTACGCCAATTAAGCAACCAGTCATCAGCGCCCTTCCTCCACTCTCACCCGAATCCTGTCAAACCGCCTCGATCGTCCTCGAAACGCCTCCGAGACTCGACGATTCTCCTGCTCAACTCCGTCTTCCCGGTCGACCTGTCATCGCTCTCAACTTTCCCGGTCGCGCAGTACCAGCGATCAACATTCCTGCTAGCTCGGCAGAAGGAGGTCTTAGTGTGAAAAAGGATCAGATCTCAACAGAAATTCGTAAAGAGGAGGAATCAATCGAAAGTGAGGCAGAAAGCGAAGAGGAGCTGGACCACGATTCGCCCTCGCGGAAACCGACCACAACTTCGAATCGCGCCCTCGCTCTTCCGACACCATCCAAAGTCCCTTCTCGTCAACGACAGCCCGTCTTCTTCCCCGAATCAGCTTCTTTCACCGACGACGCCGAGACTTCTTTCGATCAGGATGAAACCGATGAAGACGACGCGGATATCAGTGTCGAGTACGAGGTACCCCTCAACGATGCTACGAGATCGGCGGGTTATGATGATAGTGATTTGGGAGAAGGAGAGAACGAAGAGGAGGAGTCACTCGAGGATCAAGGTACACCCAAAGCTCACTCGAAAAACGACACCGAGCAATCACTTGCGGAGATCATCGATCGACGAGCTCCTGAGCCTGTGTCGTCTCAAAGTCAAGACGAGGAGGAGGATAGCCGATTCGAACTTGAACAACCCGAGTTGCGCTTTCATGACGAGACCGAGTCGGAGCCGGAAGTGACAATTGAGGAGGACGAGGATGTGCGAGAGGAGGAGGAGGCTGAGGAAGAGGAGGAAGGATCGATCGAAGAGTCAGTCGTTGAGCAACCGAACGTTCTCAAGCGATCATTGAGGTCTCGAGTCGTCACGGTCGATCTACAAGCGACGAAGACTCCTGGGCGAAGTAGGTCGAGGGAAATCTTGAGCGAGATGCAGTCGTAACGAGGAGGGTAGAGGAGTTATTCTAATTTTGATCACATACCGCTTTCTTTACCTTTCGTTCTTCTCCTTACTTGTCTGAACATATACTTTGATTCTGTCTCTTGCACTGTCCTTCGTTGAGAAAGGCGGAGAGAAATCAAAACTTGCGAGTCAAAGCTTTTCTCGTTACTCTCGAAGTTCGCATCTCTATTTAGCGAGCGCCAATCGATGATGATAATAACACACTAGAAATCGACAACAGAAGTACTCAAAACAGTATTGACCCCTCCATCAGACACTCGAAAGACGAGACGAAGAAGAGAAAAGGAAATGATCAGTTTCCCTCTTTTCCATCTCGCTCGACTTCAACTCAAAGCCGAATTCATGCGAGATTCAGCTGAGAGCGTCGTCGATATTGAAGTTGTAGTCATCATCAGAGGGGTGCTCCAGCTATCGAGAGATGATCCACCGAGTGAGAGTGAAAGTAACGATTCGACTATCTGGCCTAGATAGTCATCGATCGTCGCTGCGATTCTGTATATCTCGAGTAGTGCATCTGCCCTCATGAGTGAACTTAGAGGGAGTAGCGATGACTACCGTCCTCGACCTATAGCTCGAGTAATCCCCTTCGACCACTCAGACTGACTGTCTTCAACTTCGAATCGACACTCTTCTCGCTCGAGTGCCCTCGTTTCCTTCGCCGCCGGGAGATGTCTTTGGGCGAGCGAGCGAATCCATGCCAACTCGTGCTTCTACCACTGAGAAGCGAAAAGACGAAGAGTCGTCGAAATTCGTGTCGAACACAGTCGATAAGTTTGGTCGTCGATGGGAGAGCTTCGTCCTGATTGAGACGACCTCGTGTTGAGAGGATAGGTATATAGTGAGGAGCGACTCGGTGGGAAAGGTTGAACGTCGTGAGGTGTAGAGAGTTGACACTCAGGGAGAGCGAAAGTTCTGTGGGTTGACGACGAATCGCAGCCTTCGAGCTGGATCGTTGGTTCGTAATCGTTTGTAGTCGTCCGTTATCGTCCTTAATCTTATCGTCCGTTACGAATCCACCATCGTACGACCTTTCCTCCGTTCTGCAGATTGAAGTTATGGATGAGCTCGAGAGAAGGTGAGAGAAGGATCAGAGAACTCACACATTTCACCTCGCATCGCGTTCGTTCGGAGTCCGGTACGTAGTAACATAGCTACGGAATGAGGTCAGTCGTATGCGAGAAGAGCATAAGGAAAAGAAACAAGGGAAGAACAAGGTGAAAAAAAGGGGAACGTACTCGTCGGTGACGGCCGTAAGCGATAGGGACCCCAATCTCGGGACCGGAAGAACACCTGGAGGAGACCTTGGAAGACCTTGTGGGAATCCGCGTTGAAGATGTTGAGAGAACTTGAGAGACGGAGGAGGAGAGAGAGTTCTTGATTTGATGACGGAGGACGAACAACCTGTACACTCGATAGTGCCAGCTAGTGCTCTCTATAGTAGAGTTAGCCTACCAGGCTTAGGCAGTCGAGATGTTGAAGTTGAAGTTGAAGTGAAGAGAAGAGAAGAGAAGGGGAGAGAAAGAGAGGAAAGTTTTTCGCTTCTCTCTTGAGTTTCGCAAGTTTCGCCAAATCACGCTCATACTCAAGCAGTACGAGCTCAACCCTCTGATAGAAGTGCCGAAAGTGATTAAATAATGCTATAGTACAGTTGTTACGCTTGAGATGAAGATGCGAAAGTTTGCGAATCTCTGGTCTTCACGCTCAATCTCTGCACTTTTCTCCGCTGAATTCCGCATCGATCTTGCATAGTTCTTCGATTCAGTGTATGAAGCTAGTAGCTGCCGCTGTTGAAGGCGTTTCGGGAGTTGGAACAGACGTCGAATTGATTTCGGCGATTCCAGTCGACAACGAATCTTTCCTCGAACGCAACTTTACTCCTGCCGAGCTCGCCTACTGTCGATCCGCTCCTGATACGAGAGCATCTCTCGCCGCACGATGGGCCGCTAAAGAAGCGACTGTGAGCTTGCTTTACTTTCTGTCACGCCGTTGCCCGAAGCTGACTCGCACACTGTTTCTTCTCCTCCTACAGTTCAAGTCGATGAAGGTTGCTTCGAACGGCGGAGGAGCGTCTTTGATCGATATCGAAGTCGTTTCCACCGATAATGCTCCAATCATTCGACTCCACGGAGAGGCCAAGGTCGCTGCTGAATCCAAGGGTATCACTGGTTTCGAGTTATCTATTTCTCATTCAGATGATGTAGCTGTAGCTGTCGTTGTCGCCAAATCTGAGTAGATACTTGGGATTCTATAGATTTTCTGATATTTTGATTCTTCTTTCACTTTGCCCCGTTAGTTCAGTAATTGGTTCCTCTTCTTGCGAATATAGCAGTGTGTTCTGTCCTGCATCCTCGAGCTCCGTGTCGACTGAGAGGTGTGCTCAATAGTCCTGTGAGGAACTCGCGAAGGAGTAGAGCGTTTCTTCGCGTGCTTAGGGATCGACGAGGAGAGGCACTCTACTCGGGGCGTCGCTTTCCAGTGATCTAAGAGAGGAGTAGTCATCTAGAGAGTCACTAACATTTGTGACCTGACGGGCGGATCAAAGGGCAGAAGAGAAAGCAGATTACTTATCGAGTAAGCCGATTAGGCAGAGAATCCTTTGGGTATTCTTTCCTCACGAAGAGGACATGGACCCTCTACAGAATAGCTGTGAAGGGATAGACAGAACGGGATGGGAGAGGCTTAGACGAAGCATCAGAACGAGAGAAAGGGAGAACAACGTCGAGGTGAAAGCAGAATAGCAGGAATGGCTTCCGAAGTGGATCAAGCGTATAGAGAGAGTCAAAAGCAGCACAGGAGAGGATAGGATAGTTCAAAGTGAAAGGGAAGGAAGCAAGAAACGATTTCGAGAATTTGACCAAACACCATTCACCAACAATCCTAGATACCGACAGTAGAAGGTTCAGAGTCCTCCCTGGAGCCACTGAATGTCACCCAGACTAGCGGGAGCTGTCCCCGAGCTGTTCCTGACCTTTCTCGCTCCTTCTTTTCGTCCATCTCAACTTCGACTCTCTACCTCACAACGACACTTGGCTACACTGAGGACGGCATCAAAAGACAGACAGAATGGATGTGAATGCTGGCAAAGTGTACAGAAGACCAGGGGAGGTGGCGATGGAGCGGGAAAGCAGCAGAAAGGACGGATGAGCGGTTTAGCAGTGAGGAGGCCATTGAGACCGAGGAGGGAGGATTACGCTGGGCCAATAGCATCCACTAGCGGTGAGCACTATCCTCCACGTCTTTGAATGCACACTGGCTGACTCGTTCCCGAGTTTAGCTCTTCGCCTTGATTCCCCATTTCAATTGATTCCTTTCGACACCCCTCGACCATCGACCTCGAATAGCAACACGATTCCTCCACCTATCGTATCAGATGAAGCAGAGCGAGATATCGACGCACTGCCTTCAATCCTTCGAAAGCTGAAATCTCTTTCCCTCGAATACCCCAACCTCACTCCCTCGCAAATCATCTCAAAAGCTCGTTCATCTATGTTCGATGAAGATCCGAATCGTACCCCGCCGACACCTCCACCTCCAATAGTCCTTCATCCTCAACCTTATTCCGATTCTCGTTTCTTCACTCCTTTCCTCCTCCAAGCTATCATCCTCGGTGTCAGTGCTCTTGGCTTGTTCGCACGGAGGAAAGTCAGATTGATCGAGGGACGCAAAGGTGAAAAGGATCGATTAGCGAGCAGGACAGCGAGGCAGGAAGCGGAGGAAAAGGTTGATGGAGTACAAGCGCTCAACTTGCTAATCACGGCTCATGCTGTTCGAGAGGCGCTCGAAGTGGAGGAGAGCAAGGTAAAAGTCTGGAGGCAGGAGGCGTTACGACCGCTCGTCAACCTCGTCTCGCAAGCAATCAAATCGGAACAACCTTTGAATCGACTCGGTGTCGCTAGCATTCTCCACTTCGTCTCGACTGCTCCCTTCATTACATCTACGGCGTCATTTGAGCACGAAGCTCGTAGTCTGCTTCTCCAGCAAGCTGCCGCAGCGTATCAAACTCTTCCAATTCAGGAATCCTCTTCGCCTGACTTCCCTCTCGACCTTTCGTTACATTCCTCACTCCTCTCCTTGGCCAGCTTCAGCAAGGATCAATCTCTCCTCGACACTCTCGGCAATCGAATCCTCTCTTCCCCGAACGACTATTCGCCAGAACTCCTTCATCAGTTCGGCCAGACGGCAGTCAGGACAAAACGACTCGATATCGTCACTCGAGTACTCTCCCTTGACCGTCTCCTCCCTCCATCAGTCCAACCCGATCTCGCTGTGACAGCTCTCGACCTCGCCGCTTCTCGTCAAGAATGGAGGAACGATCGAAAGACCGTCTTGCCTCTAGCAGAAGCATTCGCGATGTCAATCGAGCAACGAGTTGAGCTAGACAAGGACGGTATCGACCAACTCGACCGAGGAATCTACCTACTCAGAACCGCTTTCTCCATCGATCGACCTCTCGAACCCTTCATCTCCCGAGCTGCTCTCTCGACTCTCGCTCAATCTTCTCTCCTTGCCAACAAGAAATACCGTTCTATCCTCCTCGACGTTCTTCGACATCTCACTAGATCTCGCAATCCTACCCTCGCGCGTCAAGTCTTCTCCGCCATTCCCTCTGATCACCTTCGAATCTCGTACTTCCTCCCCCTCCTCTCGAGCTCTCACGCCGCTACCTCCCAATTCGCCTGGGATCTCCTTCTCTCGCACCCTTCTCTCCCTCTCACCCCAGCTGCAGCCTCTGCTCGCTTCACTTCTCTCTCTCATCGATCTGCCTCTCCTTCGACTCTTGAGACCGCACGACAAGACTTCCAACTTGTCGAGGATAGAGGAATCAATCCCTCTATCGATATCTGGAACAAATTGCTACATGTCATCGTCAGATTCGGAGGAGCCAGAGCGGTCCAGAACACTATTGCAGCGATGGAGAAGGCAGGAATCGAACAGAATGAGTTCACGAAGACGATCTTACTGCAGAGGGAGATGCTCAGGCAGGATGAACAAGTCAGAATGCGACGGAGAGGAGGAGGTACGGAAAGAGAAGAGAGTGAGAGGGTGAAGAGGAGAGGCGGAGGATTAGCACAAATAAGGAAGATCAAACAAGCGATTCGAGAAGGACGAAAAGGAGGAGGATCAGAATCTCAAGGCATCGACATCACTCCGAATCTACTCCTCAAGAACTTTACTCGTTGGACGGTCGAATGCGATACGAAACGTCTTCTTCAGCTGACGAAAGTTGTTGTCGGCGTCGATTTGATCGACCACTCTCCCTCTTCGATCAACTGGCCCAATTCAACCCCGTCTCGCCTCCCTCTCTCTTCATCGTCTCCACCTCAAACACACGCTCTATCGTCATCAGTACTCGACATGTCGAAGGAGGAGTACGACAAATTACGAGTCCCTGCGTTTAGAACCTTGATCTCTGCATTCGAGCGCAGGGGAAGGAATGATTTAGCTAAGGAGTTGAGGAGGAGATTCAGAGTTGAGAGTGATGAAGTGAAGCTAGCAAATTGTGGCAGGGGAGAGTAGCGGATATAGGATGAGTTCGAGGCAGTAGGAGACAATGTGCTCAGGTGTTTTGGTAGCTCATGCGCAAAGACACGACGTTCTCAAGAGCCTACGCTGCTCCAGATCGAGAGATGGATGTGAACAGAGCTCGCAGAGAGAAGCGAAGCATCGCATCGGAACGAATGCTCTACTCCTTCGCGAGTTCCTCACAGGACTATTGAGCACACCTCTCAGTCGACACGGAGCTCGAGGATGCAGGACAGAACACACTGCTATATTCGCAAGAAGAGGAACCAATTACTGAACTAACGGGGCAAAGTGAAAGAAGAATCAAAATATCAGAAAATCTATAGAATCCCAAGTATCTACTCAGATTTGGCGACAACGACAGCTACAGCTACATCATCTGAATGAGAAATAGATAACTCGAAACCAGTGATACCCTTGGATTCAGCAGCGACCTTGGCCTCTCCGTGGAGTCGAATGATTGGAGCATTATCGGTGGAAACGACTTCGATATCGATCAAAGACGCTCCTCCGCCGTTCGAAGCAACCTTCATCGACTTGAACTGTAGGAGGAGAAGAAACAGTGTGCGAGTCAGCTTCGGGCAACGGCGTGACAGAAAGTAAAGCAAGCTCACAGTCGCTTCTTTAGCGGCCCATCGTGCGGCGAGAGATGCTCTCGTATCAGGAGCGGATCGACAGTAGGCGAGCTCGGCAGGAGTAAAGTTGCGTTCGAGGAAAGATTCGTTGTCGACTGGAATCGCCGAAATCAATTCGACGTCTGTTCCAACTCCCGAAACGCCTTCGACAGCGGCAGCTACCAGCTTCGTAGCGATGGCGGCGTTCGAAGCCTTGTCGGTAGGGTAGGCAGAAGTAGGGAGCTTCTTGGGCATCGAGAACGATCCATTCTTGACGTTGTCCTCCGTACGAGCGAGAGGGTTGAGGAGAACGGGAGTTTCGAGCTCAGGATCGTAAGGAGCACCTTCCTTGATGACGACGAGTTTGCCAGAAGCGAAGAACTGTCCAAGATTGTTGCGAAAGTCAGCAAAAGAGTGCAGAGATTGAAAGTGAAAAGGGAAAGACGTACGTCGTTGAATCGACGGTAAGATCCCTTGCGGCGAACTTCGTTGAGTTCCTTGTAAGAGTCGAAAGTGGAAGGTTCGAGGGAACCGAGGAGGTATTCGGGGTGGATGATGAGAGCTTGTCCTCCGACTTGACCGAAACCGAATGAGGTGAGGAGACCAGCCTTGATACCATCTGTTTGAATCGACTTGGAAGGGTAGAGGAGGTACTCAAAAGCGCGAAGCTCTTGCGAGATGTTGTCGGCGTTACTGTGAAAAAGAACGCGAGAGGTAAGTCCTGAATTCGATGAGAATGAGTCGAAGATTTTCGAAACGTACCGGTTACCAGGAATGAGACCAGATTGAATGGTTTGGGCAATACCGTTAAGCATCCATGCGGCAGCTCCTCCCTTGGGGTGACCTGAAAAGAGAAGAGAACGGATGATCAGCGACAAACGGAGTGAAGAGAAGCAGAATGAGAGACATACCAGTGAGCCATTTCTGAGCGATGACAGGGCAAGCGTTACCCTTGGCACGTCCGAGATGACGGAATTGTTCGTTGTAAGCGTTCGACTCGTTCTTGTCGTTGGCGACGGTCGAAGTACCGTGGAACTGCGAAAAAGAGAATGATCGGAGTCAGGGAAAGCGAGAGGGCCAGAAGAAGAGCGATACTTACCGAAGCAACTCCAACGTCGTCGATAGTGAGACCCCAGACAGCGAGAGCACGACGGAGAGGAGCAACCGAGGGATCACTTCCGGCGAGCATTCCGTAAGTTGCGAGAGCTTCGGATTCTTGCCTCTTGGCCTCACGCTCGATGGAAGCGAGACGCTCGGAGACGTAGTCGGAAGGAAGCTTGGTAGCTTGTCCCTGAGTCTCGACTTCGAACTTGAGGAGATCGGTTTCGTTCGTGAGCCATTGCGAGATTTGACGACGACGGAACTCGAGTTGACGACGACGGTAGGCGACGTTGAGGATAGGCGAAGGGTATTTGGAGGCGACTTCACGAGCGGTTCCCATAACACCACGTCCAGGACTGAATGAAGAGAGAAGTGCTTAGTTTCTCGTACGTAGCAAGGAAGAAAAATCAGCAACTCACGCAGGAATAGATCGACCAGCCTTGTCGGTAGCGGTAGCGGTGTAGGCGACGACTGAAGAATAAACAAGAAGGCGAGTCAGCAGCAAGAAGCAGGGAAACGAGAAGGGAAAGGTGACTCACTTCCGTAGATGGTAGCTCCCATTTCGATTGCAGTCTTCGCAGACATGAGGACTTGAGCACCACATCCTTGAGCTTCCACTGTAGACAGGGAGGGAACGAAGAAATCAGCAAGGTATACGAGAGCGAGAGTCGAGAAACAAAAGAGAGCCTACTGAATCCAGCACGAGTACTAGTGGTAGGACGAGACATTTCGTTGGGTTCACGACCGGCAGCGAACTCAGTCTCAGAGTTGGAAGTAGCCTTCATGTTGGCGAACTCGTAAGAACCTTCCTCGGAGAAGTCATCGTAACCTCCAGAGATCATGACCTTGGCCTTTCCGCTCAAGATGGTATCGCAAGCGATCTCGACGGATTGAAGAGCGGTAGCACAAGCTCCGACGGGGATCTTGATAGGACCCGAAGACGAGAGAAGGAGAAGGTTGACCCATCCAGCGACGGTATTGATGAAACTAGTCAGAGAAAGAGGCAAGTCAGCTACATCCGACGAGAACATCAGAGAGAAGAGAGAGAACGTACGTCTCTTGAAGGATGTCCTTTTGAACGTCCTTCTCCTCGCGGCGGTCTCGGAACATCTTCGAAATTGAAACGATTCCTCCCATACCGGAACCGAGAGAAGATCCGACTTCACTAGGGTGAACGTACTTGTAGAGTTCATAAGGATCGGTGACTCCTGCCATCATGAGAGCTTCGGCGACTGAGACGAGAGCCCAAAGCGAAGTTCGATCGACTTGAGCGGCGATATCGTCGGGAATACCGAAAGCCTTGTGAGACCATCCAGTAGGGACTACACAGAATCAAGCGTCGAGTCAGCGCTTGTCGTGACGACGAGAAGAGAGAGGAGAATAAAGCTTACTTTGACCAGCGACGACGCGATCGAATGCGATAGCCTTAGGAACTTGGATCTTCGCTCCCTTCTTGAACTTGACAAAGTACTTGCTTCCATCGTCAGAGTAGACGTCGACCATCTCTCCGTGTTCACGCTTGAAGCGATCAGCATCCTCTTGAGAAGCCTCGATAGGCTCGAGGTCGTGTTGAAGTTCAATCTCTTGAACGAAACCCTTCTTCTTGGGGTCGTAACCACCGAAGAGTTCAGGTTCTGCGAAAGAGGAGAGAGTAACGTCGTCAATGAGAGTATCAAGAGGCTAGAGGAAGAGAGAGAACTCACCGATCATTCGGATACCAGTGTGAGCGAGGATGTGCTTTTCGTAAGCTGCCTTGACATCCTTGTCGTCGAGAGGTTCGTTCGTCTTGGCGTCGACCCATCCGACGTAAAGAGATCCATCCTTGAGACGTCCGTCGAAGTGCTTGATCAAACCAGTGATGTAAGCGAGCTCGAGAGTACCTTGAATCGAGAAAGTTCCGTTCGCCTCCATTTCCCAACGAGTTCGCGAAGAACCGAAAGGACCGACTTCAGCGTAACCAGTCATGACAACAACCTTTTCGAGATCGATGAGACCACGAAGTTGAGCGAGTTCTGACTTGGCGTCGATAGGCTTGAGTTCGGGGAAGGGAAGGGAGAAGTTGGCACGAGGAGCGACCTTGACTTGAGTGTGAATCTGTTCGGCAGTAGGACCGTGAGCGACCTTGTAGTCGGCAGCGTTATCCTTGGCGATCGCACGACGAGTAGCGGCGGTTTGGTTGAGTTTGGTTCGGATATCGGCAGTGAGACTAGCGAGATCAGGAAGCTTGTCCATTCCTCCGTTGAGCTGTGAGATGTGGGAGTGGAGATCAGTATCAACGTGACGAACGAGAAGAACAAGAGGATGAAGCGTACGTCAGCCCAAACAGGTTCGATTTGAGCGACATCGAAGACGAGAGGGTGCATGAGACCGAGAATGTTGAAAGCCATCTCCTTAGCAGAGAAGGTACGGCAACCTTGAGCTTCGATACCCTCAGCGACAGAGTTGGTAGCGTTCATAAGACCAGTTCCTCGAGTCCAACCTGTGCAAAACGAGATTTCGTCAATTCGATCCGCTCGAAGGGAAAGTGAGAGGAAAGACTCACCGATGACGGCACCAGCGATACAAAGGTACTCTCCCCAGCTCTCCGAAGACCAACGGTTGAAGAGAGTCTCGAGCGAGATCTTCGATTCTGAGTAGAGACCATCGTTTCCGAAGAGACCGTGATTCGGCGAAAGAGGAAGAACGACTTCAGTAGGACGAGTGGTGAGCTTGAGAGCAGCCTTCTTCGATTTGACGGCACCGAGGAGTCGAAGGAGGTTGGTAAGCATGATGCGATGAGCGAGTTCAGATCGATCGTCGAGACCATCGATTTCACGACCGTTCTCGGGGAGAGCAGCGAAGGGAAGGATGTAGTCGAGATCCATTCCGAGACCTTTGTCCTTGGAGTAGATGTAGTCGACGAGAGCTTCAACGTCTTGCTTCGAACCTTGGTTGAAGGGAACGACGGTCAAGCTTGAACCCTTTGAACCACATTCTTGGTAGATAGCTTGGTAGTACTCGACGCTGGAGACAGAGAAGAGTCGAATCAGCTCTGAGTACTTCGAGAGAGTGAAGGAAGAGAAAGTAGAAAGCTCACGTAGACCTCGAGTAACGAGAAGTAGTGATAACAACTCGAGCACCTCCTGCGAGGAGACCCTTGACGATCTCAATACCGATAGATCCTTTACCGACACCAGTCATGAGGGCGTTCTTGTGTTCGAAGGTGACACCGGAAGTAGCGATTTCCTTGAGAATGTCTAGGTAGAGCGAGGTGAGTTTGCTCGAGTAAGACCAATCGTTTCCGATCTTGCGCTTGAGGTGGAGAAGGGGGATTTTGTCCTCGGCGAGAGAAGTGGGTTCGGGAACGGCGGAAGGACGAAGGAATTGACTCGAAGGACGACGAGTGCGTGCAGCGGTCTTTTGAGGTTTGGGAGCGACATCCTTTCCGAGACCTCGAACGACTTCGGCGTAGAGAGATTTGATGGACTGCATGTGAGTCTTCGAGATTTGAGGTTGAAGTTTGACGAGCTTGTAAAGTTTCTCGATTTGATCTTGTACTTTGTCGAGCTGAACAAAATGAAGACGAGGAATCAGTGATTGCGATGGAATCGCAGCGAGAGAAAGGGAGTGAGACGTACGTTGACGCTAGCGACGGTGACTTTAGATCCAGCAGCCATCTCTGCGACGTATTTCTCGAGACGAGAGACACCAGGTCGTTGAACTTCCTCGGAGAGAATGTCTCCCTTTGCGGTCACAGTGGTCTTGGGAGCGGTAGGGAAGGTGACTGCAAACAAAAGGAAAGCGTCAGTTCAGAATGAAGAGAGAACGAGAGAAAGCGTGACTCACCATCCTTGTACATGGGAGCTTGACCGATCATCTCGCGACAGTTGTCGAGAAGAGTTTGACCGAATTGCTTAGCGAGGACGTACTTCTCACCGAGCTCGACAGGAGTGTTGTCGATAGTGTATTGCATGTAATCGATCTATTGAAAGGGGAACACGAATTGAGATCAGTTATCAAGGGCGATGAGACAGAGAAAAAAAGCTGAAACTTACGAGAGCAGGATCGGCACGGTTCATGATGACAAGACAACGAGCGGTAATGTCACGATCAACGGTGGTGAGACGACCGAAGCTAGAGGTGAGGAAAGAAAGATGGAAAAGCAAAGTTAGCGAAGGGACATAGCGAGACATCGAGGATGAAGAAGAGGAAGGTAGACTCACAGAATGTCCATCCACATCATGAGAGCATCTTGACGAACCCAGTTCCAACTCGAGTTGAAGTGACGAGCCTTGAGAGGAGTGAAGACGGGTTGGATACCTTGAACGTAAGCTTCTCCGTGTTCGCGAGAGATAGCATCGAGCTTCTCCTGGAGAGCAGCGACTTCGGCCTTTTGGAGATCGGCGAGACGGTGACCAGTTCGAGAGTCGCGTCCGAGGTAACGAAGGAAGACTTCGACTTGTTGAGAAACGAAATCGTCTTGCTTCGCTTGCATCTTGTCGAGTTGTTCAGTGTCGATCATCATACCCATTCCTCCTCCTCCTCCTCCTCCGCCTCCACCACCTCCTCCTCCGAGAGAGATTCCAGCTTGAGAAGCGTAAGTCGAGGCGATGCCGTCAATCCAAGCTTTAGCTTCACCTTCACTAGCGAGACGCTTCTCAGGTTCCTTGGTGAGGGCGACGAGGAGAACACCGTCGGTACGTCCAGGACCGAGTCCGTGAGTCTTTGCGAGGTGAGCTTTCGCGGCCGACAATCCGAATCCTCCGGGCATCTTGGATCCCATCATACGAGCGACGAGACCACTAGTATACTTGCCGAGAGTTCCAGGGTAACCAGATTGAAGAGCGGCTCCGAGTTCGGCGAGAGGAAGTTCTTCTCCTTTCTCGGGAGCAGATGAGAACTCTCCTTGAAGATCTCCAAGGATTTCGTTTTGAAGGGTAGACTTTCCACCGACGAGATCCTTGATCGACTTGGTAAGGGGAACATCGGGGATTTGCTTCTTGAGCTTTTGAGCGATAATCGCGCGAAGAGTGTCGACAGCCTTGAGGGGTTCATCGGCAACAGCAGCTGGTGCTCCTCCTCCTCCTCCACCGGAAGGCGCAGAGAACGACATTTGAGGTGCGGCAGCTCCTCCTCCTCCTCCACTTCCGAGAGCGACTCCAGCGTTCGAGGCGTAAGCTTGCGCAGTCGAATCGACCCATCCTTTAGCTTCTCCTTCGTTTGCGAGACGCTTGGCGGGCTCTTGAGTGAGACCGAAGAGGAGTACACCATCGATACGACCAGGTCCGAGACCGAAAGATTTGGCGAGGTGAGCTTGAACGGCGGAAAGACCGAATCCTCCAGGCATTTTTGAGCCGATCATGCGAGAAACGAGACCGGTGGTGTACTTTCCGAGCTTGCCACTGTATCCGGATTGGAGAGCAGCACCGAGTTCAGCGAGAGGCATCTCCTCGCCCTTTTCAGGTGCAGAGGAGAATTCTCCTTGAAGGTCTCCGAGAATCTCATTCTGGAGTGTCGACTTTCCTCCGACGAGCTCTTTAATGGTCTTGGTGAGAGGAACTTCCGAGACGGGTTTCTTGAGCTTCTGAGCGATGATGATTCGGAGAGTGTCGACGGCCTTGAGAGGTTCGTCGGCGACTGAAGAAGCGGGTCCAGATGAGACGGGAGGAGGAGGGGGAGGGGCAGCGGCAGCAACTGGAGCAGCTCGAGGAGCAGGAGCTGAAGGAGCGGCAGCGGCGGGTGCAGGTGCATCTCCTCCAGATTCGTCGTCGAGTTGGTAGTAGATCTCCTTGAGTTGTTTGGCGATACAGTAGATCGAACGCTTGATACCGAGAGCTCCATCGTGCGAGTCGTACTTGAGCTTCTGAGTGCGAGTAGCCATACCGGTCAAGGTAGGAGAAGGACCGAGTTCAATGAGCCGTTCGAATTTGAAGTCCTTGAAGAGAACATCTTGAGTTTCGATCCAGCGAACAGGAGAAGCGAATTGGTAAGCGAGGAGCTCGATGAGGCTGTAGATGATTGGTGTCAGCACAAGAGTCCAATAGGAAGAAAGAAGAAAGCGAGACGAACATGGCGTAACCGAGCTTGTTTCGGTTCTCGTAAGCTCCCCAGTTCTCTTCGTCCCAGACCTTGAGGATCTTCTCGAGACGAGGAGATGAAGTTTGAGTGTGGATGCGTTCGGCGTACTCCTTCGTGACCTCGTAGGGAACGGCAGTCAAGTTGGGAATGTATCGACCAACGAGAAGATCGGCGTTGAAGTGAGAAAGCTTGACCTTCTTCGACAAGTCTGAAGAACGGGAGCACAATCGGGTCAGTTGCGTGAAGTGAGGTGAAAGAGAAAGAAGGGTTTGACGTACAGGTACGGAAAGGCATGACACCAGCCCACAAATAACGAGAGTGGAAAGGTACATCGATTCCAGGGAGAGGAATAGTACTGTTCAAGCGAGGAGCCGTCAGCTGAGCACGAAAAGAATGAGAAGAGAGAAGCCTCACGCGAAACCACGCTCGAGAACGATGAAACCGGTCTTTTCTTGAAGATCTTGAGCCTTCTGAACGCACTCGTCGACAATCTCGCAGAGGTGCTCCTTGACTTGATCGAGCGACATGGTCTCAGTGAGCTTGGCGAGATCAATCTTCTGAACCTTGAGGAAGTTGAGGACGTTGCTATTCGGATGCAGAAAGCGATGTTAGTTTCGGAGTCAAGAACCGAGGTAGCAGAAAGTAAGGCTCACGTAAGAGATTGAAGACCAACGAGGTGACCAGCAACGACGTATTGTTGACCTTCGACGTTGTAGCTGGAGACGAGGTGAACTTGCATCAGCGTGAATAGCGAGTGAAAGAAATGAAGAGAGTGAACTCACTTGACGACTTCGATGAGGATGTTTCCACGACGAGCGATAGTCTCGACAACCTCCCTGAGAGCGGCATCTCCGAAAGACTTGCCAATCCTCGAAGGGTTGACAGCGATCATACCGTAACTCGAACGGTTCTGCGAGTCACGTTCGACGGCACGTTGCATCGTGATACCTCGGTAGAAGACGACATCGACGAGGGCCGAGACGGGGAGGATATCGGCGATCGAAGCGAGGGCAGAGTACTCTCCGAGAGAGTGACCGGCGAAAGCGCACGAAGGTTGAACGAGTCCCTTTGAACGCATGTCCTCGAAAGCGGCCTTCTCGGTGACGACGAGAGCGATTTGTGCGAACTGAGTAGCGTAAAGGAGACCGGTAGGAGAGGAGAAGGTGTAACGAGAAGTGCGAAGATCGATATCTCCGAAGAGAGGGAGAGTCTTGACGTTTCCATCCTTGTCGGCTGCGATGACAGCAATCGAGGTCAGTCTCGATCTCCGAGGGTGAGAGAGAGTAGAAGTCGAGCCTCACTCGTAGTGTAAGTCATTTCCATGTATTTTTGCCTGGTAGCTTGACCCTTGAGTCCACCGAAGTGAACAGTCTTCTCCTTGGGGTTGGTGCGAACGATCTCGAGAATAGAGAAACCGTAGACTTCTCCCAAGTGAGCATCAGCTTGATCCCAAACGGCACGAGCGACGGGAGAGTTGTTGTAAAGTTCCATTCCCATTCCAGGTTCTTGCGAACCTTGACCGGTGAAGACGTAAGCAGTCTATTGACACAGAGAGAGAAGAATCAGTGACACCGCTGAAAGAGATAGGGAAGAGAGGATAGGACGTACGGGAGCTTGCGAGACTTCAGCAGTTCCGGAAAGAACGATCGCTCCGGATTCGAGATCGACGGTTTCAACCTTGATGAGGCGGTCTCCACCCATAGTCATACCGACGTGCTTGAGACGAACCTCCATCTTCTTGTCGGGGAGGCACATGGCAGTGAAACCGACATCGTACTTGCGAACGCGAGCTCCAATGTTGTCGGCGACGATTTGTTCGACGAACTTGCGAGTGCGAGCCGAAGAGTGCATACCGTGAGTGATGGTACCGGGGAGGGAAGCGAGAGAAGCGAAGTAAGGGTTGGTGTGAATAGGGTTCGTATCTCCTGAAGTGAGCGAGTAATCCAAATTGGAAGCGGGAGTCCAAAAAGTACATTGTCCTTCCTTGGTGAGCGAGTAACCTCCTCCTTCGAGCATGACGGGTTGTTCGAGAGCGGTTCCGTGACGTTTGAGGTATTCGAGGACGGGGTCACCTTTCGTAACTCCCTCTCCTTCCGAAGTGTATTCGATAGTAGCGACCTTGACTGAAAGCTTTTGTTCAGGAGTGATGATGTAGGCAGCTCCGGAGACCTTGACGCTCGAGAAGGAAGATTTGTCGGCGTAGACGTAGCTCGAGTCGACCTTGAAACGAAGATCGGTTCCAACGGTGAGAGGTTTCGATTCGTCGTCCCATTCGAACCATTCCTTGGATTGAAGGACAGCGAGAGCTTCGGGGGAGCTGATAGGGACCGAGTGGGTAGGAGAGTCGACACGAGAGAAAGTTTGAGCGTAGTCGGTGAATTTGCCTCGGTAGAAGAAGGAAGAGGAAACTTCGAGGACGGGGATGCGTTCCGAGCTAGCCTCCTTGCCCTTGGCGGTCGAAGAGAGGAGGAAGACGGTACCCTTGACGGAAACGGTCTTGCCAGTGTCCGAGTTGGTAACGGATTCGATGCGAGAAGTCGAAGTAACGGTATCTCCAGGTTGAAGAACGGGAGCTCCGGGAAGAACGCGGAAACCGTTCGAAAGGTGAACGAGCTTGAGGAGATCTCCATCGATCGAGTTGGGGAAGATGGGTTTCATGATAGACTGCGAGCATTCGACGAGGTTCAGTTTCTCTCCGCTAATTTTGGCGAAAACGATACGAGATTGCGACTTACCTTCCATCCGAGTTTGATGGCAAAGTCCATAGGGAACTGCATACCAGTCTTGTATCCCTTCTTGTAAGCCTCACCTTCGTGACCGACGACACGGCAGAAAGCCTCGATTTCATCCTCGGAAATAGTAACCTCGTCTCCTTGGAACTCGTCAGAGATCTTGAGTTGCGACAATCCTTGAGTCGAGGAAGCGTCGAGTTGCCAGAGATCCCAGTAGTGCTGTGGGAACATTAGACGGGGTCAGTATCAGTTTCTGCTCAATTCAGCGACTGGACAAAATCTCATTAACTCACCTGCTTGATCCTTTGGTTGCGGTCCTCTACGATCTCTTGAATAGGAGCGTAAGGAGTCGAAGGGTCGTATTTGTACTTGAGTTCGAGAGGGATAGCGGGTTTCGAAGATTCAGGTTGGTTGAACAAAGTCATTGAAATGGTTGAAGACTCGGGAGCAAACGAGATGCTCAACGCGAGCGGTAATTCGGGAGCTGCGACCATCTTTGTCGAGCTTATTGTAAGGTAAAGCTAAGGGGTAAAGAGTTTGAGGACTGTTGAGGGAAATAATTCGGATCAATTCTCGCTCTTCTCACAAGTCTTGCTAAGGGTTGTCGCTTCGTCAAAAGTCGTAAGAGTAGCTCAATCGAGTATGTAGAGATGGAGAGCTCCTCGGGTGGTGTAGTTGGAGTGAGATGGGGATATTGAGGGGTTCGAGCGGGTTGAGGTGTAGGAGAGCGAACAAGAGGAGAGGGACTCACTATGAGGTATAAGTAAGGTAGCGAGTAACCCAATAAGCGAGTAAACCTAGGAAGAACGAGGAAACTGCTTGAATTGGGAGAGTGGTGAGGGAAGAAGAAGGGAAGGGAGTCTCGCTTCCCAACAAAACTTTAGAAGGTCACCCCTGTTCTCTCTCTCTTGAACACGCGAAGGGGAGAATAGAGTAGTATGCATAATGTAGGTATTGCAACCCTTGTACTTTTACTACAACTCGTACCAAAAAAGAGAACAAGTCGTTCTCGCTCATGCTGCTTCACCCCAAATCTTGATCGTTTTATCCGCTCCTCCCGTGATGAGTCGAGAACCGGTTTGATCAAAGACAGAACAAAAGACTCCTTGCTCCGCGTCTAGAGACCCGGGTTGAGCCTGTTATCGCATAATGAAGGTCAGTAAGCTACGAGAGACTTGTAGCGAATAAAGTGAACTCACCAAATCTTGACCAGTTTGGAATGGACTAAACGATAACAGTACAGTTAGAAGCCGTTCAGTCACGTAGAGAGAGAGAGTAGACGAGACGCACAGTCCAGTTTTGTAATCCCAGAAAGTCATTGATCCATTGTCCGCACCCGAATACATCACTCCATCCTGGTTAACCGAAATCGTATTGATGATCGCATCGTGACCGCTAAAGTTGTGTACGAAAGTACCTTGAGGACACGCCCACTTCTTGATGTTGTTACCTCCCGAACTGGCGGAAGCGAAAGAGTATTCGGTTGGGTGAATCGCGAGGGATCGAACTGATTTATGGTGGTGAGTCAAGGTGGTCATCGTCTTTCCTGCTGCGAGATCCCATAATCTATACAACGAGGGCGAGTCAGTATCGAGGACGAGGCGAGAGTGAGAAGAGAGGTGAAACGTACCGAACAGTCGAATCCATACTCGCTGTGATGACTTGAGGATCTGATTCTTGACATTTGACATCGGCAATGGTTGCTGTGTGACCCGTGAGGACGTGCACTTGCGCTTTTGTTCGCATATCCCAAACCTAACGGAATTCGACGAAAATCAGCGAAGTCCATTCGAACGAGATTGGGCCCATTTCTGGGCAAGGAAAGGTACGAGAGACTCACACGAGCAGAAGCATCTCGACCGGCAGTAACAAGAACATCGAGAGTAGGGTGAAGCCTGTAGTGAAAGGAAGGAAGACGATCAGCTTTATTTCCGCGTTTGATCGTTTACTTCCCCTTGACTTACGAGAGAGAATATACACCGGAGAGATGTCCATGGTAATGTCTGATGACCTTGTTCGTTTCCAAATCCCAACATTTCACCATCTGATATCCTCCGAACAAAAACTCAGTATTCGCTCAAAACACCTCGATTCAGATAGTGAGAAACTCACCTTATCTTCAGCACACGAGAACAAATATGGATGTCTCGAAGATACTGCCAACCCTCTGACGGTCGAAATGTGTCCCGTCAACGAAAGTTTCAATTCACCCGAAGCCAAATCCCAGATCTAATCTCACGCCGAACTCAATCAGCTCTGAATCCTTCCTGAGAAGAGAGAGTTAAATTACCTTGATCACACGATCTCCCGCACCCGTAGCAAACCATTTGTTTCCCGGTTCAACCGCGACACTCCTCACCCAACCCAAATGACCCGAAATAACTCTCATCAACTTCCATTGTGCGTGATAGTCGGGTTTGACTTGTCTTGCTTCTCGTCTTCGGATCAGGGATTGGGAGAGTAAAGTAGGGGCGGCGTGAGAGATAGGAGTGGTTCCATTTTGTGTTGTCAAGGCTTGAGAACTATCGAATCCGGTAGTTTGTCAGTCAGCGATAGATGAAGAGGCAGGGTATAGGAGTGTATTGGACTCACGATAAGTTCTCTACTGTTTGACCCATAGCGGATTGAGGACCTAACGAAAGAACGATGATTTAGCTACTTTCTCACGTTCTCACAGAGGGAAGATGGCTCGACGTACCTTCAATCATCTTTCTACCGTTACTCTGAGTCGCTGGAGCTGGTCCATTCGGTCTCTGAGGTCCTACACCACCTTTCTGCTGAGCCAACAAAGCGGCGGGGAGAACTTTGGCATTCCTATACTCTGAATCAATCTTGCTTGATAATCTCACTTTCGTACTATCTCACAGAGCACTCGGGTTGTCAGCTGGTTGATCAGTGGTGAGGGGATGGAGAGAGATGGAGGCGATTTACCTAGGTGCAGTTGCATCGTCTGTTGAGGAGAAGGCTTGATCCGCTGAGAAGAGAGAGTGGGCTCGTTTAGCTGATCTTCGTACTAGGTGATCGATAGGCGGTAAAGAGTCTGTCATATTTTGGTGAGGTTGGATTGGAGGAAGAGGAAGCGAAATCCACCTCTTGCTTCTTGACCACAACCTCTCGTTTCAAAGATTCGCTCAGATTGACTCCCAAGCTAGCTTAAGATGCTCCAGCTATCGCTCTGCTATCTTCGCAACGCTTCAGTCGCGTAGCCGCTCCTCCAACCGCCTTCTCCCAACTTTTTCGCCTCTACAGCTCCTCCACACCCTTCGCCAGGCCTCAAAATAGTATGTCATCTCTCCAGAGTGCTCGAGCGCTGTATCTGCTGCGGCTTTATGGAGATCTGCTTCGAACTCGTAAGTTGCAGAGGCTTTATCCGCAAATCTCGCTTCAAAACCAGCTCGTGTCGCTGCGTGGAATGGCTCTGCTTTCTGTAAATCAGCTCGAGGCGTTATGTGAGCTGTACCGGACCTCTCGAAGGCTCAAGGTCTCTATCGAAACTCAGCGCAATGTAGAAGACGACCGTTTCCGTTTTCACTTTGCCAAATTCTGCTCGCAATGCCTTCTGACCTCTCGCTCAGTGTGCTGATCGTTCTCAAGTCGACACGATACGCTATCTCCCTCGCGCCTCCGTCAGTAGCGCTTCTACGGAACTCTCAATCTCGCATCGGCGTAATCTTTTCAAACACGAAATTGCTTTTGCTCGTCTGGCGCTCGTTAGACGGCTCCCAACCCCTTTGCCCGCGGTAGACTCGCTATCGAGGACGTTACAAGCCTTCTGCGCCTTGTCTCGCGCCAGCTCACCTGGCACAGCGAGAGCGACGAAGCAGCGAGGAAAAAACCGACCCATTTCGCTTTTCGAGTGGCAACTTGACATTTTTCCGCTTCGATTGTCGACCGATCAATATGCGCGTGATAGTACGATGAACAAGCAACTAGCAAAAAGATTGATGAAAAAGACTTCGGTAAATCGCCGAGGAAGAAATTTGGGCGGAAGTCGAACGAGGGTTCTGTCAAAGTCATCCCACTCCCTCCCTCACCAAGCACTCCCTCTTTCTCTTTCTTACCATATACAGCTACTACAGCACATCTCTCTACACCACCTCAAACCCGACAGCAGACAATCCCTCAGAGCAACGACAGCAGATCAGAAAAAGAACAACACGAAAACAAACTTCTCACTCTTCAATCTCGCCACACAGCTCTACTTAAACGTAGGTTACACTCTCGATAACATTCATCTCGTACTGAGAGTGTATATGAGGCAGCAAAGAAGCATAAAGGGATAAGAAAGGGATTGAGCGGAGTTTGGGATTTCAGAGCGGAATCCAACGCGTTTTAGGAGAACTCTTCCATTATTCGAACTCGGGAAGGGCAAGGAAGGGTTGGAAAAGGTGTCGAACGATCAACCAAAGTAACATCACGCTTTCAATCAAGAGCAGTTGAGGCTGACCTCCTCTACTCTTGCCTTTGCAGCTTCTTCGGCAATGGATATCGCATTACATTACTTCGATGAATACGTTGGAGATCGGCTGTACTCGGTACTCGACAATCCATTCTCGAAATACGCACCAACAGCAGCGTCGAAACTATCCCTCGACACTTCTTCCCCTTCCGCCCTTCTCTCTTCCACCGCTTCCTACCTCGGTACCCTCCCTTCCCTCTCTTCCCTCGACAGAGACAGTGTCGTTCGACAATTGATCTCCTTATTCACCCTCACCTACGTCGGAATCTTTGTCCTATACTTCTCCGTCGCCACTTTCTCGTATTATTACATTTTCGACCACCGAATGAAACTTCACCCACGGTACCTCAAAGATCAAGTCAGAAAAGAGATCTACTTTTCATTGGAGGCGTTCCCTGGATTGATCCTCTTGACCTTGCCATGGTTCTTGGGAGACGTTCGAGGGTACTCTCAATTGTACGATACGATTGAAGAGGGTCCGTTCGGAGAGAGAGGTGGAGTGTTACCTTGGGTTTACATGGCTGGAAGTGCGGCGTTCTTCTTGTGGTTCACCGATTTCGCAATCTATTGGGTTCACCGATGGCTTCACATCCCTTTCCTCTACAAACGCCTCCACAAACCTCACCACAAATGGATCAGTAAGTCTCTTTGCCCTCTCCACTCCTTGAGCCGCGAACTGATACTCGGTGTTCCTTCGACAGTCCCGACTCCTTTCGCGTCGCACGCTTTCCACCCAGTAGATGGATACCTTCAATCAGTTCCTTACCACATGGCATGCTACATGTTCCCAATTCACAAGTACATGTTTGTCGGACTCTTCTCCTTTGTCAACTTCTGGTCAATCTTCGTAAGCCATCCCTTTCTCCTTCCTCCCTTTTCCCTCAAACTCACCTCGACTCGCTGTACGATAGATCCATGATTCCGATATGTTATGCGGACACCCCCTCGAGCACTACATCAACGGACCCGCCCACCACACTCTCCACCACATCTACTTCACCTGCAACTATGGTCAATACTTTACTTGGGCCGACAAATACTTCTCTTCCTTCCGAATTCCTGCCAAGGGCGACGACCCACTCATCGCCGTTCTCGCTCAAATCGAGAGGAAGAAGATCCTTGATGCGGTAGAAGCGGCCGAGAAGAAAGGAGCGAAATTGGTGAATGATCAAGGGGAGAAGATTACTGAGAAAGACGTGGTGACGGAAGTGGTACAGGTTATTGAACCTGAAGTTGAGGTAGAGTCGTTACTCGAGGTCGAGGCACCACCGATGGAAAGAAGTCAATCAGCGAGTGATTCAGGGATTGGAAGTGAACCTGATTCGGAGGAGGAAAAGGAGAAGAAGGAATCGGTCAAGGTTGCTTCAGCAGCTCCTCCTAGACCTCCGAGGAGGGAAGGATTGAGATCTCGCAAGTAGTAGATTCGCTCTCCTTCTCTTGATATCTTTATCGTCCTTTTTTCTCTTTCGAACATAGACAATTCTCTACTTTCATCCTTCGTTTCGTCTCCTCGCTGTTCTCACCTTTCGCCTTTCTACTCTGCACACTCCTAGCTGTCATTATTCCCCCTCTTAATCCCCTTACAATTACTTTCCTCTTACATTTTGCGTTACCCTCATTCAGTCACTCGTTTTCACTTTCCCCTCACCCTCACATCGCAAAGAAAGTATCTATTTTTTCACTCTTCTGCGACGACCTGACCGAGAGAAAGAGAGTGGGATGAAGTGTACTACTGATTCGATTGATTGCAGACGATTTCGGATTCAACAAGAGGGAAAAATAGAAAAGAGAAAGAGGAGAGGTATCGCAAAGAACGAGAGGGGGTAATCTAGAGCTTGGCTTGAGCACCCTGTACTCGACACAGACATTGTATAAGTCGAGTGAATGGTTAAAGGGAAAGGAAAGGGGTACGTACCTTGAGAACGGTGTCAAGTTTCGTCGCGAGCATGATGTTTCCCTTGACCTTTAGCTTACCACTCATGAATGCCTTTTGTCCGTTAAGCTTGCCGTCCGCTAATTGTTGGAAAGTATCGTCGGCGAGGGAGATCGTGACTAGTTCGAGAGAGAACGAAGGGAAATTAGCGACCCTCCTGCGAAATCGGAGCAAACTCTTCCTCGAAACTGCAACTCACCATCAGCCTTGGGCTTAGCGTTTCCTTTGTACACTTTCGCATCCTATAGTCCAACACAAGGATTCAGTTTTCCTCTTGCAGAATTGAAAGGAAAGTCGCCGAAGAGTTTACCTTTTTAAGATCGATAGTCCAGATTTGTTCCTTTCCTTCCTTGTTCTTGAGTCGCATCTCAAAGATACCATTAACCTTCTTCATGTTCTCCTTCTTCTCGGCATCGCTCATCTGTTCAGTTGGAGAGAGGCGGGTTCGAAAGAGGCAGGTGGGGAGGAAAGAATGACGAGGAAATGAGCGAGGTGGAGGCTCTATAGTATAGTGCAAGAGTGCTTACCTTGCTGATACCATCGTTGATAGCATCGAAGAGCTGTAGAGAGTAGAAGATGAATGAATGAGTAGTTGCAAATGAAATCAGCGAGTAACTAAAGACTCACAGTGGAAGCAGGGTAAGCAGAGTCAGCGAGAGCCATTGTAAGTTTATATAGAGTGTTTGGGGAAGAGAAGAGATGAAAGCAGTGAAGTGAAGGAAGGAAAGGATCGAAAGGAAGAGAAAGCAAAGTTCGCCGCGAGTTGTCGATTCGATCATTCGCAACTTTCGGATTCATGCTCTTGCCGACGAGAAAACAACGCTAGCAATATTCACCTCTCTCGGTCGACGGGCATTCAAAGCGTACTCAAACGAAGAAATTGCACTGACTTTGCGAAGACGAAAAACTCGGGTACGAAAATATGGAACAAGCAACAATGTAAAGCTGGAGGGAAGTAAAGGGTGGTGGTACTGATGAGGGGTATATCGAGAAGAACGCGAACCGGAAAGCTGAAAGACAGATTCACTTCTTTCCTTTTCCTTTCGCAACTATTTTGACTTTCGAAGGTTTCGTTGATCCAAACAACCTTGCTTGCTTGTTCTTAGACTTCTTCTTCTTGCTCTTGCTGTCTGCGTCTGTACGTTGTACACTCGCTGGACATTAACGCGGAGACTAAACGAGATGAGAGAGAAACAAGAGACGTACCGATGCAATCATTGACATGTTTCTGAAATGCTACTTCACTCCCGAGTAACTCACGTTGACAGATCATACACTCCCTCTTTTCCGATCGAAGTTGAGGAGGAGGCGCAGAATCCGAATCTCGTTTGATCTTTGGTTTCTTTTCGGATTTGACCGTCGTCGAAAGTGGTTCAAGAGAACTAGCTTTGCGTTTCGTCGTCAAAGAAGAGGAGGAACAAGAATCGGAGTCGTTGCGAGAGAGGTCTGGTTTCTTGTCGTTGTCGTTGTCGTTGTCGTTGTCGTCGTCGTCGGAATCTTCAAGAATCATTTCCTCGACTCCACCGAATCCCAACTTGATTCTCTTTTTCTGAACTTTCCCTCCCTTCTCCTCCTTCTTCCTCTTCTTCGCATTCTCCTCTTCCACGAGGTATCCATCAACAATCCAATCCTCCTCCGGATCCTGCCATCTCGCACTCGGTAAAGGTCGATCATTCTCCTCCTCTTGTTCAGCATCTCTCAACAAGAACCCATCTTCCTGAGTCAAGGCCGCTCGAGTGAGTTTCTCCAATTGACTCCTGCCTGATTGTTCTTCGTCCTCGTCACCGGAGAAATCGTCCCATGCATCTCGCTCCATCTCTGAATCGCTCGTATCACTCAATTCTTCCTTGACTTTCCCTTTCCCTTTGTCCGTACGTTGAATGAACTGTGAATCCGAGATTCTCTCGATTTGAGTATCGTTTTTGATGAGAATCGCAAGAGAATATCGACTGACCCCATCAAGCTTGTTCGCTTTCTTCTCCTCCCTCTCGTCCCTCAAGTTCGATACCCTCAATCCCAACAACCTAGCACAAAGAATAAAGGTCTTCCCTCCCTTGACTTTCTCTCCTCGAGTGATCGCAGCTTGTCGATCTTTCATCTCTTTGTGAAGGAGTTGCAATCCGTAGCTGTTCACAGACCCTTCATGAGTTTGTTTCTGATCGCGATACGAGAGGGAAGGAGACGTACTGGTAGATATCTTTGTAGGATTTGATCCAGATGTTTCGTCCGGGAGTGAAAGCTCGCGTGACAGTCTCATAATTCGCATGTTTGATTTTACTGTAGACCCGTTCCGAACGATCGACGATCAGCAGCATATCAAGCTATCGTAGATGACTGAAGAGGCGTACAGAGTGATAGTTCTCCCAGCGAATTCAGCGTGAGCAAGATCTTTCGCCAAAGATTTCGCAATCTTGCGAAGCTGTGAGAATCGACCTCGTAAGCGCATTCTCTCAATAGTGAACGTACAGAGCTCGTGCCTCACGATGTCATCCAATTCTTCCTTCTTGTCGGTTCCTCTGAAAGTTTTCCTGTTGGAAATCGAATGATATCAGTCCCGATTCGAAAGAGAGAACAGAGAGGTGAACGTACTCGACCCCATAAGTTTTCCTATCTCCACGTTTTGCACGTACGACTCTATTCGAGCCAAGTCCCAAGTAAAGCGACAACAACCATTTGAAAGTCGCTTTTTGACCAAGGTGATTACGCTATAGATCGATCCTAGCGCAATCAGCGAATCTCCAGGTTCGATGATGGATCGAATCAAACTTACAACGAGGTACAAATCAGCTCTCCTCTCCCACAAATCACCAACCGTAACGAATCCAATCTTGTTCAATAAACATTCCGTGACTCTCCCCAATCCAAAACATCGTCTCAACCTAATATCCTTCATGAATGCCATACACCCTTCCCTAGTAGGATCGATGACGAATTGACCGTTCGGTTTGTTGACGTCTGCACAGATCTTCGATAGGGCTTTGTTTGGTGATACTCCGGCGGAAACGGTGAGACCTGTCGACTCGAACACTTCTTGACGGAGGCGAGAGATCGCTTCGGAGGGCGTAACGTGCTGAGTCTCGCAGTAGGAGGTGAGGTCGACGTCTGTTGATTCTCGAGAGAGAGAGTCAGTTTTCGTCGCACGTTTGGGGAAAAAGATCCCGAGACTCACAGGCTTCGTCGAGACTCGCAGGAGAGATAGGTCCGTACTTCGCATAGATCGTCATCATCTGTTTACTCGCTTTGACACTGTAGATTGGAGGAAAGTGAATACGATCAGTCTTCATCGTCGAAAATCGTAAACTCCTTCTTCCGACTTACTAGAGTTCAGGTTCCAATTTGAGCGAGATCAACTCCGGGCACAATTTCTTGGCGATGAAGAATGGCATAGCTGAACGACATCCATAAGCTCGTGCAGCGTAACTAGCTGTAGTCAATATTCCACCTCCTACTCCAAACGGAGTACCTTTCAATTCTGGTTGAACCAATTCGTGACAATTAGCATAGAAAGCATCTATATTCCTTCACTCTTGGTTCAGTCAAGAGTTGCAAACGAGGAAAAAGTGAAGAGAGTAAGGGGAATAGAGAGAAAACGTACCTGCGTCGATCAAAGCGATTACTCGACTCAAATCTCGTTTCTCTTCCAATTGTTCAATGATTCGTTCTACTGTTTCTGATTCTTCTCCATTCGCTGATACTTTCTCTTCTGCTAATCTCGCTTTCAATCGTTCTCCTTTCGCTTCAACTTCTTTGTCTTTCCTAACTTGATCCTCTGTGCATCCCTCAAATCGGTCAGTCAGCCGTCCACTCCTTTGGGCATACTACTGAGAGCTTACTGAAGTATGTCGAGCCTGTTCAGAGGGTTCAGGTGTCAGTAAAGTCGTTGTTCAAGTCAGAGAATGTTGACTTACCTTTGCTATTTTCATAGATGATCTTCTGAACCTCTTCAGGGTCCCTCTTGCCTAGTCCGGCTTTCAAATCCGAAGGTCCTCCCATTCTGCGAAGCATAGATGTACTAGGAGGAGCTACTGAGGTTTGAAGAGGAGCCGAATTGTTTGCTGAATTCAAACCAACCGGAGGCTCTGATAGCGGCGGTGGTGGATTTGCAGCCATCTTGGGCGCGTTCTAGAGTTCTTGCAATGTGTCTAGTCGAGTTCTGAGGTTGTCGAGTGATTGGTGAGAAGTTGAACAAAACAATTCGCAATTTTGACATCTCTCAACGACTTCCCATATCTTCTTTAACAAGCTAGTCGAGTCCACGAGTACTAGCACCACGATTTGAGCATGTACAGAGTGCGATTCGGCTGCGAATTCGGATCCGAAAGTTGTTCTCTTGCAAGTTCCTGCAAGTCGTTTCTTACTTCAACCGTCGCCTATACTCTCCACAACTTGCTCAGGACTACGCCAATACTCAAACAGAACCATAGAGCAGCGCCCTGCCGCCTAGGAGGGCGAGAGCCTTTCCCTTTCCCTTCCTCTTCATCCTTGATCTATCTCGCTTCTCTCAAGCCTCAAACCACACCCTAGGATGTCAGCTCTCGTAGCTCAATCATCCCTGAACGTTATACAATCGGGTACCGTACTCCTCGCAGTTCACGGTGGATTATTCGTACGTCTCTTCCTCTCTCTTCCCTCTTCTCGGAAATCCATTTAATTCTGACCCTCCTTTATTATTTCAATAAAGGGTTACTTCCTAACTGAAGTAGGAATCTATTTCGTCAGGTTCCCGAATGATAGAGTAGGGTTCAGATGCCTCGTTTATTGGTTAACTATCGTTCAGATCGTTTATATGGCTGTAAAAATCGGAGTGAGCGTTCTCTCTCTTATCAAGTCCTGTGGATTGATGGGAAGCTGATTGAGAAGAGGAGAGAGTAGAACTACGTGACAATCATTGATAGGGCGTTGAACAATCAAAATATAGACGGAAATGGACTTTGGTTGACGTTTTCTCCTGTTTTACTCACTGTCTTGATGGGTACGTCTTCACTCAGTCTTCTGCTCGACGCGGATCATCACTGACGATCGCCCGGCGTGCCCAGAAGCGACAGCTGAGGGATTCTTCTGCTGGAGGTTATGTGCCGTTTCAAATAAGTTATGGATGAAATCTGTCGCTTGTCTGCTGTGGTCGTTCAGTACGATCTCGCATATCATTTGGGTCGCAATGCTAGGTACGGCACGTCAAGCAGGAGGTCCGGATCCACCGAGAGTCAGTCCACTACTCTCTCTCTCTTTCAGGTTGATATCGCAGTTTCGCTGATTCTTACACAAATCTATAGCTTCGAGTCATGTTGATGTGTTCATTTTGGGGGACCGCAGCCGAAAACATCTGGATTTCCAGTTGCCTAATCTACGAGCTCGCCTTCTCTCGGGATCGCAAAGCGTTGAAAGGATCCAACAACGGATCGATCTCGAAACTCGTTTCACTCGCAATGAGGACCTCGGCAATCTTGATCGTCTTCGAATTGATGGTTGCAATCCTCGTCAGTGTCGGGAACCAGAATCCAACGACTTTGAACATTGAAACTAGTTTCGCGACTGCGATTTATACGGTACTCACTTCGATCGTTGTTTTACATACTCTGTAAGTCTCCTCGTACCTCCGACCGCGACGTAATGACGATTGACCATCGAAATACGAGAATTACAGGAATTATCGAACAAAAATTCGAAACGCTTCACCTACATTCTCGAGTCCCGTCTTCTTCGCACCGACGAAGTCCGTCTCGAGTGGTAGTGGAGCACGAAGTAACGATCCAAGTCTCTCACCCTCGCAACCAATCTCCTCCAAAACCGCATTCGAAACTCCAGGAGGGAAACGATCGATTGAACTTTCCGAGCGAGAGGGAGAGGGAGAGGGGAGTAGTAATTCTGGAAGTCAGGGGAAATGGAGAGGTAGTATGATTAAAGAGAAGATGAGGGAAAGGGAGAAAAAGAAGGAGAGACAGAGAGAAGCTTCGAATGGAGAAGGAAGTGGGACTGGGATTACGGTGCAGACGGTTAGTTGGGTAATGGAGGAGAGGGTGGATACGGTCGAGGGAGGGAAGGAGAAGGCTAGGAGCGAGAATGAAATGGTTATCGAACGAGGCAAAAAGGTGAGTTTTCGAATTCATCGCTTGATCTGGAGTGCGTTACTGACTTGCCTCGCATGAATAGGACACACCTACAAAACCACATCGCTTACGGAATGAGATGCCAAAGCTAGGCTTGTATCAATCATAGCATCACTTCTTCCGATTGTTGTACAATAAGGAATATCCTCTTCATGATTTCTGTTGATTGTAAAACTTGCTCTTCTTCTTCTCTCTCGTAACAGCTTCCCATCCGCGAGAGAATACGTGAACAACAATGCAAACAATGACCTAAATGGAAAACTACTCTTTCCTATCCTGCGTTGGTAACCTCTCATACTCTTTCCCACCACTCGCTTTCCCTCCACCAACATCTCCCATCTCCATCGTACTACTGAACCTATCTCTTGGTACTCCCATCGACTGAGTCCTCCCATGTCCTCCTCCTCCTCCTATAGATGGAAGTTGTGCGGTACCCCCTAAATGAGGAGTCATATCTTGAACTTGAAAACCTTCTCTCATTTCCCTCCTCACACACATTTGTTCGGCCGTTACAATCTGAAAGATGACTGAAACGGTGAGAATGAACCAGTAGAATAGGGAGGATGGGAACGAGTGCGAGTAGTAGGTGGTTAAAATCGTGTGATTGAAGAGGAGGGTTAGGGAGAAATCGAGGATGTGTGTAGGTCGTCGGATGAAATGATACAGATAAAGAATACTGTCCGCTCAGAAGATCAGTGATAGCTCATGTTTCCAGAGAGGGAGAGAGAGATGGGGACAAACTCACTCGATGAAAGAAGTCAACATCCAAGCCAAAGCAACTGACCAACCTCTCATTGAATCCCACTCTACAACCCTCACTACGCCCTTTGAAACATCTTTGACATCGACACTTGCCACCATCTCTTTCACTAGTTTCTTGGTCGCAATTTCGAAATTTGCGAATCCAGGGTTCAATATCCGACTCGCCGGAACTCCAGAAACTGTTCTTCCCGTGAACGCTCTCCAATCCATCGCTAACGAAATCGATGAACTACCTCCTTCATAGGCCAACAAGTCGGGGGATGCGAAGATTGAGAGGAAGAGGGGGAGGATCAAGGCGAGGATTAAATAGTGAATCGCTTGAAATGCTACGATCTAATCAGAAGGGAAGGAGATTGAGCGGTATTCTGAATAGATTAGAAGGGGCTGAGCTTACTTGTGAGATGATTAGGACTGGATCCCAGCCTTGAACTCGGAATGTCACGGGTGCGAGGGAAATTGATTGATTCCGTCGAGCTGGTAACGAAAGTCGAGCGGCAGGTGACATGACTCGGGCGGTATTGAATCAATAGTCTGTAGGGATACGAGAAGCTACAGTTAGTTCAGAGGTCTACGTCGTTGCAGCCCAAAACGAGAGAGCGAGATCAACATGTCGAAACATCGTTGAACAGCTCCCTCGAATTGAGAGGTAGGACTCGCGTACTCACAATTGAGCCTTGCGCTATAGCTATGTACCGCTCCTTTGAGTGCTATGAGTCTCCCTCGCTGACTTGTTTCCCAATTTAAATTGATCAAGCGAGAGAGCGAGCCTCCTTCGTCTTCGTTCGACTTGTGACTTGCTGCACGCACTGTGGAGGATAGCTGGTAAGGTTAAAAGTGGTCTGATAGGCGTCAAGAGCTAGTAGAGTGCAATGTTGATGATGAACTTCTCCTTCAACTTTGAAATCGCTTCTTTCCTTCCTCCCAACCACTCTCCATCTACAAATGACCGCTCTACCATCTCAAGGCGAACTAAAAGATCTCCTCAGGCGGCAAGACTCAATTAAGGAACAATTGAATGCCCACAAAGATCTCTCGGAACGGTTGAAGGGAGTGATTCAAGCGAGGAAGGAAGGGAATGCGAGGATGGACCTACCTGTAGAGTTGGGAAATGGGACAGGATTCACTTCGGAAGGAGTCGTGTAAGTTCTCTCTCTGATCATTCTCGAACAATATCGGATTTCGCTCATTTTCGATCGTTTCTCAGGGAGGATACCAAAGACATTATCGTTTCTAGTGGTCTCGAGGACCTCTGGCTGGATCTACCCGTCGAAAATGCTCAAACATTCGTACAGAAGCGGATAGCTATACTTGAAAGCGAGTAGAGCTCCGCAAGATTCCCGTTCAAGTCGTAGCTGACTGCCTCTACCCGACTACACAGAGCGCGCGGCTGAATTGGAGAAACCGATAGCAAAGCTGAAAGAAGAGCATGCGCTTGTAAGCTACTCTACCACGATTCCCTTGAGACTGCAGGTACTGAGAATGTTTTTGTTTTTTTGGAAATACTCGCAAACAGGTCGCAAAGACGCTGCGAGATGCTTTCCAACTACCTGACGCGCCCGAAATGATAGCTTGAAGATTATCTCCCCGATCCAAGCAACCTTTACTCCATCAACGTTGATGTTTCGACCAGCCTCGGCGACGGATTCTTGCTCGTTTCGTGAATATCGACGATTCTGGCCTTACACTGCAACAGGCCTCGTCCATCGATAATCGGAATAGAATCGTTGTATTGTCGTATACCCCTGCCTGCCTTTGATACCTCTCACGAATCACCCAGCTAGTCAAGCATTGCAAAAAACGAGTTTGGCGAAATTTATTTTTGTTTTGTCGAGCGGTCTATTTCTCTACGACTGTAGCGAGGCTCGAGACTGCGACAACGTCGTCTAGGTCCAGCAATAGAGCCTGAATGGTTTCGAAGAGAAGACTCTTTTCTACCTCGAGATTTCCCCCCTAGCGCAGCTGGAATCGAATTAACTCTAACTCTAACCCCTATCCTTCCTTTCTCTTCCCTCTCTTGCCTCTCCTCCAACTACAAATGAGCCGTTTACCCTCACACAACGAGCTCAGAGAGCTACTCAAACGGCAAGAAGATATCAAGGAACTATTGGACCGTCATAAACTTCTCTATGAAGAATCGCTGAATATCCTTGCCCTCCAAAAGGCAGGCAAGTTCAGGATGGAGCTACCAGTCGAGTTGGAGAGTGGAACAGGATTCACTGCTGAAGGAGTCGTGTGAGCTCGCCTTTTCTGACCTTTCACTTGCTGAGATTTCGCTCATTTCTTCCGTTTCCAACAGCGACGACACGCGTGATGTAATGTGCCACGTTCACATTGGCTTCGACGACCTGTGGCTAAACCTTACGATCCCCGAAGTTCAAGCATTCACGCAGAAACGGATAACTCTACTCGAGAGTGAGTCGACTGAATTTTCCGCACCACATTCCGCTCAATTGTCCATGACTGAATCGGTCTCGTTGGCTTTCCAGAGAAAATTGCAGATCTCGAAACCCCGATAGCCAAGCTGAGAGAACAGCATCGATTGGTGAGTTTGCTCCTTTTCTTCGATCGAGAACGGACAAGTACTGAAAACGACTTGCTCGCAAATAGGTCGCGAAGACTTTAGCAGATACCTTTGAACTGCCGATGGTGACAGACGACACCGCCTAGTCGGCTCTGGCGCAGACCTTGGTCGCCTATTTTCCCACACCTCCTGCCATTATTCGACACCATTGTCGAAACTACACTTCGAAATCTCAAATTCCTGCTGTCCCAGGCTCGCACTGGCTCTCGTCACCGTAGTTCGACGCCTCTACATAATCACTCTGTCGTGTTGTACACTTTCCCGCTCTCCGATACCCAGTTCGAGCCCAGTCAAGCTTGTGTAGCATTCAAGTAACGAAATCGAGTTTCGTAGAATATTGCCTCTCTCGAGCGGTCTCTTCCTTGCACCATTCTAGCGAAACGCGAGACCTTGGACAGCGCTCCCCAAGGACATCCTGAGAGAACTTCGAAAAGAAGGACGACCTTTCTCGAGTGCGTTTGACCCCTATCCTGATTCGAGAACTTTCTCTTCTCTTCTCTTCTCTCCCTCTTCACTCAAAACTTCGCTTCGTATCTCGTTCAGCTTCAGCTATAGATCGTCTCCTATCGCCACAAGACCACTAGACTTGTCATCGTCTCAAGAATTCTGACAAAGTTGAAACTGAAATCGGTTCAAGTGAGTACAGCCTCCTTCAACTTTCAGTGGAAGCGAGTAGCTAGATCAGCAGACCAGTAGTACTCTTTCGCTCAGATCCTAACTACAAGGGAACAGAGGTAGATATTGACTCTCCCAAGCCTCTTTCTGTTCTCTTTCCAGAAACTCTTGCTTCAACAATGGAGGATTACTTCGCATTCCAACCCTTTGGTACCCACAACGATGATGACCTCGACTCTCGCGACGCCCTCCCAACCCCAGCTGCAGCATTAGGTTATCTCTCACCTTTCGATTCGCCAACTTCGAGATTCCCGGATCCTGAAACCCCTAAACCTAGAAGGGGATCAGTCAGGAAGGAAGAGAAAGTGAAGGATACGAAAGAGAAGGGGAAGGAGAAGGAGAAAGAAGGAAAGGAGAAAGAGAAGGAAACTTCGAAAGGAACGAATAAATTCGCAGAGGAAGCTAGGAAGAAACCGGTTCTGTCACCTTCGGAACTCGTCACGGTACTCGATCGGGATGGTGGACCTCCCCCTCCTCCTTCGACACGATTCTTACATGGAGGACAACCGCTGCATGACCTCGAAGCGCCGTCAGCCTCGATGCCCAACTCGGATAAACCCGTAGCGAACAGCGAATGGAGGGCATTTACAGATGAGGAAGAGAAGAAGTTACAAGAAGGGTGGGAGAAAGTGAGGGAATTGAAGGAGAAGGAGAAAGTCGAGAAGGAATCAAAAGCGAATGTCAAGAGAGATGAGAAGAATGGGAGAGGTCGGATAGCGGAGGATCCGAATGAGCCAGATCCACCTCACCTCGTACCAGTCGGTCTCGACAACCTCTTCACCGTCGACTTGGCCGCTTCCGTACTCTTCCCTGCCTTCTGGGTCGGATCGAAAGTTCGACTTATCCGTTCTCATTGGTTCTACGCACCTCCCTCCGTCCCTTCCTCGACCGCTTCTCTCCACTCTCATCAACTCAAACCTTACCCCGTCGACCCTTCCCTCTCCCTCGCCCTCGATCGTGCTTATTCGACTATTCGACCTTGGGACGCCTCGTATGAATCCGAGTTCAGCAGCGCACTCAAAGGAGGTTCCGACGCTCAAAAACGACTATGCGTCGGATTGGGATTGGAGAATGAAAGCGGAGCGGATGCTTCAGCTGATTTAGGAATCGAGGTCATTTTCGAAAGGGAGGATCGAGGACGAGTTTACTCAAAGGGGATGATAGCTAGTGTATCGAAGTCGTTCTGGTCTTCGGGAAAAGGGTTGGGAGGGGGTCAGGTCGTATTGAGAGGATGGGACGCTTTCAGGAGTTACATTCAAGAACAAGCGGAGAAAGCAGAGAAGAAGAAGAAACCGTCGAAATCTCAACTCAACTCGGTCGCAAGTGATCATACAGCTTCCGATACCGACTCGGATGCGAACACCTCAAGTAGATCACCTAGCAAGAATCGAACGAAACCGAGGAGCGATTCGAATGCCTCGCAAGCGAAAACGGAGCCTGCCTCGAGCGGCTTCTTCTCTTCGCTTCGAAATCGATTCGTTGGAACCGCAAGCTCGACAGATGGACACTCGACGGATGGAGAGGCAGAGGGAAGGACATCAATCGACTCAGTGAACGATACGGCCGCCGCTTTGGAAGGACCAAGGAAGGAAGATGCACCATCAACATCGACGACCAAGGAGGAGAAAGACAAAGAACGAAAACCGATTGGAGAAGTCGACGAACTCGTCCTAGTAATTCACGGTGTCGGTCAGCTCCTTGCACGACAATACGAATCGTTCAACTTTACTCTCGCCGTCAATCAATTCCGATCGGCTTGCACGACTCTCTCGACTTCTCCCACCCTCTCTCCCCTCCTTCACGGCAAGCGAGCTCAGTTCATCCCGATCAACTGGAGGACCGATCTCGATTTAGGATTGGAAGTGGATCAATCGGCGGATGCGGCAGACGAGCATCTTGCGAATCGTTTCTCCGTTCAAGATATCGAGATTCAGAATTCGGTACCCTTCTTGCGTTCGATCGTTTCCGGGTTAGTCCTCGATGTACCGTTCTATCTCTCGCCTGGTGTGAGTCTCTCCTCATTCCCTCGCTTTCTGTCTCTTACTGAGTTCTGCTTGCGATTTGATCAGCACAAGGAGAAGATGGTCAAAGCCGTCGTTGTAAGCTCAGCTTTATCCCTTATACACGCTTCAATTATTCGCTGACTCTGCTGTATCTATAGCGAGAGGCGAATCGAATCTACCGTCTTTTCTGCAAACGAAATCCAAACTTTGGAGGAAAAGTTTCGATTATCGCTCGTGAGCTGCACTCCCTTTTCTCTCGCAATCTTGCATCACGCCTGGTCTGACGAGACTTCCGATATGCTACAGACTCGCTCGGATCCTGTATCGCTGCCGACATCTTATCGAATCAGCCGAATTCAGTCAACGATCTCGCTGATTCGTTCCATGCTGCTCAAGACAAAGAACTCGCTTTCTGCTTCGATACAAGGACACTCTTCCTCGTTGGCAGTCCGTTGGCTTTCTTCCTCGTACGCTTCCCCTCCTTCTCAGTGTCGTTGCCAGTTCTGTCCGACTGAGAAGATGTTCTCCTTACAGCACCTCGGGAAGGGACAACTCATCGCAAGAGCAGGAAAGGAGAGGACGCAGCAGGTCGGGAAGGATATCGCTCTTGATCGAGCTGGTCGATACGGTTGTATGGCAGTCGAAGCTGTCTACAACATCTATCACGAAGCGGATCCTGTTGCTTTCGCTCTCAACCCCTGTGTGGATGTGAGTTTTGACTTCCCTCTTGCTCGCGCATACAGATTGCTGATAATCCGAAGTCGAACAGGTTCGCTATTCGAAACTCATCAAGCCAGTACCGATTGCCTCGGCGAATCAAACGCTTCTTCAGAACTTGTCCTCCGCTTACTACCGAGTCTCGAAGATCTTCGATTTCTCTTCTTTATGGGGTAGCTCTACTGCCGCCGCCGCCAAATCCGCATCGAAACAAACTGGATCTCAAGCGAAAGAGCAAGCCGAGGAACAGAAGAAAGAGACTACGAATCGTTTAAACGAGATCAAGCAAGAGGCATCGAAACAAGCTCGACCGGGGAACAAGAGGATGCCTTCGGAGATGCCCAAGTTCGGAATGGGGAAAGCGGAATTCGAGTGGGTCGGAAGGGCGGAGAAGAGGATGAAAGCTCTCAATCCATCGGGAACTGTCGATTACTTCTTACCTGCTGAAGGGTGCGCACACTCCTCTCTATCTATGTCGAGCTTCGAATCTGACGTTTCCCTCGAACAGAATCAATCAATACATCGATGCTCTGACAGCTCATCAAGATTACTGGGAAGACAAGCGATTCTCGACCTTTATCTTGACTCAACTCTTCTCGTCACAAGAGGAACTCGAGAAAGCTGTTCGGGATGAAATCGGAGAGGTCGCGGAGGAATAGAATCGATCGAAGTTAATTGGAACGGAATCTGAAGGGAACTAGTGTTGTAGCGAATACTGTCGGAACGTTGTGTCACTCGAGCGCTCTCCTAACGAGGGAACTAGCGGAACCTCGAGAGACTTTCAGCATTAAGCGAATGCTTCATCGTTTCTACTCCACAAAAGCTACATTGTTCAGACTCGTCGCATCTTCTACTCCTTCTTCCGCATAACGTCCGGCATGAGTACCCAAAGAAGGAGTTGGATACCGAATAGGAAGATGAGGACGGGGTGTAGAGCAACGGGAGTGAACTTTTGGGCGAGAGCTCCGGTGCAGAAAGGGAAGATTGCAGAGCCTGTTTCCGATAGACAGCGTCAGTAGACAGGAAGCGTAAGGAAACACACTATGGAGGTCGTCTGAAGCGAAGTTTAGACTCACCTGTCTGACCAAAAGCCGCGATGAAGCCGATACTTGCTGCATGCATTCGCTTAGGTAAGAGCTTAGTGACCATGCTCATAACGATAGGGTAGCAAGGTCCGAGCAGAACCCCGATAATGGCGACTATGAAAGACCCAAAATTAGCGTTCCGGGCGGAAACGACAGCGAAAGTGTTCAACTCACTGACTACGGCGTTCCCGATGAGACTGTCGGCAAACCAGACGGCGAACTATGACGGGTGGTGTAAGCTAATGAACGAAAATGCAAAGAAAAGTTCACTCACTTCGAGAGCGAGAGCGAGAGCTAGGTAAATGTAGACAACCCTCTTCTCTCCGACAAGGCGGTTGATTGGATTCAATACCGCTCGACCGACAGTCAGTCCAAGCCAGAATCCAGTCGCGACGTATCCGGCACTACAAGAGCGAAACGTAGAAAGTTAGCGATGCGAGGAAAGCGCAGGGGGAAGTCGAAGAAGCCTGAACGAACCTAGGTCCTCCACCTCTGTTGTCAATGAGGAATGTCACGATCCATCCACCAATCGAGACTGCCAAGCAATCGGACCAGGATCAGCCAGTTCTCGTCCGAAAGGAGAAAACGAGACGAGATTCACCTTCGGAGCCGACGCTATCGACAGCTCAAATGGATCAGTTTCAGCAGGTGCGTGAGAGGATGACGGCGTGAGACTCACTAGAACAGGATGTAAAGCGAAGCAATGATGGTCGTTCGAGAAAGCAGTGCTTGTTTGAGCAGACTCTTCTCCTTCGTCGGTTGCACTTTCCTCAATCCATCCGTTCTCAGCTCGGGAGGGTAGGTACTCGCAGGTGCGCTAGCGCCGAAGCTCTTCATCGAAGAGTTCTCTGCGTTGAGCGGAGGAGTTTGAGCCTCGAGCGCAACCTCATCGCGAGGTGAAGAAGGTGCGATCTCGTCTGAAGGTTCGGAAGTGTCGACGACGTAATTGAATCGGAAAGCGTAGAGGAGTGCTGCGGTATTGAGAAGAGCGATTCCTAGAGAGATCGACCAGAACTTGGTAAAATGATCGGGGTAATGCGAAGAGAATGCGGTTGCTGCTAGTGGACAGAGTGCAGCGCCGAGCTACGCAACACCCACTACTTCATCAGCTTGCGCCGATAAGCGATGAAGATAGACGGAGCAACGTACCCCGTAAGACGCGTGAAGGAACCCGAGCTTGCGATCAGCGTTCGGTAAAGTTGCGACGTAGACGTTTGCTACAAGCTCAAGTTGGGTTCAGCTAAATCATGATTGCGAAAAGGGAAGAACTCACCCATTGAATCCTGAATTGCCATTCCGAATCCCGAGACTGCATAAAGTACTGGAAATACTGGGAAGGGGAAGGCAGGAATGAGCAGAGCATATGCGAATGCTTGCAAGGCTGCTCCCGCCGCGATGATTTTCCCCTACAATCAAGGGGTCAATTTCAGCGTGACTTCTGCACAATTCGAGCAACAGACTTACGAGGCCCCATCTATCGACGATGTAGTACATCGCCCCAGCCGAAGCGAGGAAACCGACTGCTTGACCGATGAAAAGCATCGAAACGACCGTATAGGAAACGCCATAGTATCGTTGAATGTAAGGGAGAAGGGGTCCAGACGAGGCGTCACTCCATCCCGCTATGAGCTATTCAACGAAAGGGAGAACTTGATCAATGACTGTCAACTTGATCGAACCGTTGTGCGAATGACGGTCAACTTGATCGAAACGTTGTGCGAATCCTTGATTCGTCGCGAAAATTCCGTCCGTCCTCAGTCCTTCGTCCCGGTTCTTCCTCTCAGTGGAATCCTCTCCTTCTTTGTGTACTATACCGGTGCCCTCGATGGTGCAAGGGACGTGACTTACCATCGCAGCGTGACCTTTTGTTCGAGAAAGAAGAAGTATGAACCGACGACTCTCTCACATCAGTCTACAGCTCTCTGTGACAGGACACAAGCGAGAGTGAACTCACAAGAAGCCTCCTTGATCCATTCTCCCCTCATCTTCTCTGGTCTAGCTTCTGAAATTGAAGGTTCATCTGGATCAGGTGGGGGGCCGTTAAGTCTGAGGGAGCGAGTGGACGATGCCGCTGGTGCTTCCATAGTCATCGTAGAGCTCATCTTGACTGGTGAAGTGAACGAGGTGAAAGTGGGAGAAAGAGGAACAAGGAGAATTTAATGGAAAGAAAAGGCCCGATTCGCAATTTCGCAAGGGCAAGGAGCAGTAAGCAGACTTCCTGCTTGCAAACCGGTCACAAGAGTGCTCGTTGACTCGATTCGCCGCGCGCGTTCAAAGCGCTCTAAGAAACTGTGCCAAGCGGGACGAAATGCGGTAACCGCGGTTGATTTATCGCAAAGAACATCGTTCAGTCTGTACTATCCTTTGACCTTCGCTAGCATCCGCTATCGACGCCTCATCGTTGTCAACACCATCTCAATCTCGGATGTGAGCGAGCGCCATGACAGAGAACAGCGATTCGATTTCGTTCCTTCGTTTCGACTATGAACAGTTTACCAACTCCATTGCTTCAAGCGAGCAATTCCAATGACTCCGATCTACTTCTTGAGAGCGTTGTTTCCCTTTTGTACCCAAGCCTGTCGAGCGAGTGAGTCATGTCAGCGAGTTCAGACAGACCTCGGAGAAGATTCGAGAACTAACGGATGAAGCTTTTTGCATCTTTTCTTCGAGGGAAGGATCGTTCTTCATCTACGAGTAAGACGAAGGGTACTTCAGTTCATTCAAAACGAATCGGAAGAAGAGAAAGTCATCGAGAACTTACCCTAGTAACCATGTCTTCATTCACAGAGAAACCGAAAAGCATCGAGGGTCAGCGCGCTGCAATTCAATGAATCAGCGGTACATCAGAGCGTAGACAACTCACCTTGCTCGGGAATTTTGAGAGATTCTTGAATAGCAGGACGAGCGTCGATCTTGTCGACCCACGCTTTGAGCGACGGGAATGGCGAGAGGTCTATTCCGGCCCAGGAGGCGCATCTAATCCATCCGTGACTCATCACTATCATCCAGGGTCATCAGCAATCGAGAGTGAAAGCTACGAGCAAATCAAAATGGTGCTTACTATCCGCAATCGAGAATTTCCCTCCGACGAGCCATTCCTTTTTCTCGCCATCCTTCTTCCCCGTCAAATGATCCTCATAAACTCCATAGATCCTCTTGGTCTCGTTCTGATAGCGAGTGACTCCATACTCAATCTTCTCAGGAGCGTAACGGACTAAAACCATGTAAAAAGGATTTCAGTTTTTTTTGCTTTCCTTTGCGACGACGACGCAACTTACAGAAATGATTCGCCTGTCCTTGCATGGGCCCCCCTCCTCCCATCTGGAACATGATCCACGAGTTCATCTCGGTCTCGAGGTCAGGATCCTCGAAACAGAACTCGAATTTACGATCGTAAGTCTTCGCCAAGTATTGGAGGATTGAGCCGCTGTGATGTACTCATCGCAGGGTCAGTATCTCGATCGTGTATACTTCGGAGAGCGAACTGGGAAGCAGAATGAAGAGGGAAGAGAGCTCACGATTCCCAAACTCGAATTGGTTTCTTCCCTTCACGATTGTCCAACAAAGCAGGAATACGTCCCTTTCTCATGCATCGAGATCAACTGACATTCTCGAGGGAACGGCTTCAGAATCGTACTCACATTCGGGTTGACAGCTTCGAACCATTCGCTCTTCTGTTGATCCTCTGTCAATTTGATAGGGATGACAGTGTACCCTTCGATTTGACCACTCGCTTTAAGCTCTTCCAAATACGCAGCGGGCTTGTTACTGTTCATCAATCAAACGTCGACTTCTTGTCAGGCTCCACTTCAAATCGGTAAATCAAGAGCAAGTTATACGAACCCATTAGGAGTTTGGGAAGTGAGGAGAACCAATCCAGGGTTTTGAAGCTCCTTGGGACCACTCTTGAGCGCATCTTGATTAGGGTAAGGAGACATGTTGCTTGATGACGAATTAGTGGAGGTAGATCGAGTTTGAGAGGATGCTAGGTGTGAAGCGATTGAGCTGACGCGACGAGCTGGGTTCATACACTATCTGGGAGTGATGAAGTGAAATGAAAGAGGAGAAGAGGAGAAGATTGCGGAGATGAAAACTCGGACAATATCTGATTTCGTAATCTCGAGGGGTTTCGGTCAACGCTTTCGCAAGCCCTCTGATTCTCACATACGGGAACTAATTAACAGTCAAGCAAATCCGTCAGACGAAGTTGTACTATTCCAGCTGACTCCCAATCATACCTTTCCAACCTTCTCCCCCATAACCGCTTCTTTCTTCTCCCTCTCTTTCTCCTCTCTCGCTTTCTTCATCCCCTCCATGATCCTCGCCTCCAACTCCGGATCCCCTTTGACTCTACTGACCAAATCCCTCTCCGGAATCTCGAGTGCCCTCTTCACAAACCCCATTTCCTCGATCCTGTCAACATAAGCCTTGACATTCGGGAACTGATCGATTGATTCTCCAGCCCAGAAGAGAGTTCGCATCCAAGGTTGCGTGCAGAAGTCGGCGTAGGAAGGTTTCGAACCTACTAGGAAGGGGCGCGTGGAGAGGTGAGATTCGTAGACTGAGTAGAGGCGAAGAACTTCGGTACGGAAACTGTATGAAGAAGATCTTGAAGACATCAGTGCGATTGAGATTGATGCGGGAATGACCTCGACATACCGTTCAAGAGAGTAGGCGCAGGAGACTTGAGTGTAACGAGCTGTAGACAAGAGAGGAGACTTCAGTTGGCGTCGGTTGATGACTCTGAAATTTCCAATCGACCTACAGAAATGATTGAGTTGACCTACAAACGTTTGAGAACCCCAGGTCAGCCCTCGAATTGACAGAGAAGCAAGTGAAAGCTCTTACCTTGTTGAGGACCCAAATTTGCCTGACAGAGATGGATCCAATTGATCATCTCCTGGAACAAATCGTCGTCCTCAAACGTATAGAGGTATTGCTTATCGTAGACTCTAGCGAGATATTGAAGGATCGCGCCGCTCTGTGAGTCCAACCAACGCCTACAGGTTCAGGTTTTGGAGACTGGTCGTGAAGAGCGATGGAACTCACCTCGAAGATGTAGAGAGGTGGTTTATCTTGTCGATTAACGATGAGTACTGGCATTTTACCTATTCACTCGGTAGAGCAAGGACAGAGTGGGGAAAAGGGGGAGAAACGAAGCAGTCAACCCTAACTCAGCACCTGCATTTCCTCCCTATACTAACCTCCCTCTCGTGAAGAAGTAGTAGTACTCACTATTCGGGTTCAACTTGACGAACCACTCTTGAAACTGTTCGTCTTTTTGCAAGAATACCTGAACGACCGTATAATCTGGGATTTGACCCGATTCCTTCAATCCTTGTAAGGCGTAGGTGATCTTCCAACCATTTGGTGAGTTGCCCCAGAGGAGTACGAGACCGGGATTGGAGAGTTCTGAGGGAGCAGAGGTGCGGAGGAGGGGAGTTGACATCTTGCGAGGGCGAGCAGAGTTGTGCGATAGATAGAGGCTGAACAGCAGATAGGCTCAGAGCTTGTGAGTCTCAAAGCAAGTGAAGGGAAAGAGGCAGAGAAGCGGGAGTCGGACCGGGGTTGTAAGGGAGAAGAGGAGGCTGCAGCAGGGGAGGTGACTCGTTATCGTGACTAAGCGATACTCGACTGCATCTCGAGAGACTCCAATTGAACACTTAACGAGCCACAGAGCGAGCTATTCAGAATGGAGTGAAGTGTAAGAATCCAATCTTAGTTTCGAAAAAATGACGAAACCCTCTTCTCTCTCTCCTCCCCTCCACTTTTTACTCACCCGCCACTCCGTGATCCAATCATGTCGAATTACATCAAGATTACTTCCCCAGAGCATTTCCAATCTGAACTCTCTGCGGATTTATCCCGAGTTTCAGTTTTATATTTCAGAGCAGATTGGGCAGAACCTTGTAAGACGATGGATGGAGTCACGGAAGAACTAGCAAAGAGATGGGAATCAGTCTTGTTCCTCTCTGTAAGTCACCACTTGGCTTTAAACGAGAGATGAGTAAATTGATCGCTAATCTGATCTTGGTTCATTCGACAACACAATTAGATCGAAGCTGAAGCATTACCAGATATCTCTGAATCATTCGAAGTAGACGCAGTACCTTATTTCATCCTCCTCAGAGTTCGTACTTTTCATCTCCCCTTCTTTTCTACCCTCTCTCTCAACTCTCAGCTAACCTCCTCGTATCGTTATTTAGGGACACACTCTTCTCACTCGATTATCAGGAGCACAACCATCTGTTCTATCCTCAGCAATCAAATCCCACGCTTCGAAACCTTCTGCACTCTCAACCTCTTCCCAACAACCCTCAGCAGCAAAGACAGTCTATCAACCAGGATCAGAACAAGCATCGGGATCAGTAGATGCACAGGGAACTGTCGGAGGTGGAGGAGAGGCGTATGATGACAGCGAAGAGAGTGAGGAGGAATTGATGAAGAGGTGTAACGAGTTGATGAATCAGAGTGATGTAGTCTTGTTCATGAAGGGTGATAGGGATACACCGAGGTACGTACAACGATTCACTGATAAAGTCATATGCTGGAAGAATGCTTGTTGATCTCCCCTGGCGATCGGATACGTTACAGATGTGGGTTCTCTCAGAAAATCGTTGGAATCCTGAACGACGAATCAATCGAATACACAACATTCGACATTCTCGCCGATGAAGGTGTTCGACAAAGTACGCTACCCTCTCCCTCTTCTCTTGCTCAAACCCCCCAAACTAAACTCTTCTAAATCTCGTGATATGGCAGAATTGAAAGAGTTGAACGAATGGCCAACTTTCCCTCAATTAATCATCAAGGGTGAGTTCTGTGGTGGATTGGACGTGATTAAAGAGATGCAAGAGAGTGGTGAATTACAAGAAATGATCAAGGGATAAAACGACATTTAACGATTTTTCATGTTGTAAACCACTTGATTTAGACGATGAACGGGGAGTGAGAGGGTATGGTGAAGACAGGAGAACGAGAGCTCGAAAGTTGCGCTTGCCTGGGCGAAGAATCTCTCTCGTTTCGCAGATACGGAATGAGCGATCGAAACGGACAAACGAAGACATTGCTCGGCACAGCTACTCCAAACGAGAAGCTGAAAGGGGGTATGATAATCTAGATTGGAACTGAAAGAAGTGATTAGAGAGGAGGAGTAGCTTGATCTACGAAAACAGATTTGACGAGAGTCATCGTAGTGATCCAAGGGTTCTTGGGACTCGGCGTATCCCTCAATTCCTCTCTGTTCAACAGCGCCGACTCAGTTTCTTCGATGAGTAAGAGAGATCTGAGGAAGGGTTCAGAACGAACCGGTGTTTGACTCGCAAGATGAAATTGGTCAGTACTGCTGCAAAGATCAATGCGCAAACTATGACTGGTCCATACGGTTCATCTGCACGAATTCAAACCGGTCAGCTCAGTCGTCGAAGTGATAGCTGACAGAAGAGAGGAAAGCGTACCGTGATGACCTGGGTACCTCATGATGATTTTCCACCTCCTAATCCTATGCATAGTCCACGAGTACCCCAACATTCCAACCGCGATAACAGCGTACAAGAAACCCATTACTCGACTCGAAGTATCTTGATCTGAAGCGGAATTGAACAGGGCGAGTGCGAAGGAGGAGAGGAGAAGCGAGACGCGGAACCAGGAGAGGAGGGTACGTTCAGATGCGAGCCATACCTACGTGAGGAGCGTAATTTTCAGCTGCCACGAATGGTGGAGGAGGGAAGGGGAGAGGAAGTGATCGTACTTTGGGTTCGATTTTCGTGGGATCTGCTCCCAAGGTCTGCATTCCATGATTCAGAGGTTTAGGTGCTCCATCAGTTGCTCCATAGCTCACACTGAGCGTTCCCGAATTGACCTGCGATTGTATCCAGGGTTCAGTCAGAGGAGACCGGGAACGAGAAACGAGAGAGGAAGCAGACTGACATCGTCGAGATCTGCGAAGAGAGCGGGGAAGCGGTGTACGAGTCTCCTGTGTAGGTGTCTTGTGAATTCGGTCGACATTTGTGTGAAGCTGTTCGTAGGGAGACGAAAGGAGAGATCAGCTTTCTGGTGGGGTCGAATTGAGCGAGTACTGATCACGGGTGGTCCTGAAGCTGCCCTTAGGCTACCCATACGCTATAGCTATGATCCTGTACTGTTTCGCATCCCTCGAGCTCGCGCAGACCCGGACTCAACCCTCCAAGATGATCGATTACCTCCTCTTGATCTCTTGACCTTTCTAACCTCCTGTACCTCACTTTATCCTACTAGATAGCTTTTCTAGAAGTATACGAGCTTACTGGTCAAGTCTTGAGTTGGTCGAGCTAGGTTGAAGAAGACGAAGGAGATTGTTGAGGGAGAATTTCAGTTTCGCACGTTCGTGAGGGAGAGTAAATTTGACCTCGCTCTTTCGACGCCTAATGGGCTCTGCAGAATGCCAGTATTGCTGTAGTTGATATGACTCGAGCGAGGAGCGAGAAGAAACGCATTAGCAACAAGAACGAGGCCATTTTCGAAGTTTCGCAACTCGATCCAAAAACTAAATTGCGATACCCTTGAAAGCGAAAGACGAAAGCACACAAAGTGAAGGGTATCGAAAGAGGTCTATACAAAGAGAGAAGAGAGGTGTCCAGCTGCAGTAAAAGGGATATGTTTGCGCTTAGAATACCGCTCCGATCTGAGGAGCTCCATTCCTAGTTTGATGTTCTCGTTGTTCCATCATTTGAACGACCATGAGTTCTTCTTGACGAAGGAAACGACGGTCGAGGCAACTGAGGATTCGAGGCCCTAGGTTGAAGCGTGCAGAACGAGCGAGGGAGATGTAACGACTCATTTCGAGGTGGAGGGATTGATAGTACACGAGAGAGGCGCGACGGAGCGTCTGCAGGGATGTTCACGTCAGTTGTGAGATCAGATTCGACATGTGAAAGATGGAACGTACGAAGAGAACTCGTTCGAAACCAGATTGAAACAATCGATCATGGAAAGCGAAAGCAGCTTCGACTGTAGGGCAAGTCTGGGCAATCGCGTTGATCAATCGGAAGTGAGCAGTCTGCAGGGAATTTCAAGTCAGCTGATGAAGTAGAGAGCGGGAGGGGAACAAGAACATACAGCATAAGCCATGGCTTCGTATTCGACTCCACCTGTCATTCCACTCGGAACTTTGGGAGTCTCGATCGCTTCTACGTCGAGCTGCTCGAAGGTCCAATAGAGGTTTTGAGAGTGACAGAAGATCCTATTGGGATCTCAAAGTTTCAGCTACCCCGATCTTGTGAAAAGGGGAAGAGAGTAAAAGATTCACCAGAAGTAGTCTCTGACGCAATCCGCAATCTCGGTAACCCACGCCTTGAATACTCTCGGACGATGAGATTGTTTGATAAAGTCGACTTTGGCCTCCTCCTTTTCATCCGGAGGACCCTCCATCAAACTAACGACGAACCGATGAGTAGCCTGAATCCTTCCCGGTGTCAAAACTTCTTCTCTCTCAATCGAATCCGAATCCGAATCACTCGACTTGATCTTGCGTTGATAGCGTCGTACCTCGGAACCAGCGACTGCGCTCGAGGTGAAGGGAGGTGAAGCGAAAGAAGAAGTGGGAGGAGAGGGAAGGGATGCTTCGAGCGAGACTTCAGGTGAAGCCCACGCTGATTTTGGAAGGGTGTCGGCATCGATCGGACAGATGTCAAAGATCGAGGTGAGGAGATCGACGAGAATTTGACGACAAGATAAATCTCCAGGTCGCTTTTCGGAGAAGAGGAGAGAGGCGATCGGTAGGAAAGGAGTAGGCGAGTACGAAGCGAGAGCTCGCTTACCACACTGTAGAGACGATGAGGATGAGCGCCAGCGACGAAGCTCAAGAGTGGAATGAGACGTACAGCAGTGAGGGTCAAAGCCTTGAAAGCTCGAAGTAACTCATGCAGAACTTGATCGTCGTGTTGTTCCTCGCTGTATCGTATAGTTCCGGATGAGCTCGTGGAGTGGAAGAGGAGACAGAGAGGGCGTTAACTTACCGCCATTCCATCTCGAGCAATTCCTTGAGTCTCTCAAGCATCCCTCGATACCCGCCAGCCTTGATGAACTCGTCAACCCATCTGTAAGACACCACACTACTTCAGTATGATGCAACTGATACGCGGGAAGGCAATGAGAGAGCTTACGCAGGAGTCTCGTTTCTCAATCTACCTCTCAACCTCCCCAATTCCTTGACGTCCAACTCTGAGCAACTCATCGACCTCAACCTCTGAGCCCACCATTCCGCCTCTTCTCCCTCATTCCTCCCGACTTCAGCCTGAACCGCTCCTCCTCCAGATTTCCCAAAGCTGCGGAACAAGATCGAAGTTGCCGAAGGAGCGCGAGAGTGCGACGATTTCGAAGCGTCCGAAGTAGTCGTGTTCGTCGAGTTGCGAAGAGATTGGTTCGATTTAGTTTTGCGTAAGAAAGTCGACTTGAATCCACTCGATTCTTTCTTGGTCGAGTTTGAGGCGGTCGTTGTTGCTGAAGGAGGGAGTTCGGAGAAATTGAAGGAGCGACCACGTTGATGATGAGGTCGAGTTGTCGAGGAAGAGGTGGAGGAAGAGTTAGGGTTTGAGGCGGATCGAAGCATTTCTTCTTTGAGAGGGAACGCGAGACCTAGCATTTTGGTTCGTACGGTACGATCAGGCAATTCCATCGTGTCCTGTGAGCCACGACTACTTCAGTGAATGCTCGTCAAATGACTGAAGAAGGATTGCAGACTCACCAACAATCGCTCGAATTCTCCTTCGACTCGTTTACGTTTCTCCTCTGCGCTCTCGACCCTGATTTGATCCGATGCGAAAGAAGGCTTAATCCCGGATCCTAACGTAGAAGCTCTTGCTCTCGGCTTGGGGCGAGAAGCTGGTTGAGAGTCGTAGAGATTCGGAGAGGGTGAACGAGAGGGATTGACGAGGGGAAGAGGTTTGTAGTCGGTTTGGATCTGAGCGTTAGGTGAAGGGAGGGGAGAGGTAGTAGGAGATCTCGAAGGGTAAGAAGCGGGGAGAGCTTCGACGAAGGAGGATCCGCAGGGGCTGCGAGGAGGGAGGGGAGGCGAAGGAGGAAGCTGTTCGATTGGTGAGGGGCGGGTGTATCGTTCGCCGGCGTGAAGAGGGATCGATGAAGGTGCTACTTGGCGGCGAGGTGTAGGCGCGGTCTGAACGATTTGAGGAGGAAAGGGAACGGTAGCAGTTCGAATGGGAGGAGTAGCGATCTGTGAAACGGAAATCTTTCTCGGAGTCGCCTGTTCCTGAACTTGAATCTTGGACGCCGTTCGGAGTGAGGCTTCTTCGGATGATTCTGCCGAATTCGTGTTTGCATGCGTCGAATTGCTCGATCTTGTCGCCATCGTCTCCAGCGTCAGGCCAGTCATCGCCGAAGTCGCTTGCGAGACATCGCTACCGCCGCTGACAGTCCCGTTCGATGATCCAGACTGTTTCGAGGGTGTGAGAGGGCGTTGATGGGGTAAGGAAGTGGGTTGTAAACGAGGTGAGGGTTGGAAAGTCGGACGAGGTTGATTCTCTTTTCCTTCGCGAGAAACAGGAGAAGGAAGGAATTTTGCGCCATTCGGTGAAGCGGGAGGAGTTCGACGTGCTTGTTGCATTTGGAAGAACGAGGCGGGTACGGTCGTAGGGCTTCGGCTGTCGGTGGAAGAGTGAGAAGAGGAAGTCGGCGAAGGAAGGGAGATTTGAGTCGTCGCGAGGACAGGGAGGGTTCGACCGACAGAGGTAGGAGTGGAAGTGAAATTGGTTCTGATAGGCGAGTTTGAAGCTTGAGGCATGGCAGAGTAAGGCTTTGAAGAGAAGGATCTCTCGTATTCATCGACTAACCCTCGCACCCTCGCTCCACCTCCCGTTGACTGTCCCGTACTAGCTTTCACTCCTTTCTCTGTTGCACCTGCCTTGTTCCATCTCTGTGCGTGAGTGTCGGGATCTGTTGACTGAACTCCAGTAACAATTGAACGGAGGATACGTTTCGTAGGTGAAGAGGGTTGACTAGATGAAGTCGCCATTACTCCGAGTTCACTCTTGTACTTTGTGTATCTTGTATGCTATCGTATAGTGCGATGGGGAGGTGAGGAGGAAGAGGAGGACCGTTGTTGATGTTGAGTGATGGGCTTCCGGGGCGACGAGGCGAGATAGGCTGAGTTCAAGGTCGAGAAAGGGTTGTACAATCTTTCTGCACTACTCTACACGTGTCAATGAGCTCGTCGGTGTAAGTTGGAAGGTGAACTTAATCAACTCCCGCTTCGCTTCGCTTTCTTCCAAATTTCCCAAAAATTTCCAACACCTATTTCGCAATTTCAGATTACACTGGTCTTTTGTATTTAATTCATGAGAGACTTTGCCGATCCTTGAGTGTGCTCTAGAAACAAATCTAAACATTTTTCGAATTTCGGAGTTTTGGAAGAATCTGGATCGTCAATCTCCTTCTCTCTCTTCTTGTTCCTCTTTGTTCCATCACACTCCTTTCAATCAGATCAAGCAAGGACGAAGCGCGACTGCGCTAGAGCTCAGGGAGGAACAAACAGTCGAATCGATCACTTAGGTCACCGTCGAGAACTAAATTCCTCACTTCGCTCATTTCTTCAAGAGGAGTCCACCTTTCAGCAAGCATGACGGATCCAGGGTCTTCCTCTACCGCTCAGGAGACTATACGGCGTAACTCTGCACCCAAAATTCGTCAACCTGATCAACTTTCGCTCGCCCCTCCTATCGACCTGGAACAGTCAAATTCCTCCCCTCTACCCTCGTACCCATCGTCAAGGAAAGGTTCTATCAACTCAGTATCGTCCAAATCTCAACAACAACAGATGCTCGCTTCTCATCCTTCCGCCCTACCTCATTTCTACGGAAGTGAGGCTTCAAATTCAGGCGATGAGGATCGGGAAGAGCAAAGGTCGAGGGATGAGGATAGACTTGCTTATTTGATGGAGAAGAAGAAGAGGGAAGAAGCGAGAATGAGGAGGAGATCAAGACAGTTGTCTGCAACTTCTTCAATTATCAATGGCCGAGATGGAGTTACGAGAAGTTTGCCTGGAAGCCCGGCGAAACGAAGGAATGGAGAGTTCAATTTCGAAGGACACGACGGGGAACCCGCTGAGCAGCACTCGAGAATGCCAATGGTCTACGGGAGAGAAGGGTTAGGATTCGACGTCGGAATGTCTGGAACCGATTATCAGGTTATCGTTGGTAAGCGACACGCTCACTTCACTCTTACACTGACATGAGCTGACTGTAGTGTTTCAACAGATGAAGCGGCTTTCGCTGCGAGATCGGGTCGAAGGCAATCGACAACTTATACCTCTTCCCTCGGTTCTGCTGCTCCCTCCCCTCACCAAACTTCTGCACCTTTCCCCTCGCGCTCTCGTCAACGATCTCGGCAGCAGAGTGAAGCGAGCTTGCTCAGTCAAGATCCGGGACGAACTCCAAGAATGGAGGGCGAAGAAGCATCATCTATCCCAAGCTCCCCTGCGAATCGCGTTCGATTCGATGGAGCAGTTCGGGAGGTTGCCCCTCGAGAACGGAGATCCAGACCTCGACCAGTCAGCACCATCATTCAGCTTGAAGACGATCACATCGTATTTCCAGATACTCTCCCGCCTTCTCTACCTCCTGCACCTCCTACTCCTCAGCACAAGTCCGCTCCTTCCCCTACCACTACTTCATTCTTCAACCCGATCAGGAAAACGCCGAGTATCGCTTCGATCGAACGACCTCCCAGTCTCTCGAGTTCTCATCACGGTATCGGAGGTTATGCTCGTTCAACGAATTCGAAAGCTAGTCAAAGCTCTCTGCAACTCGTCCTGGATGACCCCATTCCCACTTCTCCTCATTTCGTATCTCCGAGCTCTCGATCTACTCGTCGAAGAGCGCCTACAGCACCTTCGATTATCGTCGACGATGCGAGCATTCACTCGACGGAAATGAGCGTACATTCAGGCGAATCAAGAATCGTCCCCACTGGACGCTCCGCTCGTTCAGCTCGAAGACCAATGGGACCTACGACGATAGTCGGTGACATCCTCGCACAACGTGATCCGACTCAACTCTATTTTCCTTCTCCTCCGAAATCGCCAAGGAGTACTACCTCTTCTCAACCTTCCCCTCCTCTCTCTATCATCTCTTCCATCTTCCCATCTCGACCTAGGCAGAATCCTTACAATGGAGGAGGAGGACCGGCATCTCCAGCAAGCTCAAGTTCTTCTCGAATGCCGTTCCCGTCCGCCCCTTCCTCTGCTCGAACGCAACAAGGTTCCTTCTTCCCCGGACCTCCCGTTCCTTCATCTCCCCCGATTCCATCATCTCCTCCTCGCGCTCATGGCCGTTCTCGATACGCACCTCGTCCTCCTCCTTCACCGAATTCCACTCTCCCTCCATCCACTTCTTTCGCCTCGACTCTTTCGACCATCTCTGCTCATTCAGTCGAACAGCCTGTGTTCCCGGCTCTCGGAGCTCAGCTCGCACCGAACGGACTCGTTCGATCAGGAATCGCACCTAGACGAGTTTCGGGAACACCTTGGGACAAGAGTGAGGAAATAGTTCAGAATGGAGATGAACTCGATCGAATGATGGCGGCACAGAGGAGGACTGCCAGTGATGAGGAAGGTGAAGCGCAAGATTCGAAGGTGAAGGAGCGGGAGAAGGAGCGAAAACGAAAGAACGTTTACAACGAATTGATGAGGACGAAAACTTCAGACTCGATTGCTACGAAGGGAGCAGATGAGGAGTTGGACTCGTTCCAGAGGGAGTTACTTGCGAGGGATACAGTCAAGAGGAGTTTAGGACCAACTTTGATGTCTGAAGGACCGAGTCGACCTGCCTCTGTCTACAGCGGCGATGAGGACGCTGAATCGACTGGTTTGACGCCTTCGACTTCAGCTAGTAGCGACATTTCGACATTACCTTCCTTCCCTGACGTTCCTTCTCACGCTTATTCGCTACCAAACTCGAACTCCTACCAATCCGATTCTCTCGCTGATCAAGATCAAGTCGAAGTTGTTCTGTCAAGCGCTTCTTCAGCAGCTTCTCCCGTCACTCCTACCTTCTCCTACTCTTATCACCCTGCCACGACTACTCCTCTCAAACAATCTCATCGAGTCAGCCTCACCTCGACAGTTTCCGACCAAAGTCACTATGAGGATGCTTCTGAAGAGCTGAGTCGTCAATCGATGGATGGAGGAGGACCGATGGTAGCGTCCTCGACGGATCCGAAGCTCGACACATCGAAAGAGCAGACGAGCTTGTGGGTGATGGGAACTCTCGCTTCGACCACCGTCGTTGAATCTCCTCCTCGACCTTTGAGTGATATCGGAGAAATTGAAGAACCTGATGAGGTGAGCATCTTCCTTCCCCTTCTTGCCCAGCTTCAAGGTTCACCTTCGAACCGTCCATCCTCCCCCTTTCAACTTTATTTCGTCGCGGAGCTTCGCTAACAATATTTCGAATATTGACCAGGTCGGCAAACCAATCACTGCGCAAGCTCCACCACTCGCCTCTACCTCTGCTCAGCCCGTCGTCTCCCCCTCTCCCTCCCTCTCGATTCATCAACACCCAACGATGAACCTGATACAACGATCCGCTTCTCCCACTTTCTCCCAAGGCTCTCGATCTACCGCTTCTTCCGCACCTGTCTCTTATACGGCACCTTCGAAAGCGATTCCTCCTATGAAGACAAAGAGCAAGTTTGGAAAGCGAATTGGAGCGTTCTTTGGCGGACAACCCTCTTACAACGCTGCCGCCCTCGGACTACGAGGATCTGGTATCTCATCTCGAGATGTCGCCCGTCTCAACCGACCAAACGAATCTGGACCAGAACAGCAACATCAGATCCTCTTCTCTCCTGCTTCGAAACCTTCCTCCGATTCTTCGACTCGTCCTTCTTCCGAATCCCACACTCGTTCTCACAGTCATTCCAGCAGTTCTTACAGCACCTTCCCTCCGATTCCTACTACCCCATCCTCTTTCACCGCGGCAACTTTCGCCAATCCCGAATTCAGAGTCACCCCTCCCAGCGTCGGAATTCCTAGCGTCTCTTCAGGTCAAATCAGCGTCAGCTCAACTCCTGATGGTGCAGACAAGCTGGCGGATCTATTGAGCAAGTTCGAGGCGGAAGAGAAAGCGAGGTTCAAGGGAATCGCAACTTCGAGATTAGGGAAAACGAGTGATGTCGTCGTAGTTTAGAGTCTCCCATTGTATCCCTCTGATCCCTCGACTGTACAACTCACTTCTTACACTCTTAGTCTCTATTCATCTGATCTTGTCGTATTCAAGCTACATACATCTGTTGTTTCAAGTATCTCGAAATCTAGAAAAGCATTCTTTTCGTTCTTCACTGTCTGTGTTCAAGCTAGTCTTTCCTTCCTCCCTTCCTCTTCACCTCGAGAGCCTCGACTTCCTCTTCTTCCCACGTCGACGAGGAGTTTCTCCTTCTCCTTCATCTGCTTGAGGTTGATAAGTTTCTCCATCTGACTCAGGCTCTTTCTGCTCCTCCTCACTCTTGACAATGATCACATCATCATCTTCTTCCTCCTTCTTGACCTTGATCGAACCTGGACCCTCTTCCTCCTTCTTGACTTTCGATTCCTCTTGTTCTTCTTCATTCCTGACGACAGGTTTGACATCTTCTCCTTCCTCCTCGAGTTTCTGTCTCTTCGCACGACCACGAGTCATTCGAACCGGAGTCTCTTCCTCTTCGTAAGCGAAATCGTGTGAACTAATACCGGCTCCTCCGGCGGAAAGGTAAGTTTGGGTAGTGTCGGGAACAAATTCGAAATCCCAATCGATGACGGGTTGAGCTGGTGGACCGACGAGAGGTGAGATGGCAGCAGGAGGACCGGAGGTTTGGAAGGTTGCGATCGCTTTCTTGAGCTCACGATCATTCATGAAACCTGTAGAGCCGAACCTTCCGAAAGTCAGCTCAAATTAAATTGGCCTTTCGCAGAAGAGTCGACTCACTGAGCTTTCCGTACAAGCTGACGCCGATCTTTGATTCGTGAGAAGAGGTGATACCGAGGACCTCCTGTGAGATCAACGAAAATGTTCAGCTCAGAGCAAACAGGTGAAAGTGCAGAATGTTGACCGAGGGCTCACCATTGCAGAAGTCTGCGAACAAGTAAATCGATTCAATAGGAGGATCTTGGAGTAGTCGGATTACAGACTGACCTTGTAAGCTGTTGGAATGAACCCGATTTGCTCGACGAGAATCTTGAAAACGGTTTCAACGTTTGCATCATCGTAGGAATCGTTGAGATAGACGTGAAGAACGTAAGGGCTATAACGTCAGGAGTGAGTGAGCGGAGAGTATAGAGGACGAAAGAAGGGTGAAGCGGGACTTACAATTTATCCTTGCTCTTCGCAGAGACTTTCGCATAGTTTACCCCTTGAAGAGCGAGCTTCCCTTTAGGATCAGCAATTCCCTTGACGACGTTTCCCCAAGCTTCGTCCACCTCGTCAGCTGTATCGAGAGAATAATCGAGTCAGTTCAGGATGAGCACATCTCGAGTAGACCTCGGACGGCTCCCTCGCTCCGACGACAGTGAAATATCGACTCACGATTCAAGAAAGCCATCCATTTCCCGGCGACGAGACCGTGTTTAATAGCGACCTCTTTGATGTGATGATGGAATTTCGCATGCTCCAATTCGCGAACTATGGCAGAACTCGTCCTTTCATCAGTTCGACCTCTGCAACGAGAGGAGGACAAGGTTCTTACGTTGTTTCTGAGAAAGACTAGCCTTGCTGCTTCGAACAGGAGCGTAGTCCTGTTACCAATGAGCGGGTCAGATTATGCGAATCTCGCTTCCCACTGCTACTTCTCAACTACTGGCTCACCTTGATGGTCTGACATTTCTGTATCAAGTCTTCTTCGAATGGAACAGCTTCGACGACGAAAGCGCTCCAAGTGCTCTTCTTTTGCTCTTCTTGAGGTAAAGGACTCTTTTTGGTTGCTTTCACGTAGTAGTTGCCAGACGAGCTGTTGTTACTCGGTACATGTTGCTTGAGGAAGTCTTCGATCTCTGTAGCGCTTGAGGGGCCGACGAGCTGTTGAAAGGAGATAGAAAGATTAGCGAAAGAAAGGGAGATGAGCGAGAGAAAGGAGAGACAAACTTGAGCTGTTCAGCACAAAGCAGAGTCAGCCTGAGCTACCCACAGAGACTCAGTGAGG